>OU342533.1:1875000-2500000 GCA_910589475.2 Bembecia ichneumoniformis | reverse complement strand
AAAATGTTTGCCCACTGTGCCAAATAAGACCACATTATTAAATACGAATCTTTAGAGCGAACTTTTGAAAATTATCGCCAAACTTCTTCTTGGGGGAATTTTGAAAATGAATTAAGTTCAGGTTTGTGAATTACATTAGTGTCTTTTTTGCTTTTATGTTTTCCTAGATTCTATACTAATAATAAAGAGAGAGGACGGATTTTGTATTTTTTATATATATATTTTTTTTCTAATGCAAGTATTTGAAGAGTTCTTTAACAATTTGGAAGGTACATGGACAAATGGAAAAACGTATAGTAATCCACCCAATTACTCCTGGACGAAACCGAGTTGCGTCAGAGTGTTATATTTTTCTACACTGACAAATATACACTTGTATTATCTATGAGTTACTAGCTGTGTCCGCGGTCGTACGAGTTGGAAAATGAAAATTTGTGGTTATAATGTCTGTCATCTTTAGATTTTAGAGATCCCTCGGGCACCTTAAATTTTTCATGGTATTAAACTATCTGTGTGCCAAAGGGGATTGCCAACATTTGAGCTCAACCTGTTACAGAGAAAGTAAATGCCGGAAAAAATCCTTTATTTTTTATTAAACCAAAATCACAAAAAAAAAATAGTTTTTTTACAGTTGGTAAATACAGAAAAATATTTTTTAAATGTTGTGTTTTGTGTAGAGTTCTTGTGAGTATATAGTGTTGTGTGCTCGAGCCGTCATGAAATAAGCTTTAAAAAAAAGTCAAGTCTTTGTTTATTGTCTATGTCTAGTTTAGTGTTCTTTATGCAATTATAAAGATATGTCTATATATCTACCTATAGTTTTAGGTTAGTCGTTTAAACAATACTAAAATGATAATTGCAAAATATATTGGTATATATATTGGTATATTGGCAAAATATATTGGTATGATAATTGCAAAATATCAATTATATATATGGTTAGATTGTGAGATGGAACTGAGATGAGATGGAATTATGAGACGGAGTTCTTGATTATGGAACTGAAAATCAAATTGAAACTAAGGCAGCATAAATCTGATATTTTTACCTACTAAATGGTATTAATTTGGTACTTGTAACGGGACATCAAATTCTAGGCCCCGCGATGTATGGGAGATTGGCGGTGTCCTTTCATCCAAATCCGTTCAGGCGTTTTTGTGTTATTGAGGAACAAACATACAACAAACTTTCGCATTATAATATCAGTAGGACAGGAAGTATTTAAAAAGTTATTATAGAAAAACCAACAAAAAAAAACTTGTTTTCACTGCGTAATAATAAATACTTACTGTTCAAAGAAAACAAATATTACATGCAATTTACAATTTTTAATTACTTTCCTCTTAATTTATGAAAACTTTCATATAAGTCATAAGGCTACATATTTATTTATTGTGAATGTTGTGGATGCGGCAATCGGCAATGTCCGTAATCTACTGGTAAAATTATATACAGTAAAATACAGCTGCGGCTGAATTTTATAAGACAACTAAGGAATACTTGGAGCAATGTGACTCCAATCCAGAATGACAGTTATTTGAGTGGACAAATTTGAAAAAAGCACCTACTTGGGAAGAACTTCAGAATGTTGATCACGCAAGGATTTCTTTCTTAGCTGCAGCCAAGATAAGGGAAGCGTTCAACGAGTTTTCGCTTATATGCAATTACGCCATAGATGCAAAAATAACAAGCTGGAAGAATGTTGCTGCTGAAGACCGTTGGGTGGAGTTGTTCACTCACTTGCTAACAATCTCAAATGTACGAGCTTTCGTCTAATTATTGAGTACGTCTTATGTTTGCCTGGAAGTAACGCACCTGTCGAAAGAGTTTTTTCTCTAATGAATAAAATATGGACAAGCGAAAAAACACAATTGAGTGTTGCATTTTTGAAAGCCATATTGATCACAGAGACAAACATCAACAAATCAGCTCCATTCTTACTTGAAAACGAGACCAGATATTTTGAAACAGATTTGCTCCGCCGACAAATACAAAAAAGTGCCTAGTGCATGGAGAAGTTATATTAATTAAATTCATTCACTTCCTTATTATTAGTAAATAAAAAATTAAAACAGAAATTAGTTCTTGTTTTGTTAAAAATTCCGTAGGTGTCCCGCTCTGACGAAAAATATAAATAGTAACGTTATGGATGCCTATAATTGGCCCATATACTATATATTATAATATATCAACGATATAATATCTAATCTAAACATATGTTTTGTTAACGTCTGTATAAATACTAAAATATAAATTTTGGTGAGAATTTATGTAGGTATGAACATTTGTTACTCTTCAAGCATAGAAGCCAAGTAAGCTAAACATGAAAATACAACATTTAAAACAATCTATAATTACATAGTTATGTACCTACTTAGGTACATAACTATGTAATTATTTGTACAGGATACAAATAATTAACATATCCCTTAAAAATGATATAAATCTTTCCGGTTTAAAACTGAATTAACAAATCAATTTTAAACCGGTTTGTTATTGTAACTCTTTAACATTTATTTCTACTCCCATTTTATTCGTGGCTAAAGAAGCAAAGTGATTCCCCTAAAAAGACACTAATAAATTCATTGGATAATTACACTTAGAAGTTTAGCTTAAAATAAAATAATAATAATATAATAATTATGCATTTATTTAATAATAAAATGACTTATAAGTCTTACGATCCAGCCGAGTGATAAAATTTCCTTTATGTATAATTGTTTTTTTTTTTTTAAACTCGTGTCTCGTTATTACAGACTGTGCTTTCGCCTGCGAAACACAAAAAACACACTACTTTTTCGTTTCAAATAAAACCATCGTTAAGTCAACAAATTATTGCGAGGGAAGTCCCTAATGAATGGCCGTTCCTTTTAAAAATCTTTCATCAATTCTCAAGCAATAAGTCTCGGGCACGTTTCGTTTCGCGTTATTTTTTTAATTCGTTTTTTATCGTTCAATCATTCATCACACCCGGAGAAAAGCTCACTGTTAATGTCGGCACTCATTTTTCATTGCGATCCTCTGATTGGACAGGAATGTCAGGTGACGTCATAATTTTGGGAGTATTCGTTAATTTGCAACTGGAAACGAGGTATGAACTTCGAACTTTTGCTCATTGAACGTTAGCAACATTGATGAAGGTAGACAGACTGTTTATTTATTTATCATAAAAAAAATACAAAAAATATCTACTGTCGAAAAAAAATTTAAAACCTTATATACACTGTTTATATAACATAACTCCTATCTGTATGTTCTCTAACTACTTCTAAACTACGCAACGGATTTTGATGCGGTTTTCACTAATGGAAAAAGAGGGGTAAATAAGGTAGATTTTTATATTTAATTTGCAGAAAAAAATTGCACCCGTTCAAAGCTTAGAGTAGGTCGCTAGTAATGTTCTAAAAAAATACTAAAAAATATTGTTTTTTTTTTTTCTAAAAAAGATTGTTTACCGTTACTTAAATTGTTAAATTATGAAGTTATAGAATGTGCAGTAACTTTAATAAGAACCTTAACGATGTCGACATTTTCAGATTGAGCAAATTTACATGGGTGAATTTTTAGGTTGGGTGTCATCGTTGCATTGATTGGATTTAAAGTTTGCATTAAATTGGATTTTAATCGTTACATTGACTATAGTCGCCTTCACAAGAAGCTGTAAATTATGTAAACAAACAAAGTTGCATGTTTTTTTATGTAAACAAACAAACAACACGGGCAATTATCAAGGAAAGTATCTGTTTAGCGCATACTTCGACGCAACTTATTTCACTGGATTATAAAGAAGCGAACATAAACATTTGGTCCACAATTTTGACGAGTCGTACTCATTCGTCATTCGAGTTTAAAATGCGCATAGGGTTGCTTGCGGATTAGGTTATATATTGGATTTTATTACTAATTTTGGTTTTTATTTCATTTTGTTTTTATTAGTTAGAAATCAATGTCGTTTTGGTTAATTATTGTGTTACATATAATTATTATTCGATCCAAATGTTGTGAACCTCTAAATACTTGTTTACATAATTTACAGCTTCTCGTAATTCCGACTATAGATTATATTTAAATTGCCAAAGATCTGGCCATCGTTTAGTAGACACACCTGATGCAGTCATATGCTTAACAATGCTTTTTAATAATTCTCAATGAGAATTATACTGCATACTTTATACTGCATTTCTCCTTTAGTGAATAAATTTAAAAAAGCCCTGTGACTCAAGGATTCCATTTTCGATTGCTGGCAAGGTTAAATAAAGATATGACCTTTTTCAGTTGTTCTCGAATGGTTGTAGATATTTGTGTGGTTTCTATAGTGCGATCATATTATAGGACATTCCGAATAATTTCTTTGTCTGGACATTATTATTATTGAGCCAATTATCCAAATGTCAAGCGACAGAAATATTATATGGGACCAATAACTACCAAGCCATTTATTTGTATTTAAGCGACGTTAAAATGTCAATTGAGAACATCAATTATAACGACCCACCCAGGCTTCGCAGGTATGTTTTTTTTTTACGAATTATATACACAAGTCTTCTTTCCATTAGTGAAAACCATATCAGAAGAAGTTAGCGGAGAAACAGACGAAAGCGGACAGCTACATTCATTTTATAGTATGAAAAAATAACAATATAGTATAGTATAATATAAATAGGCCCTTTGAAAAATATATCAACGTTTGATTTACTAAGTCATCAAGCGATTTTTCTACTTAAGGAGGAGACAAACGCTAAACACTAAAAATATCCATTGTTTAATAAAAATGTTACAAGAAATAGACAAGACAATTGCTTTGAAAAAAATATATATTATACTTAAACATGTGAAGAACCAATTGTATTAATTAGAATTTTCGTTAAAGTAATAGAAACTCCACAAAAAAAGTTAGAACACAAGAAGAATTTGACCTTTATTGAAAATTCTCTCGAAAACGGCTTATTGCACGCATATGAATCCTGTACCTATTAATAAGTTGATATCAGATTAAAAAATTGTATTGATAAAAAAAATTTTTTGTGTAATGTTCTAATGGTAAAAACAAAAAAACACCATTTCTAGGCCCGTTGAATTGTCTCCGCCGCCAGCGAGTTCTATAGTAAATGTCATTTGCCTCAGTGAATCCCTTAATAACTTTTTTATGTCAAGGTCAGATCGTCCACGTAATGGAAAGATTATTATAATGTACAGTTGTAATTTTGTTGTTTCGTTATATTTGCATAACATGATTTAAGCATACTGCCTGCCTCCCCATATGTAAACAACTGCTGCTGACGTTCTACGACTGTGGGAATCCAGAGTAAGCGGTTTACATAAGCCTCATATTGCTATTCTTAGACATATTAGGACATTAACATAGGATTTAGAATAAAGTTTTTAATTCCACTAACAAAATGTGGGCTTTGTAAATGCTTTATAAATTACATAGTTTTCATTTTGATAGTAGGAAATGTAGTATTCAATGATTCCATAAAAAACAGTCATTATAATAATAAGTATAAAAAACGTAGTAAAAGTGGACGAAAGAACACTTAAAATTAGTTTAGAAAATGTACAAATTACATTTGGTCTGAATGATAGAAATTACTGAAAAAATCAGAAAGATTTCCAATGGTGAATAACTTGTCCACCTTTACGTCGTAATGAAATACAAGAAATAGGGTCTCTTAGATAGTTCTCTTAGCTTTTAAGGACTTCTTAAGTGTATCGAATGAGACCTCCCAAAATGTATGAAGAGGTTCAAAGGACATTTATATCTCAGCAAGAGAAGCCCCAATCGAATGAATTGACAGGACCGCGATTCGAAATATCTTGTTTCTTTTCAAAAAGGGCTCTTTGAACAAAACAGTCTTCCACTAAGTGCATTTTATTCTGTTAGCTCCTTTGAGAACGGCCAGGAATATAACTGAACCAGTTCGAATGAACTTTCGAGACGGCCGAGGCCGCTTTGCGAAGAGACGTCGCAGTTCACCGACGCGGCTCAAGTTATTTTGGTTCATGTCGACGAGAATTGGCCCAAATTCGATTATTCGAGTGGGTCGTCCAAGTATGAAGTGAGGCCCCCACTTAGGTGCGTTTCATTCACTCGGAGGGTCTCGCTCTGATTCTGTTTATTAAACTTCAGTGTCTAGTGTTAGGTAACTAGATTGGTCCGTGACCGGAACGACGATCAACGTGTACCTACATTATTATAAACGTATAGGCAATCTAAAACATAGTGTAAATAGTTTTTTTATTACTACCGTGATCATATTTCGAAGGTTGCGAAGGCTTCGTCAAAATACAAAATATTTAAAAATGAAAACTTTTTATTGTCATTTTTTTATCTTTTTTTTATGTTAAGATCGGCAGACAGGCTGACGGTCCACTTGATGGTAGGTGGCTACGGTCGACTATAACACAAGCAACGCCAAAGCTGCTGCAAATGCGCTGCCGACTACAATAGGATTAAAAATAAGGGATTGGGAAGGGATAGGGAAATGGGTTCTGGCATCCCTTACTTCACTCACCGAAACACAACAGCACACGTGCTGTTATTTCACGGTGGTCTTCTATAAGGGGGTGGTTACTGCCGCCAGACGGGCTACCCAAATGACTACGAAACGCAGTGTGCCCTGTCACTATTTTCCAGATCCAGACCAGAGATCAATTTGTAAAGTTCATTTTTCAAAGTTGACCCTGCCGGGAATCGAATCCGGGAACCCTAGAACAGGGCAGGCTAGCACCCTAATCACTCATCCAATGGGCTCGTCAAATTTAAAAAAATCTATTTTTAAAATCGTAAACGAGCCGTGTCTGTACACTATTTTTTTAACAATTTATACACGTGGTACTTATATTACCGAGGTCAAAAAAGTACTTTTTAGAATTTTTGTCTATTTGTCTGTACGTTTGTGCACGCTAAAAAAGCTTAACCGATTTGAATGCGGTTTTCACTGATGTATCGTAGAAAGCTTCCCATAACATTTGGTGTTTGTTTCATTCCAATCGGTTTACAAACAAAAAAGTTACGCGCTATAGGTACCGAATACCACACGTATGAAGTTGCTGGTTCAGCTAGTTATCATTAATATTCAAACCCGTGAGCTGCAGTGAGATATTAATTTGGATTTTATTTAATTTTTAATTTAAATTAGGCGTGTTCAAAACGTCGATTGCAAGAGATTTTGAGTAGATCACAGGAAATATTGGCCAATATCAATTTTTCTTTGATGTCGACATGATTCACATTTAATTTGATTGAAATTTAAGCCAAAATTAATTTTTATATAGGAGCAACTTCCTGCTAGCGGCGAAAGGCGGCTTTATCAAATAAATGCACGGTTTTCTTCTTGAAACTTTTACCAGTGTCCTACACCTATGACCTACCACGTCATAATACACCTTACCTACCTAAGTATGTACATCAAACATGCTTATAGCATCTACTAAGTCGATCGCTTTTAGTCTACAATTTTTAGATTATATAGTTTACATAATTGTTTATGAGTTCGTGTCCGAAAATGATAATTATGGGAGAGAGAGATCGCTGAAACGCGCACTGCTTTTTAAAGCGTGCATTCGAATTTATGTTAAGGTGAGACGATTTCCATACAAATGATTTTTTTACTTACATAGACAAATGGAGCATAATTTTACACTAAACTCACATCCATCGGTATTTAATTTACTCCCTATTTACGCTGAATTTTATTTTAAAATTACTAATATTACTATTATTACGCCTTTTCCGTTAAACCTGTTACTATTAAATTATATGCTCATTTTCATTCAAAAAAATGGAAAAAAACATCAATTTTCCAAATCAGCGCCATCTATCTTCGTTGCAGTTTGTACGGACCGCAAGCAACCACCTTAAGGCGAGGACTTAGCAAAAAAGCATTATTTAAGTCGCCTAATTTTACTTGTAAAACTTAGATAAAAATACTGAGCATAATAGACTGTATTTAAAAAAATTCGCATCGGGCAGATTTATACAAAAAAAAATTCTGTGAAATAAATAGTAAATCACTGCCAAAAAAGCTTTCGTGTCACATTAATATGTTAAGGTCGGCAAACAAGCAGACGGTCCACTTGATAGTAGGTGGCTACCGTCGCCTATAGCACAAGCAACGCCAAAGCTGCTGCAAGTGCGCTGCCGACTGCAGTAGGATGAAGGATTAGGAGTGGATAGGGAAATGGGCTCGTCAATGGGAAATGGGAAATGAGCTTTGACACACTGTTGGGGCATACTACACAATTTCTGGCTTCAAAGCCTGACTCGGCTATACTGCTTTCTGTTTTGTAATGACTTTGTAGACACGTTAAAGTTTAATCTATAAACACCTGTGCACCACTAAAACGTTTAGTAGCTATAAAACGTCCGGACCAACTCGAGACCGCAACTTACACAAAAGACTTCAAGTTTCGACTCAAATACCAAGTTAAGGATCTTAGCGTCGGATGCAGTTGGAGATCTGTTGTCATTAATTTCCTCGAGTATAACAGAGGCAGAGCTAGGTGGGCTGCATACGAAAGGTTGTATACACTGATAAGCAGAAGTCACAGTAGATGAGTAGACTAACTTTGATCTCCTACCGATTTTAGCCAAACAGACTTGAATCGTAATTGGCTATTATCCCTAGTGGGATAGGAGTGTACAAAAATATGTACCTTAAAAATTTATCCCTAGCAGTATGGACAATAGCAGCCAACAGAAAGCTGGTCAATTCATTTGCTCGCATAAGCATAAGTGTTGGCCAATAGGAGAAGCTATTGAATTTGTTCTATCACTGCTGCATAAGGCTCTCGTAATTTATTACAACAATTACTCTATATTTTGTTCTAGAAATCCAATTCTCTCCAGCAGACTTGAGCAGTTCAAAACTCTATATTGCTTGGGCACTTCCTACGCTGCGTTTATACAATAGCAGTCTCGATTTAAGAACTCATCTGCTTCATCTCTATAATCTCTCTACAAATTGGCAGAATTTATAGCAGAAAACAAACACAGGCTTTGGTTGAACACATTTGTCTTCAAGCACTGCAGAAAAGACGACGTTATTTTCAGCTGCCTCTAATATTTTTACGTTTATATTCTGTAGTATAAGTATTATCCAGAAATCTGCGTGGATATCTGTATGAAGTATTTATGCACTCCACACTTCGTAAGTACTTATATTTAGATGTACATAGTTGTAGTCCTTTTCAACAAATCTTCCTCGATGTTTTCCATTGAAGAAAACCACATCAAAAAGAAGTTAGTGGAAAAACAGACAAATGTGGACAGCTACTTTATTTTGCAATATGTATAGATATAGATTGTTACAGGTTTATAAAAAGAACTTTTATAAATAAACAATTTCAAGATCACCCGAAAGAGAAAGAGATAATTAGCTCATTAAAAATGTCTTCTTAATAGGTTAACTATTGATAATAATATCACATTTATACCTACAAATACATATATGTAGCAAATTATCAGACTACCATTGCTTACACACTTACGAAACATTCAACCTTAACTGTTAAATTACAAACAAATTAGACGCCTGCTATCACATACTTTAAGTATAAAATTAATAAAGTGATGCAATTTGGCCATAAAAGTTTCAACTTACAATACTGTAAATTCCAAGTACTGTGTGAAGACAGTCATCTAGAATCCTTTATAATGGTAACTAAGCTAAGTGGAGACAAAGGCATTCCATCTCTCTTTAAATTTTGAATGCACAATAGTGTGCGTTTTGATACTAATAATTCACTTGAAAATCATTTAGTCACATTACAATTATTTTACTCTTAGTAAGGCGCTGCGCTGGTCAAACAGCCAGAGGCACTATGGTATTTAAAAACTAACTGATTCACACGACTCCGTCCGGGTAACTTTATATAATATAAGGGGGGAGATGGGGGGAGGGTGAGTAGCCAAGTTACTCGCTGATAATATAGCTTTCTATAGGAAAGAATCAGTCCAGTAGTCTTTGAGTTTCTTCATTACAAACATGCATACATACATACATACAAATCTTTTCTCTTTACTCTTTAGTCTCCACAAATAAGTATAGCCACGCCGCGCCGTTAGTAAAAAATTTAGTCGCATTAATATAGGTATATAAATTGAGTAAGTTTATTATTTTAATAATTTTAAATTTATAAAGTAGTAAATAACATTATAAATTTAAGAAGTTAGGATTTAGTAACATAAAAAAATTATGACTAATTTCGTATCAGCTGTTACAGTTATAATAATAAATAAGTATGGAGATGAAAATTTTAAAGAAAATAAAATAGAAAGTGCTGCAAAATTATTGTTTTTTTTTTCGAGGCTGACGGTCCACTTGATGGTAGGTGGCTACAGTCGCCTATAACACAAGCAATGCAACAGGTGCTGCAAGTGAGTGCTGCAACTGCCGACCATAGTACGATTAAGGATAAGGGATTGGGAAGGGAAATGGGCTCTGGCATCCCTTACTCCCTCACCGAAACACAACAGCACAGGTGCTTTTATTTCACGAAGGTCTTCTGTAAGGGGGTGGTTCACGGTGGTATGCGAAATGCAGTCATTTTGAGTGCCCTGCCACTTCTTTCCAAATCCATACCAGAGCCAACTTTGAAAAATTCATTTCAAATGTTGATCCTGCCAGAAGTCAAATCCAGGAACCCTAGAATAGAGCATTAAGGCAAGGACCCTAACCATTCATCAAACGTGTTCGTCAAACATGTCAACGTTGTTGAGTCTGCTTGTGTGTGAAGTCTTTGAAGTTTCTTGGAACGCATGACAATCTACGCAAAAGATTTTCGAGTTCATAGAACAACGCCTTAAAAGAAGATTAGATAATAGAGAATTGAATTTCTTAAATAATTACTTTTATAACGTGTAATTTTTTTATCTAGAGCCGCAATAAAGCTGTGGCTTAACTAAACAACCCTTTAGTGGCTATAAAACCAGTACGCTTTCTTTGTCCGAGAGCATCTTAAATCAGAGAGCTGTCGTCGGCACGCAGTGTGCAATGCGCTCAACGGATTTTATTAAAGCTACGCCACAGCACACACATAAACTAGTATCTTTACTTACAAAACATTACTTATTTTCATTAAAATACATTTAAGCGGCAGTGGGCAACACACATAGTACGGAAAGCCGACGGCCGCTGGGGCCGGAGGGTTCTCGAATGGAGAATGAAGGCCCTGGCAAACACAGCGTAGGACGTCCACCCACAAGTTGGGCAGACAACCCCTTGACAGCAGACTACTTCTGATCAGTCCTTTTGGAGAAATAGGGGGGGGAGGGTTTTATGTCGTCCTACAGCTGATGATGATGATGATGACAGTTTTATGGTAGTATATATGAAGGTAGTTTTATTTCCATTATTCAATGCATAATCGTCCACGCATTGCTGGAAAAAATTTTTATAGTAGATAACAGGATTCGAAGCTACGTCTATCGTTTCGTTCGGAAGATGGACGGTTATCTTACTAGGGCTATCAATAGGAGTACATTATAACGTACAGATTAAATCTGACAACGCATAGACCAATCTTGCCTCGGCAGTTACTACGAACACTTAGTTGGTGTGCAGATTGATCGACGTATCAATAAGTTCGCATCAAAAATATTAAACGCACCTGGAGGGAAGGTACTCTAAATACTTGTACTGGAGATAGCATCCGATTCTGGAATACTGGAGAGAGCCGTGGCCGCCCCATGGTACATCCGCAACGTCGATCTCCACCCCGACCTAAACCTCCCCTCAATCGTCAAGTGCATCAAAGATTTCGCCTTGAAGTACTACGACAAACTCCCTCGACACCCCAACCCACTAGTGGTTAGTTCTCTCAATTATACGCCCGATACTACCAATACTCTTTCTCGTTTGAGAAGAAGACCTCGACAGATCCTGTTGGAATAGGATGACCTCTTCACAGCAGTAAACGCAGCGCTGATGACCACGATGCGCAGCTGCCCCGACACCGAGAAAGAAAAGGAATACCGCCGCCGCGCCGCGCCGTTTCTTGTCTTCGAGGCGTGATCAGGATACGGCCTGCTAGGGACCTCCCGGCCCGCGGAACACTTGTGCCAACCGCGGCTAACGCCTTCGCTGTTGCAAGTGGCCCTCCAGGGCTAGCCGGTCCCTCATAATTAAGCATTAGCTTTCCTTGTAAGGGCCGCGCGCGTCTCGCCCTCCCGACGACCGGTGACGGTTCCAAAGTCCCCTATAGACTAGAACCACACCCATCTCCATGGGGTTGTTTTAGTGCGTCACGTCCTACATAACTGTATGCGCATTTGTATTTCATGCGGCATTTATTCATAGGGTGTCTTTTGAAAATTTTCTCCTCGTAAAAAAACTGGAGATGGCAAATTTTACTCAAAAGAAGCAAAACTGCATTCAAAGATTTTTGAAAATACGCTTTCCACACCCGGAACCGAACCTAAAATCCTTTCATTTATTTACCATGTTATTAAAGAGATTTGATTTTTATGATTGACCCTATCGATTCATGCCATAAAAGTACAGGGTATCTATTTTTCAGATTTTAGTCGGTTTGATTGCCGGGTGTAGCAATTTCAAAAATCTTTGAATGCAGTGTTGCTTCTTTTAAAATATTAAAAAAAAAAATTTTTTTAGCAGTTTTTAGAGTGACTCCAGGTGCAGTTAAAAAGTTTCATCCTGTGTAAGTCAATAACTCTAAAAAATGAACTAATCTACTTTAGCAGGAAGAACAACCGAAATTTAGACATTCATGCTTTTTCACAGTAATCAGACCAGAGATAAGAGACCAAAGACTGCATAATTTGTGTCGCTGAAAACATTGACTTCTTAATGAAAAAAAAAGATAATTCGTGAAAATTTTATAAACTCTGCTTTCTTTCTAACACTGTGTCCAAGTTGCAATAGAACGCAGAACTATGAAATAGTTTCCCAAGTAATTTTTGTAAAAACGCTTCGAACTCTAATCGAATTTAGTTAACGTAGATACTGTTTTTAAATCAAAATTTTACCACTTACCGTCCCAGTTTTGAAATTTTCCCAACAGTAACATTTTTCAATATAAATTCATTATAAAATATTTTTGAATTATCGATTCTAATTGTGGTCCGCTGCACATTTATCGACACTCATACAACGAAGCTTCGTGAGCGAGCAGTGAACTGTGATATCAAACCCATACACAACACACTGCTTTATATTCTAAACATTTCGAACAAGGTTTAAAATCGCTATTGTTCCCGCTTCAGTTTTCTATAAATAACGAAAAATCGAATCACTTTTTTTATTTTTTCACTATATTAACGCCTCTGGTATGTTTTCACGGGTTTATTTTATAGCCGAATATATATGTATATCTCTTGTCTGCTATATTCTAAACCACAAATTCAGAAAACCCGTTCAAAATATTCTAAAATAAGTTTTCCGTCACTTTTCTCGCATGAATTAATTTGCTAAAAAATCAACGTACCATAGAAGCTATAGTCCTATACTTTTTTATGTTAAGATCGGCAGACAGGTGGCTACTGTCGCCTATAATACAAGCAACGACATAAGTGCTGCAAGTGCGCTGCCGACTACAGAAGGATTAAGGATAATGGACTGGATAGGAAAATTGGCCCTGGCAACCCTTACTCACCGAAACACACGTGCAGTTATTTCACGGTGGTCTTCTGTAAGGATGGTTACTGCCGCCAGACGCAGTGTGCCCTGCCACTAAACTTCGCTACTTATACTTCGCCAAGTATGACACCCCGAGAGACAGCCCGACACAAGCTTGCGTCATCGCAAACTTGTGTCGGGCTTTGTGTCGGCTGTGTTGCTATGTGCTTTTCAATCTACCCGAATTCCATTTAATACATGTATAATTAAGATTACTTTAATTAATGTGTAAAATGACCTATTTTATTTGCTAACACAAAGCATCCCATAAATATCATCTTTTGTGTAAGTGATGGCAAATTCGATAGTCACGTAAGCTTGTGTCACAAGCGGAGCGCCAAACCTTGTTTTCTTTAACCATGGTCCGCACCATCTAGTTTAATATTGGAGTACTATTAATTTGAAATTTCAAGAAAAGGTCAAACCACTGCTGACTATAGAAACCGCACTATAACCATTCAACACTCAACCGATCATGAAGTTTTTCATACACGTTAACAGGGACACAGAAAAGGACTTAGGAAACAATGTTGTTCCGGAGGGATCATCTAAAGATTAAAATTAAAAACTTCCACGCCTGACAAAAAAATATGAGCAATACATTGAATAATATGAATTGTGTCGCGTTCGAGATCTGACTCTCGCGGCTTACCGGCTCACTTTCTGTAAGTGTTTGCCCGCGCCGTACTATGTATAGGGCTCCGCTAAAGGCCTGACTGTTTTCGCGCCTATTATACTATGTCAGTCTCCCTTGTAAGGGGCTTGTTAGCCATATGAATGCATCCACTTCTAGCCGGATGATGTAAATAAACGACTTTAGCAGTTCAAGTGTTCTTCATAGCTAACGCCATCCCCTTATAAACTGAATTTATTAGCAACATTTATTTGAACTTGATATAGCAATCAACTGTTATATCAAAATAGATATTCAGACTTCACAAGCACTTACTTCAAAACATTTAGCACCTAAAGACCCTATTCATCATTGAAAGACCAACTTGAGCAGTGTCAAGAGTCAAATCCTCTAGAGCTTATTTGTTCAAAGGAACTTAAAAGGACGCGGCCATTAAATCGATATATCGGAGAGGCGAAATATACCAATTCATTTTTGATGAGGCAACTGCCTTTAGATATTCATGTAGGCTGCCGATTGAGAAATAATTCTCTTGGGGCCGTCGACGGGACCTGTCAGATTGATACTAGTGGCTGGTTTTACAAGGAATTTACTAAGATATATACATATTAGGGCCTGCGCACATTGGAGGACGGCGTGGCAAAGTTTTTTTTTTTTTTTTTTCATTATCTACTAACTTAAACGCTTTTAAAATAATTCAAATTTCATTGTATTATGCTATGACGGAATGCCGCGTCTTTGCGCCGATCCTTGGTCCTTGGGCATTCTTGAATTTATTTTAATTTTTTGTTAACGTATATGACATACTTGGCTGTTTACATTAACAAAGTACAAATTATAGAACACCAGCTGGTGCCCTCGACATCGTCCGCGTTGAAAATTATTTATTTATTTATTTAGAATAGATACACCAGCGAAAATAGTGTACTAAATTACTAATTCATTAATATTAAGTATAGCATGAGGGATTGTTTGGTAAGCAGTCTTCTTAATACAGCTGACAGCATTATTGCCATGTGCATATAACAATTAACATTACTGATGTTTCACTTACTAATTATCAATGAGTGATTAAGATACGAAATCCTTATTCCCTCCTTAACCCTGGCTGCGATTATGAAACCAGCGGAGCGTAGCGGGGCGGGCGACAGCGGTCAAACATATGTACGGAACTGGTTTCGAACACGGCGGAGACGGGAGCGGGGCGGGCGGAAGACACCGTGCTGGCGGGCGTGCCGCGATCTCGCCCCGCTCCGTTCGTTCCGTAACCGCAGTCTTATTCTTTGAAAGTCGGCATAGCAATTCCCTTAACGTAGCTTGTCTTAATAACAGAATAACCTAATGCATACCATCAAGTGGAGTCAGAATGCTGTTGCATAGCCGCCTTATGGTGGCAAAAAAATATGCAATCGGCAGAGTAAGAAAGGAAAAAAATATATAATAAAATAAGATGGGCGCCTAATAAATAAAATGCGGTAATTAAGCAATTTGAAAATATATATTAACATAAAAAATTAAATTAAATCAGGGAGTGAGTTCTAAAATTGCCCTGTGCGTGAAATTAAATTTATATAAACACAATCCTCATTTGAAATCACAATTTTCACTTTATATATCTAATGTAAGTAACTTAACTGAAACGGGAAAATTTGGACAAGCTCGGCAATAAAGTTAAAATCCTCTGGACTGGCTCTGCTTGTCTTCATCCGGTGTCGTAAGAAAAATCCAATCTCAAGGAAAACTTGGTAGCGTCTACGTCTCCCAGAAGTAACAGCTGCAAGTAGAGGTTGCAATAATTAACAGTTACGGAGAATCCTTATTATTCCTGAACTTGTTATTCCCGGACTTGATATTCCCGGACTTGATCCCCAAGAATTAAATGGGAATAAATTCAATATATTTATCCCTTATAATAAATATATAATTAAATTTATATTGAAACAACAAAAAATATATATACTAGAAACGAAAAACCAAAACGGTCAAAAGCAGAATGGCTTATCCGCGACGGAAACAAAATTTTGTAACAACGAAAATTTTGAATTGATTTGTAGCTGACCTACATATATTTATATCTATATTTATATTTTATAACACTTCACAATTACACACCTAATATATGTTTATTACTATATACACATTTAAATATTAAATTATCATATTTACAACACATTACAAATTTATAACATACATTTACAAAATATATACAATAATATTAATTGCACACGCAAAGCCGCGCGAAACCCGTAGTATGCTAGTTGGCCGATGATTGTTTACGTTCGCGCAACTACCTACGATTTTTATTGTTACCCTCTGGCGCGCGACTTGATAACTTTGTTTCAAACAGTCGAATTATTAATTAACTGTATCTATTATTATTATTATCATTGTATCTGTGCTCGGTCCTGTATATCTATCCTTCAAATCTGTTCTGAATAAGTGTTGTTGTATTGTGCAACAGACCAATATAAATATATAAGTGATTGGGTAAGTGAATTTTATTCCGACACACATAACATACCCATAGATTATCCAACCAAGGTATGTCAAAATTAAAAAAAAAACTGATTAAAAATAAATAACATGAAGGAGTAATTAAAAATGAGGTGATATATGTAATTAATATATTTATTTATAATGAATAATAAAAAAACAGTACCACTACGGTACAATACAATATTTATTTTAAAAAATTGAATCGATTTTAGAAATGAACTGTATATACTCGTATCCATACTAAATATTATATACTATATCCATATTAATATTATAAATGTGAAAGTAACTCTGTCTGTCTGTCTGTCTGTTACCTTTTCACGCCTAAATCAGGGCATCATCAGCAAATCTTTGCATCAGGGATGCAGGAAAGGACATAGGGTATCTTTCATCCAGAAAGAAAGTATTGTTCCCGAGGGATCACTAACATCTGGCAATGCTATAACTGCAATAAAAATGTGAGGCGTTACATTGCTCATAATTATATTTGGTCAGGCGTTATTTTTTAGGCGTTTATTTTAGGCGAAGCCGCGAGCACGTGGGTAAAGGCAGGGTTCCGCGAAATTATTTATTTTTGCTATTAATTTAAAATATTATTAATTTAAGTGTAAAATGTTTGATGAGAAGGACATTATTGTTGTGTAAAAGGTAGTTAGCGAGAAAAAAGGTAAAAGGTAGTCCCCCCTAGCCCCTTCTACCATCGGACAACAAGGCGCACATTTAAATGTCACCCTTATATGGTTGATATACCTAAAATCCGCACGTTGCGGTTCGGGTCAACTTTTTTGATTCGAACTGCTAGCGTGTGGAACCAACTTCCAGCACCCTTGTTTCCACAACACTACAACCCTGGACTCTTCAAGTCGCGAGTGAATCGGTTCTTAATAGACAAGCATGCTCCATCTTAGATCGCGTCATCACTTACCATCAGGTGAGACTGCGGTCAAATGCTTGATCTATCATTATAAAAAAAAAAAAAAAAATTTAGGCCGTAGAAGGGTTTCGTAAGACGCGGGAATTTTGTAATTATTTGTAATTATTCTGTATAGCGTTTCTTAAACTAAAAGCGATTTGGTGAGTGTTCCCTTATTTTAAAACGGAGGACGACTTTTTATAGAACAAATGTCAGTTTACAGTAATTACAAATATGAAACATATTAAATTATTCCCAATTTTATATTTTATAGTAAAGCCATGAACACAACAAAACATTATACCAACAATGAGGACATAAGCAAGTATTCCCTCAATAATATCTCTCGGCAGAGCCCGAAACAGTCCCGCGTGTATGGAAACAAACGGTTACTACGTGTTTAAATCGTAACATTCACGCGTAACAAATTGAGAAATATGGATGCGGCAAATACGTACTAATTCCTTTTAGCACACTCTCTACTGTTGTGAAACTCTGTTTTTTGTTTAAATTGAAGTGACCTTTGAAAACATTTCATACTAGTCTTTTAAATGTGAAAATTGAATTTATTTATGTGAGAAAATTTCTAATTTAAAAATAAACTTTCAAGGTCGAATTTCGAATTTGTATTAAAAAATTATTCAAAATGGCGTATATATTATTTTATTTACACGAGATCGTTATAGGAATTATAGGAATTATTTTGTTTTACCTCGATTTTTCGGATATATATATATATAATATGACGAGATATAATATGACCAGCCAATTACCGTAACGCTATCTCTCTCGCTCTCTCTCTCTCTCTCTCTCTCTCTCTCTCTCTCTCTCTCGGGGCACCTCGCCGAGATTGATTCCTCGATCGAGATGGAAGGTTATCTTTGGAAAATAACTGTTCAAAGTTGGCCTTGCTCTGGATCAGGATTGCTCTGAAGTAATGACAGGGCACACTACGGTTTCGTCAGCCTTCTGGCGGTAGTAACCACCCCTTTACAGAGGACCACAGTATTATAACAACATGTATGCTCTTCTATTTCAGTAAGTGAAGGATGGCAAAGCTCATTTCTCAATCGCTTCCCAATCGCTTATCCTTAATCCTACTACGGTCAGCAGTACAATTCCATTACAGTTTCTGTGGCGTTACTTATGTTATAGGCGACAATAGCGATCTACCATCAAGTGTCAACCTATCTGATATCTGATACAACCTACCTTTACATAAAAAGAAATGTAAGGACATGTGTCCTCCAATGATCCCTAAATAATCAAGTTCCTTACTAAAGTTTAAAAAAATAATAATATTACCATATCAAATTTTCATATAATGTTTCCTAATCAATGTAACAAACCACCATGCAGAGGATCTCGCACGCAAAGTCCCTCTTGTTTAGTCTATTGCATATCATGTAATACTTACTAGCATATTCGACGAAGGGCTAAGGATTCTTTAAGAAAAGAAAACTTTCTTGAGCACAAATTTTGCGCAAGTATGGTACTGCAATTACTGCAGTATTACTTGAAAATAGAGTACATATTCATTTGTGAAATTTTAATAATAACTTTTTAAATACATGGAGTAAGTGTACGCATAAACCTAACCTTAGCTTTCTTCATCGTTTATGAGATACTTTACTCTGTCAATATTATATACTTACAGACTTTCTTTTTAGAAAAAATATATTCTATTGTCCCAAATGCAAAAATATGTATATATTTTTTTTTGTTGCACATTATTAATATTACATATACAACTAAGAATATTAGACTATTTAAGAGGGCACTTTCCAACTTGAAAAGCTTACTTATTCCATGATTACTCATTAATTTATAGGTCGTAGAAATACATAAAAAATATGACATTTCTGGGACATAATATGAAGGTTTGCATCGCAACAAAAAACTGAAATTAATTTTATGTCTAGTATAATTAATTTCTAAAATGTGCAGAATTTGTGACATTTTCGCGGGTTGAATTCTTGCAATAATTACTAACTAAAATCTAAAAATGTTTTTCCTGTAAACATCTTACCCATAATGTACATTTGAAATTGGGATGTCAATAGCTACAATCTATAAAGGTTTTTCTAAAATATTGGGATTGCTGGCGTATGTTTTATTATTTTGGCGTGTGGCGCGAATGTGTTGCGTCGCATTCTGTCTTGGTTATTCCCTTTATAGTAAGTTGAGACAACAAATTCTCCCAAATACCATTACTGAGTTCCCACGCTCTTACAGCGACACCTTAATATTAGATACTGTCAGTATATTTACAGAAACTAGCGACTTGCCCCAGTTAATATGAATAAACTAGGATGGGTCCAAAAGTCTCTGACCAGAAATATAATGTAAATTTTAGAAAAACAATTAATTATTTCATAATTTTTTGCTTAAACGAATATAATTTTCAAAATATAACTGTCATTAATTTAACTTTTACGAAATTTTATGTCATGTTTAAATTCGAATATCTGTAAATTTAACCCAACCAATATTAAAAAACAATTGTATAACGTGTACGGGGATTCATTTTCCACCGTGAAAGATTGGTGTAAGCAATTTCGTTTAGTAAGAGAGTCTATTGACGATAACCCTCACGAGTCTATTGACGATGCTCCAGTCGGCCCGTTGAGGCATCCACGCCAAATAACATCAAGTTAGTGGAATTTCTAGTGGCGATGAAGTGGCCGCTGCAGTTTTTACTCATTTTGAAGACACAACTTCTGAATATTTTTATAAAGGGATATAAATTTTAATTAAACGATCCGAAAAGTGTACAGAGGTCCACGGAGACTATATTGAAAATTAAATATAACTTTATGTAGGTACAACAGTGCCTTTTTCTTGACCGGGCCGAAAACTTATGGACCCTCCCAGGTGTTTTTATATATACACAAACACAAACCTCATTTATCATTTTTTTCATTAGTAAAAACCTTATCTAAATCCTTTGCGTGATTTAGAAGAACAGGAAACACACAGAGACGCAGACAGCGATTTTGTTTTATACTTTTTTGATATATTAATTTAAGTTATACATAGAGGGCGTCGGTGGCGCAGTGGGAAAGACGCGGCCTATCATGTCGAGAGGTCCGAGTTCGATCCCCGGTCATGCCATGTTAGAGGACCAATGGGTTATTTCTAAAAACTTAAGTGCATTTACTGATTGCTCTCAAACGATGAAGGAAAAAATCGCGAGGAAACGAGGAAATTCTAAAGAGCATGATTGTGTAGTCCACAAACCCGCACTGGGCCAGAATGGTGGACAATATAGCCCACACGCCCTTGTTAAAAGGGTAAGCCTGTTCCACTGCATTGAGGACATATAGTAGGCTGTTGATGACGATGATCATGATGATGACAATAAGTTTCTTGAGACAATGATGTATACTTACTATAAAGAAGCCTAACACAGGCATTGTATTCATAAAGGAAACGTCAGTTACAAACTTAAAGCTCTTCCATTTTTTTTTACCAATAGAATTACGTTTTTAAGAAATACAATTTATATAATAGTTTTTATTTTTTTTATTTTATTTCATTAATGTAGACGCGACAAGTCGCAAAAAATATATAACATTTATAAAATGTAAGTTCATTTAGATTCGATTTCGTTTGAAATGGGAGTCGCTAATTACTCGGGTTATCCGCCGTCCGCCGCCCGACACCCGCGGGACTCGGAAAGGGTCAATTCATCGGGTTTTAATTAGAAAAAAACTTATTCCAACCGAACGGAAATTCTGGAATCATTGTTTTGCTCTCACTGGCGGCTGTTTGTCGATTAATAGCGGCAATTTCGTTTGAATTGTTTTTGTGGATAGACAAAATGACTTTTAACTTTATTTATCTGTATATATGTTAATAAATTGTTACCAAGATTGAAGGTAAAAGTGATAAATTATTTATTTACTTTTACCGGTTGTTATTAATAATTACACCTTACTTTTGGTAAACGTAATAAATTTTCAACGTTTTAATGTTGATTTTATAATTTTAGTACTGTCGTTTCTATTTGATTTTAGCTATATCTATTTATTTATTTTTTATGTTAAGATCGGCAGACAGGCTGACAATCAACTTGATGGTATGTGGCTACCGTCGCCTATGAAACAAGCAACGCAAAAGCTGCTGCAAGTGCGTTGCCGACTACAGTAGGATTAATGACAAGGGATTAGGGGGATAGGGAAATGGGCTCTGGCATCCCTTACTCACTCACCGAAAAACAACAACAGAAGTGCTGTTATTTCACGGTGGTTAGATAATTTGTTGTTTACAATCTTTATTGATAATGCATTGTTATATTTGAAGTAGGGTCTCAAGTGTTTTCGTCACTTATTTTATGGTACAAACTATACCTATTATGTACTTTTTCTTGACAAAGATTTTATTACTGTCAAATTTCAACGCGGCCGAAGTCGTGGGGCACATAAGATAACACTTACACATACCTTGCAATACTATTTATCTTAGAATCGTAGAAGCATAAAATTTTCTCGTTTGGTATTTATTGCTTTTAACGTAGGTAGTTGTTAAAGAGAAAGCATTAAAATATTAATACTTGCTTTCCGAAGTCTTAAATCGGGCATAACTGTATAACCATAAAAGAACAGCACGTGTGCTGATGTGTTTCGGTGATTGAGTAACGGATACCAAAACCCATTTATCTATCCTCGTGTTGATTAATTTACTTTAATGCTATTTTATTTATATCACTTTTTTTATGTTAAGGTCGACAGACAGGGTGACGGTCCACTTGATGGTATGATCATAAACAAAGCCATAGGTTCTGCAAGTGCGCTGCCGAACATAGTAGTATTATTAAAGGATTAGAAGGGATATGACAATGGTCTCTGGCATCCCTAACTCATACACCAAAATACAACATTACACATGCTGTTATTTCACGGTGGTCTCCTGTAACGAGGTTGTAGCTACTGCCAGACGGGCTGCCTAAATGACTAAGAAATGCAGTAGACCTTGATACTATTTTCCAAATCCAAACCACAGTCAAATCTGAATAGTTAATTTCCAAAGTTAACCCTGCCGGTACCGAACCCGAGACCCCTGAAACAGAGCGTTAAAACAAACACCTTATGACCACTCATCCAATGGGCTAGTCAAATTTTATTTATCATCATTATAAATTTTTTTAAAACAATACATATATTTGTTAATTTTTCAAGTTATTCATTTGTCATAAGAAGTCCAGAAAGAATTTTATTAATACTGTAACTGAAGAATACAGAACACAATAATGACAAAGAAAAAAGGACTTCCATTATCATTTTATTGTCTTACTGACATGACATGACAGTGTTGCCATTTTGCTAGAAATTGGTTCGAGAGGTAATCGATTTTAATTAATTATTAATTCTCAATACGCATCTTAAATTGACACTCATATCTGATTTTTTTTTTACATTAAAGTAAATAAATAATCGAGTCTATAAAAGTCTTTATGTAGATTTTTTATGTTAAGATCGGCAGACAGGCTGACGGGCAACTTGATGGTAGGTGGCTACAGTCGCCTATAACACAAGCAACGCCAAAGCTGCTGCAAGTGCGTTGCCGACTACAATAGGATTAAGGATAAGGGATTGTTGAAGGGGGTAGGGAAATGGACTCTGTAATCAATAATCGAAACGATTACACTAAAATGAAGTCATCTGTACTGTACCCGTGATTACGTGATCATTGCATTGTTTGTGCGTTTCTTAGTTTCTTGCGATTAGAAAGAGACTAATCTCTTTTCTAATCGCATTCAAAGACTAATCTCTTATCTAAATAAGCCCATGAATACTGACCCTGACGTTCTTCAGATACTTCTGATTATCCACCCTGACTCTAGTTCTAAACAATAACTGTTATTATCAACTGTTTTAAGCAGACAAGTACACCGTATGAATTAATTGCATATGAAGACAATTAATTTTAAATGCGCTCTCATTGTTTTTTATTATAAGGAAATGTTTGTTAATTTTTTTTTTATCTCGTTTTATTCATTATAATTTATTGACATTACATACCGTACTATATAAAAACTTAATGTATTTATTATTATATAGGTACTAAAAATATATATATATATTTATTTATATACATATACAGATTATAAAAGGAAAACCCCGTCTAACAGGTCCGCCTGCGGCATCGACCCTAATTATGCTGGCAGCATTACCTCTTTATACCGCTAGGGCGATACGTTGAGAGAAGTATGTGCCAGCCTTGGGGTCCCCTGTAGAGTCGACCAGCCGTGCCGACAGAGCCCCTACAAATGCCTTCATGTCTGTCGACCAGGGGCCCAGTGTCTCTACCGCGAGCACCGCCAACTCGTAGTCCTTGAGTAAGGATGAATATTTGCGGCGCTTGAGAATCTGGGCCTGGTCAGCAGCAGCGCCAGCTTGTTTGCTAGTCGCTCTGATGTGGGACTGAGCGAAGGTGTCTACGCATGTTGCGTCCCACACCAGAGATTTTCCTAACCTCCACGGCACTAATGTGGCCCCGTCTGGACGTTTGCCGTCATCCCTCGCCATTCCCGTAGGTTCAAGGATCGCAGGCACAGAGATGGTGGCAAGCGAGCGACGGATCAAATCATTAATAGAGCCGTGGCGGTATAGGCGGCCAGCGCTTCTCGCACAAGAAAGGCCATGTCGTCCCAGCTGGTCCACGTTTTTACCACAGGCGCAAGCGTGAGGGACACACATTTTGGACCCGAGCCTTAAACATATTGCTATCCTCAAGCTACCAGGGTCCAAATTTGCTCGCAGCCAATGGCCCGATTCGGGCGCTGATACAGCAAGAATGCGGGCACGTTCAAAATCATCCTGTTGTTAATTGTATTTCTTTGACGTCTTAATATATGTATATTGTCTTAATATTATATAAGATGATAATTGTCAAAACTTATTATTCAAAATTGTATTCAAAATAAAACTTTTACATACGAATAGAACTTAATAGTATTTGTGTAAAGATTCAGTTGTGAACAAAATAATTACAATAATGCTTTCACACCAGAGGTGTGTAATGATCCCCTATAACCAATGGTTAGATGGCAATCGTGGAGAGTCAAATTCATATGATACTGACGTATTCATTTACTATGAAACAAAGACAGAAGGAACTAGGTTTTCAGCCCTGCAACAGACTTGGGAGGTTTGTGTGCCTCTGAGCGGACTAATGGTGATTGCATTGATGCCCATAACCGAGCGAGAATGGAACAGTAAGTTCGAGAATCTCATTACAAAAAAAAACCTTGAAAAAAGAAACAAAGAACAAACAAGGTTCGTGTGGAGGAGGAAGTTTTTGTTACATTTGTGTACAGGACAGGCAGTAGCGGATCGAACAGCTGGTTACCGCGTAGAAGTATGGCTCGAACTGTGGTTACCTCGTGACAGAATACCGCTAAACTACCTTGTTTGAATGCAACAAATCCATCGGTAGGGTTACCAAACTTTTAAAAATATTTTGGATTATCACTACATACCAATACAATAAGAAAAATTAACTAAATACCAAGCTCTAACAACTAAATTTGATTTTGTATTTTTGCATTGGTGATGCATTGAGCGTGTACAACATGAGCGTGTACAGAGTACGCCTATCAGCAGTGAAAGTTCTTTGACGATCAAATATATAGTAATAGGTAGATGTCATGCAGAAACGTCAAAAAAACGTCACGTGGTCGTTGCACTGAAGGTTTAAAATTAAACTCTTATCGCGGGCAAAGAAGTAAAATGTATGTTATAATTAAGTCTGCTGCAATGTTCTGTTGCCTAGCTGTTTCGGTCGCCATTTTGGTGACGTAATCTCATGTCGCACTCAGTATCGTTGGCAACACTAGCGGGCGAGTTTTCAGGTGCTGATAACGTCATGTGGATATGATGTGACAAAGTTCCTGCGCATTAGCTATTTGTGTGCTTATAATATATTACACCCTTTATTAGAAGTTAAAGTATCTCGCTCTAATGACGTCATAGCGAATGCGTTATTCCAACAAAAGGAATCTATCGCATGTTCCTTCGTGGGAGTATAAAGCTCTTTCCATTCATTAAGCTCGTGCCTTGTACTAACTAATAATATAAATATGTAAGTGAGTTTGTTTGTTTATTACCCTTTCACACATTAACTTAATCATTTTGAAATTTTACACGTATTATGTTCCGTAAAAGTTATACTGTTTCCGAGTGACGCAAACAAAACCATGGATAAAGGTTTTAATATTTAATAGTATTTAATATTAGCACGTGCGACTGACTATCTCGCAATATTGCGTCTACTGTAGCCTCAAAGTTATAGCTATTCAATCACATATTAGAAGTAAACCTCCGTCCTCCAGAGAACATCTGAAGTCTAGATATAATATTTATCCGGTCGCTTATTCCAGGAACTATTTCAGTCGGAAACTATTTCTGCGGGCGTTAGTTTGTTAGATTGACGGTATAAATGATCTCCAGAAAAAATTGCTTAGGCAAAGTTAGTAAGTTTGTTTTTAAGGGCTGAGTTTTGCACACTCTCCAAAAAATCCCTTGTCACTCCCAAAATCAGTAATCCGGATAAAAATAATTAGATTTAAAACAGGTTGATCAGATTTTGATGAAAGCAGGAACATAGTAGATATTATGTGATATTTTAACTGAATTTGTTAAAGAATGGTGCCTGCTATTTACCAGCATCATAGAAAGTTGCGATGTCTTTTAATATACGTTTTTAAAGTACGAATTTTATATTCTGGCGTCGAGCGAGCCACGAATATTACCATATTGTCCAGCAGAAAAATATTGCATTATCACCGCAAACAAACTTGATTTGCATTAAACCGGTCTGTGCCACAAAATGTTTTGGAAATTCTACTAAATTTATGGAAACTGCACGCACTTTTGTCGACAGTTTATAGCTTCTGTGACAATTATGGCTTTTTGCGATTTATTTGCGTTAATTGAATGGTCGCTTACAAAATCGGTTATTTTATCACTTTACCTATTTCCAATATTATGTAACACTGTATTTTTAAAAGATTATGTCCTATATAAAAAATAAGTGAAATTTGATCCTTTATCACTTTGTAGTAACATAATGTAACGACTAACCATGGAACATTCTGGAAAAAGCACTTGCGCTGTTCGAAAATCTCGAAGGTTCCTAACTATTGATAGTAGTCACTCCGCTTCCCGGTTAGTGTCAAAGGAAATTATTCCTTATGTTCACAACATAGAGTTCACATTCAACAGAAAGAGAATTCCCGAACTTTCGATGGACTTGTTTACAATACTTGTTTATTTCTAGTAAATTCGAAATAGATTTGGCGCCAAATATAAAAAGGAGAGTGGCGGGCGGGAGACACAGTTGAAATATAACCTGCGATTCGAAAGCGACTTTTCGGAGGTTTGCGATAGTAAACCAGCGACTCATTAAGGGAATCATTGACGACTTTTGGCAAGTTTAACGGTTTTATCATTAAGTTTAGCCCTTTTGGAAGTCATCTTGGTTGGTGGAAATAAATAGTTCATTTTCGCCCTTACGCGGCAGTTTGGCCCACCCCGCACGTAACATTATTTAGGGTCATAAGTAACTTCCGATCAACAAGAGGTATAGAAGAAAGGTCGAATACATCACAATCAACTCTTAACCGTAACCTGGAGAAATTAAAAAAGTCAGAAAGTTAGGAATTTAGGAGTATGGGCTCACAATCTCAGTGAACGAAATAAAGAAGATCGCATGTCATGTCAATCGCCACAAATCTGCTTTCACGGGTAAAAATTGAACCTTTTTTTAAACAGGATTGTAACAAGCGATGAAAAATGGGTTACGTATGACAATATAGTCCGCAAAAGACAGTGGCTTGATAAGGATCAACCACCCCAACAGATCCGAAAGCAAACATCCACGGCAAAAAGATTTTATTGTGTGTATGGTGGGATTGTCAAGGAATAATTCACCACGAGTTATTGAAGTCAAATTTAACGGTTACTGCGGATAGATATGTTCAGCAAAAGCGTACTGCACTCGTCAATCGCATAAATATCATTCTTTTACACGACAATGCGCGACCACATACAGCAAGGGTGACTTAAGAAAACATTATTGAGCTTGGATAGTCTGTTTTACTGATCTTGCCCCGACAGGCTACCACCTTTTCTGTTCCTTACAAAACTTTTTGAATGGAAAAACCTTCAATTCTGAAGAGCGAGTCAGGCTGTCGGAAACTTCTTCTACGAGTAGTCCAAACCAATCACATTTTACAAGGAAGGAATTGATAAACTGCTAGGAAGATGAGAGAAGGTTATATAGATTATAGTGGGTGAAAACATAATAAATTAAAATAATTTTGTTATTTAATGACGGCAAAATAAATGTCTGAAACTGTTAAAAGAATCTGTCGTCAGACGCCTACTTGATTTTCGTTATTTATTCGTTTATTTATTTAGGAATTATTGCTTTCATCAAATCAGAAGTAGTTTCCACTTGTCTATTACTGTAACAACACTGTAAAGAAAGCGACTAGTAAGTAAATACTATTTGGTCACAGTTGCAGTAAGAAGTAAGACTGTTTTTTATTTCGAATTTCAATTTTTCATATATAATAAAATAGTAAACGAGCCGTACATTAAATATTTTATCAAAATAACAATTTGTACTCATGTTGTATTTATGTTACCGAGGTCAAAAAAAAAATTTTTTAGATTTCCTGTCGGTTTGTCTGTTTGTCTGTGCGTTTGTGCACGCTAACCTTTGAAACGGTTTAACCGAAATGAATGCGGTTTTCACTAATGTTTTTTAGCAAGGTTCCTGTAACATTTAATGTTTGTATCGTTCTAATCAGTTTACAAACAAAAAGTTATGCGCTATACTGAATAGAGGTGTGTACCGGAGGCAATTTTAGTCTCCGGATATTTTCCGAAGATTTTATTGAATAACCGGAGAATCTCCGGATAATCACCGTTGTTAAAAAACATTCGAAATCAACTTAAAACGAGAAAAAACACAAGATTTATGAAATAAAAATTAACTTTATTAAAAAAAACTTTCATAAGCTTTAGGAACAGACAGAATATACCAAAAAATCACACTTTTTGTATGAAAAGTAATAGTTCCACAGTCCACACACGCACGATGGAAGCATTGTTAGCCTGGTAGTGATATTTTTTAAAACGGCAAAAAATCTACAACTTTTATCATCAGCGTTTTTGGTATGATGATCCTTTAGCCGGAAATTGAGTGTAAACGTCAAAACCCCTTTAACTCCCTCGTTTATTTATTTCCAAAATTTAAAAAAATAGTTTTCCCCTGCCAACTTTAAAACAACCGACCGAATACTCGATCAATGGACAGAGTATATCTATGTATACTTTGTCTACGGACTGTCAATGACTAAGAACAAGAGGGACCGGGCATACATACAGAATCATCGTGCATACCCAAAGATGTTGTATTAGTCTGTACCTATAGATGGATCACAAAATGCAGCAATATTTTATTCTTTCTAACACCTTCAAATTGTCATAAGATTGAAAGAGACATACATATATAATCTGTCGGGTCGAAGTTGAGTGAATGTCTCCATTTTGACTATACAATGCAAGCTAAAGTTATAGCGTATAATAGTGCTGTGCATTTTTATTGATAACTAGATATCGTTTATATAGATTTTAAATATATGACGGATAAAAAGTATGGCTAAATGCGTTTCGGTGTACTGTTTGGTTATTCAATATAAATAAAATTTGGGTGCGTACTGGTACTCGCCGCATTGCTAATCGGTTGTATGAGATTGTATGCAACCTCTCGCATTTATTTCACCAAAATATTTCAAAAGATTAGTTATTTTTTGAGTAGAAATATTTAGAATCCATCCTTAAGGGGTAGAACGGGAGTAGGTTTTTATTACGAGAGAAAAAAAACTCGATAAGTTTTATTACTCGATTTATTTTTAGAAACGATATCACAAATTGGATAATCTGTGATATCGTTTCATTTTAATCTGTGATATCGTTCATCTGTGATTCGTCAACATTTTAATTTTAAGACTTTGTTGACGCTTGGGTATCCACGTATTTATTAGTAAGTTTTCTTTTTCTGGGTAATTTCTGAAAAGAAATAGTTTTTGGTTATTAATGATTCAAAAGATTTTCATAATTTTCATAGATTGAAGCATAACTTCTTTATAACTTATAGATATTACTTACTGGTTTACACGATGGTGGTAATTTTGGGAATATTGTCGGCACTGCATACGAGTGTAGAATTTTACGCTGATATCCTTGGCGAAAGCAAGAATCTTCAAAGTTCATTGAGCATAATATTCTTGTATATTGCGAAGCTCTCCAATCGTCGGCTTTTCTTACATTTTTTGTCCACATTTTTTTTTAAATCGATGTCGGTGGGAAATCTGTTATAAATTGATAAAAATTACTTTCAACTTGCAGTGAATGCTAGAAATTGTCAACACTCTACTAAAAATAAATTAGTTATCGATATCGATAAACTTATCAAGATCAGACTACAGCACTATAAAGCAAGACAAATGTCAAATATTCCGATTAATTTTGGTTTTTGTAAATTTTAGTTATAAACACCAGCTTTTTTTTAAATAAATCAACCTTAGAGCTGTGTATGCATGTACAATGATTCATTTTTAGTAAATAATTATAAAAATTTGTTTACAAAACACCAAAATTAACGAGCTGTGCGACTTACCGGTGAAATGATATGTTTCCATTATTCTCCTTCAAAACACCCACTCTACTTGGACAAACGGGAACAGTACAAGCCATTCTTGGCAAGCAACAGATTTATGAAATCACACTTTCAGATTTTTATGTATTTTAAATCACATAAAGCTAAACGCGCTTGTTAACCAGCATGATATAAACAAATATGACGTTGCCTTTTTATGGCGCGCAGCGTTTTAAGACGTCATATTCGGCTATTGTTATCTCTTTTTAACATACGACATGCAGCCATTAGAAAGACGGGTATCGAGTATCGAAGGAATCTTCAATTTTTATTGTTCCATCTATACACTAATACAATTATCTTTGTGCATACCTATAATACTGACCTATTATACTGACATTGTGCGTCTAAGATGGCGACTATTTCATAGAGAAACATACAATACCAATGACTACCACAAAACTCAGAGCATAAAATGGTGGCACCGGTACGCTTTGACACTTGGACCAAATATCATATGATACTTGGTCCGAGCTTTGACAGATAGGATTTGGTTCATGTAGAATAGGGCGCCTCCATATTTTATTTACTTTGAGGGTTTATATACTCTCTACGGGCGCGAATCAATAATGTGTAGATTATATTGAGATTATTTACTCTGAGATAATTTGTTCAGAACATATTTTAGCATATTTAGGTAAGTTCTGTAACGTTATTATTATTATTAAACCAAATAACCGGTGAATAAAGAGAATAACCGATTAGTCTCCGGTACTGGTCGTTACCGGTGAATAACCGGTTTTTTGAGAACCGGTACACATCACTAAACTGAATACCACGCGTACGAAATTGCGGGCTCAGCTAGTAGTTATACTATATCATCTATATATGTTTTAATAATGGCGTGTAATTCTCAAAATTTTTCCTACCCACGCTACGCACGGTTTATTTCTCTTTTATAAATGAACCCCAGGTACATTTTCCAATGGCGCTAAAGTGTATGGGTAAATAGATCGAGGTGCGCTTTTAGCGTATTTGAATAAGACCTCCTTGTATTGCAAGACTGAATGTGCGAGAAATAGGAAAATACCTTTTTAACGGAACGGCAGAGTTCGAAATTCAAATTAGATTGTGTTTTGTAATAATGTTTTTTGGAAAAATTGTAAGTATCTAGGTACTGTCATTAAAATGGCTAAAAAAAAGAAACAGATATTTGTCGTCCATGAAAATAATGTCTCATTAGCTCAATCAAAATGGCCAGTGCTAATTGCAGTGCTCAATACTCAAAGTATCTCAGACTTTGAGAAAAAAATTCTTTTTTTAGTAATTACTTTGCTAGCAAGTAGTCACCAGTAGGCACTGAAGTAGTCCCTCTGTCGATTGTTTTGTTATTTCAATTTTAATATCAATGAAATCATTGATCAATTTAAATTAAGAATATTTTATTTGATATTGGTCTAACATACAAATATTTGGATTAAGAATTGCCTAGGCCTGACAAAATAAAATTAAAATTAATTAAAATAATAAAATAAATGTATTCTTTATTTTTAGATAGCTGGTGCCCGCGTCTTCGCTCGCGTGAAATATTTAGCCCATGTCCATCCTGAAATTCTATTCTAACTCTTGGTAAAAGATTTTTTTAATCTGATGAGTAGTTTCGAAGATTACCTCCTACATACAAACAAACATACGAACTTTACCTCGATAACAAAACATTATAGATAAGGAATTTACTTGTAGATCATAATAATCTAGAATTTTGTACACGATGTTCCATGGAGGCAAGTCATCGACCCAAAATGCTGCTGAGTTCACAGTATGTGGCAATAAAGGTAGAAATTCTTATTTTATTTTTTTGTAATATTAATATCTTAAAACAATTCGTTTTTGAAGGAAATATTTTCACAACAATATAATAAATAAATGTCATATTTTTGAAGTAGGTACTGTGTAGATTATCTTCTTTCTATACATATATACGTAATAAAATCGTAAAGGAGCTGTGTCTGTACATTAAAGATTTTTTCAAAAAAAAAAAAACAATTTGTACACGTTGTACTTATGTTACCGAGGTCAAAAAAATTGTTTTTAGAATTTTTGTCTGTTTGTGCGTGTGTGCACGCTAATCTCTGAAACGGCTTAACCGATTTTAATGCGGTTTTCCCAATCTTCACAAAACATTTAGTGTTTGTTTCGTTCTAATCAGTTTACACACAAAAAAGTTACGCACTATACCGAATACTACGCGTACGAAGATACGGGCTCAGCTAGTCATAAATAGTTTTAAGGATATCTCGCGAATTAATGAGCACATTATAGTTGACTAGTACCTACTTGATCATCAGCAGCCTACAAGTAGTCCACTACTAGACATAGGCCTTTTTAATTGAATGGCAGCATACTCGACCTTCCGCCGTCCGCATTTATCCACTACCAGCTGCTCTCTTGAGGTCATCGCGGTCTAGTCACGCGGCTTAAATAATCTATATCTATCTCTCCACTATCTCCACTAACTTCTTCGAAGCGACCTAACGAATTTTGATATGGTTTTCACTAATTGAAACATTGTGAAACGGGATTCTTAAGATTTCATATGAACATATAAAATGTTTCAATTTTGAAAAGTTCTTTAATGGATTACAGAGATATTATTATTATTTATTTAACATATTGTTAAAAATTTTATATTTTAATAATATGTTGCAGTTAAATTGTAACTGCACTTATTATGACATATGCGAAAGGCTGATTAATCGAAACAAAAAAAAATATCCCACATTGCAAGAATGAACACTGATTTAGTGTGAAAATATAAAAGACCGTGTGCGGACTATCTGAAGGAATTTCCAACCGTCGCCATTTTGGGTGCCTAATTACAAAACTGTCATGGCGACGACACAGGCCCGCATTCCCACACGCGTGCCCCTCAAGATTTACACGGAATGCCTGAATACCTCCCTGTGTCTTAAACGTTCCGAAATCTAGCCGCCATCAAAGTTTCAGGAATTTTCTTGCTACACAGTTTTCTTTGAAATTCATATACACTTAAAAATTATTGTTTCTAACTTATCCCGTGATATTAATTTCAGTTTAAAACTTGCACAATAAAAGCATTGTGCTTAATCTTCATTGTATATCTTATGCTAGTATTATAAAAAATAATGATTATTTTTTTTGAGTTTATATTATCTTCCTGCGATTCCTTTCAGGTCGTCTGTCCACATGGCCGCAGGGCATCCCACGCCTCATTTTCCATGTGGTGGTCTACTGCATTCGAGAACTCGTCTACTACATTGATTTTATCCACTCTGCGACAGATGTGACCGGCCCATTGCCACTTCGGTTTTTCAATGGGCTCCTCAAATTAATAATATTAAAATATTCTGAACAAAAGAATGAGAGAAAGACCTAAACAATATAACGTTTTTATGTATTACGTTGCGTGAATATGTGATACTAGATCTTATTCCCTTGTCGACGCCTTTTTCCTTATTGTTTTCAATAATATTGGAGCAACATTGGCCAACAACTGTATCTATTCTATACATAATATCATCGAAATATAACTTATATAATAAAATAAAATCTCTCTGCACCTCTCTCTGTTTCTCAAGTAATTTGTTCTGAAGCATCCAAACGATTTTGATACGGTTTTCACCGTTGAAAAGAGCGATAGACGGAAAAGGTTGGTGTGTATAAATTGCAGAAAAAAATGCATCCGTGCGAAGCCAGGTCGCTAATTTAACATAATTATTATTATGTTGGCCATTATAATATGCTTGTGCTTATTTATGTTTCAGATAACATGATCCATTGTTATTATTTAATTTACATAATATGTACAATGCCGAAAAACTTATTATGTTAAAACATTCATAAAATGTTTAAAAATCGAAGTATCTTGCAGCAACAGTTTTTAAGATGCTGTTGACGCTAGCTCGTGTCCTTTCTAGCAACGACGCCGTTTTCTTTCTAATTAAATTATAGGTGACGGTAGTCACTTACCATCAATAACAAATAGAATGTCAACTTAAACAGATATACTTAAGATATTTTTATAAATAACACGTTACCATGTTAATTCCACGTAAACTATTATTATATGTCCAGGATATAGTTACATTTTTTTTCTTTTTGATTAATTTTATTCAAGAAAAATTGCAATAATTAAATCACAATATTAATATAAAAACTAACTAATACCTAAACATAAACATAAACCTAACGTAAAACGTAATATAAATAATGAAATATATATAATGAAATGAAACTTATTATTTATAAATTATTAATGCAAATAAAATTAGGTCCAGATGGCAAGGTACTCAACATACTGGCTAGTATTACCTCTCTGGATTGCTATTCCAATACTAATTGCTATACTATGTTATTATACTATATTACAATAACTATCATGTTATTCTAAATAGAACAATATCGGAGTTTAAAATATTGTTCAGCTCAGAAATAATGCAGCCTCAATGTTCACAAATATGAAACTCTCTGATCAATTCAATAAACATTATTCGAATTGCATAGTTTAAATAGATTTAGTTTCGACATAGCGTTACTGATCGAATAACTTTGTACAGAAGGATTACATGAAATGCATCATATTTTTAATGATATTTAAAAATTATATTTACCACTAACGACCCGCTCGCTTAGCGATTCGTTCCCGGATTTTTTCTGCAAATTATGTAACACAAAGATCCTCGTTAACACTCCGAAATTTTGCAAACAGGTTTTCAGGGTTTCTGAAAAGGACATTAGGGTGCTTACTGAATTTAATAATATATTTCTTAGATGATATGATTATACGAATCACACACCACATGTAAGTGATTGATACAACTTTTTTTTAATGTTAAGATCGGCAAATAGGTGACGGTCCACTTGATGGTAGGTGGCTACCGTCGCCTATAACACAAGCATTGCCAAAGCTGCTGCAAGTGCGCTGCCGACTGCAGTAGGATTAAAGATAAGGGATTAAGAAAGGATAGAGAAATGAGCTCTGGCATCCCTTATTCACTCACCGAAACACAACAGCACACGTGTTTTTATTTCACGGTGGTCTTCTGTAAGGGGGTGGTTATTGACGCCAGACGGACTGCCCAAATGACTGTGTGTCCTGTCATTACTTTCCAGATCCAGACGAGAGTCAAATTTGAAAATTTCATTTTTCAAAGTTGACCCTGCCGGGCATCGAACCCTGGAACCCTAGAATAGTAAATATAACTAAACTCAGTAAATATTAAGTTTGCGTTGAGTCGCGTTCATTCGAACACCTCATACAACTTTTCCTATTAGTGAATACTCGTCAGTCGAGCCATTCCCTTAATAATTAAATCAGCCATGTTTGCTGCTAGGGGGTTGGGGCCTGGGGGAGATAAGGGGGCGGAGGATTGTTGACGCGACCTTCGAAGAATGTTGTAACTTTGCCGCTTTACATAATGTTATAAAAGTTTTTTGACGATTTTCGGAGTTATAAACCAGTACCGTAATCGAAAACTTTTACAAACCTACTACAACTACAATATTTCCGTTATTTATTATCGTGTCGTTTCTACTTTATCTCGTATGCATACAATCAATATCATTTAGTTATTAGTAAATAGTAATAAATCCACTATACCTGACGTTTGTGGACTATGAGAAGACATCGATTCGACCGAAACATGGGCAATACTCGAGGCTCTGGAGCGATGTCGCATTGACCATCGGTATATCGAAATGTTGAAGTGTTTCTACAATAAAGCAACCATGTCGGTTCGAGTACAGGAGAGAAAACACAATCAATTCCACTACGAGTACAACGAGGTGTGAGACATCTCTCCGAAATGATTCACTGCCGCTTTGGAAGATGCATTTAAGCTCCTAGAATGGAGAATAGAATATCACCCACCTTCAGTTTGCCGACGAGTTTGTGGTCCTGGCGAAGTCGATAAGAGAACTCAACACGATGCTCGATGGTCTCAACCGAGTTTCCCAAAGGGTGGGCCTTAACATGTTGTGCCCACCCAAGTAACAGTTGGAAATTCAACTGTCTAAGTTGTTGTTGCATATTTACAGTGACGTTGCCATATAGATAACTAGCTGGTGAAAGCCTTCAATAGTTTATAAGAAAATTTACAATAATTTCAGCCATGGATTGTATAATCGTGTTCTGAATTGTCCCGCATAAATGTTTTTTTTTTGTTTTCTTTTTCTTTGAATATCTGGTCCCTGGCAGAATATCAGTGTTGTGGTCTGCACCACAACTGTATACTGAGCCAAGGTTCCTTTTCCTCTTCTTACTTGTAGATGCTTTCTTTCTTTACTTGGGACAAACAGTCCAATTAGGTAGAGCCAACTTCGAGAAAGAGATCGTCTAGCTCGAATGGGCAGCGTTCGGAAGCTCCGAAACATCTTCTCGTCCAAAATTCCTCAGTGTCTTAAAACAAACATTTTCAACCAATGTGTGTTGCCAGTGATTACATATTGTGCTGAAACATGGTCTCTAACTATGGGCCTCGTAAGAAATGTCAGCGTCGCTCAACGAGCTATGGAGAAGGTTATATGCTCGGGGTTACACTACGAGATCGAATCGGGAATGAGAAGATTCGAAGACGAACGAAAGTACCGACATAACCCGGAGGATTAGTAAGTTCAAAATGGCAGTGGGTAGGACACACAGTAGGAGCCGACGGCCGCTGGGGCCAGAAGACTCTCGAGTAGAGACCACGGACCGCCAAGTGCAGCGTAGGACGTCCACCCACAAGGTGTACAAACGACCTGATAAGGGCCACTGGTCGATGGTGGATCAAGGCTGTTTCTGATTGGTCCTTTTGAAGAAATAGGGGGGAGGCTTTTGTTTCGTCCTACGGCTGAGATGATGATGATGATGATGACAGTTTTATAGTAGTATATATGAAGGTAGTTTTAATCAAAAAGAGTCTTTCCTGGTACAAAAGTATAAAAGTACGCAAAATCTCCTAAGTTATTTGCACGCAAATAAATATTGAATTTTATGGTCGATTTAAGCAATAACGATTATTTAGTACCTACACAATAATCTTTTAGTAACCAATAAACACAGGGCAAAGAAGTCAATTTTTCCATTTTATTACTTTTACCGAAAACGCAGTACTGAATTATTAATAACGACCGGTAAAAGTGATAAATATCGAGGTTGACATCACATTTACCAAATCATTAGGTAACCATGAATACTGACCGATTATTATCATAATTTACCACATTCATTACATTTAGGTACCGTTACATAGATGTATACTGAGGCTCCAATAACAGGCAAATCCGATTCACTTCGGTCTGATACTACCATTAAAACATATACACAAAGATAAATAAATTCTTTTTTGTTTAACCAATAAAAGTTCTATATAAAAATATCAACATTTGTATATTGATTAAGTGAATATTAATTAAGGATAGGATAAACTCTCCGCAGCTTCAGAGATTTAATGAAAAGTAAACTCCCCCATAATTGAAAGTCTGCAGTGAACGATGCGTTGTGCCAGTTATTATAGCAGGGAAAGGACACAGCAACGACGCGCGACGTGTCGCCAAGCTGGCTACAAAATGGACAATGTACTGCAAAAAGGTGGCATTTTCATCAAAATGTTTGCACAACCGTTGTAAAGCTATTTTTTAAATAAAATAAAGGCATTATAATATTATTATTGTATGTTTGTTTCTTTGTTTGTATGTAGAAGGTAATCTTCGAAACTACGCATCCAATTGAAAAAAATCTTTCACCAATAGTTAGAACAGAATTTCAGGATGGACATGAGCTATTTATTCCAGCGAAATCGCGGGCGCCAGCTTTCTAAAAATTAAACTCCTGGCTAATGTCAGCAATAAAGATGTCAAGCATTATATTACTTTACACATTAGCCGAAGTCGCGTGCACCTAGGAACGGAACATTGGTAAATATCAGGTATTACAAATATAAATTATTTTTTAAAAGATGTTCGATTATTATTATTTTTTAATTAAATAATGTCAAATAAACGCCTCCACAACGGCTGGCTTATTGCAAATTCGCCACCAAAAAACATATGTAAACTCGCCACGATTCCATTTTTATAAAGTTAATACGTCACATATTATTTTAAATTGTTGTAAATTCGCCACAATAGTTTTTCTTGAACAGACTGCAAAAAAATTAAAAACAAGTGCGAGTTGAACTCGCGTAAAGAGGGTTCCGTACGATGTTACCTATCCGCACAATATTATTTTAATATCATGGACTTCTTATAGGTTTTCCTATAATCTATAAGTAGAAAACTAATTTCTGTATTTTTTCAAAATTTTAGGTTCAGTAATTTCGGAGGTAAGGGAGGGGGGGGGTAATCCTATAAGGGTTCCGTTTTTTATTCGGACCTACGGAACCCTTTTTTTTTTTACAAGAGGAATCCATCATGGATACCCACCCGTCTGGGGACAGACCGGTGGGTTATGTCGGACTCCTGCCCCGAGATGGTAGTGGGGTAGACCTACCGACTAAACCTCTTGGCGTCCTTCTCATCCGCTATTGGTGAAGTTGCGACGAGCACTCTTCCGCAACTCCACCGCGGGGGTCCGCATCCGGACACGGCTCATTTGGACGGCGCACCCGAACTGCCAAGGTGCGACGTGCCTCTCAGGATGAAGCGGGCGGTAGAGTCCCCATCTACCTCCCTAGTCCTGTCAGGGGTCCAGGTGGCGGGCGTGCGCCAGCCGCCTGCGTCCTGTTCGTCGGCGACGGAGGGGATGGGACAGGACGTCGTCCTCCCGCTCTCTTTCCGCCGCCTCCTTCTGCGAGATGACATCTTCGCAGAAGGATTGAGTCGCTTGCCAAGCGGCTCTGCTGCCGACCATAGCTTTCACTACGGCCGGCAGAGAGAAGTCAAATCCAATGGTCGCAGCGAGCTCAGTTCGCTGCGCCAACCATCTAGGGCACTCCGCAAGAGTGTGCTGTGCGCTGTCCTCAGCGAACGCACACGAGTGACACTCTGGGGTTGGCTCCACCTACGGAACCCTAAAAACAAGCCGTAAGAAGAATAAAATCGTTATTTATTTTTCTATTGATCACATTGATTTTTTAAATTTTAATTTAAATTTTAATTTTTAAATTACGTCCACATAAAAATCACACATTCAATTGCACATTCAATCTTAATGCAGAATTGAAATTCTAGACATGGTCATTAAAGACCATGTCCAGAATAAAATTGCAATGCAGCTTTAGCTCTTACTATGTTTGAAATTATAATGATACAGCCTAGTCTGTTTGATACTGTATCACCTGTACTTCCAACAAAATGTATATCAAAATTTGCTTATTTGTCTGCGACATCCTAATATTGTCATTATAAAAACAAAAATGATATTCTAAGCTAAAAACAATTTTACTCTTATAAATATGTACTTCAAATAGTTATTTTTAACAAAACTACTGATATGAAAAAACTGTTTAGGTATGTATTAATACAAAATTAAAGTAAGGCTTTTTATGTAAATTAAAGAATTAGGAAGGGATAGGGACTTGTGCTCTGACATCAAATTATGTAACACTACTTTAAAAAATGCTTAAAAATTATTCAGTTAATTTTTTAACGATGAACTTTTAGACATACCTATGTATTAAAATAATTGTAAATATAACTACAATAAACAAATTTATCTTATTGTAATTTAATAATTACATTGAATAATTGAAGATAATGGTTTGGTATGAGCACTCGCTCCCTCTTCCGTGCAGCAGCTTGGAAGGTTAAAATTGTCATTTCATGATGGTCGCCAACCTTCCTAGAGAAGTGGCATCTTAAGAAGAAAAAGAAACAAGTGTTGATCAAGCGAACCATTGATCAATTTTGCTAAACTAAATAGTTCAATAGTTGAAATAGTGAAACAAACACAAAATCTACCTAGAGGTATACCAAGAATCCAGTTAAAACACAATAAACGGACCCGAACACATGAATATTTTAAGTTTACAAGCCATACTTTATATTTGTCCCGCATAATTTATTAGGAGTACAAGGTCGAAACGTCACGTAGTACGTACTGCACGCCCTCAAATGGCCGAGCCTTAACGACCGAAACACAAGTTGTGGACAAGCCAAATATGCATTATTTAGATACAATCGTGACTTAACATGACTCAACTTTGCTAATTCTAAACTCATATTAAAGAATAGTTTTTATTTTCTCACTTATTAACTTGCCTTTGCAATATTATAAGAGTCTACTGTTTTATAACTTTGTTCATATTTGAAAGAATATCACTAGAATGACTGCACCTATTTGAAAAATTCTTTCATTGTTTAAAAGGAGGGGATCGGACAAATTTTCAGAAAGTGTTTTAAATTAATCTTCATGGATATTTATTCCCATAAAAAATACTATTTTATTTATTTATAGCCTTTTAGGTACTCAAAATCATGTTTTAATATAATTTGTTTGAAAATGCCGCCAAAACGCGACGATAGTTCATCTGAGAGCGCGTGACGTTATTTGTGGTCATATCATAACAAAACAGCTGCATTGGCATAAGACAACGATTGCCCACAAATGACGTCACGCACTGTGATTGGTGTTTCAGTTTAGATTTAAAATATTGTAAATAATAAAATTTTATTTCTTCATTTAAAAATATTTAAATGAATTATATTAAATTATTATTCGATAAATAATCGTAAAAAATTATATATTTTCTTTCTAAGTACGTTTTAGATTTTAATCTGATTACTGTCCGATCCCCTATTGAACATATTGTTACGTGCGGGGTGAGTCAATCTGCTGTGTAAGGACGAAAATGAATTATTTATTTCCACAAACCAAGATGTTAAACCGTTAAACTTACCAAAAATCGTCAATGATTCGCTGGTTTACTGTCGCAGGTAACTTCACATGGCTCCGAAAAGTCGCTTTCGAATCGCTGCATAACTGTGTCTCCCGCCCGCCACTCTCCTATAGTGCAATATAAAACTCTCCGGGCAAATAGGGAACACCTAGGTCTAGTTTTTTATAAAGTTTTGAGGAAATTCTTATATAAATTTTAAATGATTGGTTTTCATTGTGGGTTCTTGCCTTGCAGAGTTCATACAATTTTAAATCTTGACACGAGGAAAATTTTATACTTTTAAGGGAGTAAACTCCACTCGTGAGTCCGAGCTGACACACACTTTTAAATTTGATAAGTTTTTTAAACTTTTATCTAATGAAATTAATGACCATTTGTGTACATATAAATTGAAGGCCATTATAAATCTTCTATATATAAAAATGAATCCCCATTTCCCTTGGTCATGGCATCACGCGTGAACGGGTAGACCGATTTTAATTCGGTTTTGACTAACGGGAAGAGGGATAAACGGGGAATGTTCATATATATAAAAATTGCATCCCGGGCGAAGCCGGGGGCGGAACTCTAGTTGATAATGAAAATACTTACATTTTCATAATTTACATTTCATATGAGATGCGTAGAATGTATACATCCATTTAAATATCTCGATGCGACTAAGATATGAAATAAATGCTCAAATAACTAATGGTTAAACAAAAAAAATCGATTTACAATTTAAATATAAATTCAAATAAAATTATATAGGTTATATTAGAAAAAGGAGAATATTTAAATTTATAAGTTTAAGTAACTAAAATACTATCATCCATTAGCTTTAATAATACTTAACAAAGTAAAAACTTAACCTAGTCTCGACTTGAATAAAACTGCTCTTAAGAGGCAATTTAAGTTGGTCTACAATTCAAGCGTCTATACGAAACGCAAGCTACATTAGCGAAGGTTTTAAAAACGTAATTAAAACTCTTAATTAAGTGCCGTTTAATAACACGATCTTCTCCTGGCACTTCTTTAGTTATAATTTGTGAAATTGAGTTTTATGTAACTGTGTACATTATTAGGTCAAAGATCTTGAAATTTAAGATCTTGTCACTCTAGTTGCTTGTCATTACTTTTACAAAACTGTAATTTTTACTTAGGATTAGTAAAAACAGGGGAAAGAAAGAAGAGTAATCCGCGTTGAATTTTTTTTTAGGATTAGGAGGGTACGGGGAAATGGGCTCTGGCATCCCTTACTCACTCACTGAAACATAACAGCACACGCGCTGTTATTTCATGGTGGTATTCTGTAAGGGGGTGGTTACTGCCGCCAGACGGGCTGACCAAATGACTGCGAAACGCAGTGTGCCCTGCCACTACTTTCCAGATCCAGACCTGAGCCAAATTTGAAAAATTCATTTTTCAAAGTTGATCCTGCCGGGAATCGAACCCGGGAACCCTAGATCAGAGCGTTAAGGCAATCACCCTAACCACTCATCCAACGGGCTCGTCAAATGAAAGATGTAAACGCTAGACAAAATATGTAAAGCAAAATACCGCCTGACATCATACTTTTGCCAAGCGTTGGGTCTTTATTTTAAGATATCTCGTGCCCGCGTGGTATATTTAGCCTATGTTCATCCTGAAATTCTATTCTATTAGTATTTTTTAAATCAGATGAGTGGTTTCGAAGATTACTTTCTACATACTAACAAACAAACATAGAAACCTTACTGGCTATGCTGGTTGTGACTAAGTAACTAACATGGACAAACTTCGCTTCGGACGATTCTTTCTGTATGACAATTTAATATAAAAACTGACTTTGCTTACTGTAATATGTAGTATATAATTATGTAATATATACTTATTAAAAAATAATAAATAAATAAAATAAGTTAATAAAAATATTACATTATTTTATTTTATTATTTTCTTTCATTTTGTGCTTATTGTGGGTGTCTTTTTTTGTGAACCTTTGATATAACAACCGTGTAATATTATAAACGACAGCAGCTATCTTTAGGGTCAAGCTCAAAATAAGAGCTGTTCTGCAGCATCGTGCTGAGCTGAGTGCATTTTCAAAATAAATTGTTGTAGTTTCAAGAATTGTTCTTTCTGTTTTGTAATTCGACTATTGTGTGAAAGCCACAAAAATCTCACTATCTGTGTTTATTTTATATGAAATTCGAATGATACGTGTTGACGCCAATTGTCAATTAAAATTAATTAATAGTAGTTCGCTGTAGTATGTGCGGTCTCACTCCCACCATATGTATACCTACCCATATGTCTGTCGACCGGCCATTTTTAAAACCCCAGTCAGTCTAAGAAAAACATCGCAACAATAACACGCGTAAAAGAATCATCCCGCCGATCTCGACCCACGAGATTTGATCCACTAATATTATCAGGCAATGTGCTTGTAGTTCATCTATTTGATCACACTTCCCGCTCCACGAGTGTAATCATTGAAGTGTTGAAGTGCTGGAGCTTCTGGGCACTGGGTGCGTTGCAATTTTCGCCGCTGGAGGACCAAGGACTTGGTGATTTACGAAGTAGGTGGCAGATTTTCCTTTATTTCCTCGTCCTCTGATTACATGTATCACCGACGAAAAGTACAGTCCACTTTTATGATTGATTGAAAATTATACGAAAGAATTCCTGATATAAAAGAAGAACTTGAAAAATAACCTAAGAAATAATTAAAATTATTAATCATTTATGAAAATTATTTTGCTACAACCAGCGTCAAATTGCACATATGTTTTTGAAATTGCCAACAATTTGCAGTCCCATCTTTCTTTGGCCAAACTTTAATTTTGTTGAGTAAAATTACTGTAATATCGCGATTAGACGTGATTCTTCAAAACCTAAATATATCCACTTTCTCTGAGGTGTTTAAAAGGCGACAATTTTAAAAGACATGCCTTTTAAAGTGGTAGCTTTTAAACAAAATATTATGGCTTTCTTCAAAATAAAATAGTCTCAATAGACAGACCGTAAGAAAAATTTGTAGACATTGTAGAAGTGTAGTAAGACACTTATTAATACTTGAAGCGATAAATATGTGTCATAATCAAATATCTACAGAGACATCAGCTGGCTTATATTCGGGTAGTTCGTTAACTTACACTTGAGAAAGTCTCGGCTATTCGGGAGCAGTCTGCAAGAAACAAAACTAATGGCGTTGGCAACACGAGAGCCCAGAACAACCGGCCCGCTGTAAGACACAAGCTAAAAGCTGCAATATTTTTATACGTAACACTACGTAAATGCATAGGTATTCTAATCATTCAGCCTCAAATGAATTATATGATAAAAATCTTTTTTTTTTTTCGGAAAAAGTTATTTCTGATTTGTTAGTTGTTTATTCACTAAGTACTTGTTGAATCTCTTTAATTTCCATCCTGTATTTTTTTTATTCTTTATGTATTTAAAACTTAGTAATTTAACAGCAAGACGATGTCAAATGGATAAAGACATGAATAATAAGTTATTGATGTTCTGATTTCTGTCGATTCCTAGTTATTAAACATAGATATACCATCAGATAACATCTCAATGTTTGAAGATTAGATATAAACATTTCATAATAATAGATTTTTTTTTATTTATATAAATATATCTTTTAATCTCTTGCGGGAGTTATAGCGAAATCTCTTGCGAAATTTCCCCAAATTTCCAGTAAATTACTGCGGGATATTAAACCCTACTGAAAAACATTAGAAGTTACTGAAGCCGTAGATGGTAAAATTATCCAAAAGTCTAAGGTACACATCATACCTATAGAGGAGAGACAAAAATTACCGACATCATAACACTGGATGAGATTGCGTCAATCTCAATTTTTCGATTGGACTGTTTACATGTATTGTTACTTATCATCTTGCACTTACTTTGTAATCTTACTTTTGTAGCTTCCTTTTGCGAGTAAGCTTCCTCAGTGAGAATGTTGGAGGATATAAGTTTTTTTTTGTACCTATGTATTAGATTCTACGCATGTAACTATAAAATAAACTTGTGTCTGTTAATTCTCCGAATAAATAAATAAATAAATAAATTTTTATGTTCGCTTCTGTCTGTTTCTTCGCTAACTTCTTCTAAATTTTTTGATTAGAATTTTGAACCGATTTTAATACGGTTTTCACTAATGGGTAGATAACGATAAACGAGAAAGATTTATGTATTTAATTTGCAGTAAACAATGCATCTGTGTTTGCGCGGAGTGGAAATTTTCATAAATCCTTTTTCCTGCTTACGTTATAAAATTTTATCTGTTTTAAATTTCACAGTTTTGGTTGTGTGTGGCTGAGTTTTGCAGTCACCACCTGGTCCCGGATAAGCAGATACACCCGGGTGCATTTGAGTAAAAGTCCCTCTAAGTCTTCCACTTGGACCGCGTGTTAATTTATTACAGGACGCTAGGATGCGAAGGCGGCAATTAGCTGGCTTAACGAACGCTTGAAATAAATATCATTTCATGATTAATGTCGCCTCTTGATAAATATCTTGTATTATTCATTGGAGATAAAAGTTTTTTGTTGTACCAACCACACAACTGTCCACATTTTTGAGAGTTTAAAATTAATACAATATTGAGTTCATGATTTAACGTAAGCATTTGAAAGTACATAAAAAATGGAAGAGCTGGCTATCAAAATAAAACAGGTGTCTACTACTCTACACTATGGAGAGTGTGCATCTATGTTGTACGATTTAATCCAACCGGAACCGTTCCACTTGCGGACCACTAGACGTGGGCAGGGGTTTCATCCCTTCGTGGTCGATGTACCTCGATCACGAACAAAGCGTTTCAGTTCCACCTTCCTTGTTCGAACTGCTAAGGAGTGGAACTCATTGCCTGCGTCTGTGTTCCCACAGAACTACAACCTCGGGGTCTTCAAAACTAGGGTAAATGGGCATTTACTAGGTAAGCGTGGTCCACCTTCGGCCACATCTGCACCTCACATCAGGTGAGATAGTGGTCAAGCGCTACCTCGATTTCATAAAAAAAAAAGGTGTAATGAAATTCTAAGTCGTGTCATCGATAAAATATGCGTGTATGGAATAATCTATAAATAAAATAATAATATTTATTCGTTAAAACAAAACTCGCTTACATAATGGAGCCTTCACTCTTCCATAAGAGTACCATACTACTTTCTTAACCAAAATAAATATAAAACAAGAACAGAAAATTTGTTTTAATTAAATTTAAATTGAATTTTTCTAATTTCCCGTGCTTGTGTGTGAACTTGCGATGTGTTCATGTGTGGTGGGTGTGTGTTAGTGTGTTTGTTTGGGTGTATTAGGCATTGCATTAATTACTATGAACAGTTCCTCCACTTCGTCATAGTTTTTAGTTCTAAGCCAATCCGTGATAGTTTTTTACATTCGAATTTCAGTTTATCGTATATAGATTATTTTTTTTAATTCACTTAATATATAAAAATAATGATTTGGGCAAATGCATTTGAGCAAACTTAGTTTTTACTTTTATCGTTTTAGCTATGTCTTAATTGTTATGTTTATCTTATAAAATACAATTTGTAAAAACGAAAGAACGAAATGAATACTCTTAAATTAAATTACTTGCTAGGGAGAATAGCAGTGCCTCTGTGGTATTCGAGTGGGTTACCTGAACATTATTTAATTCAAATTAAGTATACAATCTCGTATCAGCCATAGTTTTCGCCAATATAAAAATTCCTACATACTTTAACGTTTATAATAGATACATAGTAGTCGTCTGATGATCCCCACAAGTTAGTGCCTATTTAGTGCTAAAGAGTTCGCGTCTTGGCTTACACCCAGCTGATAAGCCACATAAACTCCGCGAAATATTGCCCGGCATAAGACACGACACGACGAAATAGTGACGTGCGACGCTTTCTTGCAAATTTAAATTCAGTTTATTGAATTTATGTGTACCAGATGGACATCTCTATATATAAAAATGAATCCCCATTTCCCTTGGTCACAGCATCGCGCGTGAACGGGTAGATCGATTTTAATTCGGTTTTCACTAATGGAAAGAGCAAAGCCGGGGGCGAGTCACTAGTAAATAAATAAATAATAAATTTAAAAAATTAAATCCGTCGAAGCATAGAAACTACTTTGCTTAAAAAATATGCATGAAAGGTTGGATTATAAATGGCAATTTACTCAATGAAATTTGGCACACAGCTAGTTTATTACCTAGATTAACATATAGGTTACTTTTTATTCTGAAAAAATGTTAGGTTCCCGTGGGATTTTCAAAAAACGAACTACAGCGCTTACGAAGTCGCAGGTAGAGTATTTGTATATAAATCTTTATTTATATACAGATAAAAATTGCAGTATATAAATCTTTATTTGCATAAACGCAAGCCTAAAAGATCCTCGATATAATTATATACAAATTACAACGTCGCTGGCCTCCTGTTTCACTGCGAACTTCTCAACCAACCACCAATGGATTTTGAAACGATTTTCGTTAATGGAAAGAGCTAAGCAGTTACAGAGTTTCGCATAGGTACATAGAATGGACTCTTCAAGATAAGCCATGATCAGGTGCATAGGCACTGTGATCATGCACATTTGTTCATTCATATGGCTCAAGTAGGTACGGCTCTGGGGAAACTCTGCAGATGGAGACAGAGTTTTAAAAGCACAAAAAAAATGTGTTCAGAATATACTTATACCCGGATATACGGGGTAAGGTACAATGATAACTGTGGACAACTAGGTATTTAAAAAATAATTAATTATATGGAAATTATGTGTTGTTTTGTTGGTTATAATTGTAGGCATAATAATAAATTCCTAACTATTGTTCAGGGGGTTACTGTTTTAAATTAACGAAAAACCTAAAGAGCCAGACCATTAATTAGGACAAATTTCAATTAAATTAAAATTTTCCACCTCTGACAATGTTTTTTTTATTTATTTGAATTTGGAATAAAGAACACGAATGTGTCAGCAACAATTGGACATTGAAAACTTTTTGATAGGATAGATACTTTTTAAGTTAGTTACGAGTACACCAATAAATTTAAAATATCCCTAGACAGTTTTGAATGTGTATTATCAAAATGGAACCAAACTTATACTTAGGATAGCTTCTAGTAACTAGTACGTTAGGTCATGCCTCTGTCACTCCGTGTGTGCCGATATAATTGCCTTACCGTCTCGCTCACATCGAATGTGAATGGAGTGCAACTTCTGTACGCTAGTACTATTATTTATTCTATGGTTAGGTTAGTAACATAGATAATAATGCTACTTAATTAATTAGTATTTTATCTATGTTAGTAAGTACAATGCTTATTAAATTATTCTGTCGGACGCACAATAAAGGTAAGTATGCTTTATTCGTTTTGAGTAGGCACCGGAATCGTTTGAGTACCTATTGAGTAATCGTTTTGAGTGCCGATATAAACCAGGCATTTCTATGTAGTTATCGCTAATAAAAGAATTAGATTTTTAACTCAACGAGAACGTGAGCGATTTTTAATCATCAATTATAGAAAATTCAATTTCGGGCGGATTAGTTAATTGCTATTCGACTTTTTATATTTGCGTTTCGTCCCAAGATTGAATTCTACAGTGCCTAATAATCAATTTAGGAGTATTAAGTTGGAGTGCTTTTGTATTTTTTAATTAAAAACGTTTGTAAGGAAATATCCGCCCATTCTATTTCTTGCTTGCACGTCTACTAATCTACGAATTTCAATAAAAATCTATTATTAAGTACTCAAGATCGTTACATTTCAACTAATGATTTTAATAGCATTTTAACGAGCCAGATGAGTTAATCAGATTCCTACTCATTGAGTATTGCTGAGATATTTTTTTCAATTTAATCTACAATCAGTTGCTAGAATAATTGAAAATATTGCAAATGAAATTTGTTGCAGCTGGAATCGACTGTAAGCATGTTGATATTTCTTCGTTCTTAGTATATAGCGATTGTAAATATTGTAAACATGATGTTTCATATTTTAAATTGTGTATAATTTTAGTGCTGTGGATTTTGTTTAATAAATAAATCAATCAATAGTAAAAAATCGCTAGTAAAAAATAAACTCAAAAAATAGGTAAATATTACCTACATAGAGTCATTCATAAGCCTAACCTTCAAAGAGGCCAAAGAACCAGAAAAAGTTTATTGAGTTAGTATCTTAATTGTACTCCCATTTTACACAAGTAAATGTAATCCATACTAATATTCAATGTGAAAGTATCTCTGCCTGTCTGTTACCCTTTCACGCCTAAACCGCTGAATCGATCATCATGAAGTTTTGCATACACGTCAGGGTTGCAGGAAAGAAAGGGTACCTTTCATCCAGAAAAAAGAACTGTTTTGAGGGACCATCTAACGCCTAACAATAAAGATGTGAAGTGTTACATTGCTCATATATTTAGTCAGGCGTTATTTTTTATTTTTCAACGCGTGCGAAGCCGCGGGCACCATCTAGTTTTCCATAAAATGTGACTATCTTTATTTTTCTGGCCAGGCCTGCATATACATCTTTATTTAATAAATGTACAATATTTACGATATAAGTATTAAAAAATATATAAAGCATATTGTAATAAATCTATGTATTGTGAAATTGACTCGAGTTGTGTACGTGTAAATATTTGTAACCTCCTCCTTACTGTAAATGCTTCGCGATTGTATCTTCGTTTTGAAAAGCTAATCAAAAATACTATAAAGCTCTTTTAGAAATCCCTCTTCGTGCTCGTCAGTAAATCGATTTAAGTTCACGATGTTCTCCTGGCTTCGTTCCAACAGTTTCGTATAGGTTCTGCTTCTAAAATGCACTTCCATTAGGCCTTGCGGCCCCTTGAGAAATCTTCACAGATCAACCCTACAAACTAACTTAGAAAACTTTAAAATTCCGATTTCTTGTAATGTCTGAACTTTGTTGAATTGCTTTTGTGGACGATATTTTAAATTTGGTTTCGATATTGGCAATGTGCTTTGTCGAAGACGATGTAATGAAATGAATTCCAATAAGTGAAAACATTGAACTTTTTCTCCTCTCTCTCTCTCTCTTTCTGCGTCTGCGTGCGTGTGTGAGACATCTATAAAATATTACTTATAGTACGGTCATTCTATGAATGCGTTTTTGACATTTCTTTATGTCCATTGCATAAAGTTCATTTCCGAATAAACGATACAGAAAATGTATGGAATTGACACCTGTCAGAACAGCACTCTTATAATGGCCGGAGTATAAGGGTAAAATTTTCAATAAAAGTCAAATTCTTCTTGTGTTCTAACTTTTTTTTGTGGAGTTTCTATTACTTTAACGAAAATTCTAATTAATAAAATTGGTTCTTCACATGTTTAAGCATAATATATATATTTTTTCAAAGCAAATGTGTTGCTTTTTCTTGTAACATCTTCATTAAACAATGGATATTTTTAGTATTTAGCGTTTGTACCTTAAGTGTAATATTTTAAAGATTTCTACCAATAAGCAACCAAAGCGAACGACCAGCCGTACCTCACATTTACTTCCTTGATTTTTTTACTAGCTTGGCTTAGCTTGGTTCTCTTGGCTTATTTTATCCACGCTTTCCCTTGTGTGTATTTTTTATATTGGCTAGTTTTGTTTTCAAAATCTGATTAACTCATCTGGCTCGTTAAAATGCTATTAAAATCATTAGTTGAAATGTAACGACCTTGAGTACTTAATAATTGATTTTTATTGAAATTCGTAGATTAGTAGACGTGCAAGCAAAAAATAGAATGGGCGGATATTTCCTTACAAACGTTTTTAATTAAAAAATACAAAAGCACTCCAACTTAATACTCCTAAATTGATTATTAGGCACTGTAGAATTCAATCTTGGGACGAACCGCAAATATAAAAAGTCGAATAGCCATTAACTAATCCGCCCGAAATTGAATTTTCTATAATTGATGATGAGATAACAACTCAAAGTATCGACAATGCGTGCAGAACATGCGCAACCTTAGCGTTTGAATGATTTAGGGCCCCGTGTGCCAATAGCCTTGGCGCATACAATAGTAGACATGTTGCGCGATTGTGGTCTCTGAGACGTGTCTTAGGTTGTCTACGTAGACATGTCTATAGACCAATTTTCGTTTACGGCCCTGTTGAGATTAAAATTACAGATATAATGTCTACCGATCGGTATGCGACGTTAGACATTTTGACAGTGTGGACGTCGTCGTCTATAAGCGAGACACGTCCCAACTACCAAGTGTTGGGGATAAGCTGCATCAGTTTTGTTTTGTTTTGAAATCCATGGCGTCACATAACCAGACACTTTACCGCTTCATTTCTACAGATGTTTAAGAGAGTTTGTATATTCCTCAACCTGTAATAAGAGTTTGCAATATCTCTTTAATTTCAAGGTTGTATAGTAGCGGTTTAGTAGCAGCCATTTAGTGTCTTGAAAGTATAAAAGTGTAATACAGAGTTCTTCTGCAAGCCTTGGGAGCAAAGCAGTGTTGCATATTAAATCAAATAAATAAATTCATTTTTTGGTTCCAAAGATATTTTCATAATCGCACTGGTATATCTTAGTTTGACCATGCATGGATCGCAGTGATTATAAACGCAAATGGTCCCAGTATTTCCATCAATAGAATTTTGATATAATTTAGAAAAAGTAGGTAACCTTTTTTTCACCCCTTCTACAAGTTTCTACTATAAAATTTCTATCACCCATCGATATTTCATACTTCTAGAAACTTTATATAAAAATGCCCCTGAGAAACTAAAATTTTGGTAAGAAAATTTTTGCTCGACTATAGATAGGTACTCTACGATCACAGCATAATTTCTGTGAAACATTTTCATTTACTCATTAAATATGTGTAATCCGAAATAAAACAAAACAATTGATATAATTAAGTCATATAATCAAGTCATACAATAACTATTAAACGAAGAAACATTACAAAGATGTACATTAAGCAATAAAAAAAATCTATTAGTTTCAAAATAATTTACATCCGGTTATATGTAGGCACATTATGTAACGTGTTATAGGCAATTTTAGTTAAAAACCATTATTGAAAGAGGATAGGAAGTCAACGAAAACTATTTTATCATATTTTTATTATTTTTATTATTACAATTCCATACAAAATATTCATGTGGTGAAAGAGTCATCATTAGACAAAAAAGAGAATTAACAAATAAAATAATCACGATGGTATAATATTTTAATATACTACAACAATTTTAATCTTTATTACAAACATCTCTTTCAAAATGATTTTTAGGCATTTAGAATGGCGATAGCAATAAGCTACCTGTTTGTATAGTAACTTCAAATATTCATTATTGCCATGCCTATAATTATTATTTAGTAAGAACAAACATGTTAATTTACATGAGATATATTTCCTATTATAGATCATATACGCTTTACAATAAGTCAATTTCACTTTGTCAATACCTCAAGCTTACGATTTTATTTATCAATATATTGCAATCTCTTAAAATCCATCAATTTAAAGTTATAATGCTAATCGCATGCGGTACATATACTATTTTAAAGCTGTAGTGGTAGTTTGGCCTCAAATAGATGCAAATACTTAAAAGACCCTAAACCATTATTCACAATGCCAATATGTCGAGACCCACATTTCCCAAGAGTTCCCAAGAGTCTTCGCAAGCAGTTGTCTTATATGTTTAATGACTAAATGCTTGGAGCTGCCCATGTCTACCCAGCCTAAGGCTCAAATAAATGTATGATAAAGAACGGATTGTGAAAATCGCAAATGTTAATCGTAAACCCAGGAGTTAAATGAATCTGCGGAAAAAAATGTCAATAGCTACTCGAAAATATCACATTTAATTAATAGTAAAAATAAAAATATGTATATTCTTTTTTAAAAAAAGTAAAGTTGGTAAAATTAAGTTTATCTTACGACACAAACGTTTATTGTAATTATTTAAGAGATTTTTAAATTCGGGCCACCTTTGTAAATGTGTCACATAACTGGTTACTAAAAAGATTTATTTCAACCTTCCAGTAACTTAGTGCTAAAAGTTTAGTGACCTTTAGTAACTAGTGATTTATTTAATTTATTTATTTATTATTACATGGCCTCCAACGAGGCCAAAAATATTAAACAAAAATATTTTTTCCACATTCGTAGCTGTTTTCGTAAACACAAAATATTTTTATTTTTTATTACATTTTAATAAAAAAAAATTTAAAAAAAAAGTAGTTTAGCGACAAGGATGTATGTCTATTTCAAATAATTTATAAAAAAAAATTAAAAAAGAAATCTTTCATTTAGTTGACGTAAACAAGCCACAAAGTGCACAAAATACTCTTGTTTAACAACTGGTCAATAAAGAATGTTATAAAATTCTTTTTTCGTAGCTAGTTATGAACTAAGGTGGACGGAAGTTATTATGCATTAATTTCATATAAAAAATTATGTTCGAATCTCAACTATTTGCATCGATTTGATCATTTATTATGTTCTATTATTTTAACCTTTGGTTTATATTACGATCTGGGGTTAAGGTTTAAACTGTTTTTTTTTTCAATCGACCCCGCGACAATAAAAGTAATGGTACATTTTGTCCTGAAAATTTCATGACCACAAAGAAAGGTAATCTTTAAAGAGCGTTAAAACAACTTCTCATCTCGTGAGATTCAACAGCAAATTGGCGACTTGATTAGGGTATTGAAGTAACGCCCAAAAGAAAATCAAAAATCACAGATGCACACAGTAATATTTCACCGAAGCCAAATAGTATAGACAATTTAATGAAAAACAGTGGAAAATATTTTCATTGTACATATAAATAAAATTTAAACTTTGGCTACAAACGAAATTAATCAAAGAGATACAATATACAGTTGTACATGGGATCAGCTTACAATTACGAGACAGGATAAAAGCGTAGATACATCTTCGTATATTACAGGGGCTGCATTATAATCTTTCATTTCCAGCGTGATTCCATTCAGTTTCTGATGAAAACTGAACTGACTGGCATTTTAATTACAAATAGACTGGTCGGCGGGCAGGCCGAATGGCAGTCTAATTGACTGTAGTTGACCAAAGTCGCATATATACATAAAATTCATACGGGATTTTTTTTAAATGATATATTCGTAATAAGTAAAGCAAGTAAGTAATAACTAAAGCGTAACTTAGTTTTGTAATTTAAATAAAATTTCGCCTCTGCCTTATTGGAATCGCGCTGGAATTTAAAGACTTTTAAAACAACCCAGTCTCTTGTATTAATATGAATGTTACAAAAACAAAGTATTCTTGTGCCTTATTCACATTGACATAAAACTGTGTGTACAAAGTTTTATAAGCATTTTATTCATACATATTAATACAAGCGACTGTACACGACTCAATAGTTCATAGTGAAATACGTAGAGTATTTAAATAGGTATAAACTCTCGAATTTGTTGTAACGTTTCCTTGTCGACCGATTGTACTAGACGGTCGAACGTCTCCACTCCCACTTGCGCTTTGACGGTCTTCAACTGAAAACATGTTTAAACTAATCAGAACTAGCTTAAGAATATGTTCAATGCTCTGAGCAAGCCATTCCTCACCATTTCCTTCCCACACCATTTTGTATAATAAAACAGTGCAACCCTCAATTCACACTTATAAAAAAAAAACATTTGTCCTGACAGCCAAAACTACTAAGTCTAGAAATCTGAAATTTGGATCGTGCCTTTATTTTGTAACGTAAGTATCCGTTAAGAAAGGATTTTGGAAATTTCTACTCCGTGCGAAGCCGCGGACGGGTGGCTAGTATAAAATATAATACTACTATTATAAATGTGAAAGTGAGTTTGTTTGTTGATTTATCACACATTCACTCCCTTAATTACTCAACCGATCATTGTGAAATTTTAACTAAAAACTAAAAACCGCATTCAAATCGGTTAAGCAGTTTCTGAGATTAGCGTGCACAAACGCACAGACCAACAGACAAAAAATTCTAAAAATTATTTTTTTTATCTCGGTAAATTTTTTTTCTAATATATTTAATGTACATGCTCGTTTACGATTTTATTTCATGTATAGATTTTTTGGATTTTGTAATAACAAATCCAGAATATAATTTTTAGATAATCCATCAACACCTGACAAAAATATATGAGCAATAAAGATTGAATAAATGTATTAACATCTAAGAAAGAGGAGCGCCGACGAAGTCGCAGGCAAAAAACGCAGTCTACTGAGCAAAAGCACAGTAGACTTGTCACGTTTTTTGTCAGGTCTAAACAAAATTAGTGGCGTTATATTATTTTTGTTACTTTGTCGGCACATTACTCACCAATTTCATTCCTGTTAACGTGCACTTAATACCCGCAAGATCAGTAGTGTGGTGATCAGTGAAGGGAAATTGTGAGCAGAAAAAAGGTAAGCGCCCTCATTACTGAATTAAGGCATGTACAAGTGTTATAGAGTTTTTGTATAAAAAGATTTATTCAGCATATTCCTTAAAAAGGTTATCGACTATGAAGTTTTTAGATAAAAAAATTAAATTCTTTTTCTATTAATTTTAAATTAATTAAACTCTAACTTCTAAAGTTTAAGAGAATATTCAATTTTAAAAGTGTGGTATTTAGTTTTGAAGACCAGTGTAGTTAGGAATTAATATTTCCAACTATATTGCTACTAATAGAAGAACAGAAATCAAATTGTGTGCATGTGACACTGTGTTCTTCACAACATGATTGTATTAAGCATTTACAAAGAGTAACAGTGACAAATGACGTGGGCCCTAGTCGACGTGACAACATAACGTCAAATAGCGGTCCTGTCATGTGCATGACGGCCGTCATTGCGGTATCGAACATTTTCCGACGTTTTTATCGATAGCGCGAACTGCATTTCAACTTGCAAATGAGTGCCAACTGGAATTTTGAGGATGATTTTATGTGACTAAGCACATAATCAAATATAACCTCTGATTTTATTTTATAGTGTGCGAGACGTACTTATTGTTGAGCGACAGAGACGGAAGATAATAAAAGACGAATATAAAATATAGTATATAAAGACGAATACCGGCCAGTTTAAGCACAGGGTGAACAATCTAATTGGGTCTCTTCTCACGTCAGTCACATTGCTCCGGTACCTGAAGAACCAGCCGCTACGTCAATAGCATTGGTACCCTGATTACGTCCACATCCTGTGTCAGAAGAACCAGCTGCCGCATCAACGCATTGGCTCTCATATCACGTCTTTGTAAGTACGCCGTGATCCATCAAATTACGGACGCTATGTAACGGCACCGTTCTTTTAGGAATTCGGCATTTGTAAGTGCATATTGCCAGCGTTTGTTCGGGACGGGGGACGACGTAGTATAGTACCTGGTGCTCTAGCACGGCACGCAGGTCGTGCGCGTGCGCTGGGTGCTTGGCGGCGAGCGCGCGGCGGCGGGCCTCGTGCGGCGTGCCTTGCTGCGAGCCCCCCTCCCACCTCGCCTCCGCCTCCGCTCCGCGACCCTCTAGCGGCGACGCAGGCCGCGATCCGGGCGCCATCATCAGCACGCTGCAACAAACCAACGGCCTTAAGCTACGGCCACTCTAAAATGAGGCTGGTAATATCTGGTAAATGGTCCTATTATAGTAATCCATAATATTCACAATAAATTAACAATAAACAGTGATGACTTTTTACCACTCAAGTTATGTATTTTGACTTTTATATACACTACTAATTAAATTTCACTAAAGGTGGAAGTGAGGAATTATCTTTACGTATTAGCTGATTCTGAAATAATCAATCCAAATGGGTCAGTGAGGACAAACCATAAGAGATACGAAAAATTTTCTTTTCATTCTTTTTCTTAGGATGTAAAGCTTTGATTTTTGAATTAAAAATAACTACATTCAGACTTTTTTAAATTTCGCTCAAACGAAACCAAAAATTGAACCCAGTCAAATCTTCGTAAAGAATCGAAATTGTTTTTATTACCGTACGAGCTACGACCGCGGCTTCGCCCGCGTTGAATTCAGACTGTTTCTCGGTACCCCGCAGTCGTAGCATACACGTCTCTGTGGCTACTTACACTGCCTCTGTGGCTTCACGGCGCGGTCGCGCTTTACTTATTATGTTTTATTGCTATCTCTTTAACCATACGTTCAAAACATACACAGTAAAAATCAAAAATCACGTGTATTAATAATTACTTGAGACGATAAACTTGCTGATCTTAATAAGGATTCGTAATTGCTGATATGGACAACAAACATGACATAATTAATTATTATTTTTTTATACAAAAAAGTAGTTTTTGTGGCTTAAATACAAAAGCAGACATATGCTGCTTCTGACTTTTTTGTAGACATAATCAAGCTCAAGAACTTTTCTGTAACTCTCACCGTCGAGGCAGCGTTCGAAAGAAACGTTTTCTTTCGACCGTTTTTTAATCAACTTACTTTGCAAATTCAATAAGGAAAAAGTATAAATTAAATAGAATAGAGTAAAAGCTACGTACTCCACACAAAGTCCATTGTCGTCGGTCTTCATGATATCGTTCAAAACTTCCGTCAGGTTCAACAATATGGCAGGGAACCTTTGGATAACGGTCGCGTTTTGGGTGGTCAGGAGTGCAGCCAGACCGAGTCCTGATCAATTCAAACATTTAATTAGCAATACTACCATAATAATACGAAAAATGTTTACAGACATTATTAAATTTAATTTGTATAAAATCAAAATAAAATATCACATAACTCTGAAGACATGTGAAGTCTCGGAGTGTGCTGGACTTTAATCATACCTCTCCACACAGTAGAGAAGTATGTATGTGTCTATCGGTAGTTCGTAATGTAAGCGCCGGTGCTGACTGACGTAATGGCTCGCTCGGCACGGCAAATGATTATTTCCTAAACATATTATTTTCAACTTTATTGCAATAATTTTAGCACTCACACTCCTTTATTGCCGCGACGGCCAAAGTGTGGCCTCTTAAAGGAGTGCGAGTGCTAAAATCATTGCAATAAGGTTGAAAATAATAAGTGCCTTAACCTAATTTAGACTAAGTACTGTACTGGTTTTGTTAAAATTATTCCCCAAATTATGTCATATTATATTAAGGCCATAATTTGAAAGAGATCATATTAATTCACCATCATAACACTTTTATTCATGTCAGTCTGTATTTTCCCCTTGTCACGCCTATCAAAGTGAAGATATTTTTATAAAGAGAGTGTTTCGTATCACGCAAGTGTTTCACCAAAACAGATTTAAATGTTATGTTACATGTTTAGTACAATATAACCTTTGGTTTAGCCGATGGTGAAGAACAAATTAAATACTAAACATCTATAAGTGAATTCAGGTCTAAGTATATAAATTTGGAAAACGTTTCAATGTGGAAATAAGCAAATGGCGAGTAGACTACAACTAGATTTGAGGGCTTTGTGTGTGCATGTCTCCTTATTAGTGGGACTTGGTATGCCATTGGAAATTAAAATCTACCAGACACGAAGGTTGCTCATCATTCACTTCACAGTTAAAGAAAATCACATGTGATTGCGGTTATTATTTTTAATAGCAACACTATTACATTTTTGATCTCGAATTTCATTTTCGACTATACTTTATCACTAATCGCCATTATTATAAAGATATTATATAGTAATGAGGTTGACAAATTTTTTGCTCTGCAAAATAAAAATTAAAACTCACCTACAACCTTCCACCTCTCGACCTGGGTGATGACGTTCATCCTCTCTGTCCAGACGTGCAGCACTCTGGCCAGCACCTTGACGGGGTCGCATTCGTACTCCACGCAGCCGGCGGAAGCTTCCTCCACCAATTTGTAGAACAACTCCGAGGACAGCAGAATCACCCGTGACAACAAGCACAGTTGTACGGAAAACACCATCGGCAAGTCGTCGCCCTCTAGCAGGGAACTGCAAGTAAGATGGGCAAAAACGTCGTCGCCTTAATTTACAGCAACTTCGAGAGGACAAGTTAACCAATAAAGAGATAGGAAGGAAATAGGACAATGGTTATGTACACAGGCTATAATTTAAAATTATAAACTAATTTCTATTGATCCCAAACACGCTATATCTGCTGTAAATTGCTGAGGAGTTTGGTGTCCCGCAGACTACTTGATGCAGCAGCATTAGATCAAGGTCATGGAATTATCACCAAAGTTCACATCAATGAAACCTGTGGAAGTTAGTGAGATATCCTTGTCAACTTGGAAATAAGCTGATTATCTTCGAACGCCTGAACAGATCTTCATAAATGATAGCTAAGAACCATCTCGATCACGTCAGCTTTCAAACAAAAAACCCGCCTCAAAATCGGTTGATCTGTTTGAGAGACATACACCCATGTGCCGGGAGACGGGGTTAAAAAAGGGGAATGCACCGAAACACAACAGCTATTTGTATAGATCTACGTATAGATCTGTCTATTTGAAAAAAATAGCCTTTAAAATATGTAACACTCACTGAACTACCCTCCTGAGAATTGGCCAAATGACTTTAACGCCTAAGAGTGCATTCCGCTCAGGATACGTCACGCTTATGCAAATCTCTGCCATCTTGAGCACTGTGATGACGCCTTCGGTCCGCATGTCGCTCAACATATCCTCCAATATCGACATACACTTATCGCCGGCGCCAAGGAAGAACGTCTCGGGACAGAGCAGAGCGTACGCTTGCATTATGTACACCACTATTCGCAAATTCTCCGTGGACTGCTCTAGAATCGGATGGAGATTGTCGGCGAGGCGCACCAGAGGCGGCTCGAGCTCGTGCGAAGTCTCTAGCACCGCGAGCCACAACTCGAGCGCGTCTTCGAGTAGATAGACGTGCGCCGGTTCAGAGAGACGCGTCGCTTCGCCGACGACGCCCACGATCCAGGGTCGCGCGTCGTTCGCGCACGCGCCCAGCGCCTTAACAAGGTTTACGAGAGTGGCCAGGGCGGCCGCCCGCAGCATGTTGTGCGTGGCGGCATGCTGCCACAGGTGCGGCAAGTACGCGAACAGAGCTTGGGCCCCGCCACCGCGCGCCGTCGCCTCTCCGCACCGTTCCGTCACGTACGATACCACGTGCAGCACGTGCATCTTCGTCTCGCACTCCTCGCATTCCACCTGCACAGTGCACATTGCCATTAATCAAATCAAATCTTTATTAAACAGGCAACTTAAACAGCCCACGTTACGGTAGTAATATAAAACTTAAATCAATGTTAGTGGCCTTATGCATTGGGAAACGTGGTCTCTAACTGGGCCTCGTAAGAAAGCTCAACGTCGCTCAACGAGTTATGGAGAGGGCAATGCTCGGGGTTACACTGCGAAATCGAATCAAAAATGTGGAGATCCATAGATGAACGAAAGTTACAGACGTAACCCGGCGCATTAATAAGTTGAAGTCGCAGTGGGCAGGACACATAACAAGTTAAGCCGACGGCCGCTGGGGCCAGAAGGTTCTCGAGTGGAGGCCAAAGCCGAACCGACAAGCGCAGCGTAGGATGTCCACCCTCAAGGTGGACAGACGACCTAATAAGGGCCGCGATTGACGTTGAATCCAGGCTGCTACTGACAGGTCCCTTTCGGCTGCTTCGGGCCGTAGGACGTCCAGCAGTGAATGTCCTATGGTTGAGATGATGATGATGATGAATTCATGGTCGAAGATATAGATACTCAGGTATCGTTGTTGCATGCAAGGTGAAGAAGAAGAGTTTGCAAAAATTTTTAAAAACCCTTAGTAAAGTTAGTTTTAAGAAATTCTCTGAGCGTCGATATAGAGCACGAACAATCTATTAGGTAAACATTTTGAGTTATTGCCTGCAATATGAATAACATTACGAGGAATGTGCTTACCACCCTTCTCGTCCCGCCCCGCGCCCCGGATAACGGGTGTGGGTGTGAATCCAGTTAACTTGTTCATCAGGTGCACACTCTACTAGCTCTAGAAACCAGGAGGCGCAGATTGCGACTAGCGATCTTCTGCACAAAGAGTCATAAGTTATTGTGAAAACGACGACATACCAGAAGGTCATAGAGCGCGGCGAGTGCGTGCGACGCGAAGGGCGCAAACTGTTCCACGTCGAAGTTGAAGTCATCGATAGTGGAGCGCAGTGCCTCAGCCGCCGCCAGCTTGACGGCCGGGTCCTCGTCAGAGCGCGCGAGCGGCTCAAGCAATGCGCTATACATCGCTGGCCGCAGTTCCTGCGACGCGCGCACTCTGCTCCACTTCCCTGTACCACCATTTTTTTCATTTATAGTAGAATTAGCTGGGCTGACCGAGCGCACATTCGGTTCCAATTGGATGTGAAAATATCGTATTCATAAAGTACCATCTAACAAAATTTTGCGGTAACAGTTGATTAATCATCCATCGGCAATACTAGGACGGAGTGATAAGTCTGGTAAAAATCTATTTTGGATTAAAATTATCGCAAATTGCATGGATCCTTGTTCACAACTCTTAAAAAATTTCAGCCAGTACAGCCTGTTAGTTTTTTTGTGACAGCCATTAAAGAAAAATAATTGAACAAATTTTTGCAAAGATGGAGAAAAGTGAATTTCGTGTCTATTTTGTATTTTGTAACATTTAGCGTTACAAACAAAAAAGTTATAAAGCTATACCGAATACCACGCGTACAAAGTTGCAGGCTCAGCTAGTAATGTCATAAATTAATACAGCGGAAAATGAATATTATCATGATAATAGTGAATAGCTCTTTTGATTTAGATGTGTGCAATGTATGAAAATATTAAAAAGTATCAAGATCACCTTGAGTGCCTAATTGATATTTGTCGTTTAGAAATTTCATTCACTTGCATTGTTATATTTAAAGTAGGGTCAAGAGTTTTCGTTATTTTTAAAATATTATCCTTAAAAATCTATCCTTACATTTTATAAAACAAAGTCTCCCCGCCGCGTCTGTCTGTATGTATGTATGTTCGCGATAATCCAAAAAACTACTGAAAGATTTTTTTGAGGTTTCACTAATGCGACCAGCGAGGAAGTTTTCTGTACATAATTTTCAGAAAAATATTCTGTAAAAGTGTAGTTCCTATAAATAACCGGAGTTTAGTAATTATTTATTTATTAAAATGAAAATAATATCTTACCAATCAATTGACAAACCCTCCTTCTGATTATTCTGTAGTTATCATCCTTTATTTTTAACTCTTGACTCAATACATTCGTAAACCATTCGTCAAAATCAACCTGCAAAAAAAATCGACATAGAATATCAAAATTTTCGAAGTCTTGTCACTCGTTTAAATTCGTGTAACGCTTTACGCTCTTGGCTTGTGTTTGTAAATATATCAAATTTCGTTTTAATCGTTCTTTTTTATTTATTAAAATTTAAAGACATGAATTGTGTTTTTAGTTACAAATTATTAAAAATACAATTTTAAGAAAAATATTGATGACGTTCAAATAAATAAAAAATAAACATTAAAAATAAATGTTATATAATTGGAGCCTAAGGGAGCCCAGAGCCCAATCACTTATCCTCCATAAAGGTAGGCGGTGATAAGCATCTTAGTGAAAAATAAACATTGCCAATAAGCATTGAGCTTGTTGAGTTTACTTTCTTACCTTCTGGTATATGAAAGCCTAAATCCGTACCCTATCCAATTTCGCTTATATCTAGATGCCGCTTGTGTGGTTTGTCGCTTCTTTGTTGTCATTAAAAATCCGCTAGAGTCGCTGCAGTCGACCATTCAGTCAATTCTCATGTACAAGAGATGGCACTACTAAAATTTATTTAAAATATAAAAGAAGTGGGCACGAACAACGATAAAAGGGCCGTATGAACGGTATAAGTAGGTTCTGTTCTAAAAAATAGGGCAATAAGGAACTAAGACGTTAATTACTGACCGATTATATCCTATAATAGAAAAACGTCTTGTCAATCGATAAAATATTATTAATTATGTTTTTTGTTATTTGTATTCATAATCTTTACAGACTTCGATATAATTTTGCTTAGGTACGTATGTTTGTGTTCAGAAAGCTGAAAAACTGGGTGATGGATTAACTTAATTTTTTTGCAAAACGATGCATTTTATCACAAGAGTGTTTATATATACTTTCAATTCCGAAGATTCAGCGGAAACGAAAATAAAAATGAGCTTACAGCAAAGCGTGGCCAGGTTCAGTTAGTTATAACATAGATAAAAATTAACCAGTTTTTGTCGATTGTGTTACGAAGAAAAAAATGATAACTCACACATTTTAATTTGTTATTTTTTTACTATGGTCATTATGCATTATAATTGTAAAACAAATTAATAACATAATGTTTTCTGATATAATAATATTAAATATCTAAATAAAATTCATTAAAATATGCATGAAATGGAACAATATCATACATAAAAGTCATAGATTAATGATAAAAGTACTCTCAGCAACGTCGCCCTCTAGTTATTACCACGATAATAAGGAACTATAACTGCGTGATTGAATTTGTTGGTTATAATTTTTAACAAAATACACATTAATGTTAAATTCGAGACTATTAGTGACATCTAGGGAGTGGAAATCCCAATATGAAATTGGCTTCAGATCGTTATATGGAGGTTGACCATCTATACTGGTTAAGTAGTATTTTATCTATGGTAATGTTGAATCAGAACTCTGTCTGTCTGTTACCTTTTCACGCCTTAACTGATACTGATACAAAAAGGACGTAGGGTACCTTTCGTCAAGAAAAAAAATACGGATCACGTGGGATCATATAAAATTAAAGTTTCAACTAAAACAGCAATAAAGATTAAAGAAATTATTGCTCATATATTTTGTCAGGCGGTTTTTTTTTTGTTGGAATGCGGACGAAGTCGCGGGCAAAAGCTAGTGCTTATATAATTTGAGCACAAGGTGAGGAGATGACGGGAAAATAGTATTAAGTGGGTAATTCGAAACTCACGTCATCGTACATCTCGAAGGCTACAAGCCCCACGGCATTGTAGATGGCGTCCTTTTTCAGTATTCCCTGCAGGTCTCCCGACGTGAGCTGCAGCTGTTGCTGCGAGGTTAGCAGACGGACTAGTTCCGGAGCCAGAACGCTGCCGAACTCGTGGAACATCTTTATGAAAACCGCTTCAGTACATGGCTGAAAATGGGCAGACACAATTATTTTTTTCTCATAGTCGAATCTTTAATCTTAATCTTTAATGCTTTTTTTTTTTTAATTTATTTTTCAGCTTCTTAGTATGTATTTTTGATTTATAATAAGTGCGTGACCTCACTATCGGCTCTAACGGAAGATCAGCACAGGTTTTTACAACCTGCATTATTTGTGGTTATTGCATTATTGTAGGCTTGTGGCAGAGGATATTTGTGTGTGTTTTTATATCTTATATGTGTATCCTTGCAAATAAAATTTAGCCTTCTTTATTCGGTTCTCAACCTCAAGCAAGTGTTTTACAAATATCATGCCCTGAAGGAAAAGTCTTCCAAAGAAGATTCCTTATAACTATTTATAATTGCCCTTAATTTAAATTTATTGCCTTTTTAGACGTCTTACATGATATGGTGTAATTAGCTTTTTATAGAATTTTATAAAAATAATTCTATACGCATTTTAACTAACAACTCTCTTGATGATAATAAGAAATAATATGCTAGCGCTCAGCGCAATTTAAATACTACTGAAAATAGTTGCTATAGAAATAGGACTTTTTTTTAAATTTAAAAACGAAATGATGACGATGATGATAATAATAATAACAGTGCTGGTAGTATTGTTCGCATGCGACTTGAGTGCAGCTCTGAGGAATGCGCTAGTGTTGCGATGTAACTAGTGGTGATCGATAAATTAGATACAATCGGGCTCTGAAAATATTAACCATCTTAAGTTTTATAATTGCATGTAGACATCTATGTCACAACGTCTGTGATATTATATGTGATTAGATTAAGTATGGCGAATAGTTTTTTTTTTAACAAAAAGATCGGTCACTCGATATTATAGTCGTGTAGGATACATATGGAAAACTTTATGTTATTTTTTTTCTTATTTTATTTTATGTTATAATCTTAATCATCATCCGATTCAACAAAGACAGACATGGCAGAATCAGTGTGACTGTCTTCTTCGTCTCTGACCTCAATTATAAATTGGTCTACAGCATCTTCCATTAATCCGTCTTTTTGCCAATAAACTTGTTCCAAAGTGATTACGTGATTTTCAAAGCCACGCCAATCTTCTGTTGTGATCTGACAGAGTGCTAACTCCGTAACTTCCCACAGTCTTTTTAAGGATAAATCAGAACTTACATTGTGCTCCCTCACTATTCTTTTTACTTTCGACCATGGCAACTCGATTGGATTGAGGTCGCACGTGTATGGCGGTAGTCTCACTACGACATGGCTATTACTTCTGATACATTCATCGATTTTAAACATTTTTTCTGTAGGCTTATGTAACTCAATTAAACGATATAATTCATCTTTTCTCATAGAAAATGAAACCTCCACATTGTTTTTAATCAACCATTCCAACATTATTTGTTTGGTGCTGGACTTTGTTGGAACTTTATTTTCCTGTACGCTGTGGTAAGGTGCGTTATCCATCACTACAACGCTGTTCGGTGGCAGATTAGGAATTAACATTTCCATGGTCCACTTCTCAAAATTTATATGATTCATCTGTCCATGATAATCACCTGATGTAGTACCAGCTCTAAAAAGTAACTTCGCGCCATTTAAAAACCCTTCTCGGGATCCTGCATGAATAAGAATAAGCCAGTTTGTGGCGCTATTATCCGTCAGCACTGCGTCAATCATTTCATTTCTCTAACATTTTTTAAAAGTGAGATTGTTGTCCATCCACGTTTCATCCAGATAAAAAATGTTTCGCTCTTCTTGTCTATATTGACGAATTTTCCTCAAATAAATTGACCGTGCATATACGACAGCTGGTTTTTCTATCAAAATTCGGCGTTTATTGTGACATTTTTGCCATTTATATCCCATCGCTTTTAATAATTTTCTCTCTAATAGCAGACAGAAGTTTGGGGCAAGTAGGGACAACTTTTTTGGTTAAATAAAATTCTTCCATAGTTCGATGTATAACAACACTTCTATCAAAATCGTCGACGTTTAAATTATTTTTCTTATTTTGTGATTTTCCTTTTTTTGAAGGTGAAGAAAGAGGCCTTTCTTTGCTTCTTTTTGGATTGCAGCTAATGTTCGTTTGGAAATGACGGTATAATGGCTAACCCGGTCAAAAGTATTATTTAAAGGTATGGTGAAACATTGGTTCACCTTTTCTTCAGCACACTTCTCGAGAATATGTTTTGCCATCTCTCGTGATTGACGATGAATAAAAACCCTTTTTTTATCAATAGAACTTGAGGTGCTCAGATCAGTCATTTTTAAAACAAAAGTAAGTACTAATGAGTAATTAAGTTAGCAGCTTGTGTAATAACGTTATCGATACGCATGCGAAGTATGTTAAGCTCAGCACTACACTGCAGGCGGGAAAGGGTAGGCGTGCGTGCGGCGGGGGTAATGCTCCCGCGTCGCACCTCATACCCCGATTGTACTCAACTCGCGCGCCTACAATACCTCTGTTGGCGCCGTTTCTGCTATAAACCCGCACACATCCAAACACGCATCACACACATGCAAACATTCGCCTCGCATTCTTAACTACCTACATATTATCTATTTTTTCTTACCTTTCCTACCCTCTAGATCAAGACAGACCATTCCAAGTCATCGCAACGCTCGCAACACGCGTTTTCAAGCCTATCCGCTATCCTTGTTTGTAGTGTGTGATAATTTAGCCAAATACCTAAACGCTGTGTAACAAAAAACGGGCCTTCCGGATAAACGCTTTAATCAACACAAAACTCTTCGAGTATTATGGTGGACAGCGAACCAGCGCGAGTCGAGCAGACGAAGTAGCAATACATCTACCGGTAAGTCTGTCTTGACTCCTCTCCTTGATACACCAACCTCCTTCAATCCTTTATATACATATTTATATTTACAGTGAAGTAGATGTTACTTTAAGTATAATGAAAGATACGGAGGAAACTTTTACCCACAAGGGACCACCAGCGTAACCAAATACACACATCAACAATGTCTAGGGATATTACATGAAAGACTTCTTGACTTAAAAACTATTTACACTATAAAAATAGTTTGTATATAAAATATTTTCTTCTCCACCACCTCTTTCGAAATAAGAAAAAAAAAAAACAAAAACTCATTTTGAAACAAAAGAATATCGATTATTCGAATTTGGCGGTCGAAAAGTTAGTTCATGTTACAATATAACAGTGAAGTTTTAAAAAATTAAAAGCGATTACACATTTTGTTTATTCTAATTTAAACGTGTGTTACATTTATTGTTATGTCACGTCGACATTTGGCAAGGGAAGAGCAGATTAGAGCTGTAGGCATGTTGGAAGCTGGCGCTATACAACGCGTGGTTGCTGAAACTCTGCAAACCGGCCAAAATGTAATCTCCAGGTTATGGTCACGTTATCGTGCTACAGGCGATGTCGCTGAACGGCATTCAGGCAGCCATCGCATCACCACTCTTAGACAGGACCGTTTTCTTCAAAATATCGCTAGGAGACAACCGAATATTACGGCTATGCAAATGGTTCAAAGGCTACAATCTGACCACCAATTGTTGGTTAGTAACCAAACTGTAAGAAGAAGATTACATGAAGCTGGTCTTCGTTCTCGCAGACCACTTCGGGTACCAGCTTTGCGGCGTGGCAATCGCGGGCGGAGACTATTGTGGGCTCGAGAACATTTCGCATGGAGTGACGAGCAATGGTCCATGGTGCTTTTTTCTAATGAGTCTCGGTTTGGATTTCATCCGGATTCACGAAGGTTAAGGGTTTGGCGAGTTCCTGGTAGACGAAGCCGTCTCCAGCATCCACAAGAAGTCCATTCATATCAAGGCGGGACTATCATGGTATGGGCTGGTATTCGTATGGGTGCGCGAACCGATCTCATTTGGATAAGAGGGAACATGAATGCAATGAAATACCGCAATGAGGTAGTGGAACCTGTGATTATCCCACACAGGGTACAAATAGGTCAGGAGTTCCAACTCATGCATGATAATTCCCGTGCCCATACGGCTGAGCTGGTATCATCTGTGCTTAGGGAACATGAAGTCAGGGTTATGGACTGGCCTGCTCAGTCCCCCGACATGAATCCCATTGAACACGCATGGGACATGTTACAACGAAGAGCTATGGTTAATTTTTCTCCAAATCTGATGACAGAAGAACAACTTTTCCTGCACTTGAAAAGAACCTGGGACCTGTTACCGCAGCTCGATTTGGATAATTTAATTTTGAGCATGAATAACCGATGCCGAACTCTAATTAATGTTAGGGGAGGAAATACTGATTATTAAATTTAATTAAATGCCTTTTTTTGTTATTTTTGACTTTAATTTTCATAATTCCCTATATAAAATCCATTATGTACAAAGTAAAAATTAAACCTAAAAATAAAATTACAAAAAAATTAATTAAAAATCTTTGATGCATCTCTCTTTTTATATATTGCAAGCATAAACCATAAAATAAACTTTAATTTCATATATAATTGTTTTAACAAAATATTTACAGAATTTTGTAAAATAAGGTAAAAATGAAATATCCCTAGGCATTGTTGATGTGTTTATTTTAATGTAACCAAACCAAATAGAAGATTTTTTATAAATATAAAAGAAAGTCGTGTTAGTTACAACATTTATAACTTGAGAACAACAGGACCGATCTTTGATTTGTTGAATTTGTCTCCGCCCTGAATATCAGGATAAATATTAAAGAAAAAAAAAATTCTCATATATTTTGTATGGAAATGGTTTGAGGCAGTAAGAAGTTCGCCCGATCAGCTAATTAAAAAATTTAAAATCGTTACAAACGTGTGGAAAATAAAGCTAAAATAATAAATTACCCTTAAGCTATACTTCCATGACTCGCCGGCTTCGTCTGTGGCGAAGCTCTCGGGCTCGGCGTCCCACAGGCCTAGATCGTCGGCGCTCAGCAGAAAGTAATGTGTGACTAGATGCCGGCACATATGGCAAACCGTATTCTCATTCAACACTTCCATCTTTATCTGATGCGCTTGCAGAGTCACTGTAAATTATATTTTAATCTCAAAGTAAAAAAGTGTAGAGTGGCTTCACTTTTTTAAATAGTTTTCAAGAAAGCCTCACAATTCTATTGACACTTATCAACACAAGCAACATCGTGGGTGTTAAAAAGCACTGATAAGGGACTCGGCTTTGGCATCCTTTACTTCTGATGTTTCAATAAGAGAAGAGAAGCCAGAGTACATTTCCTTATCCCTTTTCCTTAATCCTACTAAGGTCGGATTTTCTAAATAAGTCTTTTAGAAAATATCTATATTATGTGGTCAATGGGATCTTGCGACAATTAATAGGCTAAGGTGGTCCACCTACCATTAAGTGGACTGTCAGCCTGTCTGGCGACGTTCACATAAAAAAATCTTTGTAAGTGGCAATATAATTGAGAATTTTGTCTCAATAGTGTTCTTATATTGCTGTAAGGTTTAGACATTTAGAATTTTGAAAAATATCAATTAAACAGAGACAAATAGTACTCACATGGTTCCTTAATTTCATCGGTCCTGCCTCCTTTGGGCAACTTATACTCGACACACTGCAGTATCCCCTTAATCAGATTCAGGCACTGTATCGTGAACCTCTCGTATGTGAGCGACATTCCCGGTTCGGTGAAGCAGTAATATAACGCGAACTCCAGAGAGGGGCGAATCAGAGGCACATAGGAGAACGGATGAAAGCCGAGGACCCCCAGTGCCACTTTGGTCAGGTGGATTATGAACTTCTCACAGAGTTCCAATGGGTATATACCACGACCTTTTAACAATTTCCCTGAAACAAATATTATTATGCTTATAGGCAGACGATCCACTTAATGGAAGATAGCTAAGTCTGCACTGTTACTTGACGGTAATCTTCCAGTCAAGGTTCTACTTGACGGTAAGGGATAAAGGAGGGCACTATGCCATATTTTTTTTATAAAAGTCGTCTGACAAGCAGACGATCCATTTGATGGTAGGTGGATATCATTGGCTACCAGCAACAATACACAGGCTTACCATACGTCCGATTTTAGTCCGGATCTTTAATAACTGCTAAAGCAGTCGGAATAACAAATACTCCACTGATGAGCGAACAATCATATTAACCTTGAAAGACAGCGCCCTGTGCTCTCTTAGAGACGTACTGTTTAGTTTTATGGACGAAACAGTGTCTCACCCACCCTCTAACCCAAAAGACCATGCATTAACTTTTCTTCGTATTGTAAACTAATCAGGTGTGAAGATTGTAATCTAACCTTCGTAACCGCATTGTAAACTAACCTTGTTAGAACAAATCACCTTGTTAAAACAAATCGTAGTCCAACCTAACCTCTATCATAGATAAAATACTACTTAACCAGTATAGATGGTCAACCTCCATATAACGATCTGAAGCCAATTTCATATTGGGTTTTCCACTCCCTAGATGTCACTAATAGTCTCGAATTTAACATTAATGTGTATTTTGTTAAAAATTATAACCAACAAATTCAATCACGCAGTTATAGTTCCTTATTATCGTGGTAATAACTAGAGGGCGACGTTGCTGGGAGTACTTTTATGTATGATATTGTTCCATTTCATGCATATTTTAATGAAAATGATAGAAAAATTTTATTTAGATATTTAATATTATTATATCAGAAAACATTATGTTATTAATTTGTTTTACAATTATAATGCATAATGACCATAGTACAAAAATAACAAATTAAAATGTGTGAGTCATTTTTTTTTCGTAACACAATCGACAAAAACTGGTTAATTTTTATCTATGTTATAACTAACTGAACCTGGCCACCCTTTGCTGTAAGCTCATTTTTATTTTCGTTTCCGCTGAATCTTCGGAATAGAAAGTATATATAAACACTCTTGTGATAAAATGCGTCGTTTTGCAAAAAAATTAAGTTAATCCATCACCCAGTTTTTCAGCAGCTAGCAAACCTAAGCAAAATTATATCGAAGTATGTAAAGATTATGAATACAAATAACAAAAAACATAATTAATAATATTTTATCGATTGACCAGACGTTTTTCTATTATAGGATATAATCGGTCAGTAATTAACGTTTTAGTTCCTTATTGCCCTATTTTTTAGAACAGAACCTATACCGTTCATACGGGCCTTTTATCGTTGTTCGTGCCCACTTCTTTTATATTTTAAATAAATTTTAGTAGTGCCATCTCTTGTACATGAGAATTGACTGAATGGTCGACTGCAGCGACTCTAGCGGATTTTTAATGACAACAAATAAGCGACAAACTACACAGGCGGCATCTAGATATAAGCGAAATTGGATAGGGTACGGATTCAATGTACGTGAGTGACCATCTATACTGGTTAAGTAGTATTTTATCTATGCCTCTATTATAACAAATCTCATTATAACGAATTACTTGGTATAACGAATATTTTCCAATTCCCTTCAGTTTTGTTATATCGAGGTTGTACTGTATTAATATTATATTATATAAAATTTTATACTTAAGATCTATACTTATGAAAATCGTTTTTCCTATCAGCCAAAACTACTTTCTAAGTCTAGAAAGCTGAAATTTAGAATATTTTTTTTAATGTAACCTGTTTAATGTCATCAATACCAGCCAGACACAAACAGTACAGCCAAAGAGATTTTATTACAAATTTGTACATACTATTTCCCGACCTAATTTATTACATTTTTTATAATAATTTTCATTTTATAAACTGTATCAACTATCAATGTATAAACAACACACTTTGGTGATATAGGTATAGTTTTCTCCGCCTTCAAATGTACATTGATGCCCATCTTGTTGGTTGAAAATGAAATTGTTTAACTTGCAATACAAACTACTATTGTCAGGCTAAAAAATATTTTTTTTGCGATTCTATTTGTGATCAGTCGATCCGACTGGACAAATTGGATGAGTGTGTACTGTCATGTCAAGCGTGTCCTCACATCACTCTTGCTCGTCGACAATCACTCATGCCTTATTTATATTCGGTTCAGTTTATTTATATTCCGTCTCAATTGTGTTACCTGGCTGAAAGTTAATAACTGGACTGCTAAATCATTGGGATGATTTGATTAGCCTCTTTTTGTAAAATTAAATTGTAAATTGTAAAATTCTGTTAAATTTTTTTTTTTCATTTTTATTTATGTTTAAAAAACGTAGTATCTACAATTTTTTCAATATTGAGTAACCCTAGCGAACATTTGTGAAAGTGTATAGCAATATGAAGCAACATACGGCACTCCAAAGCCGTCTTGGCTCTGTCGAAGACAACATTGAGAAATGCAGTGGCGTCTTGACTCTCGTGCGTCCTCTTAAATCCGAAAACAGTCAATTTCCTCAGTATCCTTAGGCAGAGGAGTGCTTTCACCAAATGCTCCGTGATGAGCTCAGTGGCAGCGCCCTCTTGGATGTGTCGTAGGAACAACTCAGTATTCTCATGCCACAGGTTCAGTATGTATGTGTATACCGAGTTAGTTAGCTCCTGAAATGTTATTGCAATTCAACCTTTACATTTTTATACTAGCTGTTCCCGCGACTTCGTATGCGTGGTATTCGAATATGTTTGTAAACTGATTGGAATGAAACAAACTCTGAAAATTGGTTAAGCCTTTTCTAAGATTAGCGTGCACAAAGGCATAACAGGCAAACAACGATTTTATTAATATAGATGAAAGATCACCAGACTAAGCTGAACCCTATAATTGATAATTATTCATTTAAAAAAAAAAGTTTAAAGGTCAAACTTTAGAGATGGTTTTGTTTTTTGACACCTAGATCTAGATATTGTTTTTGTAGATATACCTGGAAAGTTCTCCGATCACCAGACAACCTCTTGGAAGCTAATTCCTTGACAATGTGGTGAAATATCAACAAGGATCTGTGTTGTACAAGTGGCTGCGGTGCCTTCAATGCGCCAACTAAATCTGGTACCAAATTGGGCCAGTTTGCTGGACAATCAAACCTGTTACAATTCAAAATGAATTATTAAATCCTAGTAATATTATAAATGCGAAAGTTTATGAGCATGTATTTTTGTTACTCTTTCAAGCAAAAACTGCTGAACGCATTTGGATGAAATTTGGCACACAGATCAGATAGTTTATTATCTGGGATAGGATACCTTTTATCCTGGAAAAATTTAGGTACCCAAGGGATCATCTAAAAATATAAAAAATGGCGTCACCGTCATCACAGCGATGAAGATGTCAGGCGTTATTTTCTTTTTAAACGCGAACGAAGTCGCAGGCACCAGCTAGTAAATAATAATACGTTGTGTTTCCCCGAGTTAAAATGAACAAATTTAATTAAATTGTTATACAACACTATATGGTGCCCGCGAGTTCACGGCGTTAAACAAGAAAACATGAGCAGTATAACGCCTAACATCTTTATCGCTATGACAATGGAAAACAAATTAAAAATAGCTGGAAACAACATTTTACTAATTTGTTTCTCTTTTTGAAATGTAACCTTTTTAATATCATTACAACCAGCCAGATAGAAATAGTACAGCCAAAGAGATTTTATTACAAGTTTATAGATACTATGTGTGAAAATACTTTTTCTCCGGCCTAATATATAATGTAAAATTATACAAAAAATATATGTATTATAATTAAATTACAATTATACTATACCTATTATATAATTAAATTTTCATTATTATAGTATGGATCTTTGCAATCTTGAAATAAAATAAATAACACAAGTAATCTAATTAATCAATATACTTGTACATACCTAGCGATTTTCGCTATCAATACCGCTTGTTGTGCAGCTATTTGTGTGACGGGCTCACTCAAAATATTTGTGCTCAACAAACCCAGTCTTAGCTTTTGTTTTTCGTCATCTAATATTGCATTGGGCGCATTCCGCCGCCAATACCGATCGACGCCGTTTTTAAAACACATCACAGCCAGCCATCGAACATTTATTTCTAAAGAATGATTGGATAGAATATCCTGCAACAAAAAAGTTCGCCTAAGGACACAAGCAATATAAGGGGGGGTGCAAGCACTGCAGACTCCGCATAAATTAATTTATGGCACGCTTGACGAAGCCCATAATGTAGCTAGGTGGAAACACGTAAAAAGAGAGTTGCATTGTTCCCATGTTTGCTTACCCGTGGAATAAGTGTCCAGACAGTGGAGCAGCAGTACTTTATCCAATTATTTGGATGGGCTCCACATCTATAGAGCACACTACACTGGTAAAAACTCAGGGTGCCTACCCGTAGAACAACTTTTCATAACACTAAACTATTGTACAGCCAAATAGAACACACAAAGAAATGCTACATTTCTTCTTAAACTAACATTTCTTAAACATTCTTAAACTATTCTTGTTATTATTCTTAACATTTCTTAAACTATTGTTTTCTGAGCAATGGATCGAAGATTTCCATTATTAATAAGTATTAATCTCAGAATACAGAACCAAGAAATTACCAGCACACATAAATCAATACTATTCCACCATAAAGCCCTGATTACTATATGTGAACATGTAACAGTTACTGTTTACTATAATGGAAGTTCTCAGTGTGAGGAAGTTTTTCCTATTTCGAGCTTTGGTACATACAAACAAAACTGTCATTACCCCATCTGAATATAATCAGCTCAACAAGAGACTATTCAAAATCATAATGTCTTTCTTTCATACTTTTGTCTGTTTTCTATTTTTTGTAAAACTGGCTACTCTTTTAAATTTTAAACATAACCCTGCACATGAAACAAAAGTTTTACTATTCAAAGCTCTCCACATTTCAGGCTTAGCCTGAATAGTGAGAGGATATGTAATTGGAAAAACTGTATTTATAGAAATAAACAGAAATTACTAATTGAGTTTTACTTCATAGTCCTGGTGAGTTATGACTTTGTGCAGAAGGAACTCCTAACATGTGGTATATTTTATTAAAGTTTAGCCACATTCTGTCAATCCCACATGTAATGATCCCCTTTGACATACCTACAAAGAAATAGAATAGGAATAAATTACATGTGAAGTAGTCATCTTGCTTTGGCACAATGCATGGTGAGCATTTACGAATTGACTATGTAAAGTAGTTAATTTTTTTAATACAGAGATTTTTTTTAGAAACAATAAAAATGTTTCTACCTAGTATTTCAATTGATCTTTACCATGTGAACTGTATCCATTTCAAGCTGAAGCTGATTTTATTTGTATGTAATATTTTAAAATCTCAAGAATATTATTACTGTGGGTATATTGCCGAATGTTCAGCATCAAGTGGATAGATAGGGTCTCAAATGAGAAGGTTTTAAAACGAAAGGGTAAAAGAACAGAATTGGTTTATACTATTAAGCAGAGAAAAGTGGTATAATTGGTAATGGAGATGCAGATGAAGAAGTAAGAATATGGACTTAAAGACTCATAATCTTATAAAATAGGGACTTCCCTATTTGATTAATATTTGATTTCCCTATTCCCCATAATAAATTAACTTTAAGAGAATAATCAGGAATATATCTGCTTACTCTATGACCACATCCATCCTGCATTTACTGAAAAACCTAATGTATTTCGAAAATTAATTTATAATTTACCAATATCTAAACTGCCTCTAAAACGGCTTAGCTACATAGCTTAGCAACATTGAAGCTACTGAAAAATACTATCCAGAAAGCATCCACAGGTGACTACAAGTCATAGTTCTTTCTTCCATTGTCACTTAAGAGTTCATAATTCCTATAAAGTCCTTTTTGTCTTTATTTTTTCATGGACACATTTACGACGATAAAACTGCAAATAAATTACAATAATAGTAGTTATATTTACCAGAAGTACAGAATAAAAGCCAGGTTCTATCTCCCATTCCTGAAGTTTCTTTTCGGCAGGTTTCAATATTTCAGTATCTTGGCTGGTCGCACGATTTAACGTGTCCAAAACCATAGCATAAATGTTAGGATCCATAGTGCAAAATTTAACTGAAAAATGTTTCATATTATGTAACGCAAATTAAAATTTATTTCACAGAAATAGGTATTAAATTGATTCAATGCTATTTCATCGAGGTACCATAGCGCAATTCGTTACACGTTCGATGTAAAGTTAAATTGTATTAATTGGAATATGATCGCACAAAACGACGAAAAGGTATTAGGTACATACATACATTTATAAAGTAAACATGTAAAATAATAACTTCAATTGCAAATTTAATGCTTTAACAATCATTTAACATCAATTAAGAATGAAATTAAGAAAAACTTACAGTTTCGCCGCAAAACAACGGAGGACACGGCATAACCTTACATGTTTTTGCTATTGACACATTTTTACTGGAATAATTAATATAATTTCATTTCACATTGTACGGTACATATTCGAGATAACGAATCCTAAAGTAATTCAACTAAGTCGGTGTTGATAAAAGTAAAACAATAGGAAAAACAACTCTCAATACGATACGATTGACCGATAAAATAAATATAAAATAGAATAAAAACCACGAATTACGTTACAAACGAAGTGAAGTGAATATTTTATTCTAATATACACATACTTATCTATGATTTTATTTGATATTTGTATCGAAATTTCATTCGATTTCGAATTAAATCGAATTTGATGCAATGCCAGAAAATGAGCACAGAACAACAAATAACAGAATAAAATAGAATTGTCAAGATTACTATTTTGTTAAATGTCAAACCGCACTTCGATTCGAATATAATTTATATTGATTCATATGAAATTAACCGCACTGGAGCAGCGCGGCGCTGCTCAAATGTGTGATATCTTGCGGCAGCGAAATTGCAAGACGGCCATTTTTTTTTTCAATTCTAGTCTATTCACGAGCGATCGAACATCGAAGCACGTTGAACGACGAGAAGTTAAATAATCGGTAGCGTCTGTGACTTTAGTCTTTGGACTTTAGTCATTGTTCCTATTCTGTGATCTCAACTGACAACACGAATTCATAGACAACAAGCTTTTAGTTTAGCTCACAGAACATATACCATAGAAAAATAACTAAAGCATTAGTTAAAAAGAGATAAACATACAAACTTTGTTCTTATTTTTGATCGGCGTATCGAGGTCAAACGCCAAAATTGGTCCCTTTACGTACTTGGTCCCGTTTTATGATACCCATTTAAAGAGGCTAGCTAACCGTTAACAAATGATTTGCATAAAGTGTCAACATAACTTATCTGTATTTTTGCTTTGTACATATGTTCTGTGACATGAGATGAGTGACAACGTTTTTGTTTATTTTTTATTTCTGTTTCAAAATATAATAAATCTAGCATCAAATCAATTATAACACTATTACATATATTAGATATCTGTGAATTCTATGATTATAAAAATGTTGTTCAGTGCCACGATGTAAATCTAATGCGTCCAAAAAACAAAATGAGGATATGTTTATAAGTTACCATCGGTCATTTTGTTTGTTTGCATTATCAAAGTCATGCTGTAAATATACTGAGACCTTGTTTGTATAATAAGGATCACTAATAAATTATCTTTCTTGAATTTATGTAATATTTTAAGAAAAAGATAAAAGCAGGATAGGTTATGTTAGTGTTGTGCCGACGATATCGTCTTATCTACATTTGTATATATTGATAATTTGTATAGGTCACCCTGGTACGGAACAGCCAGACGAACATCTAGTGAAAGTATATTTGTCTCTCTTTAACTTATGGCCTTAATGCAAAGGTGTACGAAGCGACACACTATAAATATTGTTTTTTATTTTAGTCTGGGTTCTATGCTTTAGTTATTTTTCTATGACATATACCTATACTCTCTAGCCCAAAGATAATTGTATTAGTGTATAGATGGAACAATAAAAATTGAAGATTCCTTCGATACTCGATACCCGTCTTTCTAATGGCTGCATGTCGTATGTTAAAAAGAGATAACAATAGCCGAATATGACGTCTCAAAACGCTGCGCGCCATAAAAGAGGCAACGTCATATTTGTTTATATCATGCTGGTTAACAAGCGCGTTTAGCTTTATGTGATTTAAAATACTTAAAAACCTGAAAGTGTGATTTCATAAATCTGTTGCTTGCCAAGAATGGCTTATATTGTTCCCGTTTGTCCAAGTAGAGTGGGTGTTTTGAAGGAGAATAATGGAAACATATCATTTCACCGGTAAGTCGCACAGCTCGCACTCATTAATTTTGGTGTTTTGTAAACAAATTTTTATAATTATTTACTAAAAATGAATCATTGTACATGCATACACAGCTCTAAGGTTGATTTATTTAAAGAAAAGCTGGTGTTTATAACTAAAATTTACAAAAACCAAAGTTAATCGGAATTTTTGACATTTGTCTTGGTTTATAGTGCTGTAGTCTGATCTTGATAAGTTTATCGATATCGATAACTAATTTATTTTTAGTAGAGTGTTGACAATTTCTAGCATTCACTGTAGGTTGAAAGTAATTTTTATCAATTTATAACAGATTTCCCACCGACATCGATTTTAAAAAAAAAACGTGGACAAAAAATGTAAGAAAAGCCGACGATTGGAGAGCTTCGCAATATACAAGAATATGCTCGATGAACTTTGAAGATTCTTGCTTTCGCCAAGGACATCAGCGTAAAATTCTACACTCGTATACAGTGCCGACAATATTCCCAAAATTACCACCATCGTGTAAACCAGTAAGTAATATCTATAAGTTATAAAGAAGTTATGCTTCAATCTATGAAAATTATGAAAATCTTTTGAATCATTAATAACCAAAAACTATTTCTTTTCAGAAATTACCGAGAAAAAGAAAACTTACTAATAAATACGTCAACATTAACTGCAAGTCTTTAAATTAAAATGTTGACGAATCACAGATGAACGATATCACAGATTAAAATGAAACTTTAAGATTATCGAGTTTTTTTTCTCTCGTAATAAAAACCTACTCCCGTTCTACCCCTTAAGGATGGATTCTAAATGTTTCTACTCAAAAAATAACTATTCTTTTGAAATATTTTGGTGAAATAAATGCGAGAGGTTGCATACAATCTCATACAACCGATTAGCAATGCGGCGAGTACCAGTACGCACCCACATTTTATTTATATTGAATAACCAAACAGTACACCGAAACGCATTTAGCCATACTTTTTATCCGTCATATATTTAAAATCTATATCAACGATATCTAGTTATCAATAAAAATGCACAGCACTATTATACGCTATAACTTTAGCTTGCATTGTATAGTCAAAATGGAGACATTCACTCAACTTTGACCCGACAGATTATATATGTATGTCTCTTTCAATCTTATGGCAATTTGAAGGTGTTAGAAAGAATAAAATATTGCTGCATTTTGTGATCCATCTATAGGTACAGACTAATACAACATCTTTGCTCTAGCCAAAGATGTTGTATTAGTTGTCTCTAGCAAGAAGTTTAGCTCTAGTTAGCTGTCATTTCAGCGTGATTTGACATATGTATGTCTATGAGATCTATGTAATGGACACGAGCGTCTCAATCCCAAAACGTCGTCTTCGTCTGATTGGTCGTGTTTGACGTTGAGCTTGAGTCGTTGACGTAAAGATGGACGTTTGGTTTGAACAAAGGCTTGTGAATTTGATAATAAATTCTTTATGTATGTGAATTTGTAAATTTGTGTGTCGTTTTTACCTATTTGTTGTGGTGTAATTTGTTTTTTTAAAAAAATGCCTGTTATGTGTTTTTTGTGCGAAAAGTTCTTTGCTAATTTAAATTAATTTAAAACCAAGCTAATTTAAAACGTCATAAGACAAGAGTTCATGAAGTTACACAAGAAGCAATCTCTTACGATAAGTCAAAGTGGAATTTTAAATGTTTACAAAATGATTGCAATAATAGCTTTCAATATAAAGCAGGTCTCATTAAACACTTATCTGAAGTACATAATATTCCAATACAAACTGAGGAACTAGAGTTAACTTATTCATTTTATAGAAATGTCATATTTTCCAAAAAAAAACCAGGTGAATCTATGCGAATATCCAAACACGTCAAGTGAAGACAAATCACCTGTTGAACAGCCAACTGAGTCAAGAGCTGATTCGTCAGCTTCTATTAAACGAAAAGATACTTTAAGGCAAAATTATTCTGCAAAGAAATTACACACCATAACTAAATTACAAAACACAGATAGTAGCAAACTAGATGATGATGTTATCATGCAAATACAATGCCACTTGAGTACGATAGATAAATTGCTGGACTTGCCACCATCTTCATCAAATAGTCTAACATCTTTTGTTAGTGCTGAAGAAAGCAATGAGCCTGCTAATAAAAAAATCAAAAAACAGGACAGATTTTTTTCGACACAAAATAAGAAAAAGTTTAGTAAAAAGTTCAGTAAAAAAGCAACTAAAGATGAAATACCGAATGTCAAAGACAATATTAAAAACAATTTTTCCAATGTTTTATTTGTCTCCCATTCGTCCTTTGAAGATCATCAATATTAATGTAGATTGTATTTTAGTTACCAGTGTAATAATATGTATGTTTAGGTGCCACGAAATAAATTATATTTTTTTTTGTATTAATTTGTAGTATTTTTTTCCTACAGTTTTATTCGTATAACGAATTACCTACCTAAATAGCTACGCACCGTTTACCTACGCCAAATGAAAATATAAACCTATTTGAAATCGCGCGGGTTTAGGTCTACCAATCACGACGGAGGCACAGGAACAACCAATCAAAAAAGGAAGACGTTTTGGGATTGAGACGCTCGTGTAATGGACATCGCATCAGCGTTGCCAGGTTACTTTTGTAACCTTTTTGGTGATTTTTAACTCCTTCAGGTTACTTCTAGGTTACACTACTCAAAAGGTTACTTATAGGTGATTTTTTTTTTGGATTTTGTAGAATTAATTCATAATATCTTACAAAAACCTATGTAGAACGGAACGTAAATTAAAACACCACAAAAATTCGTAATGCAACTAAACATGTCTTTCTCGTTCATACTAAAGAATCACAAATTATTCACGGCATATCTGCTTACTCTCTCGATCAATCCGATTCAAATTTCACAGGTTGTTATTAGAGTTTGCGCAACACTTACTCTACTTGTTTCATATACACTTCCTAGGTATATAGACAGATTATCTCCAGATTTTACTACTCACTTATCTTGTCATTTTTGTTGTGAAGTTCTTAGTTTTGTTTGTGTCTTATATGAAAAAAGAGTTGGAAACTTGGAAGTGTACAAATTAGTGTGTTTACATAACTACCTAAATAATATTTTTTTACAGAATTTTGATAAGTGAATCCTGTACATTTTTGTAGATTGGATAAATTTTAATTAAATTATTTTCTTTTTTTTTTCACTTACAAATTAGATTTTCTGTTCTTAATTTCAGATTTTTGAAAAAGTAGTTGGTAAAATGCAACTTAAAAGTGAAAATACAACTACATTATTCATATTTGTGTAAGATAATTCAACCAACATGCATTTTATCAGCTTTTAATACGTTTACACAAAAAATAAATAAAAGGTTACTTTTTACGCTAAAAGGTTACCTACATACTTTTTTATTTATGTCAGGTAACTTTTAACGGGACCCGGCTGGCAACACTGCAGTGCATCGCATCGCATAGCATGTTTTTTTCGTCAAAACGATATCTCTGCAATAATTTATATTTGTGTTATATATAATAAATTGATAGTGAGGTGAATAGACGTTATTATTTTTTATTACAGAAACGTTGATTCTTGTTTATTGGAATTTACTCCTTAAGAATCGATTTTCATACAGGGCTCCCGGACTGAAATTTCATGAGTAAAATTAAAACAAGCGTTAACTAAAAAGCGTTACGTTATCTGTAACTTTGACAGGTGCGACAGCTGACTGTATTTTTGTATTATGTTCCCTAATTCTATTATCTCGGCTTATAAAAGCAAACGTCGAAATCTTGTATGAAATGTGTAGTGTAGTCCGCGTTGAGGAACGAAACGAGTGCGTTATTAAATAACCTGCCGGCGCAACATCTGTCGTCGAAAAAATGAACTATTTAAACTTATAATATAAAACATAGTGTAATCCATGTGTAATCTGTTGTTTATACCGAACGTAACTAATATAACTTTTGTTGGCACAAGTAACATCTGAGTATGCAGAATGTAACTAAATAATATAGGTACTTAAAGTAATTAGGTATCCAGTTACCAATTGACATGAGGAAATTTTTCTACATTTAATTTTATATGTTAAGAGGAGTAAACTCCAGTTCTGCGTCGGAGCTGACACATACTTTTGTCTTCACATTACCCGCCTCCCAGGTTTTGTCTTTGTAATGTGTCACATATTTATGTACAAGAAGTTAACATCAAAAGTGCAGTGTTCATAAGTGGATCTTAATTTTGACATGAATCTTATTAAGTACCTATTATGGACAATGTGTCCATAATAGATTTTGACGAGTGAATTGTTTTCCCTTAAAATAAACTTGCCTTTACATTAAAAATGGGTAGTGATGTCTTTACAAAATAACAGTAAGACATTCCTTTCCAGTTATAAACATGGGTGTCCATTCTGGGTTACATTGTGTGATTAGATAATAATTCTTTACAGTATTGGCAGAAGAAAAAAGATTATACACCGGAGCAGATGAGATGTGCCTTAGAGGCAGTTCGGAGGGATGCTTCAGTAGTAACTGCTGCAAAAAAGTATGACGTTCCTCAAATAACTTTAAGAAATAAAGTTACAGGGATTAGTCCTGCAGTGTGTTTCTATGGGACCTCCTACTGTGCTTAGTAAAAGTGAAGTTGTTGGTAAACTTATTTTTAGGTTCGCAGTAAAATATATAAATAAGCATAATAAATACAAATTTTACGATATTATGGTGTTAGTAGTTTCATTTAAGATGTTCACCATTTTCGAATGTCCATATATGGGTGTTCATAACTGGGAGAAGTGTCTATTACTGGATGTACATTACCTACTGGTTTTTAAGCTATCAATCAATTGAATTACTTTCATATTTCTTTATAACTTTATTGCAAAGGTAATAGCATTATTTGTACCCCCACATGTGGGCTATTAATTTATTTACAAATTGAAATAAATTGCACTCCAAAATATGTATTGTATGAAATTCTACAATAAATATTAATGAATAGAACTGTCAAGTGTCCATGACTGGTGCGTGCTGGTGCCTTACGTGTCTAGCTTATCTGCTTAATTGATTGATAATAATTATTTTTATCATAATCCCAAGTGATTACAACACTGTACGCTGAATTGTTTCCAAAATTATGTTAACCTTACAAATTGTTACCGCTTGCTAAAATGTCGTGGGACGATTTTACATTATCATTTAATTCCAAAAATTTTAGAGCATTTTTTCACACTGGAGACATAATTACCGGATACTTAATTTTACAATTCTCGCGAACTCAAAGGATAGAGTGTAAATTATAATTGTGGCCTATACCTATTTATTTCTTATTGTATTATTGTCAATATTACAGACCAAAATGGAGTTCATTCAAGCAGCGAAATGAAAGCTAGTTTAATATTTTTCAGACCTAAATTTTCAAGTTATTGGACTAAGTGAAGCTCAGTGGACCAGACCAATGCCAACTATGCCTTTTATAAAAATTTACTCTGAAAAATCCAAACTTCTTGACATAAAATTAGACATTTTCAGAGAACTAGAAGGTAAATATGAGCAGTTAAAGAAAAGTAAACAGAAGTAAGTTGTTTAGAAAAACCCTTCTTTTAATCTTATAAATAAATTAGTTCATTATAAGACCAAAAAGTTTTCAGATTTCATTTTTTCAGGAAAAGTTATACAACCTGGACTGTATACATTTCATTTTCATTTTCTGCTACCAGAAGATTTGCCAAATACATTTAAAAGCTCTATTGCAAAGGTATACTATTTTATAAAAATAAAAGGCAAAGCTGACTACAGATTCAAGAAAGTTAAGATAGTACCTTTCAGTGTTGAGCGAAATGTCAATCTAAATGATATTTTAGATTTTTTGGTATGTATAGTATAGATATACTTACTTCTAGCCAATGTTCTTAATAGTATTTTTATAAGCACAGTGCTAAAATGTCGGGAACATTTACTCTAGGGTCAGTTAGTTCGTAAATTAATATTTTCGGGGTCCTAAACTAATTTTGAAAATTGCAATTACTTTTACTATTTCTCAACAAGTCACCTGATTCACACACCAATTAGTGTAAAACCTGATTCACCACCTTTAGAATCTGAGAATTTCAATTTTAATTAATGTGGAGGTAAATTTGGTGAACGACTTTTTTGTTAGTGTTTCTTAATTGATTTAATTAGTTATATACCTACAAGTAAATGAGATTAGCAACGTTTAAAAATGCCGCTATTTTAGAGTTAATAGCTAGTTCAATGGTTCAGGTATCAGCAATTATGTGAGTGGACCTTATGTAATTATATTAGGTACTTTACTCTATGTAGTGGACAGATGACTAGTGAATAAAACAGTGTGCATAACTGCATATCTAATTAATTGTTGTTCCACATAATACAATAGTATGTTAAAAAGTTCAATTGACTAGCAATTAGGCAATTATTATTTTTTATTAAAGAATTTTAGTGAATCAATATTTTTAAGTACACAAATAAAGCTTAATTGAACTTCCTAATATTCCTATTACGATTCAGTTCTTAAATGTTGAGTAAGTAATTAAATGTGTATTAATTTAGTTTTCTTTTAGGTTCCATCGTCTACCAAGGTACACAAAAAGTTTTTTTGGAACTCACAAAATTTTTCCTTGAGTTTGATAACTTATAAAGGATTTGCATTTGATCAAAATGTACCAATGAAAATTGAAATTGAAAATAACAATCGAACTATTATATCGCAATTAAGCGTCGCTTTAATACAAGTAAGTAAATAAATTTGTAGTTTTATATTATTTTATTTACCAATATTCGACTTTCAGTTGTTGGCATTAGCTGAAGAGGCTCAACGAATGTGCTTGCTGTGCACTTTAGCGAGTGTGGAAGATTAATAATCTCGCGCAAAATCCAAAACTAAGTACCTATATTCACTCAAACCCATAGCATGGACTGCAGAACCATTGGCTATTCGGCCAAAATCAACAACGTTTATCTCCAAACCAATCGCAACAGCGCAGCAAACCCTCTGATTTCTATAGTGCACACCAAATATGATTGTGGCAAACTGTGTAGCATAGCAGCGTTTACACAAAACCACACACAGTAAACCTGACTCCCAAATAAGAAAATAAAACTGGTTTACGCTTAAATGAGTGCTAAAAGCACTTCCATATTGCAACTAGTATAACTAGACTACTCATAGTTCATAGACTCATAGACTAACATAACTACATACTGCAACTATTGTTGTCTGCATATTATTGCGTGAAATTTACTTCGATCAAATAACAATATTCTCCCGTTCTCGAAGAGCAAACGTTGGTCATTGGATGAATTGGATCATTGGTCATCAACATCAACATCATTGATCATTAAATAAATTATACTCCGGCCATTATAAGAGTGCAGTGGCTCTAGCATGAGTTTAAGATACTACACTCGCTAGCGAGAGCGTAAAACATTTATATGGAAAATTGATAATTTGACATTGACAGTTCACAATTTCCCATACAAAAGTTTTACGTTCTCGCTAGCGAGTGTAGTATTGGTGTAGTATCGTAAACTCATACTAGAGCCTCTGTTCTGACAGGTGTCAATTCCATACATTTTCTGTATCGTTTATTCGGAAATGAACTTTATGCAATGGACATAAAGAAATGTCAAAAACGCATTCATGGAATGACCGTACATACCTTGAACTTATTTTATTTACTCTGTTTCAGCAACTTGAATATTCTGTGGCGTCAGGTTACGCCAATGAAGAGAAAAACATTTACCGAGTAAAATATGAGCAATTTTTAAACTCCAAGAAGGAAAATATTTTTTTTTTAATGCAAATACCTCATACTCCACCATCTAGCATAAACGTTAACAATCATATGATTATTATTTCTTACGTCTTAAGAGTAAGTATATTACGAGGAAAGTATTTTTTGATTCTCATCTTTAGTAGGATTGACTACAGAATCATTAATTTGAAAATTCGTAATTTGAAAAAACATTTACCGAGTAAAATATGAGCAATTTTTAAACTCCAAGAAGGAAAATATTTTTTTTTTTTAATGCAAATACCTCATACTCCACCATCTAGCATAAACGTTAACAATCGTATGATTATTATTTCTTACGTCTTATGATTATATTACGAGGAAAGTATTTTTTGATTCTCATCTTTAGTAGGATTGACTACAGAATCATTAATTTGAAAATTTGTGAATTTTTACAGGTATCCGTTGTTTTTCGTTTTCACTCGACATTATACCACGATGTCCCAGTTACAGTTGCAAGTGTTCCTGTACTTCATTATGAAATGGATTAAGCCATAAATCGATTTAAGCAATAAACTTGGTTTTAGTTAATAAATAATAATAATATTTAATAATAAATAATAACTAAAAATTTTTAAACTTTCAATTAAAGGCTACCTTTGGGCACTGACCTTTTTTTACAAAATAGGTTCTAATTAAAATAACTATTTTGACTATTTTTACAAAATAGTCATATGGCGACAGTAACTACCCCGGAAACTTACAGATTATACTGTGAAATAACAGCACGTGTACTGTTGTGTTTCAGTGAGTGTGTAAGGGATGCCAGAGCCCATTTTCCTATCCAATCTCCTAGTCCTTGTTGCTACAATAGTCGGCAGCGTACTTGCAGCAGCGGTGGCGTTGCTTGTGTTATAGGCGCCGGTAGCCACCTACCACCAAATGGATCGTCAACCGGTCTGCCGATCTTAACATGAAAAAATTTATTTCTTTTCAGTTTTTTCTGTCGTTTTCCAGGTTTGGTGATATTCCTTTTACGATATTGTTTCTTTACTTTCGGTGGTTTTATTTTCTTTCTTTGTTTGAATTTTTTTTATTTTCCACTCGTTTTTCTTTTCTTCCATTTCTAATGCATTTTTTTCTAGTGTATCGGTACCTAAGGATTTTTGTCTTTCATGCCTTTCTTCTGTGCTGAACTGTCTTTCCCGGAGCAACTTTTAAGAAAGGTTTGATTGACTCTGGTGTTAAGATCTGCCTTTTTTTTGTGACGTTACTTCCGGTTTGTATGGGACAATTACATCTAGATCCAGTCAATTTAATTCTGAGTGATGTATTTGTGCTACCATTACTTGTAGAAGGCTCTCTTCATCAGTATAAATTTCTTGCAAATCTATAGCATCATTTTTTAAATTGTTAAGTGCCGATCTTGTCATCAGATTGGGATTTTTGGCAGGTGAAAACATTAGAATTTCCCTTTTTTACTTTTGTATGGAATAGTAATTAGAGTGCTTTCCAGCACTTGCTTCCTGATTTGTAACATTTTGTTTAAGAATTTTCTTCTCGACTTTCTTCGATTCAGGATCAATAATTTGACTTAAGTTCTCGAGACAATTTTTCTCAATTACTATGCCTTTTTCCACAGGATCAGATTAATCTTTAACTAGTAACGCCGGATATGGGCGATCAGTGACATAAGAACACATAAAATCTTCAAGGGCTTATGTCAAAGGGGCATATGGCTATCTGAAGTTATCTGAAGTACCTACTTGTGGTGATAAATCTGGCAATCAACACCAAATATGCCTGAAGAAGTTTCTGTTCCTTGCTATCGAGAAGAAAATTTTATATATTATCTGTTAAATATTTGGAAAACCATGGTCCACGTTTGGAACATCAAAATGTAAATTTTACAAAGTTATTTTTCTATGGTACAAGTGCCATTGAAAAATAAACCGACCATAAAGCAACCATCGTCGAAGAAATATTTTAAGAAGTAAAACAACACAGTAAATCTAATAAATAGACTATTATAAATCTATTTAATAATCTATTTATTAGCAACCATGAACCCGTCTATTTTTGACAAATTGTTTGTTTCTCCTTTTTCAAATTATTCATCCATTGTATACATATTAACAATAAATAAACAGTGAAATACTTATACCACACAATCTAATATATAAAATTCTCGTGTCACAGTGTTTGTAACAAAACTCCTCCGAAACGGCTTGACTGATTCTTATGAAATTTGGTGTGAATATTCAGTAGGTCTGAGAATAAGACGTAAACTATTTTTCACCCTCCTACCCCCATCCCCATTTATCAATCGGGATTTTAGTATTTTTGTATGAACCTGAGGTATGAACAATATTCAAATAATTTAACTGACGTTCATTGACGTGAAATGTCGCGTCACTTTGACATATGGCTTGAAAATAAAATTGGATCCGATAGGTGACACCACAATCGGGTTAGAGAATTATTTTCCAGTTCTGGCAGAACAACGTCTGCTGAGACAGCTAGTAATTTATATAATTTATAATGCAAACGAAAAGATGCTACGGTGGGCTCCGCGCGGCTCTAGTTCACAGCGACTCCGGGCAGGAGCAACATCTACTGTCAGAGCAAGAGCGGTGGTAGGCAGGAGTGGACAGGAGCCAGTGAGGTCGTGACGTCACACCACAAGCGCGCACTTGGGCGGATATTTGATTTTTATCGGAAAGAATGTTTTTAAAATCGAAACTACTGAGAATATTTGAATGAAACCAAAACAAATGTCTTTCCATACATCTAAGCTCCACTATAATAGAGTATTATGCGATTTTGCCGACCCATTGGTATTCTTCATTTTGATTCTTGTATAAAAATAATATAAGAAAAAGATGACATTTTAAATAATCATAATAATAAATGTCTTTGTTTGCAGGCTTCTCCGTAGGTACTGTTATTGCTTATTATTGCTTTATTTATGCTCAAACCACCAAATATAATAGAACTCGCTATTGCGTATAAAAATAGAAACAACTCCAATTAGATCAATTTAACAAGCTAGGTAACTTGGTGATTAATCACTTCGAGAACATTGCGCACATATTTTCTGTCAATGTTTGCGGATCTGGCTTTACAGTTTGTAAAAATGCCCTTAGGATTGTAAACATCCTAATGCCCTAGCTTGACATTACATGCGGTAATAACCAAAGATATTATAATATACTACGTGTATAACTTTGTGTTATTATAATATCTTTGGTAATGGTTACGATGCTCTATGCGCGGCACATGCTTGACATTAAAAGCACTTCCGTTTGTATTCTGAAGAAAAAGCTATCTGTGGTTTAGGTGAGTACCCTGTATCGTTTGATATTTCTTTTAATTGTTAATTCAAACAAAAATTATAAATATAATCGATTTATATATCTGTACTTACTTTTGTAAAAACCAAATTTAATGAAGATGGTATTATATTGATTTAAAATATTTATAATCCTGATCATTACTTATTATACCTGGCAACATATGGTGAAGCGCCATCTGAAGTTAAGAGACATCAATAATAGTCAAATTTGTAACTTTTTTTATTATTCTCTTAAAATAAACAAGTTATATGATTAAACATAATATTAAAAATCATATTTCTTTTACAAATATAAAACATTGTTGTGTTGTAACATTATTTTCTTAAATATTTTGAATTTTTTTTTATGGTATTCAATTGACTACTTCCTTTCACCATGACTTTTTAGATACCGGAAATGGTTGGTCCGCCATAGTCGTGTGGGTCTGTGCTTGTGTGGTTTGGGTGTCTTATACCGGTGCCAACCATTATTTTTAATTAGTAGTAAGTTATGCGTATGAATCCAGACATGGACGATGACGAGAAGGGGTAAGTGTGTTTTTATCTGTTTTTGTTAAAAATTAAACTTTTCTCGCGGTGGAAACAATAATAGGTCAAACTGCATGTTCGCTTGGTGTGTCGCATTTCATGGCATGGACAGCCAGCGAGGCTGTGGAGATAGCGTTATGTGGTTGTTAGTAGTTTTTTAAAAGCTAACATTTACAATTATCTAAACTTTACACAACGATTTATATTTGTTTGATTTGGTTATTTGTCTGCTATATACTCGATTAGCCTTTTACCGGCGAGCGGACACCGACCCCAAGCCTCGCCGAACGACTTGCGTGAATGCGATCATGGCAGCTATTTGCTTTCCCATAATATATTATATCAAAACTTTTACCATTGAAGTTTTTAGAGTTTCTTATATATAGTTACTCTAGAAAATGTTTATATAACTGAATGATGCTCTTTCAGTTACCTGTTATAACGTCGTATTATCAAAATTAACCTTTCCATAATGAATCGTAGCTTTCTCTTATCTCAAACTCACATAGGGCTCTTCATTTGGTACCCAATGTTTTGAACAGAGCTTCTTAAAAATAGTTTAAAACGTCTCATAAAATGAGGTTATTGGAGTTGGACGCGTCGCGCGATGTCCAAAGTGCCGCGTAGCTTGATCTCGTTTCGAGACGCGGAAAACGTGCTGATTCATTTGCATATTGTTAAAATATTAAATGTTGCACGCACGAAGTAATAATATTTTCGAATATGTAAAAATACATTTAGTCTTGTAATAACTTGAATATTATGTTATAACGTTATCTACTTAGATTGGAGGTTAAGTTTTATTTGCTGCTTTAACGACAAGATTCAGGCCTAATATGAAGCAATCTAGAAATTTTATTATTATTATAATTCAAGGACTATACTTACATTCAACCTACATTTCTTATCAACATTACCAACTGTAACTAAGACCGAATTTAAATAATTATGTATAGTATACTAAATATTACTATGTACAGTATCCAATGAGTAGGTTTAAATGTTTTATTTATTTATTTAGAGCATGACTATGGTAAAAGTAGAATTGAAACACAAGCAAAACTGTAACCAGATTAAAGTGAATGTTCCTTTCACCTTTTCAAGAAATTGTACTTTCTTAAGTAAAGTGGATAATGCTTGTATGCTTTGTACGTAAAAGTATGGTATTCAAGGGATTAGTGTAACAAATTCATTTTTAAGAAATATGTACATTCTTTGTACTCTTCCTTTTTAAATAAAAATTATCTGTATTTACAATTTTGGTAATTCTAAAAATAAATAATCTTGTAATCATAAGGTTGAAATTTGCATAGAAAAGTTGAAAAAAATACTGTAATGTTTTTTTGGGCTTGACTAATATGCAAAAACCCAACATAAAACAGAATTTAAAAAAAAAGTATCAACAGATACCTACTTTTAGTTTTTTTTATGTTTGTCTAACTAGCCTTAAAACCTGATTGGTTTTATGGTGCACAATATTTATGTTTGATATTTAAATGTGTAGGTATTATTAAAAAAGCATAAAAATATAAAAAATAGAAAGTCAACTCTTGTTTTCACCAACTTTGTTATTAGATGTTGCCATATTTTAATAATAGTATGACTCAATCTCTATAACATGGAGACCGCACATGTTTGTGGTTTGAATTTAATAAAAATGATACCTATTTTTTTTAAAGTAAGCCACTCAGGCTCAGAAATAGGTTTAGCTAAGGCCACACAAAGTCCAAAGAAAATGTTTTTTTTTTATATTAACCGTAACGGACCACTGGATGGTAGGTCCTATAATACAAGCTGCAAGTGCGCTGATGACCATAGTAGAATTAAGGATTAGGAAGGAATAAAGACATGGTCACAATAGCACATATCCTGTTATTTCATGGTGATTTTCTGAAGAGGTTGGTCACTACCGCCTGATGGGTTGCCCAAATGACTGTGAACACAGTGTGCCCTGCAGCTACTTTCCAGATTCAGGCCAGAGCCAACTTTGAAAAGTTTATTTCCAAAGTTGGCCCTGCCGGGAATTGAAGCTGAGACCCTTGGAGACAGGAAAAAACTGAGACATTTTAGATTTACAAAGGTTAAGGATTGAAATTTCATATTAGGTATGTCAATTTGTAAGACCCTTAAACCCTTCTCATACAGGTAACTCATCTAATTTAGATTTACAATTTTGACACCAACATAAAGAAATCTCTAACTTAAGAATAGACTTGGAAGAGTTGATAAATGAGGAAGATTAGTGTATGAAATTGCATTCCTGCGAAGCCAGGGCCTGTTGCTAGTAATATTATAAAAAAAGTACAAAGCATACACATTTAATACATTATTAATTAGGTGCTTTTTGTTTTTTTCTGTAATGAATATTTTATTTCCTGTCTTAGGTAAGTAATAAGTAATAACATTAAAAGTATGTGATTGTTTTCATACTTAAATTATATCACAGGTAATACCTAATTATGGTGATTATTAGTGAAATATATAAAATACCAAAGCAACCAAATGAATCACTATGTGAAGTATCTGAGATTAATATAAAGAGCTCTGGTGTTTACTAAAAGTTTCTAGCATCCTTTTCCCAAACTGTGACTATTTTAATATAAAATAAAAATTAGCTGTCGCTGGATGCCTGGCATATGTGATATATGAAATTATTTTGTATAGAAAATATGCATAAAAGATTGGTTTATTAAAGGCAATTTAATTTAATAATAATTAACATTGAAACAACCCCTGGTCTCACCCGCCGCAAATGATGTTTCACATAAAAAAAACTTATGAATTTTTACAGAAAACTCTTTGTGGGCGGTCTATCATGGGAGACGTCACAAGAGAACTTACAGCGCTATTTTTCACGCTACGGAGATGTCATCGATTGCGTTGTGATGAAGAACAGCGAGTCGGGACGCTCAAGGGGTTTTGGTTTTGTCACTTTTGCTGAGCCGACGCTGGTCAATGTAGTGTTGCAGAGTGGCCCTCATCAGCTTGACGGCAGGTAAGGAGTCACTGTGATCATCTTATTACCTTTAGATGTCCCATAGATTAACAAAGACCTACCTCTGCATCCACTTATCGCCCTGCTTATGCTCTACACCTTTTATGTATTGCTGAAGAACCTAGTTGATGCCTGTTAATTGTAACATCTCCCTGCTCCATGGCCAGGAGATGAAGGTAAGGAATAAAATTAGTAATGTTACTGAATAAGTGCCATTATTTTTTCCTAGCTTATCAAACAATCCTTTAAGCTTTTCCACTGTTTTCTGTCCTGTGCTTTTCTCATCTGAGTTACTCCTGCTACCTTCTTTATATCATTCTCCCTTCTACGGTTCTGTCTTCCTCCTTTCCGTTACTCTCCTTTGGGGTAACATTGGGTAATCTGTTGTATGTGCGTTGTTTGTATGTGCTTTTATTCGCGCTAATCTCAGAAACGGCTTAACCGATTTGAATGCGGTTTTCATTGATGTATATTATAGCAAGCTCCCGTAATATTTAGTGTTTGTTTTATTTCAATCGGTTTACAAACAAAAAAGTTATGTAGATTTAAAGAATCACGTCCAACATTTTATCGATAAAAATGCAATAAAATAAATCTTCCGTTGAATTGGCTAAAACTTTTCTGTAAAACGATGATTGAAAGTTTATATAAAGTTAAAAATAGTCAGTTTAGATGATTTTGAAGTTACCAATTTAAGTTGACCTTAAATCTATATGAGCAGTCATATTAAATAGGGTTCAGTTTAGTCTGGTGATGTGTCATCTATATTAATAAAAAAAATCGTTGTTTGCGTGCACAAAGCCCGTAATAATGCCCTTGTGCACGCTAATCTCAGAAACGGCTTAACCTATTTTCATGTGGTTTCCACTGATTTATTGTAGCAAGCTTCTGGTAAAATGTAGTGTATATTTCATTCCAATGTATTTACAAACAAAAAAGTTGCGCGTTGTTCCGAATACCAACCGTACGAAGCCGCGGGCACAGCATATATTTTCCCATTTTTCAACGCGGACTAAGTCGCGGCACCAGCTATAATTAATACATAAGTAATACTTTTATGTAAGTGACATAATCTATACATATAATAAAGTTGTAACAAGCCGTGTCTTTATTACATTAAATATATAAAAAAAAATTTGGTAGTACATGGTTGTACTTATGTTAACCCAAGATCAAAAAAAATAGTTTTTAGAATTTTCATCTGTTTATCTGTACACGCTAATCTCAGAAACAGCTTAACCGATTTGAATGCGGTTTTCACTGATGTATTGTACCAAGCTTCCCGTAACATAGTGTTTGTTTCATTTTAATCGGTTAAACAACAAAAAAGTTACCCGTTATACTGAATACCACGCGTATGAAGTTGCGGGCTAGCTTGTTTTAAATATATTTTACATGTTTTGTACATTTTTTTTGTTAAATGTCCTCGAATATTATTTAAAATATTTTAACCAAAGTAGCATTTTAATGTAACTTTGGAAATTTTAATGTAATTTTCAAAAAATGACTGGTCTAGATTTGAAAAGTAGTGGTAGGGCACACTGCGTTTCGCAGTCATTTGGGCAGCCCGCCTGGCGGCAGTGACCACCCCCTTACAGAAGACCACCGTGAAATAACAGCATATACGTGCTGTTGTGTTTTGGTGAGTGAGTAAGGGATGCCAGAGCCCATTTCCTTATCCTCTCCTAATCCGTTATCCAATCCTGCTGTAGTCGGCAGCGCACTTGCAGCACCTGTAGCGTTGCTTGTGTTATAGGCGACGGTAGCCACCTACCATCAAGTGGACCGTCAGCCTGTCTGTCGACATAACATAAAAAAAAAGCATTAATAAAATAAATTAACCTTTATTTGCTGATTTACAATTTAAGTGAAACATAAGTAAATGGTGCACATCAGTCCGGTTCCACTCAGTGTGTCCTGTGGACACGTGGGCTTCCTCTTACTTTTTCCACCAGTCTGTTTCAGTCAATCTCATCCATAGTAGTCCTGCAGTCCTATTTATGTCAACCGACCATCTCTTGAGTTGCCGACCTCTCTTCCTTTTGATTTTTATCTTGAGTCCACTCTGTTAACTTTTTCGTCCATTACTCTGTTGCTTGCCTGAACATAAGTCCTGTTCAAGGCCACATCAATTGTTTCGTTTGTATGCATACATCCATGAATTTAGTTATTTATGTCTTAAAATACTCCAATGCTTAAAATAATTCCATGCTTCCTTCTCTGACAGGTTCTCAACCGGTGTTGTAGTTTTGGTGTATAGCCCATGTTTGGCGACCATATGTAAGGGTTGGTAAAATGCCAACATTGAAGAGTTTTTTCTTTTTATTTCTAAACTGTGTTGTTTATTCTTCATTATGTCTTTAAGAGACCAGTATATCTTCCATGCATTTATTATTCTTCTAGCGTATGTCATTTGGGCTTGGAAAGCTATCAGTTGTCTTAAGGTAAATATTGAGAAATATTCTATTGGTTCTCCATCTACGTATTCTGTGTTAGTTTCTGTCCTGTTAGTCACTGCCTTAATTTTACATTTGTTGATAGTTAGTCCAACCTCCTTACTTTTTATAGCAAGATCTTGTTCATAATTTGTAGTTTTCTGAGTTGTTACTTATCAGTACAAGATCATCCGCAAACCTGAGATGGTTGAGTTTCCGGCAATCAATATTAACTCCAAAGTGGTTCCAGTTGACATTTCTTATAACTTCTTCCAACACTGCAGAAAACAACTTTGGTGAGAAAGGGTCATCCTGTCTTAAACCCTTTCTGAATTTGGAAGCTTTCATTTTGTGTTGCAAGTCTGAATTTCTAATTAATTGTCTATACATATCCGAGTTCTACACCTTGGGTTTTAAGGCTTTCCAAATATGGTGGTGCTCTAAACAATCAAAGGAAGCCAGGTACAAAGGGTAACAATACTCTTGGTTTTTCTCTACTGTTTGTTTCTGGGTATGTTATGGTTACCATTGAATATCCTGTTCTGAAATCTGCTTGCTCTATAGTCTGATGAAAGTCCAATTTTTTAGAAGTGTGGTTTAAAGTTATTTTTTTAATACTTTGTATGTATTCACAAGTAAACTTTGGGACGATACTTTATATCTTATTTATCGCCCTTTATATTGGCACTGCTTGTCCCATTGAATTGGGATGTATGTAGACTCTAGAATTAAATTATATAGGATTATAAAGGACTGATCAGAAAGCAGCCTGGATCCATCGTCGATCCAGCCTCGATTTCTCAACAATTTAATTTTTTCATTTAATTCTGAAAACAAACAATTTGTACATTTCTGATGATGTCATTTGTTTTTGCAAATGCATAAATGCAAAATGCACATAAAAAAGGTGACGGTCATGCAGAAAAATTTGATTAGGCGCCATTTTGTCGTTGAACCAATCACGAATTAGTTTAACACGTTACAAACTTTCATTTTCACATAGCGAAAAATTACATATATCGTATCAGGTTATCGACATGCGCCTCCGCACATCACTATATCACTCCATAAGAGCTGTAAGTGCGAGCGAGATGACAGATAAAAATGCGTCTACTGTAGTAAAAGACTTTAGACTTTACACATTAATGTGTCCCTAAGTGTAAAGGAGTAATATAAACCAATTAAAAGTGTCACTGGCACACAAAAATAAATGTTTATCAACCTTGACATTACGAAAATAGCCAAGGAAAATATTTACAGGGGAACTGTTGAAACAGTAACATTTCACAACTATTGTAATCAGGTTGAATCGAAGAAAATGTCCAAATGTAAATACTGTCATCAAAATTGGAATTTACTAGTACATTGGTGTTAAATAAAAACAGAACAATAGCACATCTTATGCAGTACTAGAAAAACATGTGAGTTGTGGGTTTCCGGGATGATGGCCCAGGTCTGTTGGAAGAATTTCCAACAGAACCCACAACTCACATGGATACCGGCCGAGAAAACCTACATTCTACTACTAGAAAAACACCTCTGTTTTTATAATTACATTTTATAATTTATTGCTTAGTGGCTGTAGTGTAGCATAATAGACATTACTATTATATGTACCATATCATATATCATATACTAACTAATCATATCTTAATTATCACCCTGGTCGGATTTTTAATGACGAAATTTGAAATGTCATCTGGTGTCATTTATAGTTATGTAATTTTTATGGACATTGAATTATATAAAAAATACTAAATTGAATGAAAATGTTTTTACCAAGATTTACATATTAAATGATATTTATGTTTCGAAGTAAATGTTTTGGTTATTAAAACTTGAATTTTCAAAAGAAAATTTAAAATTTGCAAATGATCTATTGCTCCACATCTAGGCAGCCTTTTGTTGCTACTGGTTCATTCAATTGTTTGTGAATAAGTTGTACAAATATGTAGTAACAATTGCAACTACAATTAACACTAAAGTATGTTCAACATTATTTATTTAATGTCCTGCTGTTTAAACATATTTACTTATTGAGCCTTTTTTCTTTATAGAATTTATTTAATATGTTTATAAAATTACGTTTTTCAGAATTCGTTCAGTGACTAATTTCAGTATAGTGATATAATTTCTCCTGATTTGCCAGATATTTCTTAGTCAACCATGAATCTTGCCATAGACAAATGATACTTGTACTTACTTGTAACAGTGTGGGATTTGCTCCAAAAATGTGTCTAATTCACAATTTACTTCATATGTTACCCTCTATTCTATTGCATCACTTTTGGTCAGCGCAACTTCATTTCCATTCTCGATAGTAGTCATCTAAAATCAAGTGGACCTTCAGCCATGCTAACAGCCAGCAACACATCTTAGTGGGACCATTTGTTTTTTTTTTTAACAGGACCATTGATCCGAAGCCGTGCAACCCGCGGACTCTGCAGAAGCCGAAACGTGGCGGCGGTTACCCGAAGGTATTCCTCGGAGGTCTACCATCCAACATCACCGAGACCGATTTGAGAGTTTTCTTTGGAAGATACGGCAAAGTGATGGAAGTCGTAATCATGTACGACCAAGAGAAAAAAAAGTCTAGAGGTAAGAAGTACATAGTTTGTTATAATTTTTTTTTATTTTAGTGAAAATCTTTCACTTCATTTATAGTAGCTACTAGGATTGCTATTTTGGTGTTTGCATTTCATAAGTAAATGCAAAACCTATACTATTTGTGTGAGTCAGCAGTTTGTGCAGATGCATTTAACATTATTAGGCAGTCTATTCTGTCTGCAACAATACACAAGATGTCACCACTGCACGCACCATCCACACACTGTGCAGGGTGTCTGCACCCTCAGCCTTAACTCATTGTAAGTACTCCCAAGGTGATCAATCAATGTCTTCTCCAAATATGAGCACATTTTATTTATAAATAATTTCACCCATAGAGTATTATGAGAACATTCTATTTCATAGATACTAGAAATATTCTATACTCCGTGCGCTGTAGCATGGTGCGGGTGACAGTTACGACTAGTTTCGTTTCACTCTTGAAAGTTGCCGCGATTTACAATAATGATTTAGTAATTCACCTGCACCACATTCGTAATATATTAAATCACATTAATAACTGTAGTAGTTAGTAGTAGTGTAGTAGTTCTAGTCTACAAATACAATCAAATTGAAAGAAAAATTAAGCAATGTTATGCGTATAACCTAACGCCAAAGATGTATTTAGTGATGGGATGTACTGCTATGATGGATAGTGGATATTTTTTTTAAAATAAAAAACGTATATTGTGCGAAGTTTCATTTTTTATTGTTAAAAGGTCTATAATTATATAAATAAAACAACAGAACATACATAGGGTATATACTCTTTCTACTCTTCCTCGCTGGACGGTCGTGCACGGGACAAGGAAAGGGATAGGAAGATTGAAGCGGCCGTGTCCAGAAACTATAAAAAGATCCGCTTAGATGGAATCTTTATTTATTTACCTTTTAACCGGCATTCATAGAAACGTACATATTATTCGTCTAAACTCATATCAGAGTCAGGAACATCTGAATTGAAACTTAATTCATCTGAATCTGTGACGGATATTATTAACGATGACTCCATTATGTTATCAATACGGATGTCACGATCCCAATCAGACATGATGTCCCTTTTTGTTTTATTCACGACCTTAGACTAGTCTTCAGGTTGAACATTGTTGATGGCCTCTTGTAGTAGGGCCAACATCTTATTTGCCGTAAATGGCGGCGAAGTATTATTTATTGCGGCGTGACTTTTGATTTGGGCCCAAATTAGCTCAATAGCATTATACTGGCAATGGTAGGGTGGTAGTCGAAGGACCTGGTGGCCTTTTTCTTTTGCCATCTCGTCCAGAGCATAGGTAGGAGTTGGTGGCTTATAACGCCGGACTAAGGCAATAAGCTCCGTTTTTAACATTTTTATATCTGCTGTAACTCCATTTTCACTCAGCCACTACACAAACTCGCTTTTGCGGTTGGATTGTGTTGGGGGTTTATTAACTTGTACCGAATGGTAGGGCGCGTTGTCCATTTATCGTCATAGGCTCTTTTAAATTATTTAATAGACCTATGAACCAAACTTTAAATTTTTCGTAGTTCATCTCCTCGTGATACTCCGTAGTTTTTTTTTTACTTAAAAGCCAGCAAACAATTAGGGACGAATCCACATGCTGTACTTGCGTGACAAATAATAAGGCGTTCGCCTTTGCCCTCCGGCGCCTTGGTACACGAGTGTGCCGTATCGTCGGTCCAACTTTTACCCACTGTGTCGTTGGCGTTTAGCCACGTTTCATCTAAAAAGACAACTTTGCTCCAATCACCTATGTTTTTTGCCTTCCTTAAAAATGTACATCTTGCTAGGGCAATATCAGTTCTTTCCATAATAATCCTCCTTTTGTTAACTTTTTTGAAAACAAAGCCAATATCTTTTATAACTTGCCGCAACGAAGTAATACCTCCTTTGAACAAGTCAGCTTCTTTCAGTGATTTTAAAAGCTTGAGCAATGTGGGTAGCTCCATTCTTCTATAATAATCATAAATATGATTTCTAATAGCATCCTTATCAAAATCATCTAAATCTGTGATTAATCTGTGACCTTGGTCCGCTTTTTGTTAGGTGTCGATAATTTATTTTCGGACGAACCTTCTTGGCCAATTTTTTCACGTGTTATACGCGAAACAGTATTGCGACCAATATCAAGAGCTTCGGCTACTCGTTCTACAACTCGATTCAGTGGTAACAACGGTCCATTATTTTGTTCTCTTTCAAAGTAGTCTCGGAGGCGAACAACAAGTTCCCTGGCCTGACTACCCAAAACAGTTTTTTTCGTATGCTTAGGCATGGTAATAACCACAAATAGAATAACAAATTCAACAAACTATAACAAATAACAATTTAACGAAAATGAAAACAAACAATCAAATGGAAACAAACTCAACAAACTTTAACAAAAAAAAAAACAACAAACTATAACAAATAATCATTTAACGAAAATGAAAACAAACAATGAAATGGAAATACGTGTCACATACAAGGCGCTAGCACTCGTATTGACATCATCGCATGGGTAAACAAAATGGCCGCCACGCCGATGCGCCATAGAGCAAAAATGTTGTAATGAAAAAAATATCAAATACCAAAAGAATTTGAATTATTTAATTAATTCAATAATTTATATTCAAATAATTTTCTTTTTAAAATATTTTCATAACAATAATAAAGAGAACGAGATTTATGCTACGAGTATCGATAGCGATAAAAATTAATCGCAGAACGTTACATCCTTAGTCACGCGGTACTGACAGATGTCAACGTCATACCGACAACTGTCACCCGCACCATGCTACAGCGCACGGAGTATAGATAATAGAATACGTGAAAATGATTTAAACAACATATACAATATATACAACCACATACAATGTACAATACTGTATAGCTATACAATATTACATTACAGCTATACAATACTGTATAGCTGTAATGTAATACAACCACTATACAGTGAGCAATACTATAATCAAATTGAAATCTGTTTTTACACATCACTTTTATTTAAACCAAATCTATAACATACTTTTATGTTTCATTCTGTTTTTTGGAGTTTAATCGATTTTCATATAAGGCCTCCCGGTATGGAAATTTTATTGGGAGTTAAAATTAATACAAGCGTTATGTTATCTGTCACTTTGAAATTTGTGCGATAGCTGACGCATTTATCTACCCTAATTCTATTCTCTGGGCTTATAAAAGCAAACGTTGAAATCTTGTATGAAAAGTGTAGTCTGTATTAAGGAACGAAACGATAGCGCGTTATAATCTGCCAGCGCAGCGACATCTGTCGTCGAAAAATGAACTATTTGAACTTATAAAACGTAGTGACATCTGTGTATACCGAACGTAACTAAATATAAAGTAATTAGGTATCCAGTTATCTATTGGCACGAGGAAAACTTTATACGTTTAAAGGAGTGAACTCCAGTCGTACGACGGAGCTGATACACTTTTTTTTTATTGTAATTGCCATTTTACAAAAAATAAATAAATCTTTGCAAGGTTAGAATAGGCATGATGACGGTATTAAAGAATCAAAGATTTTCAATAAACTAGAAGTATAAATAACTGCTATCGGCCATGTTAACTGAAACACCAATCAGAGCGAATGACGTCACGCCCGGGTAAGTGCCATCGTGTTGCTTGACTTTGCTTTGACAGAATGAAAAATCTGATGAGATGTCGAGATCAAAATAGATTTAAAAAACATTCAATAATTTGCGTTGAAATTTAGTTTTTTGCTGAAATATTGTTTTTTTCGGATATGGTTAGACGTGTATCTACATTATGGAAGGGAATTTCAAAATCTGTCTTCATGCCTATTGTCCGAGTTTTTTTAATTAGATTATGTATTTTTAATGCCAATGTGATTCATATACTATACTATGCTATACTGCCATACAAACCATACAAACCAAATTGTACATGCACAAATAGCGTCGCGCGCCAAGATGAGTTGAACTATGTATACCTTTCATTATGATTTTTATATTGACTGCACGTACAGTAAGAAAGAATCTAGTTTTAATGTTAATACCACATCCAGGCAGTGCCCTCAAGCTTATCTTGCTTTTGGTACGTTCAGATGTTTGTGGTATATAATGATGCAGATTAAGCATATACTTTCTATTCATTTGAATAGGGAGTCTATAAAATTTGCTACAAATCGGTTTTGGTGTTCTTTTTTTGTTTAATTATATTGTTTGCAATAACTGATGATAATAATGTATTGTTTGAAGGTTTCGGCTTTCTTTCTTTCGAGGAGGAGATCTCCGTTGAAAGGGTTACTCAGGAGCACTTCATCAATCTTAATGGCAAACAGGTGAGAGTGATTTATTAAAACAACTTTAGGAGACACCTATAACTTTAGGAATGATATGAGAATTTTGTATTTGTGTTATACTATTCCTAAAGTATTGTTGTCGCCCTGTATTTCATTAAATCTGTCAGGGTACAATCCTAATCTTGATAATATCATAAATTAGGAAGTTTGTATGTTTGGATGTGTGTTACTCAATAACACAATAACGGTTGATGTATGTAATTTGGCACACAGATACTTTATTACCTGGATTGACATATAGGGTACTTTTTATCCTGGAAAAATGTTAGGTTCTTGTGGGATTCTTAAAAAGCTACAGCGCATACGAAGTCACGGGCACAGCTAGTGTTTATATATTTAATTAATTGTACTCAGAATTGATAAGAAAAAATCACTATCCAGCTCGTTCAAACAAAGCTATTGTTTTTTTTTTTTTTATATATATATAAATGATAGATTAAGCATTTGACCGCAGTCTCACCTGATGGTAAGTGATGACGCGATCTAAGATGGAGCATGCTTGTCTATTAAGAACCGATTCACTCGCGACTTGAAAAGTCCAGGGTTGTATGTTTGTGGAAACAAGGGTGCTGGAAGTTGGTTCCACACGCTAGCAGTTCGAATCAAAAAAGTTGCCCCGAACCGCAACGTGCGGATTTTAGGTATATCAACCATATAAGTGCGCCTTGTTGTCCGATGGTAGAAGGGGCTAGGGGGGACTAGCTGGTGCAAGTCCAACAAAAAAAAAATGTAGTACATAACATCTTGGTCTATATGTCAGACAAGTTATTTTTGTTTAAATAGTTTACGAGGAAATAAATAAAATTGAGTGCAGATAGTCCAGTTGCCCAAGTAGATAACGTTAAAGCTTGTTTTAAACTTTCTTTCTGTACATTGAGTAACATTGGGTTGCCCTCACAATGAACACAGGTTATACTAATCCCTGTTTAATCTTCTATTCCATCTATTGAGTATTTAATTAATTACAAATGAAGATCACTTGATCTAACGTTTTAGGAAAACATCGAGAGAAAACTTGTCTGTTTTCTTAAGGCCCCTCTACACAATGGCCCATGATGGCCCATGACAGTCACGCACGATTGTGTAGAGAGCATCGTCTGTGAGTGGCCATCATCGCCTGAATTGTGAGCAATCAGTGAATTGTCGGTACATCAAAGGAATGCGTGCCCATGCTCGTGCGCGTGTCCATACAATCGTCCACCAATCAGTCGCACGGCTGAGGTCGATTTAGAAGGTAGTGCGTGGTGCCGGTGGTTTTATTTTTATGTTTACGCGACAAAAATGGTTGGGTGGACGAACACAGAAACCTTTCTATTTATTGAACTTTACCAACATCCACCACCTTCTCTTCATCCATTTACTTTTCACGACCTTTTCTTGATGCACATTCCGATAATGATTATATGTACTCAACAAATAGCAGCAGCCGCTATCACTTCGACGTCCATCTTCAACAGACGACAGTGAGTAAATGTAAACGTCACGATTGTGTAGAGAGCAATTCATGATCGCGGCGGTGATGGCCACTTTTTTAATCGCCCATGATGGGCCATTGTGTAGAGGGGCCTTTAAAAATATTTTAAAGTCTTGTCAATCTGTAATGTGCAAAACGCAAACCAATGTCTGCTGTATAACAATATACAGAGGAGATGTACCTGGAAATGGGATCTAATGTTGTCGGACGAATTATAGGGGATGTTGAGAGCATTATATAATTGGCAAAGACATTACAAAGACATGCCAATTTTAGGTGGAGATCAAACGTGCCGAGCCGCGCGACGGATCCGGTAAACTGGGAAGCGGTGGTAGTGGCATGGGAGGGAGTGGTATGGGGGGAGCTCCTGGAGACCAGCCTGCCGCTGGTCAATGGGGTCCCCCGACAGCAGCCCCTCTCAACATGATACAGGGGCACAACGGCCAGATGGGCGGGCCACCGATTAACATGCCCATGGCGGGACCCAACATCATGCAGGGGTATGTTCCTTTTTCCTTTATTGCATCACAGAATCATAACAATATTGTAAGTTGACACTTTTATAAAAACTAGACTCTCCCTAGATTTTCTTAAATTTTGTAAATAGTGCATGAAGCAAACAACTTAATTTGAGCAAAATTGAAGGTTCGTCATAAACCCTCATTTGAGCAAACGACTTTGTACCATTTTCAAGAAATGAAAACGAAGAGAAAGAATTTAGTTTCAATATTTGCCACATCCAGGCAGTACCCTCAAGCCTCTTTTGCTAACGGTACGTTCAGATGTTTGTGGCATAGAATCGTGCAAATTAAGCATATGCTTTTTATTCATTTGAATAGAGAGTCTAAATGGTTTGCTACAATTTCTGTATTAATACTTACATTTTTGTTCAGATATTACGATTGCTCTCAAGTACGTTTTAGCATTTTGTGTCGTAACCAATAAAGGAAGGGGGAGTCGCATGTTTCTATAATAGATTAATTCCTCTAATACACAGAGTAAGGAATCTCCTCGCCGCCCGCTACTAGAGACGGCATAATCAACACTTTCCATACAAAAATCCAACGTGTCAGCGGACGTGTTAGCGGGCGGCGCGATTCCTTGCTCTATGCTTTAATTAATTAAACATGGTCATTATATGCTATTAATTGACCTGTATGTAACTACATACTTGTAACTTTAAAATTAAACTTTGCTGACACGAATTATGACAGGATGTATGATTTTTTATTACGGATAGTGATTTATTATTTATATAAAACTATAAATAATTAATCATTTTTGAAATTGTGTTTTACAAGTTTATATATGAGTATGTCTGTATGTTTATGTTATGTATGTATACTAACAATAGGTTTTGTAAGATTTTACTAACACGTTGGGTCCGAGTAACCCGAATAATGAATTATTAAATAAAATAAAATAAATAACTAAATATTAATATTACTCATATTTGTTAAATCCCTGTAAGTAATACACCTTTTATTTACGCAATTTTTTTAATTCTTAATAAAGCAGATAATTTTAACTACTAGGTATCTCACAATTACAGATGAAAGGAAGGGATAAAGTGCACTTTTCTAAGCTTAAACAAATTACAATAAATTACAAATAATGTGTTAAATCATACTTTTTTAAATTAAATAAACATTACTATTTTACTTTTGCTTGCTGTTTATCTTAAGCAAAATTATAAACTCATTTATGGAGCTGTTGGTTCTGCTTTAATCTTTCATTCATAATTGTTTTCAATTAATTTTAAAATTCAAAAGAATTTAACTTCCGATTTTAATGTAGGTTAATTGATTACAATTATGTAGATGTGAAATGTGATTAAGCAATCATTTTGCCGTCGTCAGGTACCAAGGCTGGGGCACTTCTCCGGGACAGACGTCGTATGCGGGGTACGGAGCGGCCGGTGCGGGCGCAGGGCCCGCATCGTACCAGGGCTGGGGAGCTCCCCCGGCTCCGCAGGCTCCGCCGCATGCTCCTGGCTGGCCTGCCACTAACAATTACACTCAGCACACGCAGCCTCCGGCCCAAGGATACGGTAGCTACGGTGAGTATTACTACAAGAAACTATTCTGAAACAGACTGCTGAACGTTTCCCTTGGGTTAAAGGTACCAGATTACGTCATGTTAAGTGGTGTGACCGTGAATGTCGGCTGTGTTATTACCGTTACATGTATTTGTAATATATTCACTAAAAAAGCTATAAACGTACACTAGTAACAGTGTATAATCTGTCCCCTAAATGTGTCGATGGCGCGTCGTCTTTATAATTACCCAAAAAGAAAACAGATTTATAAAAAAGCAAACACTATTTCCTGAGATAGGTATCTCAAGAAAAATGTTCCTTACTTTAGGCTGTATGTATATGTATGTCTATTTAATTTCTGACTTCTCGTAGTCACGATTGGCAAGTTTATTGCAAATACGAAATAGGCATGATGACAGATTTTGAAGCCCCCTTCCATAATGTAGATATACGTCTACTATATCCGAACAAATTATTTCAGCAAAACACTAAATTTTAATTTTAATTTTGAATTACGCGCGAAAACACTCGCAAGTGTCATGGCGTCCGCTTGTGACGTCACGTCTCATTAGATTTTTATTTTGTCAAAGCCAAGTCAACGAAATATTACTTATTTCTATTTTAAAAATCAATTCCAAAGTTTACAAATGATGTGCGATTCCTTTGTGCAAAAACACATCAAAAGCAACACCTAACAAATTGTTTGTTTATGTTCCAAACAAGAAAATAGTGACAGATAAGTGGCTAAAGCTCGCTCGGCGAGACCCATCAGGCGTTAGTTACGAATTTGTCAATTTATTTTTGTGAAGACCACTTTGATGTAAGTATTTATTATGTACATATGTATATTTATTATGCAAACTTCTCAAACAAAATCATTTTTTTGTGATGAAATTATAAGTGATGTTTGATAATAAGCCATTTATTGAGGTTATATTTTGGTCTTAGTTATCGTTCTTGTTACCAATCAATGGACTACTTAATCTCCTTTCAGCTGCCAAATGATATGGAAAATTATATTTTTTCATGGGGTCAGTGTCACAAGTGCGGATGGAACCAGGATTTAAAGATTTGGCTGCATATAACTTCGCATGGACTTTGTGTTCCGGACAAATTTTGCATAACTGGAGCCTCTTAATAAAATCTTGTTCCATAGTTGACGATTATTGGATTATTTATTATTTAACTCGTAGCTTTAACAATAGATAATTAAATGATGCAAAATTCGATTGAAATGCGTAAACACAACAGAAATTCAAGCAATGCGATGACATTAAGCTCTGATTGGTGTTTCAGTTAACATAGCCGATTTGTACTTCTGTACAATTTTCTGATTGTAAAAAATCAAATAATACACTTATTCAGCTCATTTGTGTCCGCTCAGATGTAATGCGCGTACGCATCTCTATGCAAAAATGCTGTTTTCTATGGACAAAAGCTGAATAAATTGTAGTTTCTCTCTTATATATCTCACTATATTTATACTGAATAAAAACACGCAACTGATGTGTATAATTGTAACAAAAATCGTCCAGCGAACCGAGCTAGGTGTAATTACTCCCTTAATCTATCTCGTTACTGAAACATCAGTGGGTATGAGTGCGAAATGTATGTTGTATTGTATGTGTGTGCAGCCAACTACAGCTCTGCGCCAGCGGGCGCTTCGGCAGGTGGCACCTGGAACAACTGGAACATGCCCCAGAACTCCAATTCCACTGGCTCCGGTGAGTTCCCTTCAAACAAATTGTCACCACGTTATTCAATCCCTCGCGTTTAGTCTTCACCTGGTAAACGTTTCGCTGGTTACCTATATTCCCATTAATTCATCTCGTTTTCATTGTTTTCACACATCACCTAGCAAACATTTCCGATCTTTTCTAGTTATATGTGACTATATTTACGCAAAACGGGTGCTGCTTTCAATTTTATTTTGTTGCGTTTCATCGCTGCTATAGAACATTCAATCCCATCATTCAATCGATACTCGTGTAGATCATATTATTCCTGGTTTGATTACATTTCCCATGAATTGCCTCTTCGGAACTATAAAAAGTTATTATTGTGTTGATAAAAGAAAATTATTATTTATGATATCTCTGTTTATTGACGAATTAATCTGTTTCTAGATGAGAAATAAGAGATTTTAAGATTATGTCAAAGACTTTATCAGTAAACAAGAATTTTGTGTCCTGTATGCCAAACATAATTGAGTTCACCCAGAAGAAGCTTGTGACGGAACGCATGGACATGTAGAGAATACACGAGACAAAATAGGCATGATGACAGATTTTGAAATTCCCTTCCATAATGTAGATACACGTCTACCATATCTGAAAAAAACAATATTTCAGCAAAAAAACTAAATTTCAACGCGAATTATTTAATGTTTTTAAATCTATTTTGAATTACGCGCGAAAACGCTCTTAGGTGTCATGGCGTCGCGTCTGATGAACCGTGACGTCACCGACATCTCATCAGATTTTTCATTCTGTCAAAGCAAAGTCAAGTAACACCATAGAAAAATTACTAAAAGCAACACGATGGCACTTACCTGGGCGTGACGTCATTCGCTCTGATTGGTGTTTCAGTTAACATGGCGGATTGCAGTTATTTATACTTCTATTTTATTAAAAATCTTATTAATCTCAATTTTAATACAAAAAATGAGTAATTTTTTAGATTCCTTTCAACATATATTTTTCTCCAAAACCATTTATTCTTTGATTCTTTAATACCGTCATCATGCCTATTGATAGTATTGTCTTGTACTCGAGAAACGAGCCAAGAACGTATCCTATGGGAGTAACAACATTTATTCAGCTCAATTCAGCCTTAGGCCATAGCAAACAGCAGTATTGTATGGTTATGCGTACGCATCCGTTCAGCTTTCGCGCCAAACAGGCGAAAATGAGGACAAAGTTTTTTTTATCACTCACTCTAACAATTCTCGCGGACCGTTCTCAACTCCTCGTCAAGTAGCGACTTGTATATATTCTCAGTCATTCAACCTTGAACGCAGCTGATATAAGGGTTCAGCGGAGACAGCACGCGATTACGGCCGTACGCGGCTGATAGAGGCGGAACTGTATATTATGTGTAACTAAAATCGTCCAGCGAAACGCGAATGGAGGTGAATAGGTGTAGTTACTCCCTATAAGGTGCGGGTAGAGTGAGAAGTTTGATGATGTATCGGTGGACAGGTTCGTACGTGCCGCTGTCGGAGGGCGGCGAGATGTACGGTCGCGGGGCGGGAGGCGCGGGCGGCGGGGGTGCGCCGGCGCTGTCGGGCGCTCTCTCGTCGGCCGCGGCGCTCACCAAGTCGTCGTCAGCCGACTACTCTACCTACCAGCAGTACCCGCCCGCCTATCAGCAGGACCAGGTACGCCGCGTGTGTCGGTCTAATCACCTCATGCGTCTTTCTTCAGTTCTTTGCAAACTGTCAAATTGTCAGCCAATTTCGATGCTAGTGAAATTTTAGAACACATAACGATGCACTATAATTTGAACAGAACCACTGTATCAGCCTTAGGTATGTTTTCGGCTCTGTCTGCCCGTCGTCTATGTAAATTGTAATTTTACCTTGATTTGAAAAATAATTTAAATGTAATATGATCTACTTTATTAAGTAAGTAAGTAAGGTGGGAGTAAGGGCTCTTTCCTCCCTTCCTCATGCCTCACCCCGCATTCCTAAGGAGTGGGTACAGTGACTTAGGACAAACTATAACTATTGTACTTGTGATAAGAAATTGATACAAAGCATGAAAAATCTTTGTTTTATTTTCATCGACATATAGGTACTTGCCTTTGAACCAAATAAAGTTCCTGCAAGAAGCAGGTTAAGGCTTACAGTTAAGGTCTAAAAGTGTTCACTATTTCGCGATGAAGTTGTAAAGAATTGGATTGCATTATAACTAAAAATGTATATAATATTACTATGTATTAATTTCTGGATAAAGTTTGCAAAGAACTGTTTCAACACACTACGACTTACAATTTCTATGCTTAATTTGCTTAAAAACTCGCCACTGAATTAATTTCTAAGTAAAACATTGCATGTACTGAAAAAATGATCCAAATGCAGAATGGGCAGAACAAAATCAGTTTTTAGCAGTCAAATATGAAGCGAAAGGCACTATATATAAAGATGATCATTTCGTTGTGTGATAGTAAAACTGGGACCAAAGTTATTGACACTTGAAAATATTACAAAAAAATATTATAATAAGTATTATAAATATTGTAATTTTGATTTGAATATACATTAATGAATCGGTATATTTTTGCTCTTGAAGCTAGATATTGCAGTGTCAATGAATCTTATCAACTAAATCCACACTAGTTTAAAACTGTTAGTTCACTAAATTCACACTTAGATGATATATTTTTAAAATATTTCTTGATTTTTATCGCTATCCTAACTTCATTGTCAATGTCTGATTTTATGTCAGACTCCTGTCACCCTGAAGGGTCTATGATTTCATATGTGAATATCATATATGAATGTTTACTCTAAAATAATAAAGAATGAGGCTTTACTTTTTTTTAATAAAAAGATCAAACAGGCTGACGGTCCACTTATTGGTAGGCTTTATTGCTGTTTGGTGTTTAAGAAAATCAGTTTGTAAGGTTGTAATTTTGTTTCGTAATATTTAGGGTGTATATGAATTCTTTACTTAACAAGGGACGCTTTGGGGGGCCTGCAGAGGTCTGAAATACTAGGTAGGCATGTGGCCCATGTTTAAGAAAATCAGTTTGTTTAATAAAAAAAACCGGTGTAGTAGCAAGCGCCTGAACGAAAAAAAAACCTGGAGGAACCAAAGGAAATAACATTTTTGCTATAATTAAACAATGAAATGATGTGGTTTTTGAAACTTTTTTTTGGATTGATATGAATATGTAAATTTTACATGTTGGCCCATTCTTTGTATAAAGAAAATTTGTACATGCAATACTTTGTTTAGAAGTTTCATAATTTAGGTAATGATATGTGTAGGATTAGTGGAAAATTACTTATATCATAGATAAAATACTACTTAACCAGTATAGATGGTCAACTTCCATATAACGATCTGAAGCCAATTTCATATTGGGATTTCCACTCCCTAGATGTCACTAAGAGTCTCGAATTTAACATTAATGTGTATTTTGTTAAAAATTATAACCAACAAATTCAATCACGCAGTTATAGTTCCTTATTATCGTGGTAATAACTAGAGGGCGACGTTGCTGAGAGGTACTTTTATCATTAATCTGTGACTTTTATGTATGATATTATTGCCCTATTTTTTAGAACAGAACCTATACCGTTCATACGGCCCTTTTATCGTTGTTCGTGCCCACTTTTTTTATATTTTAAATAAATTTTAGTAGTGCCATCTCTTGTACATGAGAATTGGCTGAATGGTCGACTGCAGCGACTCTAGCGGATTTTTAATGACAACAAATAAGCGACAAACTACACAGGCGGCATCTAGATATAAGCGAAATTGGATAGGGTACGGATTCAATGTACGTGAGTGACCATCTATACTGGTTAAGTAGTATTTTATCTATGCTTATATATATTTAAAAAACAATTATATATATAATATAATTTTTTATATTAAATATATAATATAAAAACAAAATTACTCTAATACAATTCATTGCTCTAATACATTGCATACTTTTTAACATTTCCTTCAGTGAGGAATATAATTACTATAAATATTAGACAGGAACAATGTTAGTAATGAAATTTTCAATATCAGATAACATTTCATTTCTTTTTATTTCTTACCATAATAATATAAATTATTGTCTGAGAAGTTGATAAAATTTTAGTTTTTCTCAGAATATAAAACTGTAAGAATGTTGTAACTAAAGCATTTTTGCTTTGAAATTTCACATTTCTGATTTCAATGAAACTGAAAATTATCATCAACTTTCTAGACAAATGATTTTCAATTTGCTTGTCTGACCTAGCATGAACCATTTAAGTCCTGTTTTTATCGAGATCTAAGTTAATATTTTGTCCCGGGTGGTGTTGGTTTGGTTTTTGCTAGGTTTGTTTTTGAATTGCATTTAGTATGTATTTAAAAGTGGGTTTCCATTAAGAAATGGGAGTGTTTTTGTTCCATTTTTCAAATGATCTTATACACTGTTTGATGTGCCTGTAATATTGAACTTAAATTGATGACACATAATAATTCAATCATACATAATCTTCTTATTTATATGAACGTGATTTTTGAACAGGCAATAACTATCGAAAAATGCTACAAACAATGCTTTTCTGTCTGTGTGTTATTGTAGGACTTATGTTCTAAATAAAATCTAAAGTCCAACAATAAAGTCGCAAACAATGGATATTTTGAGTTATACGGCTCTGCTACGTTTTGGATTGATATTTTGACAAAATGTATCCTTTGCGAGAGGTTCAAGGTGTTGCTCAAATTTTTCAGTCAACCTATATGCATCCAAGGCGTAGTATATGACCAAAATTCATGGCGTTTTGCGCTTGCCATGAGCCTTTATGTGCATCATCATGAAGTACAGTCAAATTGATGAAAAGAAAACATATATTATTTGCTAATCCCACGGGGCTTGCAATCCTTCCATCCCAACCTTTCGTAATGTCCTCGCTTTGTTCTTTCTTTTGTTTTTGTCCTGCATCTCTAGATTGTGTGTTGCGGCGGGAAAAACGAGTGCATGATACATTTATAATTGTAAAGATCATCGCTGTAATGAGTGTGTGTATGTATGTATGGGCATAGTGAAAGTGAATCTCGGTGTCTTGTCTGCGTGCAGTGAATGGAGGAATGAATGAGTGCGTGACAGGTTTCGCGCCGGTGAACGAGCGAAATTCAGCGAAAACAAGTCGTTCCGCGATATACATAGAGCATGAATTATATTAGAGCCATTTTAGTACGCCTTCTATATTGCATTTTGTGTGCTGTGTTCTCCGACGTATGCAACGCTTGTTTGTAATAACGAAATAAAGTTAACGCGGAGATAATGACGTCATCAGTTTCTCTGCATGTTTTCAGTGGTGAGATTTAAATGTGCGATGTCTTTTTGATTTTACGAGCTATGCTGCGGTATCAATTGAGCACAAATATTGACTGCGGCGCTCCGAACGCATTGACTGACGGGTCGCACCGCTATCCATAGTGAAAAATCAAGGAGATTAGTGTTCTTATCTATCGAGTTTCGCTGAAGGTCTCTCATCACCGCCTACCATCCATCCTCCTTCCCGCCCCTCTAATCGCCTGATCTCTTGACATCATCGTGCCCTATGGGATATTCACACGCTTTCACCCGGTTCCATGTTTCACGCGCTGAGCTACTTACAATAAAACCCGCTAAGGATTCCGAGTACATTGTGGCGAGAGTGGGACTTTATGTCGTGTATATTCTTCTTTTCCAGTTGGTCGAACAGGGCCAAGAGTGGCTCATCCAGAAAGACAATTAGAGTAAGGGCGGGTCTCGGATGAGAGGGGATTGTCGCGAATCTGGGGATTTGTCACTGTGGACGGTCGTATCGTAACCCGACTAGCGACGTTTGCGCGCACTCATCAAAAAGGCATCGCATCGCACTAGACTTAAGGCTTTTAACCCCGTCGTTCCGTTGTATGCATATATTCTTAATGCATTTATAGTAGTACGAGATGGACCAATCGCTTGCTCCATCTCAACACTTGTAAATTGGCATTTAAAGTACAAATTAGTAAAATTTGGATTTTTCATATTGTTACAGGTTCATTAACGATAATTATAATCGATAAAAATAATATTAAGAGCTGTACTTTAAGTGTTCAGAGATTGAAGTTCAACTGTTCTGTTATTATGTAAACTAAGTATGAGTAACGAACTTATATGTTAATTTATAACTATTAATTAATTAATTTTACTATAATAAATAAATCATGGGGACATCTGAAATGCGGCGCTATTGATTAAATTACATTTGAATAAATTTTACAAATATGTCTCATTTGGATGGTCCATGAGTGAACCGCCGAAGCCTCAGCCTCGGCTCGATAGTGTATACTTGGCAGTGAGACGTGTAGTGCCGTCGCGTGCAGTATAGTGCGCGTCAAACTTTGTCACCTTCCATATTGCCCGGGGCAAATTCTTATGCTATCGTCAGACACGAGAAATGGTGAATTTTGACGCGAACTGTATCGCGTAGAGGTGCGTGAAGGCGCGTAGCGGCCCGTAGAGGCTGATAGCTCGTAGTGTTAGCGCGGGGCGAGGCTGCGGCTCGGCGGCTAGCGGCTAAAGGTGGCTCACTGGCTAGGGCTCGACGTACGGCGGCGGGTCGCGCGGGTACAGCGGCGGCGAGTACCACGGCGCCGCGCCCGCTCCCGCTCCCGCGCCGCAAGCGCAGCCCCCAGGTGTGCATCATCCGCACCACGCGCCCAAACACTTCAACGCCAACGAGTTTAACAAGGAGTGGCCCGCCGCCTAACCACCTCGCGCCTCATTTGCCTCAAACCTCACACACCTTACACCTCGTTTGCATCGCGTCTCGTGGATGAATACTCGAAACTATTCTTTAATAATATCTCATCAAACACACGAAGGCTTAGTAAGTGTTTAAGAAACAGTAAAGAAGCATTTTAGTAATTCTAATGTTAATATTTGTAAAATTTTAATTTTTTTTTTGCCGTTTTAACGGGAACAAAAACTATCAACGTTTCAACTTAAAACTGAATCCGAAATATAATGTAAAGACGGAACGTAAGCAATGGTTCGATGAAACGAGGTGTCACACACATACACACACACACACACACACACACACACACACACACCTTTACCCACACACACATCAACTCACTCCCTCACACAACACCACGATTACTCGACGTATCTATTTGACATGAAATAAAATTATGACGTACCATTTCGATATAGTAAGCTCAGTGTAGCCGTCTTGCCACTTGCCACCCCCCCCCCCCCCCCCACCCCACTGACGAATCGGAGTGAGTCATCGTGAACGATAATTTTATTAGTAGTAAACAAAACTTTACTGTTCGACTGTTAGATTTTAAACGCATATGTAATTTTGAAAGCCCCCAGTGGGCGAGTTTGTTATTATAAAAATATTAACTTTTTTATTATAAAGTCTCACCGATACTACATTAACACAAACCCACACGCGTAAGTAAGGACTTTATAATTTAAATTGAATATCTTATTATAAATGAATAGTTGTAAAAAAGAAATGAGAAAAATATAATTAAATGTAGCGTTAATTGCTGTTGAGCTTTGTCGATGTGTTACTAATGTGCGTTACTCGTATCGTTTTTTTAGTAGTTGAATGACTATGTATTTCAGTGTCTGAACGCTTTTAAGGCCCCCTGATATTAGATGAAAAGCCAACCACACGTATGTGGATGCGTTTTCCTTTTTCTTGTACTCTTTTTAACACGCGCTCTTTTTATTCTTTGCTTTTAATGTTAATATTTTTGGATGTGGGCTTTTCACGTGACATGTTTTTTTTTTAAATTTAACATTCGTATATTTTTCGGAATACCTCTTCGGTAGTGTTTTTTATTATAATTCTTTTCCTAGCGATTCCTTTTGATATCATGTTATGAATTGTTTGTGATTAGTTGCGACTACAGTTTATCGCGTAGTGATGTATAGTGGTGTATCGTATTGAAACGTGTTTTAAAGGCGGGCCGCGTGTCGGACGCGCGCGCATCACATTTGACAGACAACGTTAAACAAAGCCAATTTAGGGAGAGTACCTAAAAAGTTTATGACTTAAGCTAATTCACTATAAATATATCGTATTGTATGTATCTATATGTATGTTTAATATTAGAAGTTTTGGTTATTTTAACACACACTTAGACTTAGGTAAAAAACGGTAGAAATGTAATGAGATGATTATTTGTTAATTATTTAAACGAAACAGTGTGACTGATTTATTTTTTTATCCCGTTTACGTAAGGAGTGGAACGGATTCTTTATAATTAATAAAATAATAATTGTATTCGTAATTTATAATTTTGTTTTTAGTATTGCATTTTAAGTTCTGTACTGCGTTTTTTTTAAGTGGATAATTATGGAAATTTATACTGTACTAAATAAATGAATAAATATCTGCCAAATTGTAAAATGAGCAAACGATATAGTTCGTGTTAAGTGATAAAGCTCAAGCATTTAGGATATTATAGAGACGTTCGGGTATTGGACCGCAAAGTTGTCGCCGCACCCTCATCGCGGACTCCCCTGTACATATATATATAAATGTATATGTACATATATAGACGCGTATACATATATATGTACATATAGTTGTGTGTAAAGCATAAATTTAATCGATTCTCTCGTCACATAGTTTTTAAACATTTTCCTTTATGTGATTGCCAAATATGTTTAGGGGGCTCTGGTTCGACCGCCGGCGGTCGCGTCTCACGCTCCGTTTACAAAGTGAGTTATAATTTAAAATAACAATGTTAGATTAAATTTAATATTAGTACCCTTACTGTGTATAACTTATATATCGCTCAATGATTTGACCGATCGACTGATTAAAATTTTAGTGATAAGCTAAGTGTATTTAGTGGAGCGGTGCGCGCCCGCCGAGGCCAACACATCGCCTTTTTGTTGTATATCTTAGAGTTTACGGCTACGCCAGTGCCGACCGCGGTACTGAGTTGTTCCTTTAATTTATTACGAGTATAAAATACGGTTAACTAAAATAGTTCAGCGCGATATAAGATTTGTTAAAAAGAAAATTTAAAAAATAATCTTTTCTACCTAGACGAATTGTTGATGCATAATTTCGAACGTTTAGAATAGGCTTATGTAAGATCGCTCCGTAAGTAACTTAATTTATCTATTGTGAAGGTGTAATAAGCGAATTTGTTAAGTGTCGCGGTCCGCGTCGTGGGGGTACGGCGTCACATATTAAACGGTTTAAAAAAAATAGTGAAAAAATTACTTAAATGTTAAAAGAAGCCTTCTACATTGTGATCTCGATCGGTACATTTACTAGGAGCTCTATATATTGTAACATACTCGACTGAGGCCCATGCCTGACTGCCCATAGATTTACTACGGTCGTGTCCGCTTCGTTAGTCGATCTGTTCGCGTCCTACCACCAACGTTCGTTCTGCGTTTACGTTTTCAGTTAGATTGAATAATAATTAACTGTAGGTTTAATATATACAACCACCGATGATGATGATGCTGCGATGAAATTGTTCAATCCTTCAATCTTTATAATGTTAGGAAACGATGCCTTACAAAAATTTAAGTCGAATATATATAGATGTTTTTATAATTATGTTATTTTTTCAGTGATATTTGTATTATTGTAGAGCACTAAGGTGATTTTAGAGATGCGGGCGTCCGTCGTCCGAACGCAAAAGTGAAAACACAATTTGGAACAATTTTTAAGAAGTTAGTTTGTAATGAAACATTCGTGGCAATCCTCTAAGTAACAATAAAGATATAATTTATTTAAAGTAAAGTTATTAAATATGTATTAGGGAGTTTTAGATTTACACGACCTTAAACTTAGTGCAAATTATTGTGGATATCGATTGAAAAACTATTTATAATGGGTTTTTGATTAATTAATTATTATATAGAAGATCATTAAAAATATTGGATGAATTTATATTAATTAAAAATAGTTAGAGAATTAACGCTAAGACTCGTTAGAGGCTCGTCTGTCAAATGTGCACGCGTCGGTAGCGCGGCCCTTTTTCCCCTCTCCCCTCTCCCCTTCCCATTCTCCCTCTCCTTCCCGTTCCTCCCCGCCACCCTTCCCCGTTACACTTTTTGTACAAACCGCAAGTGGTCATATAAACACTTGCATCCGTTGCACTTAGCATTTTAATATTACACTAATAATATCGGACATAAGATATTGTACTTTATCTTAATTCATAAAATAATGTTTATGGTAAATAATCTTGGCTTAAATGTAGTTTTATCTACTGTTGTGTAGTTTAAACCTTTCGTCTCTTTTTGTATTACTTTATACTTACAAATAGCGTACGCGTTTTATATATATATATATATACATATAAATATAATATACATATATATGTATGTTTATTCAGTAGTAGTGAAATAAAGGAACATGTTGTGTAAAAGTGTATTTTGGTATATGATAAAAGTAATTTAGCCGCACATAGCACGGGTCCATTGAGTGGTGGACTGCAAGAATTATAAATTATATAATACTAACCGTGCTACTACTACATAATTAATATTTATAATTATGATCGTAATTGACTAATTATGCAAATATCCCTAGTGATAAAGTTAGATTAGCTGGATAACATTTTAAGTTGGAATTATACTCGACTTTATACTTAAATAAAGAGTAAATTAATAATTTGCATTTACATTACATTGATAGCGGCCGGTAATGTCATTTTATATACACTGTAGTCCCGTCGAGACTATTGAACCAATGCAGGTATAATTATACTAGAAGTTAATATTAAATGTAATTATTAAAGACCCTTTTATCGTAATAATAAATATGCACTGGCTTTTTTACGATTAATTATAACATTAATTAATTATTAAACACTTAGGGCAAGTTGTTATTTATTTCTGTTTATAATTAAAAAAAATGATGTTGATTATTTTTAAAGGATATTTTTTTATAATTCTCGATCTATTAGATTACAAAATTGTTAGGTGAGCTATGTCGACTGATGTACAATATTTAAAGTAATTTACTTATGGCAGTATATAAGTTTTACTTTATATCGTCTCTATATTATTAATATTGATATACAGATTTGTATTAATTTCCTAAAGTGTAATTAATTGGAAGCGGCGACGCAACCGAGCCGCGAACTAAGCGTGTAAGACTATTATCTAGATGTGTTACGTGCGGCAACGGGTTGAGTGGGTGGGGCCTCTGCCCTCGCTTTATGTTCCTTATAAAAAGGGAAATTATGATAGAGTACACAGACGTGCGTCCTTGTTGTTTCTTTTTAACACTAAATACCTAATGATAATTAGTTAATTACGGTTCTAACTATTAATCTTAACCGAAGCTATTTGGAGCGACACGAAAAGCTTCTATGTATGAACTATTTTAATGTTACAATAAAATAGAATGTGCTATGGCAATCGTACGATCACTACTGGAGTTTTAAAGTAGAGAAATATTATGCATTATTCAGTTTAGGTATTTTGGGATTTATAATTAGTATATAGATTATAACTGGTATAACATAAGTTTGTGTAGATGTAATGAATAAACAGTTTGTCGTAGTTTCTTATTGTGTAAGCTTCTTCTACATTAATTAATTAAATAAATACTACTGGTTGATTAATATTACAACTGCAAATATTTGAAATATCTTATGATTGAATATTTATCTACTATAAGGACATTATAAAGCGTAGATAATTAAAAGAAAACAAAAAATTTAAAATACTAATGGCATTTTTAATGGTTGATCTCACCACCCCATTTCCCTTAGCGTTCTACGATTCCTCGAAACATACAAACGAGTTTTATCATAATTTTTGTTTTTATATCGCGACATAAAGTCGGTGCTCAAAGTGGTACACTTATAACCCGTAATAGTCTTACTAAAACCTGACATTTGAGCCGATTCAATTAATTATATATCGTCCGAACGGGTTTCGCAATAAACACTCAACAATTCACTAACATATTAACACAATTCAATAATACCTGTTACATACCCATAGTCCTTGCTGCAGTGACGTCAAGGTTTACATTCAACTTTAATAATCCGAATAATTTTGACTGAATATTAAATCTTTTAAACAATATCTCTACTTGAAAGAGAGAAGGAGAATTTTAATGGTTTTTAGATCAAAGACCATTTAAATCTACTAATATTTTTAATTTTAAAATTGCAGTGGCTGCTTCACAGTTAGATCAGTACAACTGCAGGCATATCTAAAATTATTATTTTTGTTAGATGCGAGCACAGTTATCTGTCAGATAGATACAAAAAAAATCTTGCCCATACCACTCACCGGCACGTAACGTACAATAGGCATGATGACATATTTTGAAATTCCCTTCCATAATGTAGATACACGTCTACCATATCCGAAAAAAATAATATTTCAACAAAAAACTGAATTTCAACGGGAATTATTGAATGTTTTTAAATCTATTTTGAATTACGCGCGAAAACGCTCTTAGGTGTCATGGCGTCGCGTCTGATGAACCGTGACGTCACCGACATTTCATCAGATTTTTCATTCTGTCAAAGCAAAGTCAAGCAACACGCTGGCACTTACCTGGGCGTGACGTGACTCCTTTCAACATATATTTTTCTCCAAAACCATTTTTTCTTTAATACCGTCATCATGCCTTACGTTTATAGTAGTCAAATTTTGTACCAAAAATCACTTTTTTAGTTAGATTTATTTTTAATGATAGAATTGTTACCTTCGTCCGTTCGGAACGTCTTTACTTTCCAAGTTCCGTTTATATCTTCAGACGAAGATAGTGTCGGGGACGAACCGTGTCAGAAAAATATCATTTCATATGATATGTAAGAACTTGTTTATATATAGCGTAGTGTCCGTTGCCGTCAGACACTGTCCGCGCACGGACGGCATTCGCGGAGAGAATTGCAGAAGCTTATTTGCGAAATTGGGTGTAGCTATTTCTTAAATTAAGAGAACCTATTAAAGAGGATTGAAAATGACGGCGCATCTATTTGCCTCGTTCACAAAATTTTGCTGTCTATGTCCACATATCTATGGCTAGTGAGAAAACATTATTTATTTTGACTTTTAGGATTTTCTTTACTATGTCGTCCACATTATTGAATAAATTATTCTCTCCAAAAATAAAATTATTGAATAAATTATTTCGTCTGTGCTTTCGTCGTATTTCGTTGTGTCTGGATCACAACGATTCTCTAAAAATAGAAAATAGTTATCTTTAAAACCTTCTAATTCATCATCATCTCAGCCGTAATATGTCCACTGCTGGACCAAGGCCTCCCTCCTAAGGACCGATCAGAAGCAGCCTGGATACACCGTTGACCCGCGGCCCTTATTAGGTTGTCCACCCAGGGTTCAGTTAAATATGGAATTATAAAGATATAATTCGAAATTTCCCATTTCCCTATCCACTCCTAATCCCTTATTCTTAATCCTACTGCAGTCGGCAGCGCACTTGCAGCAGATTAGGCGTTGCTTGTGTTATAGGCGACGGTAGCCACCTACCATCAAGTGGACCGTCAGCCTGTCTGCCGACCTTAACATTAAAAAAAAATCGAAATTGCACAAATAATAATTAAAAAATACATAAATACCTAATTAAAAACTAATTTACATGTGTGCTAAAACAGTAGGTACATCCTTAAATCGCTGCCATTTTCAATCCCTTTCAATGCTTATAGGTAATTAACAGAGTTATAGTTTGTAGTGGTCTTGAAGGAAGATGTGAGAATAGGAAACGTTTAGTTTATCACGGGATTGGCTTATTCACGATTCCGTGCCGGTGAGCGCGAGTGGTTCAAGAGAAGTCTGTAAAATTAACCATACATAACAGAGGGCGATGGTGTAGCCACTAGAGGCGGCAGTCCAAAGTTCGTGAACGCGACGCAGATGAACGACGGTGTTGGAACACCACCGCAGGTTATATATGTAAAAACATATTATTGATAAATGTATTTATAGTTATTAACCCATAGCTTCTGCTCAATTTCGATATACTCAATCTATAAAAATTTGGTACACTTGTTTATGTCAGGAGAAAGCTAATATTTTTATATAATATTGTTTGCGACCCTAATATATTTAAATGGGTCAATTTACAAGTAGCGTTACTTTTGTTTGTTTTTAATTACAATGGAAAGTCTAAAAGATAGGCCGCAATTATCAGATACAAAAGTGCTGTGAAAGATAGTAGATAATTTATTAGGAAATATTATGCCGTTTTATCAGCGTACAAGGTTTTTTATTGTACTTGCGACAAATATCAAGTTTAATTGGATAACTAATCAAATGGTAATCAAATCATTTTATGAAATAAAATGGAGAAAATATGTTTTGAAAGTTTGTGGATGTGATTGTCAGGCGTGAACCATCGAACGGATTTTGTTTTGCGTACGGTTAAATAAAAAAAAAAAATTCCGTAATGAGATCCCACGGATATAATAATAGTAGGTATATTGATACAGTAACGCTTCAATATCAACACGACCGAGAATCCTCAAATGTTTTCTTATCGTATTGTATGCACTCGTAGTCAGTCTATTTTCGATCAAGTGCATGTCTTCAGCGCCATCTCGCTTCGAATAAACTGAACTGTGGCTCTAGCATGAGTTTACGATACTACACTCGCTAGCGAGAGCGTAAAACATTTATATGGAAAATTGATAATTTGACATTGACAGTTCACGATTTCCCATACAAAAGTTTTACGTTCTCGCTAGCGAGTGTAGAATTGGTGTAGTATCGTAAACTCATACTAGAGCCTCTGTATTACCTTATCTGAAGCACTTTTTCTGTTACTAAATTGTCATTACTCACTGGTTACAATGATAGTATCCACCAATCGGGGTGAACCCGGTGCAAGTGTCCCAATAAGTACCGCTTTTACAACTAGAGGGAGTTAATTAATTCCTAACGCACCCACATGACAGATGTCGGCGACGAAAAATATGAGTTCGGGTTAGCGGTTAGTGAAAATACTCGATTCACCTAATTTTCTTTTCTTATAAAGCCAACGGTCTTTATTTCCAATGCACAAATGAAAGACCCAAAGATGCATACAGACCAACCCCGTTTTGGTGCATCTAAACGTGAGCTCGTATGGAGGTGACTGCTGTTGCAAGAATTACAATATATCTTACGGAACGTTTTATAGGATTCCTAACAACAATAATAATAAACGTTATTTCAGACTAATGTCGATATTTTCTTTTTAAGTGATCATTAAAAAGCATTATTTAATTCCTCTATGGCTCTATATTCATTCATTGATTTTGGATAGGACAGTCTTATCTTAAAGGTATCGATTGCTGTTACTGCAGATAAATATGGGCAAAACCAATTATCGATAGTAGTCCATTTACATAGAAATGCAATGTATATTAATGCATATTCGACATTTAACGTTGACCATTATTCTATTATTTGATAAAACGTGTCGCTTGTTTTCGGTCGAATTTCGCTGCGCTGCGTTTGAAATGACCACACACAAATTCACGCTATTAGAATAAGTCTTCGTTGTCAGCAAAATAGGCTATAACTGTTGGCAGTCTTTGCGTACTCTGTGCTAAAATCGCAAGAGAGCGGCTAGTGATTTTTTTTTCTTACTATGACAGCGCGGGAACATTATAAAGAGTTTGAAGTCGGAAAACACAGTACTGAATATTCCTTGATAGCACAGGTTATATACGTATAATGCCAATTAAGGTCTAGTGATGTTTGAATCGTCAACCATCATATCCATCACTGCTTAAGACAATAGGAATACGATAAGAGGGCACTTTCTTCTTGTGAGACTTTTAAACTATTTAGTATCAATTTAAATAGTAAATGGATTGTATTAGTAGTATAGAATATTCGTCTAGCCTTTTTATTTTGAATTTGGAATTCATTTTAATATTACACGACAGGTCCCGATGATGTATTGCGGTATGGTATCACCACAGCCGTCGTTCTGTAACGTCTCAGACATATCTGCGAATATATCAGGTTTTTTAAAGAAAAAATATATCATTAAGTAGACATGTACTTATTTAGTAATGTGTTAGTAGATAGCATCTTTGATTATCTAATTAGGACCGAATATGATAATTAACCTGTTAGTAGATGAATAGTTACTAATTTAATGTTTCTGGTAGATTTAAGTATTTTTTGTTACCTACTCTTACTAAGGACCGAATAGGTAAGTAAGTATTTAGTTGGAAAGTGAAACGGGCCGTGGTGCGGTAAGTATAATATTTATTTTATGTAATTCAAAAGTGTTATTGATTATAAGCAGTTTTTAATGAATACTGCAACGAAGACGTAAGGAACGACTTATTAAATGCTAATCTTTGATTAAATCTGAATCTCATCATAATTCCACTTAATGCTTTCGTTCGTACATTGTGTGAGTACACAAGACAAGAGCTTACCTTGCCTTGACTTATGCGAGTGCATAAGTCGAGTCTTGAAGTGTAGACCACGGTCGAAATGCCCCTTAAGTCAACCACCTGCTCTCTGGACATATGACCTCAAGGGAGCAGCTAGCACTGGATGAATGCGGAGGGTCGAGTGTGGTGGCGCTCAAATAAAAAGGATGGCGATGATGATGGCGAGGCCAGACCACCTTAGTTTTGTTATCTGCTGATTATAAATTTTGAAAACGTTTAGCTTGCCGGTTAATTATGAGGGCTACTTATTATGTATGTTCCTGCATGACTACTTTGGAATTTAGCTTAAATGTTTTTGGAAATGATTATTAACAAGCAAAACTCCCCGTCTACGCGGGGAGTTTTGCTGCCAATAATAGGACGGTTTTTAATATATAAAAATATTGCCACAGTAGTCCATTAACACAAGCAACGCCGTGGGATTACAAAAATGTCTACCGAATTTGATAGGATAATATAAAAATAATAGAATTGATACAGGGTAACATAATTATGTATATCACTGTAGTTTTGCTGTCATGTGATTAAGACGTTTCACAAACATTTGTGCATCGTTTTAGAACTAATGTCAATGTTAAGGTACACCTGCTTGTATTAAATTATCGTATTGTATGTATTAGGCGATGATTACGAATACACCGGTGGATCCGGGGACGGTTATCAGCGGTCAAGCAAGCGGAGCTATTCCAGCGGGACCACTTCTGCATCCTCATACCATCCGTATAGGCGCTAACGTGTGAATTTGCAACTGCACACATCTCGACGCCACTCTGCGAGCCCGGTGACTGCGAACAACTGCCACCTAAATACCAACCAGATAGACCTGACGTTTCTGTCCCGTAATTCGGCTGCAAACTTCTCCGTTTTGGAGATCTTATGAGGTTGATGTGGAATTCATCCGCAACAGTTTGAGGTGTTGATAAGCGGTAGACCGCAGTTACAGCGCGCCTGCTCCCGTTTGAGAACTTTGTAAAATATAGTTGGTGTATTATTTTTCTACTATATGTATCACAATCGAGTTTGTATTTTTTTATTGACACGAGTTCTATAAGGACTTGAAATCTTTAAACGCAAATTTCCCGACGCAATGTTCCAATATATGTAACTAATAATAAATGTATATCGACGCTATGTGATGAATTAAGTCATTATATGAAACGAATAAATTGAGAACTGCTAAGTAATTTAAAATTTCTTAAGAACTCGTGCCACGTTTCCTAGGTTAGTTAGTTTTTATACTTTTGAATAATTTTTATGACATAGAGATTGTTAAGGTGAACGTATGAATTATGAATACGTTCGAAATTATTTGTTACAAATTCTGAGTCATTCTTATGTCGGTTCACAGGAATTTGTTAAATATATATCTAAACTGACATATACATAAATGACTGCATGTAATAAATGTTTATGTCTTCGTTTGATTGATGTAGTAAGGTCCGTCTCACATGGAGTTACTCAAAAAGAACAAAAAGAGTTTCTCAAAAAGACTTTAAAAGACTTAAAATTTCTTTTAAAGTCTTTTTGAGTAACTCTTTTTGTATGTACATGTACATATGTTGGATATTCCCACTGTTTTGCCGTTCTTATTGCCGATTTTGTGTCGATGCCAATTTTGAAAATTAAAAAGTATCAAATTAATTGAACTAGTTAAAAAACTCGCTCGTATGTTCTCGTAATTGTTTGGCAATTATGATATCACGTTTTTGTCTTACCTTGTCAAAACACGTCAATGTCTTGTCATACCATACATTTACAGAGAATAACTTTTGAACCGATATCGTAACAATTTGGGAAATTGACGTGGTTTCAAAGTAAGGAATCACTAAGTGGCGTTAGTGAATTGGATCCACGTTCGCACACAACGATAACCGTTAGACTAGTCACTAATCGGCATCTAACTAACCGGTTAGAAACGCTTTAGCAAATCACGATTGACGTCTCGTGCAATCGTTACACTACTAGTATAACATTGTAACCGCGTGTAACAGAACAGTTCCTGACTGTGAGCTCCATATGTGTCGGGCCTAACACTTAAAATTTGGGCTTGACTTTATACGTTCTAAAAGAATGTACGAGTGCACCTATGAGCTAACACTTTTCTGTTACCTTATACCTACTTACCATAGCTGTATTTCAATATTATTAATTTATTGTACTGTGAGATTAATTCACATTTCACACAGTTTCTAACCCTGGTGTAAGTACAAACATGTTTTGAATCGTGTATATTGTAGGGATTAGTAGAAAAATTTATTTTTGTCTTATATCAACATAAAGAGATGGGATTTCCTTTATTGTCAGTAAATCAAACCAAATACATAATTATCTATATGTGGTTATTCCCTACAATCGTTTTCAATTCACTCATAATTTTGGTTTTGTTAATCGGCTCGCTGATGTTTTTGACGTGTTTTATTTTCATTTCGTATCAATTGTTCATTGTTTTTTTTTTTTTTTCAAAATTAATGTTTGTCTACCGTAACGTGTATAACATATAAATATAAATAAAATCTCTAAACGTGATAAGTTTTTATTAATTCACCGATAAGACTGGCTAACATAATCCTCACCTATAGAAAATATACGTCTAGGTTCATGCAAATAAACAAATGTACCTACCTACCATTACTAACTGTAGATCACATAAATTAGTATTACCTATATTTTTTATAAAAACACTATATTTTTTACTTTAGTTTTTTTTTTAAATGTAGCATAATATCGCCGGTTTTGGATGGCAGGGCTTGTAAATACAAGTAAATTAATTATTAGGCTAGCTAAGTGCAACTGCAAATGGTTCACATAAATAACTGTAATAACTGTATTTAAAATTAATGTTTATTATTAATAATATGCATATTATGAATATTAAATACTTGATTAGTTTTTATTGAAAATTCTGGGACCTCATTAAAATGAATATGTAAGAAAATATGCTATAGTTACGTTTTTTTTTTGTTAATTTTAGATGATAAAAATTAAGAGGTTAAGCTAGAAATGAAGGTAAAATATTTAGTGCACAATACTTTAAGTGATCTTTGGTTTAGTATAGACACAATATGAAACAGGACATCCGGATTTAAATAAAATTATATTGTATGTTTGAAATAAATAAAACGTTTAAGAATTGATTTTATATTTATTTACTTAAGTATATTTATTAGAGTGATTACGATGTAATACATTAAAATTTATTCTATAGTCTTTTTTAAATATATCTAATATCTTTATTTATTACGACGTATTAAAGACGAAAAATGTAACTTCGACTTTAAAGGAAATTTTAATCAAAGTATGTTATTGCCACTGTATTGCCGTTTTTATCGTCGATTTTGTGTCGATGCCAATTTGAAAGTTGCCAGTGTCAAAAGCTGCTTTTCATAGGTAACTTGCGAGTTTACCTATGAAAAAGTCTGAAATTCTAGGAAGGAGAATAAGGTGAGACAGATTTTCTAATTATTATATTTAAAGGTTTTACTAAAACTGAGGACCCGAGACCGTGCGTGCGGGGAACTCCTCCGCTGACATCCTGCCTTACAGTTTATGTAAATCTAAAGAATGTTGCTCTATTGAATTTTCATATTTTATGTACTACAACTAAAAATTGAACATTACTGTAAAAAGTAAACTATCATGTAAGTTTACTTTTGTAATATATTTATGTTCCGACTAGCAGTGTGCAAATTAAATAAGTATCATTTATAAATATATAAAATGAAATATATTAAGACCATATAGAGTTTGAACTCTATATTAGTCTCATCATTTAGGAAATAATATGCTTTTTCCACCAGAAGTTTTCGTAAGTATAACTCTATGGACTCTGTCTAAATTAATGACCAAAGCCCTACCACCGAGTATATCCTACAGAGCGACAGCTCCCTAGAAACGTAAATTTTATTAGCTTATTCTTGTGGGGCTGTCACACAGGGATAATTTTTTTTTTTTTGTAAATATAAGTTTATTATAAATGGCTTACTTTAAACAACTTTTTTCTAAAAAAATTATTTTGGAGTTTTTTGTTAATTCGTTTCACGGTGTGATAAATTCTTAGCCTAATATACAGCTTTTTTAAATAATAAAGTGGAAAGCAATCACATTTTATGGGAATTTGAATCCCTTCCATAAAATGTGATGTGAATTTCTTATTCACAAGTCATCATCATCAGTTCTATTTGGAGACGGTGCCAGCCAAGAAATCGAGTTCAACAGACTTCGTTCTCTTGTTTTCATTTTCCATTTGAAATTAATAATGTTATTTTTAACTTTTTTGTGTAAATAGCCTACCCACCTAGGTTGATTTTTGAAAACGATTTTTAGTTTTTATTAAAATTTATTTATTTCACAATTTTTAGTTTAGGATACCTAGACAGCTCTCCCCCTGGAATTTTTCTTTATTATTATTATCATTAATTTAATTACGCAATCACGATGCATGTGCTTTCATCCGTTGAAGAGATTCTGATTTTCACTTCTTACTATTTTATTATTTGCTTATAATTGTACTTTATAGTCAGGTACTTACCTCTCACGATCTTTCGGGTATGTGAAGAACGACACATTTATATTTCTTTTAGTGTTATTTATACACGCAGTACAGCAATTAACCATTTTCTTTTCTTTTGCGTAATAAATAAAACCAACGCATTTGCCTAATAAATAAAACCAACGCGCGCTTCCCTGCCGCTTAGTCCGCTCGGGTTTGCCGAAGCCGCCCGAAGATCCTCTCTGCGTCGGTGAGAGGTCACGCACACATAGCTGCGCATGTAGTGAAGTGCCTGCCGCCGCACGTTACTTGAAGCTGTTCCTCTGTGGTATTAATGCTCTGTGGCCCTACTAAACAGATGTTTTGTCCAGACTTATGCAAATGAGCTTAGATCACAATAAATATTAGAAATTGTACATCAAAATCAGTATGTATCAGTAATCTTTTTTGATTAGTTAAAAGAAAAATCATGAAATAAAACACACACTTCTATTTTTTAGTTTTTATTAATCGTAAATTTGTTACAATAGGTAGGTATGTAAAAGGTTTTTCAAGTGTGCACAGCGGTGTACGTGCGATGTAAAAATATTTTCGCATTTATTCCGCCGAATTTGATATCATTTATTCCGCAAATCGTTCAGATCAAAGAGTACTATTGTATATACGGAAATAGAGGTATATCTCTGTGGAACAATATGGAAAGAAATAATCTATAGACAACTAGCGCCATCTATATTCTTTACGGATAACTACTACACTACCACCATTCGTGGGTGCGCCCAGCTTCTAATTTTACTATTATTAGGAAATGTAGTAAAATAAAAGCCCTTTGTTACTTTTTCTTACAATATTTATTAAAATATATTTTGGACAAATTTTGAAGCTCATCATTTATGTTATCCACGTCTCTTCTGCCACAAATAATTTTATTTATATTTTTACAATAAGTGTAAATAAAAAATCTACATGTTTTATTTATTACAAATTTTCTTAATTTTTCATTATGGCTTGGGCAATTCAAAAAATCCATATTTATAATACTTGTTAAAATAGTTTTGATCAATTCTTTTAAATATGGTCTTACAACATATTTTTTTAAACAAAAATCAGTCACGTCTTGTATTTCGGACAGTACTTTTATAAAATCATCTTTAGGATTGTGAAGCCAGTTGCGACCTGCATACTCCCTTAGTCTTATATATTCTAATTGTTCCTCATTAATCAAATTTTTTTTACAGATTTCGCACCCCTTCCAAACTTTCTTTTTCGATTCTTTTATAAAATATCCACTGACATATTGAAGGGGTGCTATAATTCTTGGATCAGTTTTATTTTCTAAGGGAGTAATTTCGATGTCTACTATGTCATTTAAATCAACTTCACAGGTCGCATTGACTTCACATTCCTTTCCTATAATAAATTTATGTAAAGATTGGGAATTGTCTTCTTCACAATTTGAGCCAGGGGCATGGACACTAACTAAATTATTTATTAATAGTGTTGCAAACGCAGCCTCAAATTGCTCCGTTGTTGGATTGGTATTGCGGCACCCGTGACTACGTATAGCCCCAAAAAAATTCTCTAGGCCATCTTGATTAAGGTGCCGCATCCAAAACGACGTTATTTTATAATTTTTTTCCAATTTTTCGATCAACTCTAGTATTCCTTTTAAAGTATGAATCCATCCCTGTATTGTAGGGGCAGATTCATACTTCCCATTTTTTATAAATTTTACTGATTGAAATATTTTTATTCCTTCCTTCCACATCTTTTTGTGCTCTGATTTAGGCGTTACCGCATTTAATAACGGTTTAGAATGTATATTCTTATTTGCTCTGCTTCCATTGACCGAGTCGAATATTTTGTCCATGAACAAGAAAAAATCTGCAGTCTCCGTGCACTCAGTGGGGATGATGCCTTTTCCTGCAATATAACATTAACATTATGTTTATCTAGTTAGAATATTCATATGACGGCCCGTTGGATGAGTGGCAAGAGTGCTTGCCTATCGTCTCAGGGGCTCCGGGTTCGATTCCCGGCGGGGTCAACTTTGGAAAATTTAATGTAATTTTCAAAAATTGACTCTGGTCTGGATTTGAAAAGTAGTGGTAGGGCACACTGCGTTTCGCAGTCATTTGGGCAGCCCGCCTGGCGGCAGTAACCACCTCACAGAATACCGCCGTGAAATAACAGCATATACGTGCTATTGTGTTTCGGTGAGTGAGTAAGGGATGCCAGAGCCCATTTTCCTTATCCCCTCCTAATCCCTTATCCAATCCTACTGTAGTCGGCAGCGCACTTGCAGCAGCTGTGGCGTTGCTTGTGTTATAGGCGACGGTAGCCACCTACCATCAAGTGGACCGTCAGCCTGTCTGTCGACCTTAACATAAAAAAAAAAAAAATATTTCAAAGTAGAACAACACAATTGCTATAGTAATATATGAAGGGTCCACTGTAATATCCATTCGTCCATATAATAAACTAGCTACCGCCCGCGATTTCGTCCGCGTGGACATTCGAGAAAATCCTTAGAGGGACCAATAACCAGGATAAAATGTATACTATGTTTTAATATCAGCCCGCCCCGTACGTGGCAAACGTTTTGCCTCGCACGAGGCTGTTCGCTTGTTTTTTTAAGGCGATTTTACTTTTTTCTAAAAAGCTTTTTTATTTCACATTACCTGCGAGGTATCCCATGATTGATGAGACTTTCCTGCTAAATACTTGACTGGCATATTTGACCTTCATTTTGCCTATTTTCGATGGTACTACATGGTTATCTGTAAGAGTTGGTATTAACCTCATATTTTTGTATCCTGGGTTTTCCTGATACAGCATCTGTAAATGTGACCACTTCGCCACTCCTGATAAGCCTGATATTTTATATTGTAAGTCTTTGGTAAGTAAATTGTTGCGTATACCTTTTAATAAATGAGGAGGGTCATATAGAGGTACTATTTCTTCACCATTGATTTTAAAAATGTTTTCATTTATATTATCTTTTTCTCCCTGTCGTAAATATTCGCGCCTTGTTTGTTCTTTTAATAATTTAATTGCTTGGCGATTATTTGTGCCTTGATCACACACAGTTGCTATTACTTTAAGCCCAGCTTTTTGTAGCTCTTTTATAATTTCTTTGATTTGGTTGGCAAGTTCAGCGCCTTTTGTAGCACCAGCCGAAAACGTATAGGCAATAGGCTGTTTATAATTCTTTATAAGGCCTCTAATCATGTATACCTGGGCGTGATCAGCAAGAATTTTTTTTGTTTCTTTGCCATTACTGACGAATCCACTTATTATGTCTTTTCTTTCGTTATATGAAATATTTGCTCTGAGTTGCATTTCATCGAATAACAGAGCACAGAGCTTATGCACTTCTTTCATTTTTTCAACCTTTAATTTGAGTTGCGAAAATATGTTCTCATTTAATCCTGCCTTTAAAGAAGACATATGAATTAACTTAGTTAGAGTCTGAGACGATGGTAAAATAAAAATCTTTCTGAGGAAACGGTAGGCTTTAGGGCTGTGTTTTAGTATAGTTAAAGCCACAATTTTCTCCTCCATTGAAAACCGACGGCCTTTATGCTTTTTTTTTATTTCCCTGAACTGCATTAATGTTATGAGTTTTGCCGATGTTGTAAAATTTTCCATTGCACTCACAAATTTTTCATTAGAAAACAAGTCTCTAGCAGCTTTTAGTTCCACCTTTTGTTTTTTTATTTTGCTACGACACTTGCTTAGTTTAACTTTTATGTTGACAAGATGCTTATGTAAATTCTTTTCAGTTGTTGACATAGCAATACACCTTGTAAGTTTTTTACAAGGAGGAGGATTGTCATGGCTACCATGTACAGAGTCTTTGCGTCGTTTTGTTCCTCTTTTCTCTGAAAAGCAAATGTAAATAACAATCATTATTGTGAAGTTTCAAATTATAATTTATTGAGTAATTCTTTATCAGAATTTCTTATATTTTAAATCACAGAAACATAGTAAAATAAATACATACCTAGATGAATAATTTCCTTATGAAGGTTATCTACATCAATGGTGTCGACTGGTTTCAAGCTGGGTACTGTCATAACTGAAGCACCTGAAATTCCATGAATTAATTCAACAATGAATCACAATAATCATCATAACAATTATTTATTATTGTGATATGTGTATTAAAGAGACAAAACCATAACAGAACAACCAATAGTACAAAACCAACCAGTTGGCTTCATTGGTCCTGTGATAACAATAATAATTAAGCCATTTGTCATATTTTCATAATTTTGCTCCCTTTTGACTAAAGTTAGGATACATTTTTTTTGCCATACATTTTGTATGGAGATAAAATGATAGAGCCATGATTTTATCTGTCAAAGTCGACTTAGGCCAAGAAAAATTAAAGGTGAAGATTGAAGAATTGATAATTACACCATAGAAGATTTATTAAAAGAAGTTGAGCATGAGTAACTTAACAAATTGCTAATCGGTGATGGTAATAATATGATTATAAATAGATACCTGCAGTTTCATACATATTTTCTTTTTCATGTTCATAACCACAGTCCATAATGTTGTCCTTGAGGTTGAGGGAACTTTCTGCATAAACCATTGGAACTACAACATTTAAAAAATTATTTAACATTGAACATATTCAATATTTTTTTATTTTAATGCCTCCGACCCGTAATTGACCGATGTGATGATAGACACAATAGATAACAATTGGTTATTTTTTTGTGATTACTGACAGATTAATATAAAAAAATAACAAAGCACCTTTAGAAGTTGATGGACAATCCAATATCAAATTGTGAATTCCCTCTAATGGTCTTCTTTCAACAATTGTAAACTTCGGAATATCAATTGGTCCTAAAAATAATATCAAAGATTAGAGTTCTGATATTTAATCAACAACTTAAAACTTAAAATTATCAATATAAATAACACAGCTTTAAGTATATGGATTCTAAATGCAGTTTTTATTTAACTAGAAGTTTCAACACCCATTAAGATGTTCAATTCAATTCACAATTTTCAAATTCTTACTAGATAAGCATTATGAGAAATTAAACTTACTTGGCATATTCATAGTAGGTACTGCTATGTTACTGATTCTATCATATCGGCAGCGATATTTTACATCAAAGTGTTCATGGCAAACTCGACGTTGTTTGTAGATATATTGGTTATCTAAACCAAGTATATCCCCATCCACTGCCATAACCCATTCTCTGAAACGTCCTGGATCTTTTTCAGGATTCGGAAATCCATGAAGAACTTGATACGAACCTGTCAAATGAGGAAAATTTAAATGTCGTAAATTCTCATAAAACTCATTAACTGTCATCACATCATTTAGTAATACATTGATAAGGTACCTATATTTGGTAAGATGTAATATAGGTACTTGATTTTTGATTTATAGTATACTGCCATTAATAACACAATCTGTTGGCGAGCATTGAGCTGTGGAATGTAATTAACTAAACACAATATATATTTTTCGCAAACACAACTGTTTATTTTTGTAACAAAATATTATCACTAAAAGGAAACATGAACAAAAACTCTCAATTCTAAACCGATAATATTCAGCCGTCCAGGTGACACTATTCTGTCATCCTCTTTTCATAAACACCGTGCGCAATCTTCTACAACCAAAGCGTTCCGATCTAAAACGTTCATAGTCATTCGCTACATCAGCCTCCCCCGAGACCTTTAGTGTCGATAACGCTTAGGGACAGATACCTGACGACCAGAACGGGTCGTTCTAGGCGGAACGATAAGAGGAACAGGAGCAGCAGGACCTACTACTGGCACTGTTACAGCAACCGGAACAGGCAACGGCTTGGGACTATCTGGTTCATCTGCAAGGACAAACGCAGGCTTCAGCCTGTCGATCGATACTGAAACAATATTACCGGCAATATCTATTTTAAAGTATTTATCGCTTCTCTCTATTACCCTAAATGGACCAGCATAAGGTGGTTGCAGCGACTAAAACGTTCATAGTCATTCGCTACAGAGCAAAAATAACATGGTAGTATTTACAATACTTAAATAGGTTATGTTAGAACAGTGACCAGCAAAAAATATCCACTTAATGAAGTGCAAACCTTACTCCAACCAATTAGAATAGCCACAAAATGTAGCGAACAAGTAATGTGGTACATAATGCAAATACCAACAAACTCATAGTTGAATTTGGATCAAACTTAGTCTATGTACAATCGTAAACTTTTGTGATCAACAATACATGAATGGACATCATATAGATGCTCAATGTCCATACTTACGTCCACTTTCATAGCACTCAGGAACGCAGCACCGGTCCCTAGACATTGCGGTAGGTTCACTATTTCAAGTCCTGTCTCAAAATGCATTTGACGAAATGCTGTAAAGGCGCAGTTAATGTTATACGGAGGAAGCAAGTTCAACTCGACGTAATAACAGTAATGCTCTAGCAATTAAGTATTATAAACACAAAAACGGCAGCGACTACAAAATACACAGGTCCACAAATACAATAGTACTCTTTGTCCACAACACAACAAGATGCCATATTGATGTTGCCATTACTCAGAATTTTTACTCCAAGAAATTAAACTCGTATTATAAAGAAGACTATCAAATCTCGTCATTTAGTTGAAAACATCAGCGTTTTAAAGGTAAAAGAAGGTTTTGAGTGTGATTTATTATTAAATTACTTACTAATGTCCCGATAATATAGTTCGTTAATGAGGATTTTTACCTAGCTTCTCGGAGAAATTTATTTTAAGGGAAACACTGAATCATTTTTCCTGGGTGTAATGCTACAAAATTAAGATGGTTGCGCTTTTATTCGTTTTTGTAATTCAAAGGTGGCTTTTCACCTAAGTCGTATTACTGGACAAGTAGCGACATCTGAATGATTTACGACGAACAACACAATTATTAACCACCTAAATTGGAGAGGCACTTAGTCACTATGATTTCCTAGTCAAATAAGTTCTCTTAATTTTCAACGGTTTATATCAGAAGTGTTTGCCAGAATTTTTCTATCAAGATTGTGCCGCCTGGTTCAGATTCATAACTAAGTATGACCAGGTAAAGGTAAAGGACCTTTATCTTACTTTAAGGTAACCTGAACGATTCACAGAGCTAATGCAATCATACTTACTTAAAATTACACACGAACTATATCTATAGCATATTAGCATTACTTATCCGTAGTAAAGCACATAAAAACATTGAATGACTAAAAAAATTAAAAATACTAAAATGTCACATCGCACCTAGCCTAGTGTACATACCATAGACTAAGAATAAATATAAATATCTACGGTACATATATATAAAACTTAATTACCTCCGTCATATTATATAGTCTGTGGTAGCGATAGTAGTCTGTAATTAAATAAGGAATAAAGCATAGTCGTAACAAGTCATAATAATATTTTATTTATAAATCAGTCGAGAGGTTAAATAAAGACTATTAACAGTCATATACCTAACATTTTTAAAACATTTCAAATTAATTGCTACGCATTTAAATAAGATGTCCAAAACATATGACTAATTTTGTAAGACTTGACATTAGGGTACATATACCTACTCTTTGTAGACTCGCGACGACAAACGTAACTTTTTGAAAAAGAGTAGGTACCAAAGGTACCTTGTAATCTGACAAACAACATACCTATCAAAGTGTTAAGGCTTCACATGGATATACAACAAGACATATGTGTGGTATTTAGTACCTACATAAAATAAATGTGTTGTACAGTCGGGGTACGAAAACCTTCGTCAGTTTTCAATTAATTCCTTTGTCAAGTCGTAGACTCTTAGTACCTTTTGTAACTAAAGCACTAAGCAGACAACTGACAGACGTTTGAAATGAAATTTTGGCATGACTGATAATTATCCTGGTGCAAGCAAATGTCGACTTTCGGGTGACAAACATTTTCTTACCCTGACTTTATCTACATGTTAGAGGCATGTCAGATTAGGCAGGGGCCGGATTACCCGGGGTATTCTGGACATTATGATGAAATGTGTATCTGAACGGAAGGGTTAATTTTTTTCGAGACGAAGCGTTTTAAATGTAGAAAAATTTCACTTTTTCTTATTTAGAACGTGCATGGCGCCCTTATTATTAAAAACACTAAGAATCACGTATGTACATTTAACAACGAACAAACACTGAAGTATTTTATACAAAGCCTTATTGTGCTTAATATTTTAAGTATTAAAAGTGCTGACCATAATACGATGCGGCTCAACGCGAGCCTAGATTGTAAACTTAATAATAGGCAGGTATAAGTAAGGCACTGGGATAAGAAAACGAATTGAAAGGAGAATTGACGGAGTTGGGTTTCCATTATAGACAAATTATATATACCTAGGTATTATAAAACTTAGTACATTAGCTAAACAAGATCAAAGTGAATATGACGCTAAATTAAGTTTTGTACGCAGAGCAATAGGTCTTAAAGTAGGTATTATACTTTAAAAAATCTACTATCGTTTCCTAATGTCTTATTATTGGCACTATTCTTGTTAAAAACATTGTTACGTGCGGGGTGAATAAAAATGCTGTGTTAGGGTGAGAGGAGTCGATTTATTCTTGCAGACAAAGATTACCACATATATCACAAGACTTCTCGATTAAACCGTTAAACTCGCCAATGTCGTCGCTAAATCGTTCAATGTGTCGCTAACTCACTATCGCATATGGCTTCACAAAAACTATCAACTATAGCTTCCGTATCGCGTAGTGTAGCACACTTGCCTCGAGCGCAGATCCCCGTTTTTATATTCAGTCTGGATAGTCTTAGAAAGTACTCGAACTTTTAAATAAAGTAAACATCGAGCGTCGATTATTGTATCGGTACTAGAATGGTGCTTCAGTGAATCCTATTGTCGCAAAAGGCGAGCACTTAATGTAAAAACCGAACGTAGCGGGGAAAGGGGCAGGGGGAAGAGGCGCAGTAGGATTTGAGGAATATAGAAAGGAGTTGGTCGGTAAACGAAGGAGCATAATAATCGGTAGCAGGAGTGGGGCATGGACCTGCAGGTAGGTAACGAAATGGAATGTCTCGGTGAGTCATTTGTACTTATGAAACCTAGAACTAAAATGCCTAAATATATGTAAATGCATACTTGGCTCGGAGGTCAGGGAATGGCTACAAGGGGAGGCAAAGGGAGGCCATTCAGGAGACCGTAAGGTCCTAGAATAAAAGACCATCATTGTCGTGGTTGAACTGGTAGATAATCAATCCTCAATTCATAAAGATGTAACAAACACATAAAAATATTGTAGCTTCTTATCTACGATACGACATACCTACGGGCAGCTTCCGGTAAGACATCTTGAATTATTAGGCATTCATTACGCGTAAAGGGATTTCGCGACTCCTATCTCATAACCGTAAAGACCAAATTTCCTTTTGCACTTGTTTAAAGAAGGTTTTATGCACCGTAAAAATATGATTTTTTTTTTAAATGAAGGATCGTTTTACTAGTAGTTAAAGGGAAAAAACTAAACAAAAAAAACCAAATATATCATTATGAATAGGTTGTATGGGAATTTTGGCATTAATGGATATTCTCAATGAATATAGTGGATGCACCCGTGTTGTATGGTGGGCATGTGATTGGAAACAAATTTTTTTGCCTGATTTTAAGCTATTGGGCAGCTTTTAAAGGCTCCCACTTGGGGCTGTTTATTGTGTCCCATGCTCTACAATAGAAAATGCTGAAAAATAGTAAATAAAATAACTCCCATTAGAATTCATAAAGCAACCCATGTAGACATATCTAAATTTCGTAATTGACAATTCGTAAAATAAAATTTGTATCTATTTCGAAATCTAAATATTAAATTGCAATTATATTTAGATAAATCTACGCATCAAAGTCCAAAATTCTCTTCAAAAATACCTATCTTAAAATAATGTATATACACAAAAAAATCTCTTCCTCGGTCTTTCCATTAGTGGAACCTCCATTGGTGATTCAGAAAAAGTGGAAAAACAGACACACACACATATATATATATAAAATCTGTAATATACATATATAAAATTGTTTGTACAGATGTAAAATATATTGCAATGGAGTCCTTAAAGGATTATATTAATTTCTATATTATATTGGGTAGCGAAATATATCAAAAAAATGAATCGTTTATTTATGAATGTAAATACGTGTGATTTCCACGACAATCATTATTTCGGGAATCCGGAATCGGATGACGAAATTCTAATGTCCAAACCCAAAAAAAAAGGTCGTGACGCTATGATATGAACGTTATTTCCGTTTGACCACTAAAACCGTTGGTATCGGTGTCGTAATGGCGATCGTTGGACGAACAGTGAGCGGGTCTCAGGGTTCATTCGCAGAATTGCGTCTCGAAGTGCAGTTAGCGCACTCGCAAGGCCTTGGCGCAGCGTCGTCGACTTCGGGCAGGTGCGCGTGAGCGGCGCGATAGCACAGCTCACGGTATCGAGCACATCCTGCAATGTTTGTTTTTGGCCTTTATTTTAGCTCAAATTGTATGTCCCTAGTAAATTGGGAGGGTCAGAATTCATATTGGTCACTCTTCTTAAACTAGTCTTTTTATATTGCACCACCAACAAATTTTAAATAGGTATCACACATTAGGGCAGAACTTAGCACTGACGGCCTAGAAATTTGTAATTGCTGCTTTTTTCGGTATCAGCAGCAACCCATTTTACTTTTAAGACGAAATCAATAAGGTTTTATCACTATCAAAATGTCTGGGTCGCCAGTGTTCTGGAATTCCTAAATTGTTATTAATGGCGGCTAATCTCGAAGGTTCAAAGCAAATGGCGCTGGTGTATTTGGAGGTCTTGCTTTTTGTCAAACTCTATTAATTCATATGCAATTATTAGTTGAGTGAAAGAATATTAGACATTTTGTGAAAATAAAATGCCTCAGTGTTGTGTTGTGCCTTTGTGCTCATCGAGAACATCGGATGTGATGAATTTATTTTTGTGTAATATATGTTTGAGTGGACCCCAGAATGGTTTAGATTCACAATTGGACCAGATAGGTGGCGCTCGGGTTCAGGCGGGACGACGTCTGCTTAGATATATTAAGATAACTTGGATCACTTGTAGACTAAGATATCCAATGAATATTAATTAGTGAAGGGAAATCATGAAAGAAATAGATTGTACCTGTGGGCGGCAGAGCGAGCCTGGTGTCCGTAGCGAAACCGCGCTGAGCCAATCGATCCATCAGGGCGGAAGCTGACCATCACCGTTCACTGCCACCCTCGTTGCCTGGAATAATGAAGTTGTCTTTATATTATGCTTATTGCCTAAGCTGACTGACTTGTGCGTACAAAAAACAATCTAACGGTTTTGTTTAAATTTGAATAAAATTTCCGATTCCCTTTAAAAGTTTATCAAATTAGATCAATTTGAGACGTGATTAAAGACGTATTATTTATTTTAGTTCGTTATAACATAGTTTAAACTATAAGTAAAGTTTCTAAGTGTATTTGCAAGCAGTGCAGATAATAATTTTATGCTTAGTCTAAATTTCGTTATTAAAACTGATTTGTTCAAGATTCAAATTATTTTAAAATATTGTCATCACATTTCCACATACCTTCAGCAGCAGCGGGCGAATGTCCTTCTGATTTATCGGTGCGAGGTGATATCGATCCATCAGAATGTTCCTGGAAATTAGCCAAATTTGGCCATTATTATATTTATTATGCTTGGTCACTCTGTCCTAAACTGTGTCCTAATTGACACATCGGTAATTCCATTATTATCTTTGTTGGAGATTGTCTCGTAATGGCTTATAAATGGAATGGCTTTGATTCGTTTTATGCTTTAGCACGTCAGATAAATAATCTATTTTAGGCTTATGACTTTATTTTTAACTTGTTTATCTAATGGAAGTTTAGGTTTCAGAATATATTTGTTAATTTTTAGTTAGACTTGAGGTAATTTTTTTGACTTAATTCAGTATTCAAACGACATTATATCAACGTACAGTCAAAACTAGTGAGTCTAGAAATCTGATATTTGCAACATAGGTTTATTTTATAAAGCATCCCCGCTAAGACAGGATTTTTGAAAATTTCGACTCCTTGCGAAGCGGTGGCGGCTCGCTATAGTCATTACTAATTTCTTATAAATCCAATGTAACTCTTGGATTACGGGGTGTATGGCAAAACTTTCGAGAAAAAGAGAGAAAAATAATAATTCAAAACGACCTATTTATCAACCTATTCGCACAAGTCGACCTATTTTTATGAAAAAAAAAACAAAGAATTAAGTAAGTACCTAGTAATTTGAAAAGTTAGAGCCTTTTATTAGATAAGTACCTTCATGATAAAATATTTAAGTATCTAAATTATTTTACACTACAGATTTGATACGTTATCTATTTATTTCATAATTTCCTATTTGAGAAGTCTCACCTACCTACCTTTACAACGGGGTCGCTAGACAACGTTCCTTTGCCAATACGATTCGCCGAAATTCAATTGAAAATTTATCAGAGTAGGTACATAAAATATGGCATGGCGCTGTACTATTATTATTAACGTACACGTTAATAATAATACTGTATACACGTTACTGCTATTGTAAACGTTTTTTTAATGTTCGATAGACAGGCTGACACTTGATGGTAGCTATAGGTGGCTACCGTCGCCTATAACACAAGCAACGCCAAAGCTGCTACAAGTGCGCTGCCTACTGCAGTAGTATTACGGATAAGAGATAGGGAAATGGGCTCTGGCATCCCTTACTCACTCACCGAAACACAACAGCACACGTGCTGTTATTTCACGGTTGTCTTCTGTAGTTCAAGGGGGTGGTTACTGCCGCCAGACGGGCTGCCCAAAATGACTGCGAAAACGCAGTGTGCCCTGCCACTACTAAGGATAAGGGATGAGGAAGAGATAGGGTAATGGGCACTGACATCCCTTACTCACTCACCAAAACACAACAGCATATATGCTGTTATTTCACGGTGTTCTTATGTAAGGGCGTGGTTACAGCTGCTAGACCTGTTCAATTGACTGCGAAACGCAGTATTCCCTGCCACTACTTTCCAAATCCAGACCGAAGCCAACTTTGGAAAGTTCATTTCCATAGTTGACCACGCCGGTAATCGAACCCGGGACCTCTGAGACAGAGCGTTAAGGCAAGCACCCTAACCACTCATCCAACGGGCTCGTCAATCATCGACGTCAACGGGACGTTATCTACGTCCGAAAAATATAATATACTAGCTGTGCCCGCGAGTTCGTACGCGTGGTATTCGGAATAACGCATAAATTTTTTCTTTGTAAACAGATTGGAATGAAATATTCTAACACTAAATATTACCGGAAGCTTGCTACAATACATCAGTGGAAACCACATGAAAAATGGTTAAGCCGTTTCTGAGATTAGCGTGCAAAGAGGCATAGGCAAACAACGATTTTATTATAGATAAAATTCACCTGCCTAAGTTGAACCCTACCTAATATGATTGATCATATAGATCTGTCAACAAAACTCCTTCGAAACGGCTAGACCGATTTTTATGAATAGGTCGTAAAGTATTTTTCACCCTCTTACCTCCACCCCGAATTTTTTAATCGCGATTTTAGTATTTTTGTATGAAGAATATTCAAATAATTTAACCGTCTTTCATTGAGGTGAAGTGACGCGTCACTTTATATGGTTTGAAAATAAAATTAGACCCGATAGGTGGCTCCACAATCGGGTTACGGAATTATTTTCGGGTTTTGGCAGGACAACGTCTGCTGAGTCAGCTAGTAATTGAGATAAATATTGTGTTGGGAAATTGAAAAGTGTGAAAAATATACTTATACAAATTCGCTTCCATTAAATAATATTTCATAGTTTTTAAACTCACCCAAAAGGTCAGAAATTGTATGCAGTTGGTATACAACAAAGTAATTTATAACAAATTTACTGTAACTATCTATCAGGAGTATCGGTCTCGGCGTACGACGTGAACTTTACAGCATACTAATATAATTACTATGTGGGAGTAACGAAGTGTAACCCTATTTATTGCAGTAATCTTGTTGAAATAACAGAAAAATACACTTGAGTTTGAGGCCAATCTTACTATCCATGTCTACATATTTTATACTTACATATTATAAAACCCGCAACTTCGTACGTGTGGTATTCAGTATAGGGCGTAACTTTTTTGTTTGTGAACCGATTGGAATGAACAGTAAAATGTTATGCTACAATACATCAGTGAAAACCGTATTCAAACCAGTTAAGCCGTTTCTGAGATTAGCGTGCACAAACGCACAGACAAACAGACAAAAATTCTAAAAATTAAGAAAGGTACATTTATCAGCGAGTAAAATAGGCTACTCACCCTCCCACATCTCCCCCCTTTATATTTTAAAAAGTTACGCCGACGAAGTCTCGCGAATCAGTTATTTATAAAGAGACATGACAAAGTCGCGGTAAACGGTATTTTGAGTAACAAGAAAAGGGATTTTGGTGTAAAACTCAGGAATTATCGAGACTGAGATTCTTACGTAGGCTCTTTTTAACTACTTGAAAATTTTTTGACGATCTCTTGAGTACCCACAGAAAAAGGATATAGGTATATTGTTTCTGAGGGATCATCCAAAAAAAAATTTAAATCAACGTCTATTAGAAATATACGAGCAATAAAGATTAAAAAAAATATTTTTGTCAGGTGTTGAATATTTTATTTTTCAATCCTTTAAAAAAGAGGGACGGACAAATTTGCGGGAAAAAGCTAGTTATGCAATATTTATCTACAATATTATTTGAGACAATATTTCAGTCAATCGGCCTACGTTAATGTTTACCTATCTTAATAGATACTTACCTTATTTAAAGTTAAAATATACATTACCTAAATGTAGGATAAAATAAGAAAATCCAAAGCTATTTTCTTTTAGTTGCGATCTTACTTCAGTTGTCTTTATTATTCCAGTCTTTGTTATAATATCTTTGTTCCTTTGTGAGCGTTAAAGCGGTAGTCGTCAATGTTTTAAACAAAAGGTTTGTTATAATTAGCTTAGCGACTCATTATTTAGGTAGTCTCATGCTACAGTGAATTAACCTTTTTGTGCATTTAAAGTCCAGATTTCAAGCAAACCGAAATTGGTTTAAAACAATAAAATTTATTCTAATTTTTTTTTTGTTTTGCCTATTATGGGTGTGGGAATAAGCGCAATAAAATATTAAATAAGGTACATTAAGAAACGTTTTTAGGGTTCCGTACGTCCGAATAAAAAAAACGGAACCCTTATAGGATCACCCGAAAATTGACCATTCCCCCTATCTCCGAAACTACTGAACCTAAAATATTGAAAAAAATACAGAAATTAGTTTTCTACTTATAGATTATAGGAAAACCTATAAGAAGTCCATGATATTAAAATAAGATGGTAAATCACTCAATATTGTCTGTAGATTTAAAAAAAACATGATAGGTAACATCGTACGGAACCCTCTTCACGCGAGTTCAACTCTTACTTGTCCCGTTTTAATTATACAAAACTTAATGCCCGACCCTGGCATTAGGTTTTATTATGTATATATAAACCTCTCGTGAAAAGGTATCTTTCTGATAGGGAAAACGGCATTTAGAAATGTTGCGTGACTAGAAAGAGTTAGAGGATGTACAAAAAGACAGACAGACAGACGCGAGTAGCGACTTCAAATTATACTATGTAATGATAAAGACCCGCACTCGGCTTTGCATGGATGTAATTTTTTTGGAAATGTTATATGCGAACACTCCTCGCTTATCACTTTTTCCATTAGTGAAAACTGTATCATAATCCGATTTGTGTTTTAAAAGAAGTTTGCGTAGTAATAGAAAGAAGCGAAGCAACTTTTTTTATAATATCTTCTATACATATTTCTTTGTTACTTTTTACAATATAGAAGACCACCGTGAAATAATAGCATGTATGCTGTTGTGCCAGAGCCCTCTGTTCCCTTGCCAATGCCCTCCTAATCGCTTTAAATCTACAATCCAGTTAAGGCCGGCAGAAATTTAAAAATATTTTTTTTTCTTGTGCTGTAGTCACCTGCCAACCAAGTGGATCGTCAGCCTGCCTTCCGACCTTTCCATAAAAATAAGAAAAAATTGACCATCATATATAGCAGAATGTAGATTATGAAACATTGTACCTGCATTAGTACATGGATATTGGTAGTTAAAAATATTTGTTTATTTATTTATTGAATAGCAAACCTAACAGATTACAAGAAAACAATTTGATAAAAAATATAAACTGTCTATCTGCTCCCGGCTTTGCAAGGACACAAAATTTTCTGCAATTGTATACACAAACCATCCTCGTTTATCTCACTTTCCATTAGTGAAAACCGTATCAAAATCCGATGGGCGGTTTAGAGGAGGTTAGCGGAGAAACGGACAGAGGTTGACAGAGACTTTATTTCATAATTATGTGCATAGATGTCTTAGAGTAAATTCTCTTAGCTATATAGATGAAGATGAAAAAAGGTTCAAAGCAATGAAAACAACAACAGATACAAAATCAGAATTAAAAGTATGTCGGCGCTTTTGATTAACGAGAGTAAACAGCAATGACAACTGTCAGTTGTCAACTGGACAGCGGGAGCGGAATTCATTGTCGTGGACTCTGACACAACACCGAGCGCTAGCGCAGAGGCATCGTGGCCGATTATTACCTTACGAGAAGGCAATCGGTTTACATCAAGTGAATTGTGCTACGTGTTTGGTGGAGTGTTATCTGATTTGGTGTGATTGGCTGGTGGACAATGCGATCGAGGACTTATTTTGTGCCGATTATAGCGTTTGGTTTAGAATTACAACGTATGACCTAATGTTGAATTATATTCTCCGCGTCGGACTATTCGCGCCTATATGTCGTCATCAAATAATATGGAGACCAATGGTAAAGAGGACTCTAATCATGTCCCTTCATTGCGGAGGACCCTAATAAAATCCCTTCATCAGAAGTGGGATTACCTCACGAACACTGCTATAAGGATTGAAGTTACGCAATCATGTGGCGCAGTGTGATGGAAAATCGTCAGTTTTATCGAAGCCATAAAGGATCCGGTTACGACGAGTGAATTTAAAGTTATCAGACTTAAACAATGAAGCTACCGACGTCGATTCGTGAGCTTGGTGCAGCACCGTGGACCTGTGCCTCTCAGAAAGACCGTTACAAGGAGTTGCAGAGGCCGTGCAAAAAATATGAAGGTGTTACAACAACAACCCATCCTGGACAAGTCAAACAAAATCTGCTCTTGGTGCGGGTCAACGGATTATCGCGGAGCAACCGCGACTCAGAATGGAGGTGCTGTGGGACCCCTGTTGGCGGCCTATCGGGTTCGAGCGCAATGACGACTTCGAGAAATGATCGCTTTTAGTTCGATGGCTTTAACCTATGCAGTGAGATTAATCCCTGTGAATAATAACGGTGAGTCGTTTTCATTTTATTGTGTTTCTAGGGTAGAGAGCGCAGCCGATGAGTTAAGCGAAAATCGACATTATGATGTTGTAACGTTAGCTGGCCTTGCTAATCACGCAGTTTTACTATACCTACCTACAACACCTGAAAAAAATCTGAGGTTTTATTTCATAATGATCTATTGTTACTTCTAATTCGATCTACCCACCCAGTTTTGTTATGCGAGAATAATTATCTTAAAATTTTAATGTTAAGCTAGGGATCGACCGTGTTGTTTTGTTTCTATATAGACTTGACTTAAAGTGCTAGAATGTGAGTTATCACACCCAAACGAACCCAATAGCATGATTAGACTTGAACAGATTAGTAGTCCTGTAAGAGTAATTGTTAGTTGCACGAGGTCAAATATCACAATGTGTGTATCAGAGAAGTTGCGAGGCCGTCCGGTCCATGTCGTCATATGAGATGACGAGCTTGGTATAAGGGACACCTCGAGCTAGTTTCATTTGCATGACTGCGAGGCCGTCCGGTCCATGTCGTCATATGAGATGACGAGCTTGGTCGAAGGGACACCTCGAGCTAATTCCATTTGCATGACTGCGAGGCCGTCCGGTCCATGTCGTCATATGAGATGACGAGTTTGGTCGAAGGGACACCTCGAGCTAATTTCATTTGCATGACTGCGAGGCCGTCCGGTTCATACCGTCATATGAGATGACAAGTCTTGGTCGAAGGGACACCTCGAGTTAATTTCATTTGCATGAGGCCAAATGAAGGGTAAATGTGCTTGCATGAGTGCGTATGTGTGAAATTATATCTAGTAGGTCAGGATAGGACGAGCATAATGAATGTGGTGAGCCAGATAGTTTTTCTTTCTGTGCAGATTAATCGAACATGGATCGAAGCGGAGGGGAGAAGCGCACGAGGACGTGCGCATGTCAGTCTGGCCGTGTCGGCGCTTTTGATTAACGAGAGTAAACAGCAATGACAACTGTCAGTTGTCAACTGGACAGCGGGAGCGGAATGTCATTGTCGTGGACTCTGACACAACACCGAGCGCTAGCGCAGAGGCATCGTGGCCGATTATTACCTTACGAGAAGGCAATCGGTTTACATCAAGTGAATTGTGCTACGTGTTTGGTGGAGTGTTATCTGATTTGGTGTGATTGGCTGGTGGACAATGCGATCGAGGACTTATTTTGTGCCGATTATAGCGTTTGGTTTAGAATTACAACGTATGACCTAATGTTGAATTATATTCTCCGCGCCCGACTATTCGCGCCTATATGTCGTGATCGAAAAATATGGAGACCAATGATAAAGAGGACCCTAATCATGTCCTTTCATTGCGGAGGACCCTAATAAAATCCCTTCAAGTATTATAAAATTGAGCCTATATAGAGGTCGTATCCGGATCACGAAAAGCTTTACTATGTACAACAATAAATAAATTTTATTTATGTAACAATAAACCAAATGACAATATTTAATGTTTTCGTACTTGGAATTAGGCGTTATAGAAAATACTTTTAATCTCTGTAATGTGTTCCATTACTTTATATGTAATTATGTCCCGTGCTTTCATCTGCGTGTTAATTTAAATTTTCATATTCATGCACATTATTGGATATTCTCGGTAATGTACGGTTTTCGTCGGGCGGCTGCACTCTGTCATCATCGTCAGCTTACTGCATTGCAACGCCAGTCCTCAAATGGTCAACTGAATGTTGATTTACCTACTAATTTTTCTTTATGTTATTATGTTAAGGTCGATAGACATTCTGACATTCCGTCAGAAGCTTATTAACACAAGTTGTTTTAAGGTTATTAACACAAGTAAACCCCACAGGTACTGCAAATGCGATCATAGTAGGATAGAGAAATGGGCTCTGGTATCCCTTACTCACTCACTGAAACATAACAAGCACACATCTGATGTTTCACGGTGGTCTTCTGTAAGGAGTGGTTACTGTCGCCAGACGGGCTGCCCAAATGACTGCAGTGTCCTGCCACTATTTTCTAGATTTAGACCAGAGCCAACTATTAAAACTTCATTTCCAAAATTGGCCCTGAAGTAAGTTAAAGTAAGCATTTTAACCACATGACCAAGGGGCTTAAAAAAAATATATACCTTATGTTTATTGTTTAAAAAGCCTTTTATAAAGTTACTTTAATATTTATTGTAAATGCAGCTCCACACAAAGCTCCTAATCGGACGGAGGTTATTAATACGGAAGCGGATGCCCGACAAATTATTCAGTATGAACCACTTCCGCTACGAGTTTCCGGCTGCTCCCGTACAGGTATATGTACTGTACATATATATAAAGCACAATATGTTGCAATACCTTTTCCGTTAGCCAACAACTGATACCAATTACCATTGTGCATGGGAAATAGCTAAGATGGGAATCACTCTTTTAAACATACACTCTTTTTAACAATTTAGACTCCCCTCCCCTGTGAAAAAAAATGAATTACATTGACACGGAATACTAAACAAAAATTCTATTTTATTTAATCTTTTTTTTTTAAAAAAAAAGTTTAGTTTTGACGATCCCTCGGGAACCTAACATTTTGCCAAACATCCATCCATATACATCCATCCGTCCATTCACAACTTTCGAATTTATAATATAAATTAGTAAGATTATAATATTTGTAGGGCTATCAGGATTTATCTATCATCATCACCAGCCTGTGTCTCTCCATTGTTGGATATAAATTTCTCCCAAGGCTTGTCACCACGCTCGGTCCTCTGAGCTTCGCATCCAGCCGCTTCTTGAGATGCCTTTCAGGTCTTCCGTCCACCTGGCTGCAGAGTGCCCCACGCTGCGTTTTCCATATTGCGGATTGATTTGATCCGCATCAACTGAGTGAGACGCAGCTGCGCAAATTCCTGATAAAACTTTATCCCACAGATACACCAACTTTGGAACGAACAAATCCTTGCAGTGTCGTGGGCACATCTACCTCCCCTGGCGTTTACCGTTAGTGAACATCAATTGCTTGTCTTACACACTTTCAAATAAAAAAACTGTCAGTGTAAATATGTATTGTGATAATATAATGTATGTCTATAAAAATATCGATATAAAATTCGATGTGTTTAATATTTTTGTATTAAATTTTTATATTCCCAGTTAGCCATTTCTAAATTACGTATGTATCTAATGCATTACAAAATCGAATAAAACGATATTTGGGCGCTTACGTGTCCTAGGTACACTGCAAAACCTAATTAACGAAATAGCAATTAAGATTTGCTCTTTAGAACATTTCGCTCGTACCAAGCGGTTTACTTAGAACATCCTAACTAGTATTATAAATCCGAAAGTGGGTTTGTTTAGGTATATATTGTTAGCTCTCACGCCTTAACTATTCAGGAGATCGTCATGAAATTTTGTATACACGTTATCAGGGATGCAGAGAAGGACATAGGGTGGTACCCCTTTCATCCAGAAAAAGTATTGTTGCCGAGGTATCATCAAAAAACAAAAAATCGACGCCTTTCAGAAATATATCATCAATACATAATAATAAAATCGTAAAGAGCCGTGTTTTTTAAAATTTAAAGATTAAATATTTTTTCAAAAACACAATTTCTACACGTTGTAATTACACGTATGTTACTGAGGTCATAAAATAGTTTTTAGAATTTTTGTCTGTTTGTTTGTGCTTTTGTGCACGCTAATCTGAGAGACGGCTTAACCGATTTGAATGCGGTTTTCATTGACTATTGTAGCAAGCTTCCCGTAACATTTAGTGTTTGTTTCATTCCAATCGATTCACAAAAAAAAAGTTACGCGCTATACCTACCGAATATCACGCGTACAAAGTTGCGGGCTCAGCTAGCAAGGAATAAAGATTTAATAAATATTTTAACAAGTGAAAAGGGGCGCGCATGGAACGTTAGTAAAAGCTAGGAGGTATATAGACTTGGTAAATGTACGAGTAATTCTCACGTACATAGGCAACTAATAAATTAGCGAGAGGTATTTTAGCGTAACTAATTTCCAGTTACCTATCTTTTTTTAATTGAATGCTGTCTACGCAAACGAGACCGATATCGAGCGACTGGTTTTAATTGGCAATCTAAATGAAGAGGCTCCCATTCCATCTAGATAAGAGTATACTTGAAAAATCGACGTATTTCAGTAGGAAATTTTTTGGACGTATCAAAAGTCTATCGACGAGTATTACGTCTTTTAGAGGTGTTCGATTTTGATCCTATTAAGGTTGAATTTAGTATACTGTAACTATGAAATCCTAATCCATACTAATATTATAAATGTGAAATTAACTCTGACTGTCTGTTATCTTTTCACGCCTTAACTACTCAACCGCAAAAAACTCACAAAAAAGGACGTAGGGTACTTGTCGTCAAGAAAAAAATGCTGATCCCGTGGGATTATATAAAAATAAAATTCCAACACCTGGCGAAACTAAAACAGGAATGAAAATTTAATAAATTATTGCTAATATAATTTGTCAGGCGTTTAACGTTCTTTGTTTTTCATAAATTTCTCATATTCGGCCGATATACGAATCTATAGCCATAAATAAAAGAAATAAGCATAAATAAGGATAATTTTTGTGTTATAACTTGTGTCTGAGTTAAGGAATTTCAGCACTAAAGAAAATTTCACCAAGAACGAAAAATGTAAAAGAGTTTGTTCAGTTAATTCTTTTATCAGTTTAATCCTAATGCTAAGCTCTGCCGCCGACATTAACTTTGCGCCAACTTTGCCGCCGAACCTAATATTTTTCTAAGATAAAAAATATTCTAAAACTTAATCCAGGTAATAAGCTATCTGTGTGCCAAATTTCATCCAAATCCGTTCAGCCGTTTTTGCTTGATTGAGTAACAAACATACAAACTTTCGCATTTATAATATTAGTAGGATTTAGAAATAGATATCATATAGATTTGAAATAATTTTAAGAGAGTTTCGTTTGCAATTATTTTGGAAACAGCTTATGCTTAAGATTTTAATACGCAAATAAATTAACAAATAATAATAATTAGGCAAAAAGTAAAGGGAGGCCTTACATAAAAAAAGAAACTTAATCACATAAAAAAATGCTCATTCTAAATGGTGTTATATAATATCGAACATTGTAACCTAAGGTTGTAACGTGAGTGGTTGAATTTAATTTGCTAGCAAACTTCGTTTCATAACGAGTTTAAAAGTAAGTCCATTAAACTTGGAGGGCTGGTTTTGAAATATTCAGCTGCACCTATAACACATGGGAGACACTGAAAACATGTTTTTCATCTACGACTAAGTAGGGCATCTCACTTAACGTAAATAGACGGGGAAGAGTATCCCCAACTATGAATGATAAATGAGAATTTCATTTTGAAGCACTTCATACGAAGGTAGATAAAAACGTCGTATAAGAAATCTTAGCAGAAATATTATCGCCTTTACTTTACGGAAAATATTTGGAGGCTATGATTTAAAAATTCTTTTTCAGTAGCGGTACTATTATTAAGATTATCATTTGGTTTGGATTCTTAATTAATATACTTTTAATTATAATATTGTATAAACTTATCTTTTATAGATCTTAACTTTAATCTATACTTACTAATATTATAAAGCTGAAGAGTTTGTTTGTTTGAACGCGCTAATCTCAGGAACTACTGGTTGGAATTGAAAAATTATTTTTGTTTTAATAGTCCATTTATCGAGGAAGGCTATAGGCTATATAACATCACGCTACGATAAATAGTATTATATATAAGCATCCAGTGGACCGTCAGACTGTCTGTCGATCTTAACATTAAAAAAATCGTTCTTTGCCTACTATGCCTTTGTGCACGCTAATTTCAGAAACGGCTTAACCGATTTTCATGTGGTTTCCACTGATATATTGTAGTAAGTTTCCAGTAATACGTAGTGTATATTTCATTCCAATCTGATTATAAACAAAAAAGTTGCGATATCACGGAACACTAGTCAGAAATATGTATAGTTAGACGATTAAAAAGGCTAAAACTTTTTGTATTAGTGTAGTGACAAATTAGTAACATGTAGTTATGTTGGTGTTGTCTATAAAGAACACAATAACAATGTGTCTTCCTCTTATTAGAGAATAGCCTCGGGCTACAGGAGCAAAAATGTAAGCAAAAATTTGTAAAATGTTATCCAGAATCTCACTTGAATTTTTAGATCGTATACGCTAAGCTTTAAAGTTTAGTGTTTAGCCTTCAAGAGTATAAATGCATTGCGTCTAAAAACATGTGAGCTTTTTTGTTTCTTTAGACAGGCAGAAGAGCCCCTCGATGAAATTTGACACAGGGTCCATCTAGTGCAAGCTGCGCCACTGCTGTCAGTGAAATGGCAGAATAATGTATAAACAGCAGCACCTATGCTGTTGTTTCGGTGAGTAACGGATGTCACAACCTATCGTTATCCTCTCCTAATCCCCTATCCCTAATCCTACTAAGGTAGGTAGCGCGCACTTTCATCACCTGTAACGTTGCTTGTGTTAATAGGCGACGACAGTCTAACAACACACCACCTTTTTTTTTTTTTTTTTTTTGCGAGGAGAAATCCATTTACGGATTCCCTACCGCTGGCTAGACGGTAGGGATATGAGGGACTCACCCAGTCAATGGACTGGTCCTACCCACTAAAACTCCCCGGTGTCTCCTTGCCCTTTGAGCGGGGTGGACCGGGTTCTGCCGAGGCAAACAAACAACACCTTTGGTGTTGAATATTGCTTGATCTGGTTCTGGCATCCCTTACTCACTCACCGAAACACAACAGCATATATGCTGTTATTTCACGGTGGTCTTATGTAAGGGCGTGGTTACAGCTGCTAGACCTGTCCATCCAGCTCGTAAGGCTACGAGCTATTATTTCATGGCAGTCTTCTGAAATGAGGTGATGCCCGGTGTATCCTGCCATAAGTAAATGATTATTAGAAAATGGTAATCTCTTTTACTAACATCGTCTCCATTTTCCCGAAAACCCTGCATGTCTAAAAAGACTAAGAATCTTCCAAGGAAATTGAGTATGCATGTGAAGTATGCATCTGTAATGGACTGGCTTGGTGGACCAATTCTCCTCTTTATACAGACGAGCAGCTTCTGTCCAGCATTGGGACATAGCAAATGTAATACTATAAGTAAGTACTTATTGTTTTGTAGATTTCTTATTTGAAATGGAGTGTAAGTGTATTATTATTTAATCCTTATTTTAGTATAGGTATATGTCTTTAGTTTTCTATGCGTGACCTCACCGGCTTAACGGAAGACCAGCGCAGATTTAACAACCTGCGTTATGTGAGTCGGAGCGGAGCCTGTTTGCGGCAGGAACGTTTGTGCGTGTGTTGTGCTTTGTTGTTGCGTTTGTGCGTGACAATACTAATAGATCTTTTTTATTTATTAGTATTGTCAAATGTATAGTGTACTCAAATATTGTCCTTTGTTACAAATAAAATGTATACTATTCTATTAATATGTAGGCTGACATAGATCGAACTATTTATAAAGCTACGTCACCTGGTGATGATCAACGTTTGTTGTAGCCGTTAGCAAATCCAGAATAGCCGAGAAAGAACCTCTCGCTGCCCGTCGATAGCCCTCTGGTGGTATTTCAGCAGCGCCTCCGGCAACGCTCACTGGTGACTGCGACCACTAAAACATATTAACTAAATAAGTCATCTCTTCAAGATCCCAATGCTTGACACTGGTTTGTACTTAATAACTTACTTACTTAATAATTTTGTCTCTATGTTAAATAAGCATAAAGATATAATTAGTCATTATATCTTATGTTGACATAACTGTAGGACAAATGCATTTAAATGCAACAATTACTTAAACATAGGAATAGAGATAAGGACACAGAGTAAGGCTCTTTCAGTAGTTACGTCTAGCACTCACACAACTTTGGCAAGCTGTCTGGCCATTGAAGTAGACAGACCAGCTGACGGTCTACTTGATGGTAGGTGCCTACTGTCTCCTATAACCCAAGCAACGTCACAGGTGTTGTAAATGTCAACCATGGTAGGATTAAGGATAAGGGATAGAGAGATGGACTCTGGCAGCCCTTGCTCACTCACTGAAACACAAATGCAAACATTCTGTTATTTCAGGGTAGTCTTCTGTAGAGGGCTGGTTACTGCCGCCAGACAGGCTGCCCAAATGACTGTGAAACACAGTGTATCCTACAATATCTCATTACCGAATGAACTGACAAAATAGCTTCCAGAAATTGTCGGATTCCAAAAGCATATTTGTTATATAATAAGTAAATTTGTTATATCCCTTTCCAGATTTGTTTGTTCGAAAGTTAAAGTGAAAACGTATGTATTACGCAACTTTAGATTAAGGGTTGACGATCCTAAAACTTTTGTCAAGTGTTTCCCGAAGGAATACTTGTTCTTTGTACTTATGATAATTCAAAGAGAACATACAATTTGTTTTTTATTTTACGCTTTCAAGTAATACTCGTTGTTCCTATAATTAATAATTAATTAATAATTAATAATAATAATAATTAATAAATATTAATTTTAAATATTTAAAAAATAATTGTAATATACCTAAGTGTTTAATTTTAGTTCCGAATATCATTAACATGTTAGGTTTACAAAATTAGAAAATGCTGAATTAAACGTTGCTACGACTAATTATGAAACGTTCTGGAAAAAGCGTTCGCGCCGGCCGAAAGGCTCGAACGTTCCACCCTATCGATGGTAGCCTTTCCGATTTGTATCAAAGGAAATTCCTTCTTATTTTTACAAGATAGAGTTTATATTTCAACAGAAATAGCATTCCCGAACTTTCAATGGTTTGTTTCTTGTTTATCTTTTCTAGTAATTTCGAAATACATCGAGGCGTTTAGCGCTAAGTATAAATAAGAGGCTGCCGGTCAGGTGTGATTTAGTTATGCGACAACCAGCGATACGAAAGCGACACTTCGGAGCTTTTGAGAATTTACCTGCGACAGTGAACCGGCGACACATATTGACGACTTTTGGCAAGTTTAACGGTTTCATCGGACAAGTTTCGTTTTGGCAGTCATCTTGGTTTGTGAAAACAAAACGTTCGTTTCGTCATTTTAACTCACCCCGCACGTAACAATATCAATTCATCAATCGCCGATGCAATTTTTTTTTGCAAATCATACACAATATATATGCGCAAATATATACACAAACCTCCCTTGTTTATCACCTTAGTCGTATTAAAATTTGTTGGGTGGCTTAAAAGGAATTTGCGGAGAAACAGACAGAAGCGGATAGTGACCTTATTTTATAAATTATGTAGATATAGAAATGAATGCCCAACTAAAGTGGGTTACTAAACGTTATTTAATCAAATTAACAGATTTTTTTGCCAGTCAGTAATGGTTATGTCCAGTAAACGTCTAGGTATTCGCTCTTATAAATCTGAAATAGACTCTGTTAAAAATTATAAGCAAGATTTATATCTAAAATAAAAGCTTATCCTAACTATAGCATACGCGTTATCAGCTGAGTCGTCTGGTAATAAATCATTTTATCTGTCTATCTCGCTCGCACTTACAGGTCTTATGGAGTGGTATAGCATATCCGTCGCCATAAACGTTTATTACTTGACGACGATGATAAATAATGCGTCTACTATAGCCCATTTCTCTATCTCTTCCTAATCCTTTATCTTTAAGCGCACTTGAAGCACTTGGAGACGATAGCCATCTACCATCAAGTGGGCCGTCAGCCTGTCTGACCATCTTTATATAAGAAGACACTAAAAAAACTAATATTATAAATGCAAAATGAAATTGGTTTGTTATGCTTTGTGAAATTTTGCATACACATTGTAAGGGATAAGTGCAGCTTTCATTCAAAAAAAGTACTTTTCATACAGAAAAAAAAAGTATTATACATATTTTATGTACCCACGAAAAGGCATTTATTTATTTGTCCCGGAGGCGTTCATTATAAATGAGTTATTTTGCTCTGAAATAACAACACACAACTTTTTGTACTGTTTTCCGATTATTAGATGAATCATTATTTTATTTTACAAGCAAATTTAGCTTTGAAGAATGTTATTTAGTCACAGCTTGATAAATAGATTGATGATGCTTTTTCGTAATCTATTATTGTAAGAAAATAAGTTATGCCTATACTATAATATAATTTCTGACAGAATTGACTATGTTCAAAAACCCAAGAAATGAAATTCTAGTTTCAATTGGTTTTTCTATCCCAGTATTTATCTTGTATTATCTATTATCGGGTTGACAATCTATGCTCGCGTTGAGTCGCATCGTATTACGATCAGCATTTTTAAAACTTAAATTTTATTATGCACAATAAGGCTCTGTATAAAATGCTTCTTTGGTTTTTTATTGTAAAGTGTATGCGATTACTAAGTGTTTCACATCATACGATCGGCTTGCACATTTTAATTAAATTAAATAAGAATAAAACTGAAATTGTGATAAATTCAAAACGGTTAAAGGCATCGCAGACTGGGCTCAGAATGAGCACAATTTTTACGCACAAACTAACAAAATAAACAGAACCTAATAACCTGATCATTTAGGTGCAATATTGCATAGAATTTTTTTATATTTTCTTGGAGATAACCGAACAGATTTAAAATTGGAAGATGAACTAGATTTAAAATTGGAAAAAACTAGATGAAAACCCGGCTTCGCTCGGGTGTAATGTGACTCATAATATGTACAAAATGTAGGTAAGATATTTCTGTAGTTATCGGGTTCTCAAGGAATATTAAAGGCAAAGCGGCATTGATTTCGCTCAATCTTTGCAGCAAGACGTTTCGTTTTACACAGTCACATGAGTCACAGTTCTTTGTGATGGACACTTTGTTTTTAAAATGAATGGTGCGACGACGACGTATTGAGTGGCGAGGCGTATGTGCGCTAGTATGAATGAAACGGAACGTTTATTAACCACTCAAGATGTCACAGGTGTCAGTGACGTTTCGCTAGAGTGGCCAATATGGCGACTGCGATTTGTCTGTCAGCACCAAAGATTGGTCAGCACATGGTCAGCACCATGTCAGCACCATTAGAATTTAACAAAATACTTGACAATCCGCATTTTGCTGATATATGTTGTCGACTCGAAATCTTTATTTTTTTATGTTTTATTATTCAGGTAAGGTTTCAGTCGAGTCTACCGTACCCCTTGACGAAATTATTAATATAGATAAATAAAATTAGCCGATTAAAACTTTAGTATAGAACTTAATTAATAAGCCAAAAAAGAAAATGTATTTGATTTTCTTATTACTGTGACGAGAAAGATTTTTTTTGGTAGTAATTTACTATTTGTTTTTCTCAGAAATTTCTTATTTTAGAATTTGTTTAAAGATAAATAAATTATAGTAGTTCTGGACTTACTAGCACAATTTGGAAATGGTTTTGCACTCCAAATATTTATCGATTGGTCGTAATGGAACAGGAAATAACATATAATTTTTGCTAACTTATTTTGTATTAGTAAAAACTAAACATCTTTATTCGTAATTACCATGGGTAACAAACGTTACCATAGGCAATTGTAAAAAAAGATAATTTTTTTTTACTCATCAATACATAAGTAATAAAATCGTAAAAGAGCCATGTTCGAACATAATTTTTCAAAAAAACGTTTTTTACACGTTGTAGTTGTTACCGAGGTCAAAAAAATAGTTTTTAGAATATTTGTCTCACAAAGAGCGCTCAGAAAAGGCTTAACCGATTTCAATACCGTTTTCATCGATATGATACAAAAAGCTTCACGTAACATTCAGTGTTTGTTTTCTAATACCATGCGTAACAAAGTCGCGGGCGAAGCACTACAAAATAATTGAATCGAATTTACTTATCATCAAACGCAAAGTATTTACTTATACATGAATTAACAGGGCATCATAAACTGAGCGGAGGTGTTCTCCTGGGACTTGAGAGCGAATGAGAATTCAATAATGCATGGAACAGGCTGCCCTCTGTTTTACATGGATCACATTGAACTTTCATTGCTATTGTTTTTCTATGTATACAGTCTTAGCCTCTTTACTAGAATACTAAGCCCTCTTTTATTATGAACTAGCGACCCGCTCTCGGATTTGCACGTGTACAATTTTTTTCTACAAATTATATACACAAACCTTCACCGTTTACTGGTCTCTCCATAAGTGAAAACCGGATCAAAATCGGTTGAGCTGTTTTGGTGTCCGTAGATAATATACATAGACTAGGCTTGCCACCTTTTGACGGTCTACGATTTTCATAACTTTTTATTTTTTAATTTGGAACATATATTTTACATTTGAGCGTTAAAATTTTAAAATATCCAGTCTAAATTGAAAAAGTCTGGATTTCTGCCTTGACGGTTTCTTTCCTTTGTCCATACATAGAATGCATGGTGTATGGCCGTGTGTGTGTTTCCTACAGGATTCCTACAGAAGATCAATGCTGGCCTATGCCAGCAAAATGCTGAGTAGAGGGACCTGTTTGTAAATTTCTTTCTTGCTGTTGCTGTTGTTTTTTAATCGTATGTTTCATAAGTTACAAATAAATTGATTGATTGAATACTATACTAAAAATACTCTCGCAGGCCGCGTCTGATACAGGTACAGACAAAACAAATATTGAATTTTTGGCGCTGCTGATAACAGTATTTTCTAATAAAATTAAAAAATCTACACATATATTGAGTAGAAAAAGAAAACTCATAATATAAAAAACAGTCAAGTATTTTTAATCGTTTATTTATGTGGTTTTTATTAGAATTTTGAGCTGTGTTCGTGGAGTAAACACTTCACAATTAATAACAAATTACAAAATCTGTTTAGCGCAAAGATATATATTATTATAGTCGTCTTCAAAATGTGCTGTTTATTTTCTTCAAAAACTTTTCCATTTTCTTAATTAAGACCTTACAATGTTGTAAATTATCTCGTTTTTTCTCTCATAATCATCGTTCTTTTCTAATATACCTAGGCAACACACAATGGTAATTAACATTTTATTGTCATAAAGGGCAACTGTTAGGTACATAATTAATATGAAAAACTAGGTAAGATGGCAACGGAGGTGCTCCCCGCGCGCACGGTCTGGGGTCTTCTATTTCTTCGTTTTGCACAGCGAGACTAGACCCTTAGGAAAAAATTTACACACCTCAAATATACTCTTTCATTTGATTTAAAAATACTGTCTTGAACTTCGTACATAGTGCAGCAATCTTCATAAAGTTTATTTTCATCAAAAGTTATCTTTAAATCTATGGTCAAATTTCTCAAATCGTGACACGTAAACGGTTTTTTCATTGACAACGGTATTCCGGGAGAATTTCGTTTATAAATTCTTCCGCAAGCCGAGAGATTTTAATTTTCAGGGCTCAATTCCGGGAGTCTCCCGGAATATCGGGAGAGGAGGTTTTTATTTATAACTAGTTGACCCGACAGTCGTTGCCCTGTCAATTACATAGAAACCAAACCATCCAAATTTCTGACTATTTACGAACACAACAAAAAAACAGCAAAATCAGACATACAGTTCTTGTGACAATTGATTTTTATTTATATAGCAGATACAAAAAACTAAAAAGACATTAAAAAAGAAACATATTTTGTCTATTATTATTTATTGATAGGTACCGAATAAATATTGAGGTACGAAGAGTTTACGCGAGCTGCCGCCCGAGCAACGTTGATCGTATACTACCTAATTGTGCAAAGGCTGCAATGTCGTACGCGTGGTATTCAGTATAGCGCGTAACTTTTTTATTTTGGAAACCGATTGGAATGAAACAAACACTAAATGTTACGGGAAGCTACAATATACGTACATCAGTGAAAACCGCATTCAAATCGGTTAAGTCGTTTCTGAGATTAGTGTGCACAAACCCACAGAGAAACAGACAAGAATTCTAAAAACTATTTTTTTGACCTCGGTAACATAAGTATAAATTATGTTACCGTGTATAAATTGTTTTATTTTTGAAAAAAATATTTAACGTACCAAACACGGCTCGTTTACGATTTTATTATATATATAGAATAGATGTAAATGCTGACGTGTCACATGTACGATACTTGGATCATACATCATGTGAATGTTTTTTTATTTTGAACTTGAAATTTTTACCAAACAAAAAAGTACGCATCAATACTTACTTCTATACTATTAATAGTTGAAGAGTTTGTTTTTTGGTTGAACTCTGAATTTAAGTGGGATTTTAAAAATTCATTTTGCATTCGATAGCACAATTCAACGCTTTTAATTCAATTCTTGAGGAAGGCTATTTATTATCACACTATGACTCTTAGAAGCCGAGGCGGGTGAAACTGCGGGATACAGCTAGTATCAAATACCTAAACTGAGACAAAGAAAAGTAGATTCACTGTTGACAGAATTGATAAAGCTCTTTTAAACTTTGATCTTTCTCGACTTTCACCTTAAATAATAACGTATATTAGTCATCATGTGTTGCATGCGATTAAAGAAAAATGATATCTAGTTCTGAACCAATAAATGTAGAATATAAATGAACATTTCAAGTGGATTTATCATCGGGGATATAGCTCAGTGGTAGAGCATTCGACTGCAGATCGAGAGGTCCCCGGTTCAAACCCGGGTGTCCCCTAGGAAAATTCAGTCTAAATGACAGGATTGTTTTTACAATCCTGTCATTTATATAAAACTAGCTTTATATAAAACTAGCTTTCCTATCCTATCGCTACTAAACTTCACAGGATCAACCGCTGGGCTAATCTGTAGATAGCCTGAAAATTTCATCAAAACCGGTTGAGCGGTATTGGAGTCCATAGGGAACATGACACACATATCCATTTTTATCATGTAAAGATGTTAGACATTGTTTTTAATTCTAGGTATCCAGCATGACTACCTATTATTAATTAATTTTGCATCATTAAAATAACAGAAAAATAATTTAGTTTACAATTTAAAATTAATGGCATAATAAATAAAATGGAATAGAATTTATACATTTACAATTGAATTATTAACAGCTTGGCAATAATTTTACAATAAAATTACTTTAAGGGGTTCGGGGATTAGAGTCACTCCCTCCGACATAATCAGAGACCTTATTTATATTTTTATATTTGTATGTCGTTTTATTATAATAGGTTGAGGAAAAAGTTTCTTCGCATTTTATATGAAAACTCAAGACATTTTTTTTTTTCAAAGTTTATTTACATTTAATTACAGTATACATATGTGCCATTTTGTTTGATGACTTTTGCCATCTTGTATAGGGACATGATTCCGTTGTTGTAGAAATTTTGGGATTTCTGATCAAAAAACGCGATAAGTAGTTTTGGCAGTTCTCTTGTGATGTTAACGTGACTCTTGTGATGTTAATGTTAACAGGTGGAAATCTGAAGGTGCAGGGTTATATACATGTCCCAGTCAAATTCTTAATTTTTTCTGAGTGGCTAAAGATGTGTGTGGTCTAGCGTTGTCGTGATGAAAGACCACACTCTTCCTATTGATCAATTCTGCCCACTTTCTCTCAACTTCTTGCTTTAATCTCATCAGTTGTTGGCAGTAGAGATCCGAATCGATGGTTCTGCTCAGCGGTAAAAGTTCATAATGAACAATGCAAACATACACAAATTTAGAATGGCTCGTACTTGTAGCGGATGTGGTACAGTAATAAAAGCAAAGCATTTTTTCGAATGCTGTATTTGCAGAGGGTACTTTGACCTGGATTGCATAAACGTTAAGACAGATGAATTCAAAAAACTAACAACCTCATATAAAGCTGCATGGACGTGTCCGGTATGCACAAGTGCCAAACCTAAGGGTGACAACACGAACACCCCAGTCCGTGGTTCACTACTTTCCGACGATAATACGCCCACAGACGGTATCATTCTCGGGACTAAATCCGGTAAAAATACTGACGTGATGAAATCTTTGCTCACACCGGATAATAACATGTCCAACACAAACTGTTACGGAAATGACATTGTTACGGAAATAAGGGCCTTGAGACACGAGATGAACGTGCTTAGGGAGCAGATGAGTCTAACTTCGACGACAATACTCCAATGGAACAGTAAAATGGATGAATTTGAAAAAACTATTCATGCCCGTGATGCTGAAATATCCGCTCTTAAGGTAACGGTTGGACTACTGAATCAGAAGATTTCTGCTCAAGCCCAGTCTGAATTGAAAACGAACTTGAAATCGTTGGGGTTCCGGAGCTACCAAATGAAAACTTATACCACACCGTACATGTAGCTGCAGTCAAGGTCGGCATCGCGTTGGAGGATTCGGACATTGATTGGACTATCAGAGTTGGCCCCCGACGCAACGTAGGTGATCCCGTCTCCTCCGATAATAAATTGCCAAGACCAATCGTTGTTAGAATGCTGAGGCGTGCAAAACGTGATGAGTTTATCAAGGCTGCCAAATTAAGACGAAATCTAACAACGGAAAATATCACTCATGGTCCTATAAACCCAATGTATATCAACGAAAGACTAACTAAGGAAAATAGGTATTTATTTCGTGAGGCTAGATCACGAGCTAAACAATTCAACTACAAGTTTTGCTGGACTCGTGGAGGATCCATATTCGTACGCAAAGAGGAGAAGTTGCCTGCACGAATTATTGGATCTGTGGAAGACTTGGACCGGTTTTTCGGTAAAACAAAACCTTGCGACCAAGACATACGGACCAAGACGCAATCGTAGTATGGATCCATCCCTCCTGGCTCTTCACTTCCCGAACCTGAATTGCAACGTTTTGAACCGGTTTCGTGTCTATTGGAATCACTATGCTCTCTTGTTTACTCTGTTTTGGTTAATTTTGTTACATATTTGTGTGTCTTGTATTGTAGATAATAATATTAATTTGTATTTTCTTATCCAACTCTTGACTGACCATGCTATTTCGTATATCCTGAAATGTACTGTTCTTATGCTGATGTACGCTGGTGGTATTGTTTTTCTGCCCTATTCACTATTAGATAGAACGCTGTGCTTCACTGCTCTTTTTCTTTTGATGTACTACCGACTGTTATGCGGGAGCCGAATCGTGGTGCGCAACCATTCATACTGTAACATCCAAATACACATAAATTGCTGTCTTCTCATTTAATTTAAATACTATCTCAGACGTAATTGACGAGAATTTGGAGTTTGCCTGCCACGGTTTAGGTTCCGTTCGTGACTTTAAGAGTATCCTTGCACCGGTACTGAACTTCAGGGTAGTGACTTACAACATCAGAAGCATTGGTAGGAACTTGGATGACTTCCTGACGAATCTCAGTTGCGCTGGCACTACATTTGATGTAATCGTTTTGACTGAGTGTTGGCTCAGAGATGCAACTTCAGTTGGTGAGATTGATGGTTATAGGTCTTTTCAAACAACTAATCATATTAATCAGGCTGGGGGGGTGGTCGTCTATGTCAGGAATGACTGGACCGTCAGTATCATGGAGCCAGCCTTATGTGATGCTGATTCCCTTGTAGTTGAGATTTCTAGCGCAATTGTATTGATAGGTATTTACAGATCACCTTCTTTCAAAGTTTTGGACAACTTCTTTGCCTCACTCGATACGTTACTCGCCTCACACGAGGGACGAAACTTACTGGTGGCTGGCGACATGAACATAGACATCTCTCCAAGCCAAACTTCGAGTGTCAAATCCACATACCTCTGTCTTCTCTCGGAACACGGTCTCATACCAGCTGTAAATAGGCCGACAAGGGGGACTTCCTGCTTGGATCACATTTTTGTTAAGTCGGACACTGTTGGTTTGTCAGCGGTATGCCCTATGCCGGTAACTGATCACGATTTAGTTGTTTTGGCTGCGAGTTACAGTAAACCAGCAAAAATCAAACAACCCAATTCTGGTAAGACAGATATTCCAATGTTAAGAACCGAGTTATCAAAGTCTAACTGGTTGTCAATAATAACCTCCTCTAATGCCTCGGAAGCAGCCTCCCAATTTTCTAATCATTTTGTGGCGCTCGTCACCAACAATACTCGGAATGTTAAGACCGCTAGGTCTAGAGTAATTCTTAAGCCGTGGATTACTGCTGGCTTACTCAGGTGTATTAGGCACAGAGACTCACTTCATTCAAGATCAAGAAGAGAACCGGGCAATGACCTGCTGAAACATATATTCACTCGCTACCGAAATTTCTGTAATAATCTTCTGCGTAAACTAAAGTTGGAATACTACAATAAGGAACTTCTCCAAAACTCCAAAAATCCGAGAAGGCTCTGGGGTACCATCAAAAGTATTTGTGATCTGTCGAGGAGAAACTCTGAGCCCACCGAACTTTTAAACTGTAAAAGTGACCCATCAGACTCTGTTAATTATTGTAATAAATATTTCTCAAGTGTAGGTAGCCTTCTGGCGGAGAGGACAATGGCTAATCTGCAAATAAATCAGTGCTCCCTTGCGCTTAAGTTAAACACACCGATCGCCTCCTCCTCATTTTTTCTACAGCCGACCGACCCTGCTGAGGTTAATAAACTAATAACAAATCTTAAAAATAATTCTGCCCCTGGTCCCGATTCAATCAAAAACTCGGTCCTCAAATCTGTCAGAGAGTATATTGTATATCCTCTTACATATATATTTAATCTTAGCCTGTCCCAGGGTATTTTTCCTGATATCTGGAAACAGGCTTCTATTACCCCGATTTATAAAAATGGCCGTAAAGATTCCCCTGCCAACTACAGACCTATTGCTCTTCTAAGTACCTTCGCTAAACTACTCGAAAAAATCGTAAACAAACGCCTTTTATCATATTTGGAATCATTTTCTCTCCTATCCAACCGTCAATTCGGTTTCCGACGAAACAGATCAACGGAGGATGCTGTCAGAATGCTCACGGACTTTATCTCGGATTATCTTGACGGTGGCTGGTGCTGCATTGGCGTCTTTTTAGACCTTGCGAAGGCTTTCGACACTGTGTCAATTCCCCTGTTGCTACGGAAGCTGGAACGATTTGGAGTAAGAGGCACCCCCCTGCAGTGGTTTCAAAGCTACCTGTCAAATCGAGGACAGCGTGTTAAAATTGGCTCCGTACAGAGTGGCTCGGAAACTGTTCACTTCGGAGTTCCTCAGGGTAGTGTCCTTGGACCTACTCTTTTTATAGCTTATATAAATGACATTGTTACCTGCTGTGGCGGTGAGGCCGAGTTGGTTTGTTATGCCGATGATACAGCTGTCATCTTTCGGGATAGGACATGGGATTCGGTATTTTCTATGGCTGAGATGGGTTTGACTAGGATTGCGAATTGGTTGGATTTGAACCTCCTCACACTAAATAATGACAAAACAAAATACATTACTTTTTATAAAACCAAACCATCCATGCCAAAAAATCTTCCACCCATTAAAATACATAGATGTGGAATCACCTCTCCACGGTCGCCTTGCAACTGTGGTTCTATTCTTGCCACCTCCTCACTAAAGTACCTTGGCATTATCATTGACGACCGCCTCTCTTTCAAAGTCCACATAGAACTTTTGTCTGGGCGCATTAGGAAGACACTGTATGCAATGAAAAATGTGAGAGATGTGGCGTGGCCTGGAGTTAAAAAAATGGTTTACACTGCGCTATGCGAGAGCCTGCTTTCATACTGTATATCTGTTTGGGGAGGATCGAACAAAACGGCACTAATTCAACTCGAAAGAGCGCAACGATCTGCTCTTAAGGTACTGTATAAAAAACCTTATCGATACCCCACAACCTCCCTTTTCAGTGACTGCAAGGTTCTCACGGTGCGCCAACTGTTTATCTTGAAGGCTGTACTCTCCGCTCACCGCTTGACCATCTCGAGCAGCGCCTATAAGTCATTGCTTTCCAAAAGGCACTTCAGGATTCCTGTTCCGCGGGTGGCCTCTGGTTTCGGGAGGCGATTTGGCCGATTCCTTCATCCGTTAATCTATAATAGGGTGGTTGATCTTTGCGACTTTGGGAATTTGAATTGCAAAAGGGTCTCTTTTATTGTTAAGGGCTGGCTTCGGAGTTTGTCATATGCCGACACCGAGGGCATCCTTTGCTCGCTCTGTTAGAGTAAGTCTGTGTATTTTTTGGGTTGTGCCAGCGTGGCTGTGGTGTGCTATGGTCTATCCTTTTCTATCTGATTTACACCATGATTAATATTTATATCGTAATGCTTTCTTCCTTTTTAATTTTAAGTTTATATATAGGCACTTTTTCTATGTTTTTATATATGTCCCCTAAAATATGTTACTTTCTATTTATTATTAAGTATTCTGTAATTTTTTATTTAATATTATTGTATATTAGGTATTTTAGATTAAGTAAGCATATGCAGTGTTCATGTATTTGCAGTAGACTCCCACGATACAAGCACAGCTTAGTGTGGGGGTCAATGATAACTTATGGCATTGTAATTTAATTGTCTGGAAAATTAATTTAAATTTATTTATTTAAAATGCCCTTACAATCCCACCATACAGAGCATCACCTTATTGTGAGTTAACCCTGGTTTTGGCACAGTCCACTTTCGCATGTGCGAAACAGGCGAAACAGGTCTAACCTGTTTCGCACGTGATCCACTTTTCATCACCAGTTACCAATCTCTTCAAAAACGGTTCGGTTTCAATAAAGAAACGCAAATGAGTATACGATTCATAAGGTTTCTTTCAGTGAGGTCGTGTGGCACCCAAATATCGGTTTTCTTTTTGTGTACCCAGCTTTTCTCAAATGGGTCAAAATTGTTTTGTGGTCAATTCCCAGTTCTTCAGCTATGTCGTAACTACTAATATGCCGATCTTGCTTCACTTTTTCAAAAATGGCGCCCATTTTATCCGTAACAGTGCGACCAGAGGGAGATGCATTTTTGACATCAAAATTCCCGGATTGAAAACGCTTAAACCAACTATGTGATACTCTTATTGACACTGCATTAAGTCCATAAGCGTCACAAATTTTTTTCGCGGCTTGTGATGATTTTTTCCTTTTTTGTAATAAAATTTTAAAATGTATCGAATTTCTTCATTAGATTCACTCATGAATGAAAAACAAACGAAAAAAAGTAACCTTTTTAATGTCACCAAAACCAGCCGGATACAAATAGTACAGCCAAAGAGATTTTATTACAAGTTATTGAGAGAGTTTCACTTACTTTCTTTCATAGTAATTCAAACCGGGCTTAATCGATTTAACACGAAGATTGTATAGCACTTTACAATCGACAAGACCCCGTGTTATCAACACTCATTCGTCTCACTTGAACGTGGAAGGCGGCTAATTCGTAACTACATGGGGCGGCGCCGATGATACAAAATACCTAGACCTCGGCGGTCGACATATCTGAAGATGACCATCTGTTAATACCGAACATATATCTATTAGATATAAATGATGTGCTTAGTGACCTACCTGGTCAGTGACAGCTGGATCTGCTCCATGTCTTAGCAGCATTTCGACAATGTCGGTAGCATCAGCAGCGCAAGCTGCGTGGAGTGCAGATGAGCCCACCTAAACAGTTTGAGAAGCCACTTCGAATTATTATATAAAAAAAAAAACGTGTCAGTGGTAGGACTGCATGTCAGAAGTGAGAACTTAGCTTTACAAATACATATATACTAGCAGGTGCTCGATGCCGCGGGTTGCAAGCAGAAGTGGATAGTTTCAATAAATTCTCCTTTCAAATGAGCCCAAACACGGGGAGTCTATCTGCTACCGTTACCGATGGTCTACTGAGTAAACCACAAATGTCAAATTTCTAAATTCGGTCTATTGGAAAAAATTCGTCTCTCGAGACCTCTTAAAAAAGTACCAACACAGGAGGTCCGATCTCTGCAAATTTACTCAAAATTAATTTATTTGACATAAATTGTGTCCATACTAATAGATATTATAAATGTGACAGTATCTCTGTCTGTCTGTCTCATACCTACCTTTCAGGCCTTAACTACTCTTGCTTAAATATTTTAATCAGCCGTTGAATTTTTAATTTTTAGTTGATCCCTTGGAACCAATCCTATTTTTTTTCTGGATGAAACGTGCCCTGCATCCTTTTCTGTATCCATGAAAAATTTCATGTTAATTGGTTGAGTAGTTAAGGCGTGAAACCGTAAAAAACAAACAAACCCACTTTCGCATTTCTAATATTAACTAGTTAGGGTCATACTCGTAAAAGAGAATTTGAGCGCGAAAAAGCTACTTACTAAAAGACGAGCTACTTACCACCACATAGCAACTTAGCCACTGATGTGGCACCTCATCAGTTTTCGATTATTGACGCCCGACGCATAAGAGGGGTGTCCCAAACGAATAGACCGATTATGATCGGGTTTGTATTTGTTAAAAGCTGACGTGATCTAAATAGTCCTTAGCTATAATTTATGAAGATCTGTTCAGGCATTGACGAAGTGATCTCACTAACTTGTAAATGAATAAATGAATAAACTTCAACAGTTTCGTATTATTTGTAATTTGGTGTACTGTTACTACGGTGGTATTTCCATGATATTGTAACCTTGACCTGATGCTGCAACATCAAGTATTCTGCAGGTTACCCAGCAGATATAACCTGTTTGGGCTCATTAGAATATCGGGGGTTAGCTTATAGCTTGAGGACTATGTTATTTAAACAACAAATTAACATACACGTGTTTTCGAGGCAATAACTGTCGTAGCTATCGCTGTCAGCGATTCACGACAGCTAATCGCTGTCGTGAATCAACGCAAACAAGTATAATGGTCTCGCGTCTCGTGTCGCACTCGCGAGGTGTTGACTCTTAACCGCAAAACACATTGAGCGGTAAACGATCCGGGAGCGGGAATTGAATGTTTTCTGGGACGTTTCACATACAATACCGCGCTATCGCTGCGGGAAAGCGACGCGGTATTCCCAACAAATTGGCTTAATAGCGGTGACATCGCACCACGCGACGCCACCCGCTCGAATTCTCCCGGCACCGTAAATAGTGTGTGTTATGCTTTAAAAAATCTACGTAGGTGGATTATTACGTAATTCTATGAAATTTCTGCCAGGTATCGTATGCTAATGCTGGACTAGACAATATCAATAAGTCTTTTAAATAACTTTAATCAGATTTAGATAATTTTGTTGGTGTTTAATTCTTACGTCATTCAGTAGAGTTACGTTGGCGTTATGAGCGAGCAAATCTTGAACAATTTGGTTGCAGCCTCTGGCGGACGCCATGTACAGTGCTGTCAGACCTTTCTGCAAAATGCGAAATACAATAGATCATTCTTGTTTACAATCTTCATTGAATTGCATTGTTATATTTGAAGTAAGGTCACTTTTAAAGTATTACAAACTATACATAAGTATGATTAACTTATTTATGTATAATATACGTGCAAGTAACTATAAATGTTGCTCACGTCTTTTCTTACGTCATCTTTTGGAACTAAAATGTTTATTTAAATAAAAAGTATCCTATAGTCTATTAACCCTAGAGAACTTTCTTTTTAAAGATTTAAGCGTAATCCAAACCTCACAAAGATCTTCGCATTTTGTAATCATAAAAACAAAATCTTTTAAGAATAGAAATTAAAAATGCCTTTAAAAAAAACAAAAAAAAGATGGATCTATAATTTTTTCATTATATAATGAAGATTAAATCGGAAATGCGAAATAGGCTTAACCATTTTAATTGTTACCTACCAATAATTTCCAATGGTAGTTTCTAGAATTTTATCAATACTCACAATGTCAGTAGCGTCAACATCACACCCGTTTTCCAATAACATTTTAACAAGTTCCGTCTGACGATTTAACGCTGCCAGGTGTAGTGGCGTTCTTCCCGAATTGTCTCTGGCATCCTTTGCAGCGCCTCTGGAAAGCAATACGGCGACTGCAGCGGCTTTCCCTCCTTCTGATGCGACATGCAACGCTGTGCGACCAACCTGAATAACAGACATTTTTTTTTGTTTTTACGTAAAGAAGAAAAAGAACTACACCTATGTATGAAGAACTAACTTTTGCCCTTCGTTATAACTTATAACTTCGTTACAACTTCGTCTTCGTTATAACTTTCTTTTCGTGCACGATGAGAGTAAAATTTCAAGGTCGGATATTGTGTGATGCTTCTGACGCTTCTTCTTGTAACCTTTCTGCACGACATCTACCGCTTACTACTATAGAGTATTTGATCGCCAAAGAAGTCTCGCAGATGCCGCGCGTACTAATGCGAATTGTTGAACATGATCACTATAAAATTTTGGTTATTTCCTAAGCGAAAAAGGTCCAAGCGAATAAAAAACCAATCTCTCGCGGACCTTGATATTTAATTTATTACTTGAAATTTAATATTTATTTATCCTACTAAATAAATATGTATGAAATTTAAATAATAAGTTATCGTTACGCGTGAAAAAATAGCTATTCGGCTTTCTATTGTTTAATTAATTAATTAATTAATTAATTATCTGATACATAATCGAATACAAAATATTAACAATGTCTGTAAACCATTATTGGTTTGTCTAGACATTTACTTCATGCCAATATAACAACATTATACTAAGTATATACATATTATTATAATAACAATGTTACAACTCATCAAAATCCAATGCCTAACCAACTGAATCGCACAAGATGCAGAACCGGCCGAGCGAAGCATCGGTACGCTTTGTGCGTGTGCAATTCGCTACAGTGTCCCATTCTATGCACGCATGTATTTAATTAATTATTGAATTTAATTATATCAATAATATATTTAATTATATTATTCAATGAAATAAATACATATACATAGGTACTAAAAACAGCTTACTTAAATTATAAAGACTATGAATTTTTTAAATTAATTACATTCATGTTATCAACACAGGCATAAAATGAAAATGGTTTATCTGCGCTAAAAAAACACATAAGTAGCGATTTTTGCGTGCACGCCGAAGTAGATACTTTCAATGTTAATATTGTGAACAAAAACAATTTATTCTGGTCAGCAATATAGTTTGCTCCACTATATCATATGCCTTAATAAACAATGTTCTTTAGTATATTGATTTGGGTTTAGTCGATAGTTGTCCATTTATTTGTATAAGTAGGTATATATAAATTGACCTTTAAAAGAATTACTCATTTAATGGAGTCTGAAACTAATACGTATTATAATATAAAGTCACTGTCCGTCTCTGTCTCAGCTAACTTTTTCTAAGCCAAGCAACAGACTTGAATCGGTTTTCACCAAAATATAATGCTTTCCGATATCCGACGAGGAAGAATTGTGCATAATAATTTGCAGAAAAGATTGTACCCGTGAGTGTTGGAGTAAATAACTCTTTGCAATAATATGGTCCCTCATTTGAACATCTAAAGGAGAAACTCCGTTTTCATACAAGCCTGGGCCATGATTGTACAGCCTGTAATTAGTACATTGAAAAAGATTGCATGAGCCCAATCTTCACAATTATCAGCAATGGCTAAGTTTGTAAATAAATCGTACAATATGCACAATTGAGGTTATGTTGTGGATGCATTTTCTGATACGATGGTAATCATAATTGTAATGATATAATGTCATACATGTCATGTTGTGAGATTTTATGTCACATAATTACATTATATGCCACTTTTTATACAAAATAGTAGTAGCGTAGCACATATGTACATAGGACCAAGACTCAAAGTATTTTTAACTAATGATGATGAAAACTGCGAGTGTGTAATTGATTTTCCGACAATTAATAATGTTGCATGTAAATTATCATTCACGGAAAGGGAAGTATATCATAAAATTAAACTGTTGGATATATCGAAGGGATCCGGGTCTGATGATACTCTCCCAGTCTTTATTAAAAGGTGCAGCCGTGCTCTTGCTCATCCTTTGAGTTTGATTTTTAATAAATCCCTGGCGACAGGATGCTTTTCTGACGAATGGAAAAAAGCAAGAATAATTCCGCTATATAAAAAAGGTGATAATTCCCATACAGGTAATTATAGACCTATAGCTATTTTGTCTTGCTTTGCTAAGGTTTTTGAATCACTCGTGTGTCCTGTTCTCACACGACACACAGAAATTATGTTGGCCCCAATCAGCACGGTTTTCGAAGAGGTCGCAGTACTGATTCTAATTTAACACGGTTTGTTTCTGACCTATCAGATGTGATTGATAAGAAATTTGAGATTGATACAATTTATACTGATTTCTCCAGTGCCTTTGACAAAGTCAGTCATGATATACTTTTGAAAAAGCTCCAACACTACGGTATTCTAGGATCCTTATTACATTGGTTTAAGTCGTATTTGTCAAAAAGACTCCAAGTTGTGTCTGTCAGCGGTTTTGAATCGTGCCCTTATATTGCCACTTCTGGTATTCCTCAAGGATCCCACCTTGGCCCGGTACTCTTCCTCATTTTTATAAATGATCTTTCATATCATATACTTAATTGCAAGTATTTATTTTATGCCGATAATCTTAAAATCTACAGGCCTGTTACATCATCACATGATGTCAAACTTATACAAGATGATCTATGTAGGATCGGAAAGTGGTGTAATGAAAAATTAATACAATTGAATGCTAGCAAATGTTACTTTTTTAAATTCCCAAAGAAGAAAAAATTCTATCCATCCTCTTATACAATAGCAGGTTCAATAGTTGGCAATGTTGACAGCATAAAGGATCTTGGAGTGGTCATCGATCATCAGCTCAGCGGCGTATTGCACATAAATGAGATTGTTGGCAAGGCATCTCGTATGGTGGGATTCATAAAAAGAAATACTAAGTCTTTTAAAAGAGTCAGCACCAGGATTTTGCTCTATGATGCACTTGTTCGCAGTTGCTTAGAATACGCGTCTATCGTATGGAATCCTGTGTATAGCATTCACTCACAGCGGATTGAAAAGGTGCAGAGAATGTTTACTCGCCACCTTGCGTACATATCTAGTGGTATATCACACAGATGTAGCTATCAATATCGCCTTAAATTCTTTAAATTACATTCGTTGTATGATCGACGAATAATAAAAGACCTGACTTTTTTACATAGGATTTTGAACGACACTTCTATGAATTCCGATCTTTTAAAAAATATACCGAGAACTACTCCTAGACAACCTATTACTCGTACATTTCATATTCCACTGTGTAAAAGCAATGTTGGTAGCAATAGCCCTATTGTTCGTGTCTGTAACAGTTACAACTTATTAGTCAAAAAAGCAATTAATGATCTCGAACTTGACATTTTCCATGATTCTCGGCTTGTATTCCGGCGTAAGATTTTGAAGCTCATTGGTGATCACAGTAAATAGGGTAATCTGAGCCATTTTATTCCTGTGTTTAGTTGATAGGTAGTTTTGCATTTTGACCTTAGATAATAATATAAATTTTTTGTTCTGTTAATTTGGGATTTTTATCTCCATAATTTTTATTAATTGTATGCTGTATTGTTATGCTTGTAAACGGTGAGCATAGGTACCTCTCATTGACATGTATATCGGAATTTTTGTTGCCACTTACTTTAAAGGTAAATATTTAATATATATGTTGTTGGTGTGACATACTTGTACAAATAAATAAATAAAATAAATAAATAAATAAATAACTACAAAAATAAGTTTCTAAATGTCTTCATAACTATTATGATTACTGTATTTTATATACGTCTCGCTTTTAAGTAAATTATTTTGAATTCGATATTCAAAAACACATTATACCAAGACACAGAGTGTAGTAAGGTGCGTTTATAAATTAAAATAAAAAATTAACTTATTTTTTGCATTTGGCCATTGTTAATGAGGACAAAATGGGGGTGCTCCTTTAAATAATTAAAAAAGAAATTCATATTCCTATAGTTGTCATTGTCAAGTGATTAAAAAATGTACAAAATATAGAAAAATATGTCACATATACCTACTCTAGTTTTAATGTGGATATTAATAATTACATGATTTCACATCTTCACACAATCTGTGCACTCCGTTCTCATATTAAGAGTGAGAAATAACAGCACGTGTGCTGTTGTGTTTCGGTGAGTGAGTTAGGAATGCCAGAGCCATTTCCCTATCCCCTCCTAATTCCTTATCCTTAATCCTACTGTAGTCGGCAGTGCACTTTCAACAGCTTTGGCGTTACTATGTTATAGGCTACCACAGTAGCCACCTATCATCAAGTGGACCGTCAGCCTGTCTGCCGATCTTAACATAAAAAAAGAGAAGCCGGGGCGGCTTGTTAGTAAATGTATAATATGATATATAAGTAAATAATATAATATATTAAATCTGACGCTTAAATACATCTTTTTCCTTAAGAATTAATCATAATTAAATTGTTCGGTTTTTATTATTTCTAGCCATCAATAAAGCTATGTCACTGAATGGCGAAACATAGAGTCAACGCGGTTGTTGATTTGCGGTGGTCTGTGGCCAGTTGTAAAAAACAATGATGGCGAAATTGATTTGAACGCGAAGCGCGTGTTTCTTTATCGGGAATATTTTTGATTAATATACGGATATTATGCGACTTTTGTAACGGTCTACTGGATGTAGTTTGGCCTCGGCCCGAGCGACGGAGACGTCAAATGGCGGCCATTTGAGTTTTTGGGACAAAATTATCACTAAAGACCTTTTGAATCGTCTGAGAGGCGAACGAACAGTGCCGCGTAATAACTTCTTCTCTTTCAGATACCAACGAGGGCCCTTAAGGTTAGACGGTACGCTAAGACTTTTTGGTGATTCTTTTGTTTTAGTAGTAAAGTCTAGTATTCATAGTTAATGGTTGATTTGGCCTAACAAGTCTGGTAGACATTTATTCCGACAGGAGTAGACGCAAACATAAATTGAAGTTCCATTATTTTTCAAAAATAATTTTAAAATTGCGAAATGTAATCAACTTGTGAGATTATATTTGCTGAGTCGGGAATAGCGCCGTAATATTTGAATGCGACGTTTCGTATCTTTTATTTGCTTGTCTTTGCATTCAAATGTGTCTCTATTTTTAATATCATCTAAGTTGAGTTTTTTGGAAGAACTTCACCTTTTGTTTTACGAGAGTTGAGTAGCTAAGGAAAAGGTACAACAGTTTAGGAAGGCTTAAGTTACATTCGGAAGGAGGCATAGTGAAATGAAGTCTCTTCTATGCCATTGAGTACGTTTCTGCAGACGATTTCCACGAGGACATCGTTCAGTATTATATTTGTATTATTATACTGTATTACCTGCAATATATACGTTATATCCGAAGTACATATTTGAATTTTGATTATTTTTATTCATTAATTTTGGTAAATACCTCAATTTTGGGTCTTGTACAAACAGTCGCGACATATTTATTAGTCTTGCTAGATACCTAAAGGTCCAAAGCAGACATATTTACATTTTTTATTTAATAAAGAAATGTTCCTAAAGTAATATTATGGTATAGTACTAGTCTCTATAGCAGGGCGAAAACAACTGGGAAGTAAACTTCTAAAAAGGAAAATACATGTTTTTAATATTATAAATGTATCAGATAGGCTAACGTAACGGTACACTTGATGGTCGTCGCCTAACGACACAAGCGACATCAGGGGAGATGCGGATGCTGAACCTGCAAAATTTGTTTACAAGATTGTTCCACTCGACGAAGTCCATATTATAATGTAGCTCGGCAGAAACACCTCGGCAGGGACATTGTCACAAATAATGGGTATAAAATTTGCATTAACGGCGCGCAGTATGGTAGTAAAATTTTTGTTTATATATCAACTAGCGACACGACCCCGGCAAATTATATACACAAAATTTTCCCGTCTATGAAATAAAATAAAATAAATGGTTATTTAGTCCTTTTTCTTTGGTCTTTGAAAGTGGCTTTATTTAGTATTCAATTCAAACAGCTTTTATTATTAGGATATAGTGAAGTTGTTTACGAAGCGAGCAAGTCAGCTTTACATTAGCGTTAACATTAGCGTGGTCTTGACGTTTTGTGCGAGAATAATCTCATACCGTAGGTATACTGCGCAGAAGGCGTTTTACCTATAAATAATTAAACCAATTCACTAGAATACATTTTTTAAGACTAAAATCAATTTAGAAATTATTTATTAAGTCAGAAATCAATTGTGAGGATCAATGCTGAACCTGGATAGATTTGGGGAAAAAATGGGATCAAAGACAATCTACCTTTGTTGATAGTAATCCTAATACCTGTTTATTTTGTCTAAATAATTCTGTTGAAAAAATTGTTTTCTCTCTGATGGAGAAGCGTGTCGATATATTCTAAAGAATTAATCCTTCAAGACCACAGTCATTTATAAAATATACGTATAGTGTATAGTAATGGAACACTATATGTTTTTTTTTAATATAAAGGTGGCTATGCAGGCTGACGCACTTGATGGTAGGCGACTTAACATTAAGATGTAGGAAAATAATGAATTACCGCGAAATAACAGAATTTCGGCCGCTGTGTTTCGGTGAGTGAGTAAGAGACGCCAGAGCCAATTTCCCTATCTCTTCTTAATAATTTGTGCTGAATCTTACTAAGGTCGGCAGGGCAGTTGCAGCCTCGTGCTTTTCCAGTGTTAATAGGCGATGGTAACGTCTACCATTAAGTGGACCGTCAGCCACATATGTATGTAAGTACATATGTGACATAAATTGATAACATACATAGGTGACATAAATTGGTTATATAGGTGAAAAATACATAGGTGAGTAACGAGTACCTATTGTTTATGGGTAGTTCTTTGAATTTCATTCTTCGACTGATTCGTATGACCAAAATTTAATTTAATTTTCTGCTCTGTAACACATGTTCATAATAAAATAGGTATACCAAAAAATTATATTTGAATGAGGGATTTTATAAAATAGTTTTCAAGATATCAACGTTCAAATATTTTGTGCCAGAATCAGAATCAGAATTTGTTACAGATGAATCAGAAACAGAAATAAAAATGAAAAACTTTATGTAGATGGGCTCTGTATAAAGAAAAAACGGAAAAAACAATATAAAAATTGTTTTAATAACCTAAATTATTTTATTTATTGACTTAGCTATAACCTTTCATAATTCAAAAATTACAGAAGTACAAACTTAGTCTATCAGACTCTCATTATGATTACCCAACCAAGTATGGTCAAGATCAGTATTATACGCCAGAGACTTCTTATTTATACTTATTTAAAAACACACTAATGTAGTTATAACTAATACGCATTTTTTTGTAAGAAGATATTTCATTTCCTTTCGATTAAATTATAATTAATATTGATGTATCAATGGGAAAATGCGACATCGACCATTTTGTTCCGGAAAATAGCAATCAGAAGAACAAATTTCAAATATTTTTATTTTGTACCTAGACAGCAATTATTTCAAAAATATAATTTGTTTCAGTCAGGGATAAAGCTAAACTGTACAAAAAAAATTAAAATGCCATTTTGTTAGTTGGTTACAGAAATCTAAAATTTTGTCGAAGAACTAGGTACCCTTATCGTGTCAAATTATTGAATTGAAAAACTGTTTTGTCAATTCAATTATTTTCATAGCCTTAAAACCGACATTTGAGGCTGATTACTGTTCGTTTCTCTGTGCTCTGTATGAAGATGTTTTTTTAATTTCTCACTTACCTTGTTAGCGGCATCTATGTCGGCTCCTTTGTCTAGTAAGAGACTTATGACGTTATCGTGACCAGCTCTCGCTGCCAATGCCAGAGGAGCGTCCCCCGTCGCATCGGTTCCTTGAATTTTCATCCCCAGGGTAAGTGCATACTCCGCTACATCAACAGCGCCCCGAGAACACGCGCATTGCAGCACATCGTTCTGCTTCTGCTGGTTAAAATACGACACACTTTCTTTGGTTTACATTTTTATTATTAAATTCATATAGCATGATGTACTGATAACAAGCCCACAAGATACATCCAAAGTTGTTCTCATATACATTCAATACTCCGCTAAAACTTCAGTTTGTAACATTTTAAAAGTAACAAAAACACTCTAGACCCTACTTCAAATATAACAACGCAAGTCAATGAAGATTTTTAACAAATTTTTATTTTATTTTATTTAAGATCGGCAGATAGGCTGACGGTCCACTTGATGGTAGGTGGCTACCGTCGCCTATAACACAAGCAATGCCAAAACTGCTGCAAGTACGCTGCCGACTACAGTAGAATTAAGGATAAAGGATTAGGAAGGGATAGGGAAATGGGCTCTGGCATTCCTTACTCACTCACCGAAACACAACAGCACACGTGCTGTTATTTCACAGTAGTCTTTCGTAAGGGGGTTGTTACTGCCGTCAGACGGGCTGCCCAAATGACTGCGAACGCAGTGTGCCCCCACTACTTTCCAGCTCCAGACCAGAGTCAATTTGAAAATTTCATTTCTTCAAAGTTGACCCTGCCGGGAATCGAACCCGGGAACCCTAAGAACAATAATCTATGTTAGGCACTACAGGTGATCTTGATACTTTTTTATATTTTCCTAGACATCTAAATCAAAAAAACTTTTCACATTCATCATTGTAATCAGTACCTAAACAAGATTAATTTTCCGCTGTATTAATTATGATGTGATTTTGAGGTTCGTTTCGCTTAACTTTATTTTTAACTGACTAAACTAAATATTCTGTTATATTATAAATGGCAGGAAGTATCAAAACCGTTTGTAGAATATCCACAAACGTTAGGATAACTATGGTATTCAACAATACAATAGCATTCAGTTAGGAGATCAACCAATCGTTCGTTTATCATTAACCTCCCTTTGACCTTTTATACTATCGTATATTCAATACTTTAATTTCTTTAAAAAAACCTTAAATTGATTTCTCTAAAATTAAAGACTAAAGAACATTAATCGAAAAAGAAAATTGAAAAATTACTAAATAATTGATTGAAATATATCATCAAGAGTTTCACTATAAAGTTAGGTTTATCTAAATATACAGAGAAATGTAATATCTACTATCTATGTAAATGTAATGTAAAGCAATATTATTCTTGTAAATAACCGTAGAGCGACTTTGTGTTGATGCTGCTCCCAGGCTAGTTACCATAACTAGACGCTTTCACGCTAGACTCGCTTCGTAGCCTTACATAAAGTACCCGCTGAGAATATCTCTTTCATTTGTAGAGAAAATTTACTAATATTTACATAAAAGGTTCAATCGATGTTCAATTGAGTGTATTTTGGTTATAAATAGTTGTAAAGGTTACCTTTACAACTATTTATTTATTTGGTAGGACAGGTCGCGGATATCGTGTCACAATGTTCCCGCGACCCGGTAGGAGTCCGGTATCACGGTATCCATATGGATTTCCCGATCTCAAAAAAAGGGCACACTGTGTTTCGCAGTTATTTGGGCAGTCAGTCTAACGGCAGTTATCACCCCCTTACAGAAGACTAGAAGTATGCCTATATTACGAAGATATTTTACAAATTATAATTACATCATAATATAGAGTGGGTACCTTTGGCAGGGTTGTTAGTAAGCTGGCATTACCTCTTTGTATAGAAAGGCTAATTTGTTCACTGAGGTAATAGCTCTGAAGTCACCGGTAATGTGGATCTTCATTATTAAAAACAGTTATTTGTCTATTATTAATGTCATGATGATAAAGAGTTCTTTTTATAAGAGTTTTAAAAGGGCTGAAAAGAGCCTAAATATTTGCCTGTGGCAATTTAAATTAAACCGCGGGTGAAACCGCGACGCACAGCTACGATTTAATATTAGTGAATTTAACAATCACGCCATTTTTGTTTGTAGAATATTTGTATTTGTTGAAGTGAACCTGTATATGTACACGTTTACTATATTCGATGACAAATAAATATATTTAAGATACCTCTGCGAACAATGAAGTCAGAAATGACATCAGTGTGATATACAAGAAAAAGAAATATATAAGTAATTCCTGATTATTTATGAATTTATAACTCGAATTGTTACCACATTATAATAATACAATTTGTAAAAAACTAGCGACACGCCCCCGGCTTGCGAAGCCTTTTTGTAAATTATGTACACTTTTAAAGTGTGTATAATTACACTTTTTTACTTTTTACAAAATTACTTGAATTTTTTTTTGCAAATTATATGCACAAAACTTCCTCGTTTATCGATCTTTCATTAATGAAAACAGGATCAAAGTTCGGTGGGCGACAAACAGACAGAGGCAGATAGCGCAGATAGTGACTTTATTTTATAATATGTATAGATATAAAATAGATTATTATATATACAAAAGTTCGCTTAACGATACAACAACATGATAATTAATTATATTCTGAAATTGAGACGCCTAAAGAGATTAAACATAATGCAAGAAAATCCCTTTGATGTAGACAAATCATAATATATGATATTCGTCTACTTCAAATAGCCTTAGGCTGTTAGGCTGTGTAACATGCTCGTAATAATTTCACATAAAATTTAATATCAAATAGGTATCTTAATGGAAATAGGCCCCGTGTTTTTACGATTAAAATGTAACAGGCCTTTTATAATTTCAATTCACTGTAGCGTTTCGTTAGTTTGGGTGGCTAATGGAGGTTAAGCCCATTCCCTTATGGTTTATCCTTTACGCTATCAATTTCAGCAGAGCATTTAACATATAATTTTATGTAAACTTTGTTTTAGCGATGCATCTTATTTAGTTATAAGTATTATCAAAATGAAGCAAAACGTGCACTTAAGATAGCATCTGTAGTACATTAGTTCATTATACCTCAATGAACATAAAAAACATCAAATAAACGAATTGAGCGCAGATAGAAACAAATGCTCAATTCATTACTAAGTATCAGTGGGTATTTCTTTGCGATGTGAGGACGCTTAAAAATGTTTCCAACTGTACCTTGTTAGTTGCGGCTAGACATGCCCCTGCTTCAACGAACCTCTTGACAGCATCCAGATTCCCGTGGTAAGCAGCCATCAAAATAGGTCGCATACCGAACTGTAGTAACAAAACCTTCTGTTAAAGTTAATTACAACTTAATTCACCTATCACAGTGTACATAAAATACTGTTAGTGGCAGAGAGCTCTGTTATTTTATTGCGACACTTTTCTTACTCTGTGTACTCCTCAATAAAAGTGTAAAATTTCAGTTTTTAATGAAAAGATTTTAAAATACAACACTTTCTAATAACATAAAAATGGTCTAGTGAATAATTTAACTGCATTATGCAAATATGCAATAACATAAAAATGGTCTAGTGAATAATTTAACTGCATTATGTAAATAATGCAGTTTACCAACTGCATTACAGAGATTTTTGATATGTCTCTTGAATGAAAAGGAAATTAATCTATAAAAAATTATATATACATTTTATATAAAAATAACTGTATATATAAAAAAATAAAGAACTAAAAATAAAAATACTTAAAAAAATATAAAGATCTAAATAGTTCTAAATAAGAATTTAATTACAATTAATTAAAAAAATAATTATTTGTTAATAAACAACCAATAACATATAAATTGGATGTTTTTAGGTGTGCATGTTTTCCATGTTACTGTTACTGGAATGTGTTGTGCTAGATTTAAAAGGAAACCGTTCGTTTCTTATAAAAATACAGCATATACAATAACAAAAAACAACACTGAGGTATCGCATGAGTTTTGTGTATTTAATAATGTTCAATACAATTTTACTATTTCCATTATTTCTTTTATTTAATCAATTCTATTCGATACAGGAGATAAATTTACCTTGTCTGTCGCTTCTACGTCGCATTTAGCGTCGATAAGTAAATTGATTATATCCATATTTCCACGACTCGCTGCCCAATGGATTGGTGCTCTGCCAAACTGCAATAAAAACAGTAATTATTATCAACAATATTTATCTTAATGCTATGACTTTTTACCTATTCTTAAATGATTTTTATTTCTGGAATTTATTTTAATGTAATATAATTTAACGTAATGCATTTAACATCCACAAAAATAAGAAAGGAGATCAATCAGTTTTGTATGGAGATCAGGGCATCAGTTTATTTCTATTTATTAATATCATTGAAACCTTAATTTGTGGTATATTCATTCATCCGTGATAACAATCTGTTATATAAACATTTGAGAACATTTAACGTTGTAATTTAATTCATAAATGTAACTTAACCCTCGGCAATTCGGGCGGTTGTAGAGGCCGGTGGGGTCACCGGCCTTCGCTTGACTTGTCGGATTGTTGTTAGGGAACAAAGAAGGCACACCAGTGGCTCCGAACATGGGATCTCTTGGCGGAGCAAACGTTGGGATGCTCCAGCTGCTAGTTGGAGCTTTGACGGTCACCGTTCGTTGAACTGAGGATCCGTACTCGGCCCACACAGGTGTTGGCCGGTGAAAGACGGCAACTCCGGTCCTTGTGCGTCGGACCGAGGTGTGGGTCTCGGTTTTGCGCATGAGGACCAGCGCGGGTCGCAGCGGGCGGATTCTTTCAGATGACTCTGTCGCTCAGTAATAGTGGGGCGACGCAAGCGGCACTGGTACTACCCACTAAAACTCCCCGGTGTCTCCTTGCCCATCGGAGGGACAGACCGGGCTCTGCCGAAACAACAACTCCGATCCATCCCAGGGCAGCCTAGCCATTTTTGGCTAGCTAACTCCAATGGGGGATTGCCCGGAGACACCAGGGCAATCCCCAGACGGAGGGGACCTTGTGCAGGCACACACGGCTAGCTAGCCGTGTGCGCAGGTCCCCTAGGACAGTTGAAGACGGGCTAGATATGCCCGTTTTCTTCTGCCCAGCCGCCTGCGTCTGAGGGAAGCGAGACCGGCCGCTTCCTCTCGCTCCCTCTCGGCTGCCTCCTTCTGCGACATGACATCACCGCAGAAGGAGGCAGCCGCTTTCCATTTGGTCACACTCTCAATCATGGCTCTTACCATGATTGAGAGTGTGACCTCTCCGACTCCCAGCGCCGCCCTCAATACACGGCGCTGCGAACTCCAGGCCGGGCACACTTCAAGTGTGTGCTCGGCCGTGTCATCAAGGTCGCCGCAGTGATGACACTGCGGCGACTCCTCCCTTTTTATTTGGTTCAAATAATGACCGAAGCACCCGTGTCCGGTCATTATCTGCACCATATGGAAGGTGAGGCCACCTCGTCGGCGCCTCACCCATTCCTCCAAAACCGGACGAATCGCCAGGATCGTCCGGTGGCCGGCGGTAGGCTCTCGTAGTGCCTCACTCCAGTCCTGTAAGGCCCTCTCCTGCACCTCTATGCGGACCCGTCGCGCTTCCTCTGCGACGGGTCTACCTCCTTGGTCCCTGACGGCGACCCGATGCCGATGCATCTGGGCCAGAACCAGTGCATCGACATCCCACGGTAGCATGCCTGCCAGTACGCAGGCTGCCCCATGACTGACCGTGCGGTAGGCACGCACGGCCCGGATCGCCAGGACCCTTTGAGGCCTCCACAGGAGGGCCCGGGTGCGAGGAGTGAGGCACTCCGCCCAGACCGGGGCTCCGTAGAGTGCCATCGACTTTACCACCCCGTGGTAAAGTCGACGACAAGACGAATTTGGTCCTCCCTTATTCGGGAGGAGTCGTCCGAGTGCGGCTGCAACTGTTGTGAGCCGTGGAGCGAGGAGCTTAAAATGTTCCTCGAAACTCCAACGGGGGTCCAGCGTGAGGCCGAGGTATTTAAAGTGCCTCTCCACAGAAATCTGGACCCCCTCCACTCGGACACGGAGCCCCGGAGGGATCCTGCGGCGTGGGGGATGGAAACCCATGGCCCTAGTTTTTTCTAGGGCCACCTCCAATCCGAGCAGACGGATGCGCCGGACGACCATTGAGGTGCCGACCGACGCTAGCCGTACTGCCTTATCCCACGTCTGCGCTCTTGCCGCGACCAATGTGTCGTCGGCAAAGCAGACAATCTCCATTTTGGGAAGGAGATTGCCTCGCAGGACCCAATTGTACCCCAGGTTCCATAGTAATGGGCCGAGAACGGCCCCCTGGGGCACACCTACCGCCACTGACCGACGGATAATTCTCCCGTCCGCGCCCTCGTACAGCACTACCCGTTCTGCAAGGTAGTCATTGACGAGGGCGCAGAGATAGGGCGGCACCCGATGGTATCTCAGTGCCGCCTTGATACATTCGTGAGGGAGGCTGTTAAAGGCGTTGCGGATGTCGAGCGACACCGCAACAACAGCCTCCCCTCTACCAGTGGCCTCCTCAGTCCAGCGCTTGAGGAGGCCTACAGCGTCCATAGTGGACCGACCGGTTCGGAAGCCGAACTGGCGTTGGTCCAGGTTCGGCCCCTCTGTCTCCAGGTGCTCGACGATCCGTCGGGCCATAATCTTTTCCAAGGCTTTGCCGGAATCGTCGAGCAGAACCACCGGTCGGTACCCCGCCGGCGAGTCGGGAGGGCGTCCCGGCTTGCGGAGAAGGCAGAGCCGCCCCACCTTCCACCTCGCCGGAAATTTGCCCCGGGCGATACACGTGTCAAGTACCGCCCGGAACCTCTACTCCAGAGGCCCTAGCGCTATCGCCAGGGCCTTAGCCGGGACTCCATCTGGCCCCGGGGCCGTCCTCTTCCTTCCGGTACGCTCCCTCACCATCTCGAACTCTACGTCGGAGACGGGAGGGCCCCACAACTCGGCCTCCGGTTGTGGTTCCGAAGGCTCCATAGGAGGGGGCTCGAATTGGCCCAAGGTCGGGAATAAGGACCCCATGACCTTTTCGAGCAGCGCCGGTTCAAGGGTAGTTGTTGAGGGGGAGTCCGATGCAAATTTCCCCCTCACAGCCCTATACGGACGACCCCAGGGGTCGGCGTCCAGGAGGGCCAGGAAGCGCTCGTGGGCCTCTTCTTTGGCCTTGCGGATGCCTAGCCGCAGGGCGTTATGAGCCTCCCTGTACGCCTGGCGAAGGAGGACCTCTTCGTCAGGCGTCCTCCTGGAACGTCTTCTCCGGCATCGGAGGAGAGCGCGTCTCGCCGCCAAACAGGCGGAGCGCAGTGTGGCTATCTCCTGCGCCCACCAATACACCTTTTTCCAGGGTGGAGGAGGGCGCCACAGTGGCATGGAGGCATTGCAGACTTCCCGAAGGTCGTCCGCAAAGTGGTCGGCCATGCCGTCGGGATCCCCGGCGAGGTGAGGGGGGAGAGACGACCATTCCCGCACCATCGCTGCCTCCTCCGCCACATCCGGGCGGAGCTTGGCAATTGCCCACCTGGGAAAGGCGACCCTTGCCGCGGAATCCCGACGCTGTGACGCCCTATGTGCCAGCGTGGAGACCTCATATCGGACATAAAGGTGGTCCGATAGGGTCTCCACCTCTTCCTCCACCCGCCAGCCCCGGATTTGGGCAGCAAGGGCAGCGGTGGCAAAGGATACGTCAACGATGGACGTACCTTGCCACCGTACGCATGTGGGAGAGGTACCACGATTGAGTACCTGGAGCCCCAAGCCCAAAGCCCAGGACTCCAGAATACCCCCCCTCACGTCCGTACTAGGGGACCCCCACGCCGTGGATTTAGCATTTAGGTCCCCCGCCACCAAAACTGGGAGTGGGGCCGCTCGCCTCACCACACCCTCCACCGCGGCCAGGAAGATCTCGAAGTCCGCCCGACCGCGGTTAGGGGAGAAGTAGGTCGACACGACCACCATTCTCCCCCAGTTTGCTGCCACAAATCCCGATCCTCTCTCTCTGAGGGAAAGGGGAGGAGCCGCACATCCAGGCCTCACTACAATAGCAGCGGAGTCTTCCGTGTCCCCAATCCAGTTAGGATTTTGTGGGACAGTGTATGGCTCCGCCACCACCGCCAGGTGAATCTCCCACTCCGCTATGGACTGACACAGTAGATCTTGTGCCCCAGCGCAGTGGTTGATGTTCGCCTGGAGGATCTTTGTAGAGGGCTTATTGGGCATTGACCGTGTCCATTGGCTCCTCCCTTACGACGCCATTAGCCCCAGATTCGGCGACCGGTTTGGCCGCTATGGGACGGCCCCTAGCGGTAGGTGGAGAACAGTTCTGCCCTCCCATTCGGTGTTTAGCTGGGAGGCCAGCGTCAGTGCAGATGTCGCATCTGTACGCTGCCTCGCAATCATTAGCGGAGTGCCCATCCGATCCACAGCGGTAGCAGAGACCGCTGCGATCCTTGTTGGACGGGCATCTGACCACGGGATGGCCGAGCCCCATGCACCTATAACAGCGCATGGGACGCTGTTCCAGCAGTTGAACGGAGGCGGAACTCCAACCTACCGTGAGACGACCACTAATTGAAAGTTTTCTGGCGGCTTCGACAGGGCAAGAGGCGAAGGCCGAGCCGACTCCTCTGGCTTCAGAGTGGACTTTGCCAACTCTGATATGTTCGGGAGGACAGCCCGTAGTTGAGATCAGTGCCGCCGTCAATTCTTCAGCCGACACCGAGTCATCTAGACCGTTTACCCGAATATCCACCGATTTTACTGGGCGCGTGACCTTCGCCTCGTCACCCAGAGCTTCGCTAATTTTAGCCGCCAGCTGGTCCGCTTGGGCGGGTGTAGTCGTTTTCGGAAGCTCGATAATTCGAGCTCCCGTAACGCCCGTGCGAAATTGGGCCGGACCAATCCCGAGGGCATCCAGCGAAACTGTAGGGCTACCGGCCTAGCCCTCCGCAGTCGTTCGGAAGAGTAAATACCCGATTTCGTAACTCGACGACATCTCGAAATGGAGCCCGTCTCTCAGGCTACCGCGATTGCTGTGGGAACGTGAGGTGGCCCTCCTAAGGGCCGTTCACCCATAATGCTGTAGAGATGAGCAGCCATACAAGCAGGGGTTATCCGAGAGGAAGCGGCCTCCGACTCTGCGGTAGGTTGTCCCGCGGTGAAGAGGTCATGAGGTGCTTCAGAGAAGAAGCCCCTCGCTGACTGCCTGCTGCGAGAAGTGAGTATGGGCGGCTTGTGCCGGAGGTTTTTAATGGGTGGAAATCCCATGTACGGTCGGTGTCGGTGGGTCCCATGGTCGGTGGGGATTCGGCTTGTAGATTTTCCCACGCAAAAAAGGGATAACATCAGGTAATAAACATAGATACACAGGTGAAGCCAGGTCGTGTCGGTACCTACAAAGTAAAGAGCTTGCTCTTTAACTAAAGTTTATTTAGTGATAACAAATTTATTCAGTATAAAGAGATACCTAATCACTAAATAAATAGCAATAGATTTTTACATTAAAACATTACAAAACGGACCAATTTGGTTTCCATAATTGACCCAGCCAGGTACTCAACCTGGGACTTTATAAAAAGTAGGTATTATAAAACTAACATTGATTCTCTGTTAATAGGTTCGGCAAATATTCTAGACAGATTTTCTACGATACTAACATTGTTCCTGCAGTTGACATCCGTAGGCCGCTGTAATGCTTCCCGGACTGCATTAGCTTCGTTTGTGATCACTGCCTCGTGAAGAAGCATATCGTTGTGTGGGATTCGTGGCATCTGAAACAAAATATAGGTAAGACTAGCTGAGCCCGCAACTTCGTATGCGTTTTATTCGGAATAACATTTTTTAAAAGTTTAAAACAACAAACTTTTTTGTTTGTAAACAGATTGGAATGAAATATACACTAAATATTACCGGAAGCTTGCAGTGAGCTATTATGTACTGACGTACATAGCTCAACTGGTACATCAGTTGAAACCACATGAAAATCGGTTAAGCCGTTTCTGAAATTAGCGTGCACAAGGCATAGTAGGCAAAGAACGATTTTATTATATGAAGCTGCCTAAAATGCCAGCCTAAGCTGAACCCTACTTAATATGATTGATCATATTAATCTGAGGTTAACTTAAATTGGATATATAAAATCACCTAAACTGACTATTTTTAACTTTAAACTTTCAATCATTATCGTTTTACAGATGACAACATATAGTTAACTGAAGCTTCAGCCAATTCAACCGAAGAGTTATTTTATTACATTTTTATAGAAAAAATGTTGGACAAATGTTTAATAATTGTTATTTTCTGCTATAGGTCTGCTATAGGTATTTCTACCTTATGTTTTACTATTAAAAAAAACAAAAGCTCGAGTGAATGCCATTATATTCCTACCTGAATATATTGTCAAATATCATAGTTATCATAACGTTTGTGGAGATTTTAAGAACGATTTTGATACTTTTTACCATTTATAATATAAAAACAATTATTTGATTTAGTCACAGGAAAATAAATTTAAGTAAATCAAATGAACTTCAAAATCACATCAAATGTAAAAAAAAATGTACTGGCAGGACACACTGCATTTGGGCAATCTGTCTGGAGGCAGTAACCATTTCCTTAAAGAAAACCACTAAGTGAGTAAGGGATGCTACTGCAGTCGGCAAAGCACTTGCAGTACCTACGGCGTTGCTTGTGTTATAGGCGACGGTAGCCACCTACCATCAAGTGGACCGTCAGCCTGTCTGCCGATATCAAAATAAAAAAACCTAATACAGCAGAAAATGAATATCCTTCAGAACTGATTCCAATGATGAAAGTAAATAGATTTTTTTGGTTTAGATATGTATTAAAAATTAAATCTAAGAAAATATTAAAAAGTATCAATTTGTTATATTCGAAGTACGGTCTTGAGTCTTTTTATTACTTTAAAAAGGTTACAAATTATGCCTACTAGCGTCATACCTTTCAGATTCGAATTTGTTCAAGGAAATGTTTTATTCATGTGTAACCGCTAAAGGTTTTTCTGGTTTTGCATGAACACTTTTGCTCTATTTACAGCGCCAAAGTTAGTTTTGCACTATCGTCGCTATTTATTCAGAAAATCTTGTAGGATTGCATAAGTAGATGGATAATTTGAGCCCGCAACTTCGCACGCGTGGTATTCGGTATAGCGCGTAACTTTTTTGTTTGTAAACCGATTGGAATGAAACAAACACTAACGTTACTGGATGCTTGCTACAATAACATCAGTGAAAACCGCCTTCAAATCGGTTAAATCATTTCTGAGATTAACGTGCACAAACGCACATACAAATAGACGAAATTCTAAAACCTATTTTTTTAAACTCAGTAACATAAGTACAAATTGTTTTTTTTTTTTGGAAAAATATTTAATGTACAGACACGTATCGTTTACGATTTTATTATATGTATATTATAATATAGACGTCACTGGAGAAGCTGACCATTGAATGAAGCTGTGTAATGAAGTTGTGTTGGAACAGCTATTTTAAAGTTTTTTTTAATATAAACATTTAACAAAAGTTTGCTTTGTTAATTCATTTTGAATTTTAACATACATATAATTTTCCCGAGAAACTGAAAATGTCTCTTTAGATAGCTATACGAAAGTACGAAATATGAAGTAATTAGTCTAATTACAGGGCATTGTTCAAACACCTACTGTTTTGGCGAAGTTTTGGGTTTCAAACAATCTTGTATTACAAGTTGTTCTGTAGAGTATTTAGGCGGTGATCCGTAGTGACTAATTCTACTTAAAATATTTTTGAAACATCAACTTTGTTCTATTTCAAAAGCTTATTAATTATTATGGTCGGCGTTTTTTTACAACAGAGCCGTTTCGTATTTCGTAAGTTTAAAAAGACTTTAAAATTTAAAAATTTTAATGCGGTTTTCAATTCAATAGTGTTTGTTTCATTGCAATAGGTTTACAAACAAAAAAATTATGCGCTTTACCGAATACTACGCGTTAGTTTCAAATAAAATACACACGTTGTTTCTGTATAGCTGTTAAAATACATTCGCAGGTGAGTAGAACCTATTAAATCTGGTGAGTAGGGAAAAACAATTAACAATTTAATATTCGTGTCAATATAGTTTTTGGGGCCAGTTGGAAAAAAAAACGGGTGAATTTTGTGGGGGAATGGGATCCAAATCTGATTGGCACATGGTTTTTGCGACCAGATGGAAATAATTCTCTTCAGATTAGCAACGAAGCTATGTAGACAAATGCATTATTTTTTAACCAATAAAACTTTAAAATAGTACATCTCAGAATAAATGCGGAGAGAGGTCACGTAATTAAAACAACCACTTGATACCGACCATGCGTTTTATATTAAACGGTAAATTCATTAGAGCAAGGTTTAATTTTCATCGAGTAATATTTTAAATGGGAGAAAATTTATGATGCCAGTGGATTTTCAATAAAAACACGCGTTGTTTTTCCTTATAAATGGATATTGAGGGTAGTGATGAATTCTAAAATAGAAATTCTAAAATAGAACCTTTTTGAAAATATGCACTTATCTTTTATTGAGAAACATCACGAATATATTATATATTAGGGTATGTGTGTGTATGTATTTACATATACAGGGTGGTAATTTGAGATGGGTCAGTAAGGGCAGCTACCTAAACCTTTGTAGCTAGTACAAAACACTCTTAGGAGACTATCCATAATTTTAATAGTTATTCCCATCGGCATTCAAAGATTTTGAAAAAATGGTACAGTCAGCGGGAAAAAGGTCAATTTTCACGTTTTGTTTTTATAGCGCCAATCGATTCTGCTACTTATAAGGATCAATTGACCCTACGGGACCACCTGAGCTTAGAGTACTAGAAACGTCAAAAATCTCAAAAAACTACTGCCATACATTTCTTACGGAATGAGATTGATAAGTTCAAATATTGTTTTTAATTAAAAAAGGCGGCAATCACTACAATTGCCAATCTTTAAAAACAAGTAAAGATCGTAAGTAATAAATCTACGATAGTAGTTGCTCTATTTGTTTGCCGTTTGGACGGTTTCCGCAATGAGCGTGTAACCGCTGATATTTTGTTTGCGTTAATTCCATACACCGTTGTAGTGACAATTCTTGAACTGTAATGTACCTAATTTTTCTTGTAAATTCCATTTTTGAGATATCCCAAAAAAAATATGAAGAGGTCTCAACGACCACAACGACAGCATTTGTATTTGTACTTTTTACATATCTTTAAAACTTGGTTATGCGAAATGCCTACTTCGGCAGCGACTTCAAAGCTTCTACCGACTTCTACGAGTGTTAAAATTGCAACCGCTATTTTTTATCAAGATCATTGTTGTCGTAAGGATTTCTCTTAAAGGAGCTACACTCTACAAGAATATTTAGGAGATTTTTTATAACTTTTGATATAGGGTATTTAATCTTATACCATTCCATGACAGCTGATATTATTTATAAAATAAGCTTCTAATAAATCTATGCGATCTAAATTTGAAGCCATTTTTACTTCAATATTTTCACAATTTAGCTGACATGCAAGAATAATAATAAATAACATTTGTTTCTAAAACAATGTTTTCCTTCCAAATTCAAATTAATTTAAAATAAACATTGCCGAGCCAGTTTCCATTGTAGTGATTGCCGCCTTTTTTAATTAAAAACAATGTTTGAACTTATTTTTCAATCTCATTCTGTAAGAAATGTATGGAAGTAGTTTTTTGAGTTTTTTGACGTTTCTAGTACTCTAACCTCAGGTGGTCCCATAGGGTCAATTGATCCTTATAAGTAACAGAATCGATTGGCATTATAAAAACAAAACGTGAAAATTGACCTTTTTCTCGCTGACTGTACCATTTATCCAAAATCTTTGAATGCCGATGGGAATAACTATTAAAATAATGGATAGTCTTCTAAGAGTGTTTTGTTCTAGCTACAATGGTTTAGGTAGCTGCCCTTACTGACCCATCTCAAATTACCACCCTGTATATGTATACATATGTGTGTAAGCATTGTTAAAGTCGAAATAGTAAAATTGTTGCTAAAAATGGGTCACTGCCGCCCTTTCACCGCCGTCATTTCATGGCTAACCGTTTCATCGCCGTTGAGATAAGATATCAGCATCAGCATCACTTAAAAAATAAATTTTAGACATGTTTCCGGTACAATATATTATGTAAGTCTCCTAACACATTTTCTAATTTGCCAAAACCAATATTCCGGGTGTACTCGCTGCGTTCACATTTAATGTCATAAGGACTCTAGAACGTAACCTGACTTTTTTTCAGTACAAATAAGTTTTCTAATATATTTTGTAATAGACAGCCTTTTTGTCAAACAAGTAACTCGGTTTATTCTGAAATCACATTTACTAAAATTAATGTGATTTCAAATTAATTATGTAATTTGCTAAAAGAAAACTAAAATACATAATATTTTATGAGAATTTACGTCTTTCTGACAATAAAAATTTGGTAGTAATTATTTTGCTTTCTACAATATTGCGCATAATAAACAATAGACAAACCGCGATGAAATGGCCGCCGATGAATCGGCCGGCGCTGAAATGGCTTGGCGAAGAATCGGCGGCGATGAATCGTAATTTTTGTTTATATAAATATAAATTCATAATAAAATTTAAAATTCTTTGGCAATAATCATTTATTCATGCGCCAAAAACTACGAATAAAGTGAATAGGCTACTAACGGGCAAGCGAAATCCAACTTCGAATCAGGGTGAGATTCAGGTCTATCGCTATTCCGTATACAAAAAACAAATAATGCTTAACAATTATGTAAGTAATATGCTCAAAATGGGTTCTCTTCATTTTATAGATGTTATGTTGGATTAAATAATTACTTCAACAATAAATTTTATTCTTATATCTGCGTCACGTTTGAATCTTGCCTATCCATGCGACAGTCGGTCGCAAGGAAAAAGTTTGTTTTAAAATTTTAGTGTTCTGATAAACGCTTAACAGAGTAGTTTAATACACATTAAGGTGTAACGTCGTTCCAAATTCAAAATTGTTGCTGACTTCAATAACATTAAAATAAAAACAACATTGTAAAAATATAAAGACTCAGATTTTTGCAGTAATAAATTAAGGCAGCTCGTCTGGCGGCAGATCTTTACAAAAGAGTAAGGGATGCCAGAGCCCATTTCCCGATCCCTTTCTAATTCCTTATCTATAATCCTACTAAGGTTGGTACTTGCACTACCTGAGGCTGCTGTAACCGTTTAATGTGTCAATAAAAGATGGTAGCCACCTACCATCAAGTGGACTGACGATCTTCACATAAAAAAATATATTGTTACTAACTAAGATGTAATGTAAATCCTTTATAATAACAAATTCTCTAATAGTAAACTACAAATAAGCATCCGATAAAATGCTATTTCGGTCATATGTGCCATTCAAATGGACGCCAAGCCATTAAAGTGGAGTGTCAATTTCGATTATCCGAAAAGCAATTTGTGGCGGCCACTACATAGTTTCGTCAAATTTAATATCAATCCACTTGGACAAGGGTTACGAGCAACGAATAAGTACATTCAATAGCAATAACGTGTGCCTCAAAAAAATCTATACATATATTAAAATCGTAAACGAGCCGTGTTTGTACATTAAAGATTATTTCAAAAAACAATTTGTTATATTACCGACGTCAAGAAATAGTTTTTAAATTTTTTGTGTGTCCCTTTGTCTGTGCGTTTGTGCACGCTAATCTCAGAAACGGCTTAACCGATTTGAATGCGGTTTTCATAGATATATTGTAGCAAGCTTCATAATTCATAAGCTAACTAGTACGGGAGAGTGTAGCTTCTGCCATGAGGCAGAAGAAACCCCATCGGTTTATAAAAAAAAGTTACGAGCTATATCGAATACCACGCGTAAGAAGTTGCGGGCTAAGCTAGTCTAAACTAAAATTAAACATGAAGTAAATAATAAAAATAAAATAAATTCTTCATTTAATGTCCTTTGAGGGATATTAGGTTTATTGTAATTATTTTCTTTAAACTTTACTTGTCCTCTTTTATTATCTTTTAACTTAAAATTTATGACTACTTAACGTAGTGTGCCCTGCCACTGCTAAATCAGCCAGACTAGAGCTAACTTTGAAAAATTCAAGCCAAAGTGAACCTTGCCGGAAATCGAACCCTTGCGTCAGAACGTTAAGGCAGGCAAGCACCCTATTCACTCGACCAATGGGCACATCAAAAACGTATATGAATTTGTTCGTTTATATTTTGTAATTTTAATATAATGTTGACTTCTTCAGTAAAAATACTTCTATAATTTGTAGGCTTGAGGTTACCACTTAGATTGGGTATCTACGTCTCTAATCAGGGCTAAATTGTCTTGAGTAAACAATCCGAAATTGACGTCACAAATCCCCCTGTCACCGCCTCCACCGACCTTTCCTTCACACACAATTGAACTGAATAGAGTACACATGATTGAATTTGTGATTTATGCGCAATTAGATTGGATTAAATTGGATGCCTCGCATAAAAAGTGATTCCATAGCTCAGGCATAGATGTCAACTTAAATTTTCTATTTAACAGTACATAACTATATTTTTTACTATAATTGTATGTTAACAAAACTCCTACGTACTCCTCGTGAAATCTATGTAATGCCTAACTATCTCGGTAGAATTGTATTGAAGACACTGAATATTGCGTGGAATACAAATGAAAATAAAGTATTTGTTTCTAATTCTACATAATATATGTATGTTTAAATATAATTTTGACTGACTAATTTACAGAGAGAAAGAAATTGTATGGTTAAAATGACTGCCGATTATACTAAATACTAGCTGTGCCCGCGACTTCGTACGTGGTGTTAGGTTAGGTTAGACTGTATTAATTATGATTTGATTTAGGGGTTCGTTTGACTTATAGTTAGATACTTTCATTTTCTTCTAACTGAGTAAACCAAAGATTCTGTTATACTTATTATAAATGGTAACCGTTCCTACAATCTCTACAAATATTACTATGGTATTCAACAATACAATGGCATCAATCAACCCGTTGAATGCTTTTCCTTACTTTTGAAATTTTACAAACTATAACTGTGTTATTTGTCCATGTTTATGTGTATAGTACACGTGAACTAAAAGTACGGGTTGGATGCAAAAATAACAATAACAAATAACCGAGGCAAAAGCGAGCGTCGGTTATTTTTCGCCAACGAGGCAGTGCCAATATACGGTTTGACACGGTTCAGCGACAACTCACGGTACACAATGGAATACAATAACAGTTGTCGTTAGGAAAACTGTGACCTCAATGAATGTTTTGCTTTTAAAATACTAACCGATAAAAAGTATTAAATGATGAAAAATATATAATTTCTTTTGCTTACTTTAGGAACTATTATGCTTGCAAGAACTAATTAAATCACTTCCAAATGATTGTTTTAATTCGTTTTTAGCATTAGCAAGTTTGTACGACAAATTGTGTTGTATTTTTTTAATTACTTTTTTATTTACTACTGACATCTAATATGGCATGCACAACATGATCAAATTATCGTTTGATAACAAACAAACAGATTTCAAAGAAATCTCAGTTAATACATTTTGGACGCCTGATGATTTTTTTTATATGGCGACATCCGCTGTATGTATGGGGTTTCCATTAAAATCGAATTTGAATTTTTGAATAATTTTTTAAAATGTATTTTCAGTGATTTTTGAAGTGAAAATCACTGAAAATACTTGAGACACCTTGGACACCTTTTGTACTCAATACATGAATCCATTTTCATAAATTGAAAATCTATACATAATTATAATAAAATCGTAAACGAGCCATGTCTGTACTTTAAATGTTAGTTTGCGAGGTGAAAAATAGTTTTTAAAATTTTTGTCTGTTTATCTGTTTGTCTGTGCGTTTGTGCAGGCTAAACTCAGAAACAGCTTAAGGGCTTTGAATGCGGTTTTCACTGACGTATTTCCCTTAATAATATATTTAGTGTTTGTTTCATTCCAATCGATTTACAAACAAAAAAGTTACGCGCTATACCGTATACTACGTGTACAAAGTTGTGGTCTCAGCCTGTATATAAATAAATCTAGCCTTTTCTAGTGGAATTAAATTTCTTCAAACTTAGAACTATATAATACCGCCTAGCCGGCTCACTGTTAAATTAGACCAGGATATTTGTACAAATAAGCAAAAGACAAGAAACAACTCAATAATTTTTTCTCGTTTGTTTCTGAACCGTTCATCTTTTTTTTTATTTAGTAACTGTTGACGAGCTTTAGTGATATCAAGAAAAAAAAATATTGGAAATACTTGCTCCTTGCATTTGGTTTTTATTGAATTTCGACCAGTGGGCCATATTAAATATTTATTTAATAATAAATACACGTTATTTCCTCAAAATTCACAAAGAGTGCTTCTCTTTTTGCCCCGTTCCTAAAAGAATCTACCAAAAATATTTCATTTTAATTATCACAACCCTCACATTTTGTATTTGTATTGAATATTGCTAACGAATTTCCTATTCGGAGATTATTTCCTTCCAATGACGACCACAAAATAAAGTGTTATAAATTTTCCCCCGAGCGATTCAGCCCTACTCGTACATCATACTCGCGAGGGATTTCGATGGGGATATTTAATGTCGAACATTATAACTGTAGACATTATAGCTATGTGAATAAAAACTTTTTTATATTTCGTTGGACAGAATATAGTATAGTTTTAGAATTTTTTCTCGATGTGTAGTCAAGCGTTTTGTCTGAAAATAGCACACCTAAATACGCCTACAACAATTGATAATGAACTCTCAAAGGTTCAACTAAATCAATGCGAATAATTATAATTTGATATCAACACACTCATTTTGTGTGGGCATTATTTGTTTTCTTTTTTATTAGTAACTCGCTTTTGCCCATTTATTTATTTAACCTTTATGGTTCATATATTGTTTAAAGGGGCGTGGTTACTAAACATTATCTCTTCTTTCTGAATGTTATACCCTCGCCAACTTGCGTTCCTTCGAGAAGGTTCTATGGCCAACCGTAATAATATTTATAAATATCAGTAACATTTTTTTAAAATATTTTAAAATTGTATTAAGCAATATTTTGGACATTTTTATAGAGTCACATTAACAATGGGTTTACATTAACTTTTAATTTGGTCCCTTTAAAAGTACGATTTATTCAAAGAGAATTCTCTATGGACCTCAGTTTATTTAACAGGGGTTTTATTTAGTGCCGGTCATCATTCTCATGTTGAATTGTTGGAGCGAGTTTTGTCAATTTATTGGGTACTTTAACCCTGGGGATAGTTAAGGCATTATTCACACTGGAGAATACAATACCGGGATAGCAGAACATAGGAACAATATACGGGGACTAATCCATGCCAATTTAAGAATTCTCAATCCATAGGAATAGACTTAAATGGCAAAGGTCCTTGTGTTTAAATTATTTTTTGTTGATTCTTCAATAATTTGTAAACTAAATGGAAGTCATATATTGGGCTGCCCATCTGGCGACAGTAAACATTCCCTTATAGAATAAAACCGTGGAGTAACAGCACATATCTTGTGTGTCGGTGAATATACTAAAAATGCATATACTAGGTTTTTATACAAAAAATGCATATACTAGGTTTTTATAAGTCATAGCATTATGGCAAGCTATTATGTACATATATGAAGTTGTCAATTTAAGATGTTGTCAAATTACAACAAAATTTAGAAGTTGTTTATTTTGAGGGCTGTAGTACAAGTATATGCTCTTCGATTGACCATCTCGATCTATGAGACATTGCTTCGCAAAAATATCTAAGATTCCCGTCCCACTGGTGTGGCCAATAATTTCGGGAGGAGATTTGCTTGGTTCCTTCATTGTCAATTTTTGTGACATTAGGAATCTGTTTTGCCAAAAGGCTTCGTTTGTTGTTAGAGGCTGGCACTAAAGAATCTCTCATATGCTGACACTAAAGACATCCTTTACTAATTTAAAAATGTTTTTGTGTTTTTTATCATCTTGGCTATTATGATAGTGGCTATTATGATGTGTAACTATTTTCTTGGCTATTTTTTTGCCGGACGAAGTGGTTTCAAGGCCGAGCTTTAGCGAGGCCTTGATAAAGATCTGAGTCCGGCAATCCTCATTCCGGTCGAGGCTGGTATAGTGCTTTTCTCAATAAATGTGAGGAAATAATGAAACACGTGATAATGCAAAAAAATTAGTATAATATGAAAAAAATTAATAAAAAATTAATTTCCATAGCTAATTTAGCCTTCTCTTTTAAATTAGGCGGAGTGAAATCCATTGCAGTGTCGCTTTCATCACTGGAACTCATTTTACATACACACCGTTTTATTTAGAATAAAACAAACGCAAATGTTTAATAAGAGCAATAAATATTTAGGTAGGTACTGAAAAAAGTCTGCTTTCCCGCCTTTTTAATTTTTTATTTTCAATGAGTGCAAAGGAAACAGCCATACAGCCCAGTGATTAAAAGAGCGTGCGCTCGCCCCCGCCACCCTCGCCTACTACGCCTGTGACAGCGGCGGGCGCGTTCGTGAAGACTCGTGAAACTTCGGGTTTCATCGGGCTAGCAACGGCCAGGAATGAATTTTCATACAACATTCTTGGCCTAGTCCGAGAAAGAAATGCATGAGCCAAGAATTACAAACTTCGTGGCTTGTTTTTAGTACAAGAATGCCTAATTTCCAAGCATGTTTGAGAAAACATATTTACTTCTTTAGGCACGTTGGGCACTTTTGGGTTGGGGAAAAATCAGCCGTGACCGTATGAATTGCTTCGTTCCGTTCTATTTGGTGTTGTTGAGGCCTTAACTCCAGAATATTTGCTTTACTGATTGAAACACAGACTTCATATAGTCTGAATAAAGTCTTTTGATCGTTTGAATATAATAAACAATAATTATATTCATTTATGTTTTTTATTAAATAAATAAAATAAAAAAATATTTATTCAAAGTTTTACAATTATCATTCCACTATCATGTAACCAAATTATTTTGTAGCAGTGTGTTCCGCAATCATAAAGTGAGCAGGAGATCTCCATATAGAATTTTGCTGTCAGAGTAAGGGATTCCAGAGTCCATTTGCCTATCCCTCTTACTCTTTTTCTTATGAGACCTTGTGATAATAAGGGACGGCAGCCACCTACCATCAAGTGGACTACCAGCCTACCTGCGGACCTTTTTTGACAGCGATTTTATTTTACAATATGTATAAAATTCATTATAATCTGTCGAGATTTTCATCACGCTAGTCTTCGAAACTGCCCGACCGATTTCTATGAAGTTTTGTGAATGTTAGGGTTGGTTTTAACTTGAAAGATAGGATAAAAAAGACACAATTTATAAAGATAGCAGCATTGAAGACTAGCAAAAGTTATTAAGATGATATAAATGTCAGGAGCAAGATGAGGAAAAGAGAATGAGCTTCCGCTTCTATCGGTTCAAGTAAGAACAAACACGTTCTGTTTCATGAAAAACTTCTAACAAGTCTTTGAAAATTGATAATGTTTTAGGATATGCATATGTATTCATGATTTATCCAAAACCATTATACAGTAATAACTAAAATAATGTAGGGAATCTACACATAGAAACCTCAAGAGTTGCCGAGCGTTCTACGGAAATGCAATCCTGCCGTACGGTACTTATACTTATCCTAATCCTAATCTATACTCAATATTTTAAAGAGAAAGAATTGTATGTTTGTATTGAATAAACTCAAAAACTACTGGACCTAATAATGATTTCACCTATAGCATGTTACATTATCAACGAGTAATATAGTATTTTATAAATAAAGAGACGCGAAAGAAGTCGCGAGCCACAACTAGTATTATTATAAATGCGAAAGTTTGTATGCTTGGATGTTTGTTCCTCTATAACGCAAAAATGGCTGAATTACATATAGGATACTTTTAGCCCAGAAAATTGTTAGGTTCCCCAGGGGTCATCTAATAATATAAAAAAATTCGGCACCACTGTCGTCAATAGTGGCGGCGCCACCGTCGTCACAGCTATAAAGATGTCAGGCGTTTTAACTCATATGTTTTCATTTTCCAGCGCGTACGAAGTCACAGGCACAGTTTTAGTTGCAGTGCAGTGCACTTGCAGCACCACGATGTTGTTAGTGTTTTAAGCAACGGTAGCAACCCTACCACCAAGTGGACTGTCAGCCTGATGAAAAAACAAACATGAAAAAAACAACATGTCATCTATGAAAAAACGATCCTTTACATAAAAAATAATGAATAAAGGAGGATATAATGAAATAAATGTATAAACAGGAATTTTAAAAGTCAAAAAATCTATAAACAAATCGGTTGCCCAAAAATTCGCTCTTATGTTATCATCGTCAAGTCCAATTTTAATTTAACATAAGTTGGTTTGTTTATAAGAAAGTTTGACGTATAAATTTATAATGAACGTTTGGAAAATTTTCTTTCAGGCCCAAGTTGTAAAAGTTTGCAATTTGCTTCACGTAGTTAGGTGTTTTTCTCGTCAACTACCTATTCTAAATTATAAAAAAATATACAGATACGCTAATGAAAGTATTCGCTTTTTGAAAATTGCTTACCTTAAGTAATTATGTAGGAACAATTTACATTTACTATAAAGTCTTTTGTATAATATTTTAATTTTAATTAATATAAATTATACGTTTTTGGGTCTGTAAAATGTTCAATAAGGAAACAAATTTTGCTACAACAAAACAAAAGTTGTTCATCGATTGAAAAATTGGTGAAGTACAATGAGTTTATAATTAATTTCTGTGTTGTATCTGCATAGAGAACGTTACACAGCAAAACAGTCTCCTGAATTTGAGGATGTCATAAACTAGAGCAGCCTGTCCGGCGGCAATAACCGTTTTCTTGCAAAAGACTACCGGAAATAAACAGCATGTGTGCTGTTGTATTTCGGTGTTGAGTAAGGGATGCCAGAGCCCATTTTCCTAATCAGATATTCTGACGGTCCACTTGATTGTACGTGTCTACTGTCGCAAGCAACGTCACAGGTGCTGCCGATCGTAGCATATCCCTGCCAAAAATAGAACCTGAGACCCCTGAGACAGAGCGCCAAGGCAAGCACTTTAACCACTCGACAAGTGGGCTCACATGTTGTTTTATAAATGTTTGTTTGTAAATTGTAAATTTTTTTTTCTATAGCACTTAGAGATGCAGGTTCGCGTTAAGGCCCCGTAGGTGATATCGCGCCGCTCGACAATAGGTATTTGACGCGCGGCGGTGGCGCCGCCATGTGATCTTTCGTGAACTAAACTACGGACAGCGGTTGAGTCGGTGTAAACGGTTTTGATCCTTTCCATATATTTTTATAGTAATTAATAAATTAGTAATGTCTTTTTTCAATATTTTTTTCTCTTATATTTATTAAGAATTATACAATGTTAGTTACTTTATATTAGTTTAAATATTAAATATTTTTGAGTATGTACCTCCATTACTGATACATATGTGTGAAAAAGTAAATCACTAATAGTAAAATCGTAGAGAAAGCCAATTCATTATTTATTATTATTTTATTTATCGTTTACTATTATTTCATTCATTATTATTATTTATTGTGATTGTTTATTTATTATTTTTTGAAAATTTTATAATAATGCCGGAAATCCGAAACTATTAATAAAATTAAGGAAGGTACCTAATAAAGCCATAAATTCTGTTACAAATGAAAATGCATTTATTTTTTTATGAAGTAAGGTAATCATAATTAAACTTACGTATACATATTTATTGAAGCCTCAGCAAAAAAAAATTCTTTTCAAAATGGCCACCTTTAGCTTTGATAAAGGTCTTTATTCTACACTAAACGCAACAATTAAAGGATATAAAAAAAAGTTCCAAATTTTTAGGTGATTTTCAACAGGCTGTAACTTCGAAGAAAATGGTCGTATAGAGCTCATTAAAAAAGGAAATTTTAGCTTCAAGTTTCTAGTTCCTGAATCCAAGCTTCAAATTTTTTTCTCGTTGGCGATTTATGAGTAATAGTCAGATAAATCAATGTTAAAAAAAAATTCAACACAAATTCATTCAAAAATTCAACTTTTACACCATTTCTCGTCTTGAAAATGGTATAAAAGCCGTAATAAATTTTTTATTGTAATGGCACAGTAAAGATCTTTTAGAGAATTTAATTCCCTATAACTTGACCTCCTCATGAGCTCTGTACAATGAAAATACATGGTTTTTTTAACCAATTTCCAAAAATAAGGAGGTTTTCAATTTTGATGTCTTTTTTCGTATGTATGTTACGTGATATCTTCGCCAATTGTAAACCGATTTTCAAAATTCTTTTTGGTTCATATAGGGTTGAGGTGACAAAGCGTTCAATGACAAAGCGTACATTTTGTCATTTTGCTTGTTGTAGTGTTCTTCAATCGTGGAAATGTTTTCTTCAGTAACGAGGATATTTCTGTGTCTTTCACCATCGTATCGGGACAGAAGGCGATCGAGTCACTCTCTTTATCTGTAGGGATTGATTTAGGGCATGTCCTGTATATCGACAATAGCACCGAGCTTCAGGTTTTGTTTTAATATACGCGACAGAGTCCTACCCGGAATCTTCATTTCTCGCGATAAAATTTTTATTTCCTTATGGGGTTTCGGCGAATTCTGGCTTTAACAGCATTAACAGCCTTTGTAGTTCTAACAGCACGCGGCCGTCCCAATCTTTTATGGTCATCGACAGAAGAAGTGTAAGTATATCTGTCGATAGTACGATATATACGAACATACAGCTGATACCAAGCTTCTGAAGTGTCTTGAATATGACCGACGGCTCCGTACCCACTCTGTGTAAGGCTGCAATCCTATTTTCTTTAACACCCCATTTCATATTGTAATTTGATAATAAACACGAAAAAAATATGTGAAATAGCGAGAAATCAAAAGAAGTTTTTGACATAAGTGTTTTCCAAATTGAAAATGAATAAAGACTTGAAAAAAGAAAAAGTTTTGTAGCTTTTTCGCGCTTATAATTTGTTTTCTTGTTCCACCTGCAGTCTTAGTCTATGTTGGCCAAGTTTCAGATCGCTAGGCTTACGTGAAGTGGCTGAGAAATTGATTCAGTTTTGTTTGCAGACAGACAGACCAAAAGTAAAGGATAAAACATATTACACCGGGCCGGGCGCTCACCGTGTTTTTCTCAACGGCCGGGTTTGCTATTTGTCACCGTGCCGCCGACGGACCGCCACCGGGCCTTGCCCATGCCTTTGATTTCCAAGTACTATTATACTATTTTGTATTAATATTACTATACTAGCTGTGCCCGCGACTTCGTATGCGTGGTATTCGGAACAACGCGTAACTTTTTTGTTTTTAAACAGATGTTATTTTTGTTTTTCAACGAAAATATGAATTTCGAAATTTCATCGTGAACAAAAAATTCCTCACCCCGAGACCTCTTAAATGAGTACCAACACGGGGGGTCTGCGACGCACCGCTCCCGAGATATTTTTGAAAAAGTCCAAAAATGCGAATTTCGAAATTTCGTCTTCACCGAAAAATTCCTCTCCCCAAGACCTCTTAAATGAGCACAAACACGCAGGGTCTGTGACGCACCGCTCCCGAGATATTTTTGAAATTCTTTTTTGAAAAAATATTTAAGCAGAAATATATTATACCTACCAGGAATAAATTAATATACATATATTATTGAAAAATATTATACCTCGAGGCAGTCAGCCTCGGGTTAATTAATTAATTTATTTATTTATAATTTTAACAATTTAAAAAAGAAACTAAATATACATTAAATGATACCACTGAAAAGACTAATACCCGAGCAGGCCTCGCGAAGCTGTCTCCGAGCGCACGGTGAAAAGAAATATTTTTTTGAAATTTCGCGATTGGAGCGCACGGACACGGCCCGGTGTAATATGAATTGGTTCATACAAAAGCATACTAGCATCTTCACCGGGCTCCGGACGGGGCACGGCCCGGTGTAATATAAATCATCCTTAAAGGTAGTAAAAATTATGTCCATTAAATATTTTTTTGCACCTATCAACCTTCTGAATTCATGAATTTTTTTTTCATTTCACAATGCCAAAGGCACTGTTTTTTCTCTCACGCGTCATTGTTAGATCAATAAAATATTGGATTACTTATAATTCTATTCTATTTTTCTTCGATATATAGTTATCTTCGTAATAAAGAAAAAACAACGAATATCTGAAATATAAATTACATACTATATACATCGCAATTATACTTTATAAACAAAAACATAGTTTTCATCAATATTTAGTAGACAACAAAAAAAATATAAAAAGAAAACTGTCAAAACATTTTGGTTGCGCTATATTGTTTGCCCGGTTCGCCGTTCGATCGCTCGATGTGGTCACGTGGGCGCACAACGAAAAGCGATACGTCCTCCCTCTAGAAGCGCTTGGCGCGGACTGACCGGCTAGGGAATGTGTCTTCTAATATATTGCAAAATTTGCGTGTTTTTACGAAATTTTTTTTTAGTATTTTTTGTAAATCTATTTATTTAATTTTTTGCACACAAGTAGTTGATGATGTAAAGTTTACAGTGGTATTTTTATTTTTAGCAAACAACATTTAGCCTATTCAGAAAAATCATCAGTTTTGGGTGGATATTTTCGAAAATTGCACTGCGTTTTATATTTTATTTTTCGAAAATTTTGTACGAAAATAAAAAAATGTTTCATTCATTCCTTAGAAGACTTCTATGCCAATGCACAGTATTTTTTTCGTTAAGTTTAAACTACAATGTCGACTGAAAACAGCAAAAAAATTGAGTCCCCGAACATCAAATTTTCTGAAACGGATGTTAGAACATGATGGATAAATCGAAATTACAGAAATAAAACAAAAATGTGGCTCATTTATTCCATTACTATTGAAATAATCTTTCTAATGACATATTACAAAGTACTCAACTCTGTTTATTTTATGAAAAATCTCTAAAATAAATTGACTGAAATCGTTGCAAAATCACCATAGGCCTCTTAATACAGCGTTTGCACTTACGAAATTCAAGTAAGTAATCCCTACTGGAATATCCCTGTTTGCTGCTAATATTATCAATGCTAACTGAAACTATTTCTTTTAAGTTTTTACGTTTACACTTTTATGAGTAAGCTCTAACCCCAGGGTTTTTAGGACAATTTGACTTAGAGTCAAAGGACATTGACTATTTTTTAACTTTTGACGAAATATCTAGTAAAACCCAGGAGTTAAAAAAAATAGGTTAGTAATTAAAGTAAATCATAATAATATTCAACTGCAATTAAATGCAGCTATTGCAGGAGGGCCTTATGAACAATGAACAATTATGAACTACGAGAACTTTGCTTGTTACTATTCTAAGCAAAAATTAAGTTAACTTAACTTACCTCTGAGGAAATAATAGTTGAAAATGCACAAAGAATTACCTTAAATTCACTTAAATTTGTCTTACAAAGTTGCACAAAATAAAAGGAGCACTGAAAATAATTTTAAAAGCGAACAATGGTAGGAATACGCGGTCCACACGAGCTTGCTACGCCGTAGCTCGTAGCACACTGGAGACCTGTAGAGCCGCGTAGCATAGCTGGACCCGGAAGAACATTATACATATACATGCTGTTACTGTTATTTCTTTTTTCTCTGTGTCTGTTAAATGTATGTTTTATAAGTTACAAATAAATTGATTGATTGATTGATTGACACACATACATAGAAATGGATACAAATTCAATTAATAAATTTGAACCATATTAGAAACGTGTGAATAATGACAATATTTGTATTTCTATATCTATATCTAGATCTAGAATCAATGGTTATGAATTTTTTTTTATATATTAAAGGAGATAAAAACAAATGCAGTACTTTTTTATGTTAAGATCGGCAGACAGGCTAACAGTCCACTTGTTGGTATGGCTACCGTCGCCTATAACACAAGCAACGCCACAGGCGCGCAAGTGCGCTGCCGTACTGCAAGTAAGATTAAGGATAAGGGATTGGATAGGAAAATGGACTCTGGTATACCTTACTCACCACTGAAACAGCACACGTGCAGTTATTTCACGGTGATATTCTGTAAGGAGGTGGTTATTGCCGCCAGACGGGCTGTCCAAATGACTGCCACTATTTCCCAGATCCAGACCAGAGCCAACTTTGAAAAGTTCATTTTCAAAGTTGACTCTGCCGGGAATCGAACCCGGAATCCCTAGAACAGAGCGTTAAAGCAAGCACCCTAACCACTCATCCAACTAAAAATACATGTAAAACTTAAACAACACAAAATGAAAAATGTTATACCACAATATTCTTTTAATGCGCAATGGCATATCGTAGTGGACTTCATCTCTCTCACACAGTGTGAGTTTTAAGTAATAAATAGCGGCAGGGCAACTGCGTTTCGCAGTCATTTGGGCAGCCAATGTCCGTCGACAGTGACCACCCGCTTATTAGAGAAAACCACGATGAAAATTATTTACTTTTATTTATTTATTTATTATACATAGAATAATTAAACTATGATTTACATTGTCCCATAAAATTGGATTACATCGCATAAGTTTGGCTATGGGATTAATTTATGAAAAAAAAAACTAGCCTAATTTCATATTTCATTCATAGACAATATTTCATTAATTTATTTTTAAATATAGTTTTATTTCCCTCTTGGACAATATACTCGTAACACGTATGTATGCCGTTGTATTTCGGTGAGTGAGTAAGGGATGCCAGATTCCATTTGCCTATGACGTAGCACCTTTGGCGACGTTTGTGTTATAAGCAACAGTAGCTACCTACCATTATGTGGATCGTCTTTTTTATGTTAAGGTCGGCAGACAGGCTGACGGTCCACTTGATGGTAAGTGGCTACTGTCGCCTATAACACAAGCAACGCCTAAACTGCTGCAAGTGCGGTGCCGACTGCAGTAGGATTAAGGATAAGGGATTAGGAGTAGATAGAGAAATATGCTCTGGCATCCCTTACTCACTCACCGAAACACAACAGCACACGTGCTCTTATTTCTGTAGAGGGTACTGCCGCCAGACGGGCTACCCAAATGACTGCGAAACGCAGTGTGCCCTGCCACTACTTGTCTGTCTGGCCTGTCTGACGACCTTAACACTTTCGAGTGAGCAAATAACGCGTCTAGATAAAATTAAATGAAGTGAAACATTTCATGTGTAGTTTTTTCACGAACAACATTGAATCTCGTCGCCAACCAATAGGATATCTGAACGGCTACGTCATTGTGCCACAACATATAACATTTCGAAAATTTTAGAGTAATTAAACAGTGATTTTTTTTCACTGATATTACACACAGATATTTACCTACACACACACCTTTATGACCCACGGGGTATATCCGTAGACAAGAAGATACGTTGATCTGCGATATTTAATCAATGAGACAAACGCTAAATACTAAAAATATCCATTGTTTAATGAAAATGTTACAAGAAATAGACAAGACAATTGCTTTGAAAAAAATATATATTATACTTAAACATGTGAAGAACCAATTGTATTCATTAGAATTTTCGTTAAAGTAATAGAAACTCCACAAAAAAGTTAGAACACAAGAAGAATTTGACCTTTATTGAAAATTCTCTCGAAAACGGCTTATTGCACGCATATGAATCCTGTGCCTATTAATAAGTTGATATCAGATTAAAAAATTGCATTGATAAAAAAAATTTTTTGTGTAATGTTCTAATGGTAAAAACAATAAAACACCATTTCTAGGCCCGTTGAATTGTCTCCGCCGCCAGCGAGTTCTATAGTAAATGTCATTTGCCTCAGTGAATCCCTTAAGTATGATAGAATCCAATTTTCCCCATCATTATTATATTCAGCAGCCGATATCTGTCTTGTCGCAATACAAGACTCAATACAAGTAGGTACGTAACATAATATTATATAACAACACTTTTTATGTTGTGTATTCTGCTGAAAGTTTTACGAGGATATTTTCAGTATAAATATAACTGTTTTATTACTCGGAGGTATGGAAACATTAATACACGGTTGATGTTATTTCAGTTATAAAGGGACGAGAAAGGCATTACTTATGTAATATATAAAATCTTCTACGAAATTTACTATTTTAGTAAGGAGAAATTTGTTTTTTATTTTTATTGAAGTTATTGATAAATTAGACACAACCTGATGTGAAAAAGCTTTGATAAACAAAATTCACAATAGAAATGTTTATAATATACACGAACGATACCAATATTTTACATTGAAATCTGCCAGTATTTCCAGTTATTTTCAATTTAATGATAGCAGTTTGCTTTCTGCAGTCAGAAACTAAGACTTCCGTGATATAACAGCTCTTGTGCTGTCGTGTTTCAGTGATTTCCTATAAGGAATCCCAGACCCATTAATCTATTCTCTCCTGATCCCTTATCCTTAACCTACTAAGGTTGCTGCATTTGTAGCACCTGTGACGTTGCATGTGTTATTAGGGGGACGCCGCCACCTGTCATCAACTGGACCGTCAGCCTATCTGACGAGTTTTATTTACAAAAAAAAATTCTATTTAACTTTGTGCGAGGATTTAATCGAATATGAAAATCATCGTTATCAATAAACGACTTTTTTTTATTATAATTTTTCAATTAATTACTTCATAAAAACAAGAATGACATAAATTTTTGCGATTATTGACAGTTAATTTTCCAGGAAAATTTAAATTTTAGTTCCTCAGGGGAGTTTTTGTATAATTTGAAAAAAAAAAAAAAAAAAAAACACCCAATTTTTTCTTACTTCTGCAGGGTGGAATCGAAAATTTCTTTCACTCGTCGATATTTCATATCTTCTAGAAACTTATATCAGAAAATCCCCTGAGGGACTAAAATGTTGTTATTAAATTTTCCTGGACTATTAGAAGCTTTTACATTCTAGTTTTAATAATGATTTAAGATAAATGAGATTTCTCTGATAAATTTTATCTTGTTGGCTTTCCGCCTCAGCAATCACACTTGGTTCGACAGAATTTTACTGTGCCTGCGCTGTAGTTCGTTTTTTGAACATCCCACAGGAACTTAATATTTTTCCAGAATTATTTTAATTCTATATGTTAATTCAGGTAATAAACTGTCTGTGTGCCAAATTTCATTTAAATCCGTTTAGCTGTTTTTGCGTTATAGAAAAACAAACATAGATATATCCTCACAAACTTTCGAATTTATAATTAGGATTATTGATTTCCCGAATCTCTGATTCTATCAGATTCCATAATAGCTTATATAGATTGTCACGCAACATAAATCCATGTCAATTTATTTGAATTATCAATGGTGAAATCTATTCATTCTACTTATTACATTATTTTATTTCTAATCTACATTTATACTTTAGTATATTGGATCCTCCCTTGACCTGCTTGAATTTATTTACCATCAAATAAAGCGTCAACTGACCTGTAATTAAAATAAATATGAAGACAAGATTTTTAATAGCAGTGCCTTGATAAATTAAGTTAGATTGTGTTATATTTCTTATTTTATAACCATGAGGCTGCTGTTCCAGACCTTCTGTACCAGACCCGCATTCAGTCTGCAGAGTGATTTTTTACATCAGTCTCGTTGAGCCTAATTTATGTAGCATTTTGTATCCTTGAGATAACATAACATATGTTCCCTGTGTTCCCTTATGATTGATTTATCATAACTAATCATAAATACAAATAAAACAATAAAATACAAATCCATTTTATTTTATAAATATAAAAAGTATTACAACATCTTGCAATATCACAATAGAAGCCTTAATGGACGGATCTTCAAGCACCTACAGTCAAAATTACAAAAATACTTTAAATCTTAAAATATGTTACTATAATTATTTTTGAAAATATTCATCCATATTGAAACTTGTACTAACAGTAGCATTAAAATTAATAAAAAAAATCTGTAATAATCTACTCGCTCAGTTTACTACAGAAAATGTAATTCATATGAATCATATATACGTACGAGTATAAACGGTATACATATATTCTCATTTTGTTATATTTTTTTTCATTATTGTAATCAAAGAATATAACAATACCAGCGACCCACCGCTGGCTTCGCACTGTATATTTTTCTGCAAATGATATATACAAATCTTCCTCGTTTATCGCTCTTTCCATTAATGAATACCGTATAAAATTTCTTTGAGCGGTTTATAGCGGAGAAACAGATAGAGGCGATTTTTTTAAATAGTATGTTTATAGATATTCATAGATATAGACATATAGATGATAATTTTATTATATTGACATAATATTTGGAATGGGAAGATTCATCGCCGCCGATTCTTTGCCGAGCCATTTCAGCGCTGGCAGATTCATCGCCGGCCATTTCATCGGCGTTCGTTTTGGTCTATTGTTTATCATGCGCAGTATTGTAGAAAGCAAAATAATTACTACCAGATGTTTATCGTCAGAAAAGACGTAAATTTTCATAAAACATGATGTATTTTATTTTTATTTTAGCAAATTACATAGTTAATTTGAAATCGAATAAACGGAGTACTTGTTTCGAAAAAAGACTGTTACAAAAGTTATTTGTACCGAAAACAAAGTTAAGTTAGGTTCTAGAATCTTTATGACATTAAATGTGAGCGGAGCGACTACACCCGGAATATTGGTTTTGGCAAATAGACTGTCTATTGCAAAATGTGCTACAAGACTTTTGTACTGGAAACTTGTGTAACATTTATTTTTTAAGTGATGCTTATGCTGATATTTTAACTAAACGGCGATGAAATGGCCGGCGTCGAATCGGCCGGCGATAACACGGCCAGCGATGAGCACGCAACATTTCAGTCTAACTGGGCAGTCCACCTGGAGGCAGTAACATCTCCATACTGAAGACCACCGATAACAACAGCAGAGTTAATTCCCTGTTCCTTATCCTTTATACCATTAATGATGCCATCTCATTTGCATCTCCTCTTGGAGTGGCTTGTGTTTATAAGCGACAGTAGCCACCTACCATTAAGTGGTCCGTCTGCCGATCGTTATATGTATAAAAAACCTGATTCATTCCTTTATAACGTAACCAACCGCTTTCATGTCGTCATCGAACTTTTGATCGCGATATTTTTTTATTTTTTGTAACCACCGCCCGAAAGACACGTGGTTCCTGCACGTCCCTCCATATCTCACCGGGAGACAGTCAGATCTAATGTGTTTTTGCAGAGATTTAAGGTCATATCCGTGGAAGAAGATTTTGTCATTCGACTCCTGAGGTATGAAGCGTTTGAATAGATAGAAGAAGGTGTTGAGTATCCATGAATAGTTGATCAAATGACAGCCCCTCATGCGGCCAGGCGTCGCCACCTGAAACATTACGTTTTATAAGCGTCGTTATATTGCATGAATTATAATTCATCATCAGCTTCTGTCTCTCCACTGTTGGATATAGGCCTCTCCCAATGCTCGCCACCACGCACGGTCTTCAATTCTTCACATCCAGTCGCTTCCTGCGAAGCCTCTCTGGTCGTTTTTCAGTTCAGATTGCACTGAAATTTTAATAATCTGATACACAAAAATATTCGAGTACTGCAAGTATTGGAATTTCGACATTATTTAAGATATTAATCTACTGTTTTCTATAGTAAAATGTAATTTACCGCAAACAAAGATTAAAATAAATACAGACGAATTAAAAATTGATTTAAATCAGCGATTTATGCTCTATTTGTACATGAATATATAAAAAACTATAACGTAAAGGTCATAAGAAATTCTATTCTATTAAATCAGTGAAAACAATGTATACAAACCTTTTGGTTTTTTAGTGATTACAAAAATGTAAGCATTTAAAAATTTCATAATGAAGAGCTTGAATTTCGTTCGGATCTAATCCTCTAAAGTGTTTTTCGATTTCATGTGTGGATTAGTAACAGACGGTCATTAGCTTTAACGCGCGTGTTCATTTAAAATGAATAATTTATTTAAAAACGTGTATTTTTTTTTCGAATATTATTCCAAAAACAAACACATTATTTTGAACATGTATGTTAAAGTGATTGTATAAAATATATTATACGAAATTAAGTCAAGTGTTCCCCTTCTCATTGTACCCTGTAAATCGCGACTATTGCTGCAAAAACTATCCATAGAAGTAGCAAACGAAAGCCTTAAATAAATCAATCTTTATTTGTACAATAACTTGTCCAAAAGATTTTCATTTATATAAAACAATTACTGAACACAGTCTGCACAACGCGGCGAATATAATTTATTATAATATTTAATATATTACTCTGTAAAATTATCTCATGCTTATGTTTTTCTTATAAAACATATGTGAGAAATAAATGAATTTATATGTTTTTATATAAAATTTCTTTTAGTTAGTTTTAGTTTTAATATAAAATATAGTAACAACAGTTAAGTGACCCTACTTCTTCTTTTTATAATTATAGGATGTTCTTGTAAACATATGATTTAGCATTCATTATAAATTTACTGGCTGAACTGTAAATTTATAATGAAGGTATTTTAAGTTTACTAAGTAGTTATGGTTAGAACTATACTACATAGTAAGCTATAAACTAACAAGTTATATTTTTGTTATATTACTACTTTTATATTCTAGTATTATTTACTATATAATTTTACTAATTACTGACCCATTTGTAGCCATATTCCTAGTTTTATGGGCGGCAAGAAGTACTGTGTTTTAATTTTCTTTTCTTCTACAGTAGATAAATAAAGTGCATAAGGTATCTATCTCTATCTGCTTGGAGTAAATTCCATTTCTTAAATATGTATTGACAATAAATGATAACTGCAACTGTTATTAATGACATTAATGATCCAATTAATGAATGCGAATTTTATCCGCATTATTGTTTCTTATTGGGTTACTTTTGTCCTTAGGCGACGGTAGCGGTAGAAGGCGCATTTGATAATACTCCCACCAACACGTTAGTGAGGGGACTACAAAACAAAAATGTGGACCCGACTACAATTAGGTAGGTAAAGGCCATGCTATCCAAACGTAAAGCGAAGGTCGAACTACACGATACCTCGCTCACTGTAGCAACTACAAGAGGATGCCCGCAGGGCGGTGTTTTATCGCCACTGCTTTGGACTCTTGCAGTTGATCAGCTTCTGTACAGGCTGGCAGAACACAAGATCGATGCCCTATGTTATGCTGATGACCTAGTGGTGATCCAAAGAGGCTTCTGCCAAAGCACAATTTCGGCCCTACAATAGAAAGCTTTAAACATCATTTGCGAATGGTGCACAGCAAATGAACTGTTAGTTAATGGTGATAAAACCGCTATAGTACCGTTTACCAAAAAAAGCTACTGGACAAATTAAAGCCACCTCTATTAAATGGTAAACGAGTTGAATTTTTCTCAGAGGTCAAATATCTGGGAGTTACTTTCGACCAGAGACTAATGTGTATTGCACACATTGGAAATGTGATAAATAAGGCTAAGGCAGCCTTATTTATCAGTCGTCGAATGGTAGGGAAGAGCTGGGGCCCGTGTCCAAAGCTCACCCTCTGGCTGTACACTGCTATTGTGAGGCCGATGATCGCATACATCTCTATAGTAATCGCATACGACTATCGTCAAGCTTAATGGCTTACAGCGTTTGGCATGTCTGACGATAACAGGAGCCATGTCAAGTTCCCCGGAGCATCTCTGGTGGCTATCCTGGGCTTACTGCCTCTAAATCTATTTTTAGAGAAGGAGGCGAGAACCAGTATGCACAGAATGATGAATCGGGGTAAACACAATTGGCTGTCCAAGGTACTCAGAGCTATAGAAGACTCAGTACTAAGGGATCCCATCCTAGGTATGCCTACTGACACAATGGTACCATAGTACATAGAAGCAAAGTATTACACTGTGGAGCTACTCTCAAGAGAAAACTGGTCAAATAACAAGATCTCTTGGGAGGAAGGTAGCCCTTCTTGGTATACTGATGGCTCCAAATCAGGACCTGACGTAGGCTGTGGAGTGTATGGCGGTGACCAGGATTACAGGACCAGTGTAAACTTGGGACAATACGCCAGCATCTTCCAAGCAGAGGTCTTCGCCATCTTAGAATGCGCGGAAATCAACCTGCAAAGAAACTACGTCAACCGTGTAATTTACATTCATTCAGATAGTCAGGCTACTTCAAGCACTGGACTCAGACTCTACAGTCTCAAAGCTGGTGCGAAACTGTGTAGACTACTTAAATACTTTAGGGAGCAAGAATAAATTGGTCCTAAGATGGGTACCTGGCCATGCGGGGATCGAAGGCAATGAACTTGACGACGAATTGGCTCGTGTTGGCGCAAAAGGTAGGCTAATAGGTCCTGAACCTATGTGCGGACTACCAAATAGCCTAGCTCGCTGGACAATATGGAACCAGTGCTTTATTAAATCTTACAAACGCTGAACTAACTTGCCAGACTTGAACCATTCCAAAGCGCTCATTAAAGTCTATAGTCGAAAAGTGACAAATCAGGCTATCGTCGCTTCTGCCATGAGGCAGAAGAAACACCAATGCATATCCTGTGCGAGTGTGGCCCCCTGATGCACAAGCGCAGTCACATCCTAGGAAGCCACACAATAGCTTGTGAAGATGTGAAGAATGCCTCTATCAAAAAAGTACTACAGTTCCTTAACGTGGTAGGTATAGGTAGAGAGCTTTAGTTCACGTGGCGATCACAATATTTCAGCAATGGACGAAGTGATATTGGTACTCTAGCAGACAGAAATAGCCACTAAGACAAGATAAGATAAGACGGTAGCTGTCTAACATACAGTGGAATTTTTAATAAACTTATATATTTTGTATTGGAAACATTTGTAGAGACAATAAAATATTATTATTATTATTGGCACTACTATTAAAGTTGTAGCAAAGTTTCGCTAAATGAAATTTATACCAACCCCCATTAAACTGACGATCTGGTAGGCAACAGTTGGCGTCAAGGTGGCCACGTGTCTTAAGGTGACGCCTTCCAAGTCTATTATCACGGTGCCACCAAATATCTGCAGTTTCGGCTGGCGGACTCCAATCTCTGTCATCGCCAATCCAGCCTTCATTAATTCATCTATGGGGAACTCGTTAAGGTCCCATGTACCTGAAAGTTTTAACATATATCTAAACTGTTAAAGTGACGTTGGACGTTGTGATCATGACCGATAAGCTCGATATATGAACTAAAATAGTGGTGGAATGGTGCCCCATAGATGAAAAAAAAGGGAAGTTGAGCTGAGACGATAGGAAAATGATCTTCCCAAAGGATGGAGACACAAAACTGGAGGAGGCCGATGTCTGTGTACAATCTGATTTGTAAATATTATCTAAAAATACAGAATATATATTTTTGTATGTGGAAATAATGGAAATAAAGGCATGTATGCTTCATAGTCACTATTTCATCTTGTATTTGTCAAGCCCAATATATGATTTTACTCAGTTTAAAAATCTTGTAAAATAATTTGCAGATCAAAAAAGTTTGCAGGCAATTGGCGGTCAGATCGAAACAACATAATGGCAGACTGACGGTCAGATTGAAGCCGGCAGTTAAAAATTTCAACTTAATATTTCACACTTTCACTCTCAAGGTAAGTTTTTGGATGTACGTCAATTCAACTGATCAATATAAGTGACCGTGTGATACACTCAGTAAGTACGTAAAACAACTTACCAAATCTAAATATAGTCAATCTTCCAATGTCAGGATGGTCAACCATACAACCTTCATAGGAATTTTTTACTTTCGCAAGTGAAAACAGATCCACACCCTTATAAAGCTGAGGATATTGCTCCAAAAAATTGCAGTATCGTACTAACTGTAATGAAAATAATTCAGTTTGAGGAATGTCTTCTTAAAATGATACCTAACACTAATTCGTTCTTCAGATTGTAACCCTAATGTTAAATAATTAATGACATAAATAATCTAAAGTTTTTCAATAATTGTCGAACAGGTAGTATTACAAAAAGAATCACTTTTGACAGAAATGAGTTATTACAAAAAATAGCTATAGCAGCTAATAGATGTAGCTGTGTACGATATTGTGATAAAATTTTACATGTAATTGACAGATGGCGCTATGTGAGATTGTATGCGACGTTAATAGATGTCGCTGTACCTTGAGGTTATATCGCGCTATCGCTTCGTTTCTGCGTTTCCGTGACTACCGTGCCCTTTGAAATTTCCGTTATCGCTTCTCGGCCTTTTGGCTAAGATCAAAGTGTAGTATCTGTTCTTTTCAGCTTAATATCTGAAAGTTCCCTCATCGAGGGACCAGTATATTAAACTGATTTTTGTAACCAGACGGGATGTTCGGGGCTCGCTCCACTCCCGTCACGGGTCGGCCCGGCATTGCAGTGCCGCCGGGATTGGCCCACATAAATAAATAAACTAGATTATAAAAAAAGAATTGGACAGAGGGGGAGGAACAAGATTTGAAAAAATTTATCATTATTTTTTTTCAAAAGAAAGTGCCTGTTATTGTTACTTTTTTTTTTGTTTGTATTTTATGATTTATTTAACTAAGCGACTAGGAGTGAGCCATGGACTGGAGTGGGCGCTATAGTTGCGCAAAATGTGTCACTGAGAAGAAAAGAGAGATATATATATTAGGATGGAGTGTTTTTTTCTTTTTTCTTATTTCGTTTTGGGCCACTGCGGGATGGATGCTCTATGTTAATGCGATATTAAGTCAATATGACAGAATCAATGTATTATGAGTAGAAATACTGCCCCAAGGGACTTGAAGTTTGGAAAAAATGCCAAAACTTGACTTTAGTTCGTCAAGGAATAAAAGTATTTCCTTGAATAAAAACTACTTTGTTTTTATTTTAATATATATTCTAATACACAATAAAGTAATTAAAAATAAAATTACATAAAATAATCAGCAACAAAGAGCTTACATTGGATTGAAAGATAACGAAATTTTACCCAATTTTGTAATATTTCTTTGACTCGGGCATTATTCGGCATGACTCCAATTTATTTCTTATATATTCTTCACGTCGTTCTGGGCCACAGACAGCAGAACATGACTCAGAACATTTCAGAAACTGATGTCTGCAATTGTTTGGTGGAGGATTTTGCTTTTTCTTCATACAATTTCCGTTTTAAAGTTCTTAAATTGTTTCTCATCGTTTTATTTGTAGTCTTTATATCTATCGAACCAATCATCATTTTCCTGTCACCCCTTTGATCATTTAGAAAATCCCTTTGTTGAAGTGGTACTTTTCGTTTTGGTTCACAAGCACAACTTTCAAATGAACTACACTTGCAAGTAGCAATATCAAATAGCGACTGGCTCTCCCGTCTGAACTCGTCCAATTTATTCATGCAGTTTTCATTATTACACCTACCTTTGTACGGCTCCAGTATAGCCCTGTATTTCTCGTGATAATTCTTAAATAACTTAATGATCGCTCTATGACCTATCGTGGGTAATGAAGCCTTCTTCCATACATTTTCCACGTCGGTAACGATGATTTCACTGGTGTCATTCACAGAGTTTTTTAAACGACTACCCAATGTTTCAGAGACTGTAATAAAATGCTTCATCACGTCAATAGCATGTTACCCACACATGCTATTTGGTAGCGGTTTTCCCACACCAAATATGGGACAGGTTTTAACCTTGCTACGTAAACTCATAGTGAGCTTTGATCGTGCAAAAGAAAGCGATTATTGACTAAAACAATACGTGCACTCTCGAATGCAATCAGTTTGTCACTAACTAATGCCAAAGAGTATATAATCACTACGTTTTTACTAATGCTAGGTCACGACGATTCATGTGAGATAAAAATAGTAGTCTCTCACTCGCGCGGGGGTGCCACTCTTTTCGGCCGGGGAAATCTACGAAAATGGGCTCGCTCAAGTATAATATTTTGGCGCGTTATTTAGTATATTTTATAATTTTAGGATATTATCATGTTGAATTTGTGCTTGACTATTGTTTTAAATCAATTGAAGTTGATAATTTATATGTTGTATGATTAAAAAGTGACAAGTAAAAATGCTCTTTTTTCGTAATTTCTGAAATTTTCAATGGCTCGGGGGCAGTATTTCTAAAACTATAACCCAAGTCCATTTTTGGTATTATTAATCAGTAGGCCTTAGAGCATCCATTCAGCACTGGCCCGAAAGGAAATTTGAAAAAAAAATTTTTTTTCATACAAACGCGCTCCACCCTAATATATATATATCTTTTCGTTTCAAAGATATATATCTCTTTTGTGTCAGTAACTCACTAACTCAGTACTGATACATGAGAGTAATACTATCATTGACGAATGAAAGACCTTTTTCTTTTCAGTAGCTCAGACAGAAGCGAATCGTGTAATATAGACAGTAGAGCCTGGATGGATTCTTTAATATAAAATTGTTAGTGTAGTGGTTACCAAAGTTTGTGAACCACTACCGACCCGCCCCCGGCTTCACCCGGGGTGTAATTTTTTTATATATATAAACATTTCCCGTTTATCCCTCTTTCCATCAGTGAAAACCGAATTAAAATCGGTCTACCCCCATTCACGCGTGATGCCGTGACCAAGGGAAATAGGGATTCATTTTTATATAGAGAGATTTCTCGTCTCGACTCTCGTTCGTTTGATTTATCAGTTGTTATTTTTAATTGATAATGTGAATTGAGAACTGAGAACAACTTCAACGAACTTTCCTTCGTACTTTAATTAAAGGCTGAATGAATATGAAATTAATTAGTAAAAGTTGAAATTATCAATTTGTGCACGTTTTTGGGTCATATTCATACAACTCAACGACACGAAATATTTAGTTAATCATACGTCTATATTACCAAAACACAACTTTCACTAAGATAAGAACACGCGACAACGAAAAAATAAAGTGCAGTTTTGCAAACAATCAAATCAACACGCACCCACGGAAAACACCTCTGCAAAGAATATAATACTCTTATTAGTCTAGCGAGAGCACCTGTGTGACTGATTTAAAAAAACGCGTTGAAATAAGCAGATAAGCATTTCGTTTTTTATTACCTTAATAACATAAGAAGTTCCACTGTTTTAAACGTTTAAATATGTAATTTATAATATTTAATTTGGTAAATCTTACACTTAAATTTAAAAAAAAAAATCGCAAACAAGTTTCAATCTTATCGCGTAAATGTTTAAGCCTTTTTCATCCGTTCCTCATTGACAGGATCTATCAAGCTTTAATCGGAGGGGCCATCTATTAGCATTCAATATACCAAAATAGTAGACTGCATATTTAAGTACATTACTACCTGTGTTACTACCATTCACTACTTTTAGTGAATTCACTTTATACCGACCGGGCTCTGACTTGGGCACGGTCCATTTAATATAAATCCACCTTATTATTGTCCGGAAGGCTGGTCTGGACTTCTGGTCTATTATTTCTCGCCTAGCTTTCGCTCTCGCTACTTGCTAAGGTTTAATAAAGTTTTTTTTTTCTTTTTGTCTATAATTTAATGTATATACTTACTCACATGTCTATGTGCTCTCCGAACTACGAAATGACGCGCCCTCAAAAATCTTAATAAAAATTCGTCGTCTGTCCTGTAAGGCAGGCATTCACCGCGTTCTATAAACAAATCACACATTTTATACAGCATGGACGTTTGTTACATTGTCAGGTAAATCTACTGAATGGATTTTGAAGACACTTATAGAACAGACTCACACGGGCTATAATTTAAAACAAATTCGCGCGCAAAAGCTGGTAATATTGATGCGAAAGTTTTGGAGGATGGATTTATGAGTGCTCATTCATGCACTCCTTCATGCAAAAACTATAATGAACTTTTATAGTAATAGCGGTCCCTGCCAACGTTGTCTCGGCCGAATCCGATAATTCGATTGCAGCACCACCTATCGGGTCTAAATGTGAATCTAAACCATTCAGGGGCCCACACAAAAAAAAAATCATCAAAATCGAGCCGTTTATCTTATTTAAATCGAATTTATAAGGCAGAATATTTGATAGGCTATTATTTATTAAGATACGCGAACAAATTCGCGAACAAAATCTAGTTTGTTGAATTCTTTACAATTGAAAGTAAAGAACTTTCATCGTTATTCATCGTCTTATTAAAAATTTGTTTAAACTTACTTTATTTTTTTTCTTTGTACATGAATGAAATATTTAATGTTAAAAAAAATTATAAAATTTTAGATTTTAGATAATTTGCATATTATCTAAAATCTAAAAATCGCACTTGCAGCAGCTTTGGCGTTGCTTGTGTCCGTCAGCCGTCAGCCTGTCTGCCGATCTTAACATAAACAAATAATTACCAAATAACAATGATAATATACAAAAAATATTCATATTTAAATTTTGCCGCTTAAACACCCATACGTCGTCACGTGGTTTGTGATACATCGAAATGGTCTTCACAAATGGTCTTTGTATTTGGTGATAGTTTTTACAGTCTCTCGTCAGTCCTTGTTTGAGTAATATGACGTCATATAGATAACGTGAAGACGTATGTGTGTTAGGCGGTAAAATTTAAATATGAATATATTTCTTGTGTTTTATTATTGTAATCCGTTTATTATTTATGCAAAACAAAAAAATTATAGCTTAAAATTAATAAACAATTAATTTCAAACACTTTTTGAAAATTAGGCAAATACCCTGCTATAGCTTATTTTAAGTTTAAATTTCTTATTTTAAATGATTTCTTTTTTAAATTCTAAACTTAAATGTTAATACATTATTAAAACATGCCTAACAGGTAGATTACTTTTACATTGCTGTTTCACACAGATTCAATTACAAACAAAGTAAGCAGTAATGCCAAAATATTGTAATTTTTGGCCACGGTTAAGTGTAGCTATAAACATAATCACTGTTTTCTTTGATGTGACCTTAAAAAACATTAGTTTGGTCCACACATTACCAAATTGGCGATATGTCTAAATTATGTTGCGTTCGCGGTTAGAAAGGCAATTTGCATATATTGTAATATTAGTTACCTAATATTATAAAACTATTTGAGTAATAAATACCCCAGGTATAACTTGTGTTGTTTGTGTATAAAGGCGACTGTAGCACCACCTACCATCAAATGGACTATCAGCCTGCCTGCTAACCTTTACCATAAAATATAGTAAAATAATTTTGAAAAATACTTTAGGATTGTCGAAAGTTAACACAATAAACAGGAATGTATGTAGCTATATTAGTTATTTTTTAATATAATTATATTTATTTTTAATTATATTTATTAATCTTTCATATTATTAATAAATATGAAAGATTTGATTTTTAATGTACGTAAGTCAAAAATTCCTTAACTGATTTTAAAAATTCTTTCACCCGTAGAAAACTACATTACCAGAGAGTAACATAGGCAATATTTTATTTTCAAAAAGATTAGAGATCCCTACGTTAATTAGATAGATGTAACCCAAGGTATGAAAAATTGCCCCATAAAAGTCAATATTGGGCTTGCGCTGCGAAAACTATTAAATAATGTATCACGGTTATAATAATCATCATAACCCACAAAAAAGTAAAAAGTTGTAACTAAGTCACAATAACCGTTTTATATTCAAATTAGTCAATCAAAACACGGGTAGAATCGAAAGATGACATTCGTGTCATAAATAGTTTCATAATCAAGGTTGGTTAAGATTAGTACAAAATGTTAATAACTTCGACCAAAAGACAGCTGTTCGATTAATAAATTAATTTTATGCTGTCAAACTCAAATTCTGACAGTAGCTATTATAGGTCGTTCCAGCACCATCGAACAAGTCTAGCTCTGCACGAGCCAGATTTGTCCAATGGACAGCTGAAATACGCCCAAGGATCCACGTCTAAACAGCATATATAAAAACAATTAGAACTCCACCTCTTGTAAGTTTCCACAGACTGGAGTAGAAAGAAAAAAGCTAAATAAATACAAAATAATTGCTTACCATAAATCAGATCTCTTAATTCCATGATTACAGAGTTCCTAGTGGCTGGATCTTCATCGCACATCTGTGGGGATAACGCCATAAGTTCTTCGTTCTCCTCTGTGTTCGTTTCTGCTTCGAATGCAATCTCTAATAACTGCTCAAACATGATGGATCTGGTACAAAAAAGTACGATTATGAAATTAAAAAGATGCACGTAAAAATTAAAATGACCAAATTGTATATTAAAAATATTTATATTTTGGTTTATTTACTTCTAATTGACAATTTATAGTGATTCACAGCTTTTAAATACTTTAAAATAATTTATAATTTTGAACCCGCCCTATTTGAACTTTGACATCTCTTTAGCGCGTAACACATTGTGTGAGTACATTGTCCGTAAGTATTTTGGTAACTTAAGCATGTTACGGGCTAATTAACGGTAATTATTTCACCTAGGTCTTTTGTTATCGATTTCTCTATAGCACTAATTAAGCATCTACATCATCTTTGTTGAAGTATATATCCATCTATACATATAAAATAAAGTGGCTCTAAATAAAGTCCGTCTCTGTCTATTTCTCCGCTAACTTCTTCAAAACCACCCAACGGATTTTAATACGGTTTTTCTAATGGAAAGAGTTTTTACTAATGAAACAAGGAATGTTTGTGATATAGGTAATTTGCAGAAAAAATTATATATTGTTAACTGTGTAACTATTTTCAGTCTAATTCTAATAAACTTTCTTTTTAAACTTCTCGGGGGGCAAGCGAACGAAGGACGTCCACCTACAAGGCGGGCTGGCGATTTATATTGGGCCTTTAATTTAGGATTTTAATCCAAGCTGCTTTTTACCGGTCCTACTGGAAAATTATGAGAGAGGCCTTATAGTCCAGCAGTTGACGACGTCCCACGGTTGAGATGATGGTGATGATGACGATCGCAATAGCTAACTCGACAGTCAGACGATCCTTTCATACGATTACTAAGTTTTCATTAAAATATTTGTAACACAGTGTTCCAAAGCTAACATAATAGTAACAGATTTGGGGATGGAACTTCATCACGTTCCTGTGTTCCTGTGAATTTTTGAATTAAAAGCAATATTGACTCCATGAGTCATCAAGACCTATTCTATAAGCTGCTGTTAATTTTTTATTTATTTATATGTACATATATTATTATATATTGTATTGTGTTTATATTATTGTAATAAGTACCTATACTTAATTAGGGAACCCTAGTAAGATAAATTTATACACATACTACTTCTGCTGTACTGTGAATATAAATAAATAAATAAGACATTCATAATATTTCATACAATACTGTTTTTAATCCTAACTATTCCGTCACGCCTTAACTACTTAGCCGATCATCATGAATTTTTGCATATATGTTGTCAGGGGTACTGAAAAGGACATTTCAACCTAAAGAAATTTCTGTTCTCGAAGGACATAGACAAAGTCGCAGCCAAAACTTAGTTTTACATAATTTTCATAATGTATTGTATTTCTACGAACTGACTTTTTACCTCAACTATTCATCTTAACAGATAACAATAATATTTACGCAAATGATTTTTCGCAGTTTGCAAGGTTATTTCAAATATATTTATAAATTCATTTTTGCATTTTACCTACATCATTAGTATCGTGTATAGACGACTGCTAATGAAGCGGATACAGTTTGTAACGTTTTGAAAGTAAGGAAAACACTTCAACAGGATAAAAGATAAAGGATATTGGAATGGGCATCGACATCCCTTACTCACTCACTCACTACTAGCCACTTACCATCGAGCCTATACCAAGCTCTCTAATGTAGGATATCCGAAAGCTTTCACAATGAAAGGTTTTTAAACGTAAAATTATTCACTGTTATAGTTTGTGACATTGTTTTTGTTTTTAGTTTTAATTTTGTTTTCATTTTTAGTCGATTCTATACTAGGCTACGCACTCGATTGCTATGAACTAACTTTTAAATCTTGAGAAATTAGAAAATATCCAAATTAGATTTTTTATTAGTTAACAAAAAAGTAAAAAATGACAATGACTACACAAATAACAATGACTACACAAAATTATTTAAAATTTGTAAAATATTACCTATTAGTATAAAACATAAATACTTATTTTTAGTCATGGCAATCGAGATCGTGACTCAGTATTGGATAAAGTGATAAATACGCACAATACAAGTCTTTGGGAAAATTTGTAGTTCCACGAACATTGTCTGAATGACAATGTCTGAAGACATTGTCCACGAGAAAAATAAAACTATATTTAAAAATAAATTAATGAAATATTATCTGCTTTTTTTAAATTAATTAATGAAATTTAGGTTAAGGTTTAGGTTTTTAATTTAGGTTATGTTTATTTTTAAATTCAGTTTTATTTTTGATAACATTAGTTTGACTTGATTATAACGTTATCATTAACTTGATCCCATAGACAAACTGCTTTCCAGTTTTATGGGACATTGGAAATATTTTTCTAATTATTTCATGTATAATAAATAAAAATTCAAACACTTAACGGGTGCTATAAACGAAACAAAAGTTGGGCGGACCTGAATTTCATTGTATTATTGAATACCATAATTATCATCAAGTTTTTGGAACAGTTTTATACATCTTACTATTTATAACAGAATATTTGGTTTAGTTAGAAGAAAATAAATTTAGTTAAACGAACTTCATAACCACATTATAATCATTACGGCCGAAAATTAATCTTTTTTAGATACTGATTCTAATTATGAAAGTGATAAGGTTTTTTTATACACATGTGTGAAATCTAGGAAAATATTATAACGTGTAGTGACTAACATAGATAATTGTTCTTAACAATCTTCATGGACTTATATTGTTACATAGTTGGGATAATAAGTATAGTTACTTATCACATAGGTAAATATTATGTCTTAGAATAATAAAAATATATATTTACCTGCTTTTCTGAGGAGCTGAATGAAACATCTATTCTATATTAATTGCTCATTTATTTTTAAAATGCGTTGAATTGATTTTTTTAATTTAGTTTTAAATGATCACTTTGGAATAGTAATTTTTACACTATGTACTTCTCTGTAACTACCTCTGACTCAATATGATGGGTTATTAAGGCGTGAAAAATTTAGCATTTATAACATTAATAAGTAAGCATAAGTAAAGATTCGAATATTATTCATATATTTATGTTTACATAAAACAACACAGTCAAATTTATTAATTATACGTCAAACCACTGATAAAATTAATGATAAGTAATTTCAAAGTACATTTGTAGAATCAAATAAGGCCAATAGTAACGATTTAATAAGTCAATAGACTATCAAGGTTAATTTGTTGTGTCATCGACCTAACCTATTTTATTCTATATGTTAATAATATTGAGCGTTCAACGTTTAACCGCTAACCTTTCGCTAACCGCTTCTAACAGATTTTAATATAACATTAAAAAAAACTCTTCTAACAGTTCACATTTTTCTTTTAATAGTGACAAATCCTATCAAAGAGATTTTTTCCTAACAAATATGGATACTTCGCCGCTTCGCCCACGGAACGGAAGCCGCTCAAGTTGTGGCGTTACAAGATTCAAAGCATAGTCAGCGTGTTGTGTCTGCATGATTGCATCTTAGCCTCTCTGCTGTCAATAGTGTATCAGCGTTATCGGGAGACTAGTATGTTTACTCGCCGTCCAGGATCTGGTAGATATCGAGTCACATCTGAACAAGATGATCGGTACATTGCGTCAGTTTCTCTAAGAAATCGTCACTTTATCTCTAAGCAGCGGCTCCGTGAGGTTCGAGGATTGACTGTGAGCGATTCTAACATTAGAAGAAGATTGGCGGAGCGTGGCCTGAAACCTCGTAAACCAGCTTATGGCCCAAACGGTAGGGAGAGCGCGCCTTAACTTTGCACGTGAGCACTTAAGTTGGTCATACCTTCAATTGAGCAAAGTTATCTTTTCTGACGAGAGTAATATCATGCTGTATGGTAACGACGGAAGAAAGAAGGTGTATCGAAGAGAGGAAGAGCGTTTTGCACTGAAGAAAGTCAGTTACGGTGGCGGATCATGGACCGTTTTGGGGAGGCATAAGCGCCGATGGAAAAATCTAACTTGCTTTTGTATTTGGACCTCAAATGGGTCACGTTACATGGAAGAGTGTGTGGAGCCTCATGTCGTACCTACCCTACGAACATTTTATTGACGTAGAGTTCATTTTTATGCAGGACAATGCCAGGGCTCATACCGCAGGCATATTAATTGAACACCAGAGCAAGTCGGTATTACAGTTATGGGCTAGCCAGCAAGAAGCCCGGATATGAATCCCATGGAACACCTATGGGATAAGTTGATGAGTCGAGTCAAAGCGAGAGGTCCTGCTCCGGATACGTTTAGCCAGTTTCGATTTTTTTTTTATGAGAAGTATATATTTAGTAGTAGCTGAGCCCGCAACTTCCTCCGCGTGGTATTCGGTATAGCGCGTAAATTTTTATTTGTGAACAAACACTAAATGTTACGGAAGCTTGCTACAATACATCAGTGAAAACCGCATTCAAATCGGTTAAGCCGTTTCTGAGATTAGCGTGCACAAACGCATAGACAAACAGATAAACCAGCGAAATTTCTAAAACCTATTTTTTGACCTCGGTAACATAAGGTAGAACGTGTACATTTTTTTTTAATATTTAAAGTACAGACACGGCTCGTTAAGGATTTTATTAGATGTATAGATAACATACATATATTTAATATAATTAAGAACAAAGAAACGAAGATAATTAGAAGTAAATTTATGCTATAATTAATGGTAACATAAATACTGTGGTATGGGTAAGAAAAAATTTTAACCGCAACAAGTTGCAGAAATTATTTTTTATCAACAATAATTTTATATGAAGAATATTGTCATCGTTTGTTATAAAAGAATCGCCTTAAAATACTGATTTTACAACTAAATGGCCTTTTACTTATTAAACAAAACCTGTTAAGAAGGTTATATACATAGTATGTTAGTTTAAACAAATGTAATTCTCTTAAAGCCACAACACAGGTGATATTCAGTTTTAACTAATTAATTATGTTGTTGTTTTCTAAGTTAACACTATAGATAGACCGTTTAAATGAGTCTTCGCCCGAGCGGTACAAGGGCGCGGGGGTGGTACAGGGGGCAGTATAGGGCGCGGAGGTACCTAAAGCCTCGGTTCCCTTTTCCCGGGTCGTCATACCGACGCGCGGACGAGGACTTATTTAAACTGTCTATCTATAAAATTGTTTATTTATCACCAGAAACTACAGTAACTCATTTGGGCAGTTAATGGAAAATTTATGGAGATCACTGATGATAATTTTCAAAATTTTAAAAATGCTATAAAAATAAGATCTTCCTTCTATTTCATTCTGAGATGATAATATATACAAAAGAGGTTGTTGATGACCTCCCAAAGAAGCCCTCGTTGTTGATGACATTTAGAAGAGTCTTTTGCATACGAAGTACCTATTCTTATAAATTAACATAATTATAAAGAGATATTTTAAAATGTTGCGACGTTATAATAATTATGTTTAATTGTTATACTTATATTAATCTCAATTTTTGATTAATTTTTTAATTTTAATTGTTTAGAATTCATGTCCTAGGTTTTTTAGCTTTATTGCTGAGCAAAACTATATCTAAAACTAACGCTAATGCTTATAAAAATACTTTTTACCATATGGAAAATTAATAAAGTATTTTTATAATTGTTCCAAAATAGTCATGTGTTATTAATGTAAAGTTATAGTGATATATTGTAAGTATGCTCTTACATAATTACGTAGATGTACATTATGCTTATTTTATATATCCTTACCTTTTAAATGCAAACAAAAGTTATTGCCGTATGTCCAGTTCACTGCATCTCCAAATAAACAAAAATAATTCTCAAACACAACGCGCCTCTTTTCTGGCGTCAACACAAATGTAATAAAAATGTGGTCTAATGGTATCTAGCCGCGAGCATGACGGCTTGTTCCCATTAGCATAATTATCGTTTCAACTAAAAAAATTTGAGCCCAGCCAGTCCAACTAATTACCTGTTTACTCTTTAAAGATGAATATCTACATATTAAAAATGATAAAATACCGTCGCTCTCCGTTCCTGTTTCTACACTAACTTCTAAACTACTAAACGGATCTTGATACCATTTTCACTAATGGAAAGAGCGATAAACGAGGAAGTTTTGGTATATAATTTGCTCGCTAGTAAGAAACAAAATAAAGACTTTGACACACAGTGAGCGTTGCAATCGAAATGTGTTTCGGTGATAGCTTTGTATATAAGGATTCCTATAAAATCAATCAGATTCTATATTTCAATGCATACACTTCAATAATAAGGTCCTAGTTAATTTTGGAAACTTTTGGTCCTAACTAATAATCAAGTCCTACAATATGCATGTACAAATCTAAAAGAGCCCATTTCTCTATCCTTTCCTAGCCCATTATCCTACTATGGTCGGTAGCGTACTTGCAGCACCCGTGGCGTTGCTTCAGTTTCTTGTCATAGAATACGTATTCCGAATTGGTGGTAATTAAAAAAATGCACTTTTGTGAAAAAGTGGATCTAAAAAAAGATATTCACTAGAAAATTGAATAAAAACCCAAAAGCAAAGCATAATTTATTTATTACAATATTATGAGAGGAACGTTATATATATATATATATATATATATATATATATATATATATATATATATATATATATATATATATATATATATATATATTTAAATTTAAAACGCAATGTACGACCCGACACTATCAGTAAAAAAGCAACCTTCGGAAAATACTTCTAAATCAATTTGTTCAAAAGATTGTGGAGTACATTCATTGGCCACTTTTAAGACAATAGCGCATCGCTCTCCGTGTGACAAACATTACGCGTTGACGAAATAATTAATGTGTTGCCATCTCTCTCTGCATTAATTGCCATTATGCAGGGTTCATGAACTTTGTAAACATTCATTTGCCCTTCACTTTTATAATCACATTATTCTAACTGTATAAGTGATAAAATAAACAAAAACTACATGAAATTATAATTAAGAAATTAACTTTTGATTATTGTATCAAACTCTCCGGGTTTTTTACAACTATCCCGGGATAGGTTGACCTTATTCAAGAAAAGGACTAATGTCAGACCGAACACAATTTTTACCAAAATGAGCAGCCCAACCTATATTGTACAACAAATTTATGTAGCTTCTCGGAGATAATCGAACGGATTTAAAGTTGTAAAATTTTTCTTAAATATTGTGTAAAATATGAAAAAAGAAATAAAAGTAGGCCGATTAAAACTTTAAAATAGAACATAAATTAATCAATAAGCTTAAAAAATAATGTAGTTGCTGAAATTTTTTATTACTGTTACGAGAAAGCTTTTTTGATGCGTCATTTACTATTTTTGGAGTATATCCTTAAAAATAGATTCTCATATAAGGCCCCCTCAATAGAAATTTTATGGGGAGTAAAATTAATACAAGCGTTAACTAAAAAGCATTACGTTACCTGTCATTTTGACATTTGTGCGATAGCTGACGTATGTATTTATGTTCCCTAATTCTGTTCTCTGAGCTTATAAAAGCAAACGTCGAAAAGTGTAGTCCGGCAGGTTATGACGATAGCGCGTCATAACCTGCCGGCGCAATGACATCTGTTGTTAAAAAAATGAATTATTTGGACGTGATGACATCTATGTATATCGAACGTAACTAGCATAACTTTATTTGGAACACGTGACATCTGGTATGCAGAATGTAACTAAATAATATAAAGTAATTAGGTATCCATCCAGTTATAATAATATACTCACATGAGAGTAAAAGGAGTAAACTCCAGTCGTAGGTTGGAGCTTATTTTTTATTTTTCTCAGAAAAAATTTTTTTGAATAAATCTGCCCCAATTCAAACTCTTTTAAATATAGTTTATTATGAAAGTATAGTTTATGGGGCGCAGACGAAGTCGCGGATAAAAGCTAGTTTTTTAATAAAAAAAAATGCAATAAAACGGCTAGACAATACACATCTACTGAGGTTTTTATTTTTACTTTCTTTTTCATATAATATGGTCAGTCTTTTTAGTAAACTATTTGAAAATTATTTTCAATTAATTAATCATCCGTCTTAATTGACAACTTCATACTAATTAATCTTTTATTTTCAACAATCTCCAATGAAAAATCAACCTATGGGAAATACGCCATATCTAAAACGTTCGAGTACCTAGTAACGTGTTGTGTAACATGTATAGCCAGCGAGGCCACTGTCATTCGCCTTGACTCGGACCTCTATTAGGTACAACCAGTCCGTTCGGTTATGATCTCCTAGTGTTCCAAAAGTATTACATTAAATATATATCTTTGACAACTCCTTATCAAAAAATATCAAAAAATGTGGGGCATTCATTAAAAGTGGATAAAAATTCAAAGATAAAACTTATCTTGGAGATATATTTTATCTTTGAAAACCCAACAGTATTTTAATTTATATGTACTTATTTCCTTTTCTAAATATAACAAACACTGTTATAAATTTTTATAGTCATCAAAATATATTAAAAATATTTTCGTTAATCATTTAAAAATATCAAATTTGTCGATTACAAAAGATGAACAATATTTATTTATATTATTTATTAGGTAATTTTACTCATATAAGGAGAAAAAGCAAAACAACTGCAGGACATTAAACATTTAAAACAACTTACATACAAAATGAAAAATATGATATTACAGACATTCTCTTTGAGATATTAAATTAATTTTATAAATTATATTAATTTTATAATCAAATTAAATTAATAATTTTACAAACCTATGGACACATGTCTGAAATAAAATTATTGTTATTATTATATCAAATTATTGTTATTATTGTTATTATTATTGAAATGCTTGATTGTCTATTTGATGTCGAATTTCAGACAAAATAACAATGTGTTAATGTAATGCAGACAAGTATTACTTATGTTATTTCAAAGTATTAGTTAATCTAAAACTCAATCTAAAAATGTCTATTTCATTTAAATTCTTGTTGAAGTCACTGCAAATTCTATAAAGAGGACCTTTTTCTTTAAAAAAAAATGGTAATATCGTCGAGACTCACAATGGAAGGTTTCTCAAAGATCAATGACTTTCTCTTAAAACAATATTACACTTTCTTTACGTAATATCATTTCGTAATCGGAAATTATATAAGAGCCAAAAATAGACACTTAAAAAATGAAACCTGTTTCAAGTATCACCTACTTCACATAATAATACTAGTTTTTTATGTTAAGTTCAGCAGACAGGCTGACGGTCCACTTGATGGTAGATGGCTATACCGTCGCCTATAACACAAGCAACGCTAAAGCTGCTGCAAGTGTGCTGCCGACTACAGTAGGATTAAAGATAAGGGAGGGGATAGGGAAGTGGGCTCTGGCATCCCTTACTCACTCACCTAAACACAACAGCACATATGCTGTTATTTCACGGTGGTCTTCTGTAAGGGGGTGGTTACTGCCGCCAGACGGGCTGCCCAAATGACTGCGAAACGCGATGTGCCCTGCCACTACTTTCCAGATCCAGATCCAGACCAGAGCCAAATTTCAAATTCATCTTTTAAAGTTGACCCTGCTGGAATCGAACCCGGGAACCCTAGAACAGAGCGTTAAGGCAAGCATCCTAACCACTCATCCAATGGGCTCGTCAACTATGTAATACTTACGTATTACTAATTTTAAAGATATTATTGGGTCGGGGAAAAAGTCTTTTCGCATATAGTATGTATAAACTTGCAATAAAATATCTTTGGCTGTACCTGTACTATTTGTATCTGGCTGGTTTTGATGACATTAAAAAGGTTACATTTCAAAAAAAGAAACAAATTAGTGAAATGTTGTTTCCAGTTATTTTTCATTTGTTTTTCTTTCTGTCAAAATGAGTGATCTAATGAAGAAATTCGATACATTTTAAAATGTTATTACAAAAAAGAAAAAATACAACGGAAGCCGCGAAAAAAATTTGTGACGTTTGTGGACCTAATGCAGTGTCAATAAGAGTAGTACAAACTTGGTTTAAGCGTTTAAAGCGGTTTAATCCGGGAATTTTGATATCAAAGATGCACCTCGCTCTGGTCGCCCTGTTACGAATGAATTGGACTTTATTTTTGAAAAAGTGGAGCAAGACATAGCTGAAGAACTGGAAATTGACCACAAAACAGTATTGACCCATTTGAAAAAAGCTGGATACACAAAAAAGTTAGATATTTGGATGCCACACGAGGTCAGTGAAAGAAACCTTATGAATCGTGAGAACATTTGCGATTCTTTAATGAGAAGTAATGAAACCGAACCGTTTTTGAAGAGATTGATAACTGGTGAGGAAAAGTGGTTCACGCACGACAAGAACGTGCGAAAAAGGTTGTGGTTAAGGGTCGGTCAGGCTTCACAGACTGTGCCAAAACCCGGGTTAACTCGCAATAATATGGTATGGTGGTATTGGAAGGGCATTGTTCATTATGAGCTTTTACCGCCGGGCAGAACCATCGATTCGGATCTCTACTGCCAACAACTTATGAGATTAAAGGAAGAAGTTGAGAGAAAGCGGCCGGAATTGATCAATAGAAAGGGTGTAGTCTTTCGTTACGACAACGCTAGACCACACACATCTTTAGCCACTCAGCAAAAATTAAAAGAGTTTGGCTGGGAGGTGTAAAGCCGCCATATAGCCCTGACCTTGCAACCTTCAGATTTCCACGGGTTTCGGTCTCTTCAGAATTCTTTTGGCAGTGTCAGGTAACATCAAGAGAGGACTGCCAAAACTACTTGTCATGTTTTTTTGATCGGAAGTCCCAAAATTTCTACAGCAACGGGATCATGTCACTATCTACAAGATGGCAAAAAGTCATCGAAGAAAATGACACATATATATTATAATAGGCATGATGACAGATTTTGAAATTCCCTTCAATAATGTAGATACACGTCTACCATATCCGAAAAAAACAATATTTCAGCAAAAAACTAAATTTTGCTAAAAGAAAACGCTTTTAGGTGTCATGGCGTCGCGTCTGATGAACCGTGACGTCACCGACATGTCATCAGATTTTTCATTCTGTCAAAGCAAAGTCAAGCAACACGATAGCACTTACCTGGGCGTGACGTCATTCGCTCTGATTGGTGTTTCAGTTAACATGGCCGATTGCAGTTATTTATACTTCTATTTTATTGAAAAACTTATTAATCTCAATTTTAATACAAAAAATGAGTAATTTTTTAGACTCCTTTCAACATATATTTTTCTCCAAAACCATTTATTCTTTGATTTTTTAATACCATCATCATGCCTATTAAATGTGAATAAATTTTGAAAAAAAAAATGTCTTGAGTTTTTCCCCAATTTCCCCGTTTTAAACGCAATTTTTAATTTAGGTTGGGGAAAAAGTTTTCCCCAACCTAAATTTAAAAATAAATTAGGTTGATACTAACCGCAGCAATAGGTTCTGTGCACGAAACAACATCTTTTGTGTTACCGTTAATTATTTTATTACTTTGTTATAATAAGAAGTTGTAAGTGTTTTACAGACAGACTTACGGGACACTTGACGATAAGCTCAAGTGTAAATTAACATACTAGGGCGGAGTGATAAGTCTGGTAAAAATCTATTTTGGATTAAAATTATGGCAAATTGCATGGAACCTCCTTGTTCACAACTCTTTTGAAGGACCAAATTAAAATTTTCAGCCAGTACCGCCGGTTAGTTTTTTTTTGTGACAGCTGTTAACGAAAAATAATTGAACAATTTTTTTTTGCAAAGATGGAGAAAAGTGAATTTCGTGTCTTGATTAAACATTATTTTTTGAGCAAAAAAAAACTATTACGGTAACGAAAAAGAAAAATTTATAAATATTATGGGGACTCTGCTCCGTCGATCAATAAGTGGTTTATTGATTTTCGCTGTGGTCGTACAACCACAAGTGATGCTGTGCGTTCAGGACACCCAGTTGAGGTCACTACTCCAGAGATGATCGCTAAAATCCACGACATAGTGTTGAACGACCGAAGAGTAAAAGTGAGGGAGATAGTCGAGATAGTAGGCATCTCAGAAGAACGTATGTGCGCGATATCTTACACCAACATTTAGATATGAAGAAGCTCTCCGCTCGATGGGTGCCGCGTTTACTGACTGTTGATCAAAAACGTATGCGTGTGACCACTTCGGAAGCGGGTTTGGCGTTGTTTCAACGAGATAAAACTGAAATTTTGCGTCGTAAACTGACAGTAGACGAAACATAATGAATCCACCACCGTACCCAGAAACCAAACAATAATCGAAACAATGGATTGCTACCGGCGAACCAGCTCTGAAGAAGGCCAAAGCAGTTTTATCGACCAATAAAGTGATGGCTACAGTTTTTTAGGATGCACGTGGAGTAATCCATATTGACTACCTATAGAAGGGTAAAACGATTAACTGCGAATATTATGCCAATTTATTGAACCAATTTGACACAATTTTACGTGAAAAACGACCACATTTGGCTAAGAAGAAAATCCTCTTCCACCAAGACAACGCACGAGTGAACACCTGCGTTCGCCAAAGACGCCAAAGACGAAAGCCGGCTCCAAGGGCCCCTCTACAAAAAAGGGCGTTTAGAAAAAAAAAAAAAAAAAAAAAAAAAAGGAAGATGAGGGTGATTCAAATCAACCTTCATCATGCGATGGCTGCCACAGCAGTGCTAGAGCGCCTTCTCCTGCGGGGTGAGGTTGATATCGCCCTCATACAAGAGCCCTGGACCCAAAATGGAGCGGTACTGGGACTTCAGTCTGCAGGTAAAATACTTCATAATACCTGTGGCTCAAAGCCCAGAGCAAGCATAGTTTTCAATAAAAATATTGAATATTTGCCAGTGCCAGAGTTATGTACTGACGACATGGCGGCAGCTTTTGTCAACATCAAGGGCAGGGAGGGAACACGCATCATCGTCTGTTCTGCGTACCTACCTTATGACGGACATGACCCTACGGTGGAGCTTGCGCGATTGGTGGCGTATGCGCATCATCACAAAGCCGAGCTACTTGTTGGAGCCGATGCCAATGCCCATCACGTAACGCGGGGCAGCACCGATACAAACGATAGAGGTGAGTTACTACATGACTTTCTCTTAGTTAACTGTTTACAGGTACTCAACAGAGGGAGCAAGCCGACCTTCGTGACAACCGCAAGGCAGGAAGTTCTAGACATAACCTTCGTCACTGACAACATGGCCGAGTTTATATCAAACTGGCATGTCAGTGGAGAAAGCTCTATGTCTGATCACAGACAAATCCGTTTTGATCTAGCAACATCTACAAAAGATCAAACTGTAACACACAGGGATCCAAAAGCTACAGCCTGGGACGTTTATAACAACAAACTAAGGCAAAATCTTGAGGACTTCCCCAAAAGTATATGTACACCGGAGAAGCTAGAACATACAGTGGAGGCTATCACGCGGGCAATAAAGAGTGCCTTCGAGGAAAGCTGTCCGCTTAGAACAAAGCACTCCAAAAGAAATGTACCCTGGTGGAACTCAAGGCTCAAGAAGCTTCGGGAGAAAACCAGACGTCTATTCAACAAGGCAAGAAGAACCCTTGAATGGGAAAACTACAAGAAGGCCTTGACTGAATACAATAAGGAGATAAGGAAGTCCAAGCGTGCTGCATGGAGGAAGCTCTGCGAGGAATTAACACAAATGCCTCAAGGGGCCAGAATCCATAGACTGCTCGCGAAAGACAAACCTAGTCAATTAGGGCTGCTTAAGAGACCTGATGGCTCCTTTACGAACACTGAAGAGGAAACTCTTCAGTTGCTGATAAAAACTCACTTTCCGGGGGCTCAGAGCTTTTCGGTCGGGTCAGACAGAACGCCTTTACACCAAAGGCCTCGAAATGAGGACCGTAACAGAGCGGCTGATCTCATCCGACCCAAAGTTGTTAAATGGGCTATTAAGTCCTTTAAACCCCTGAAGTCCAGTGGTGAAGACGGACTGTTGCCCATTCTATTACAGAAAGGCATAGACGTACTCACGCCGTATCTGGTAAAGATCTACCGGGCAAGTTATGCCTGGGGATATATACCGGAACAATGGACCCGGGCTAAGGTATTATTTATACCTAAGGCAGGTCGGAGGGATTATGCTCTGCCTAAGTCCTTCAGACCAATTTGCCTAACGTCCTTTATGCTTAAAACTCTAGAAAAAATTATAGATAAATACATAAGGGACAAAGCCCTGGCCTCGAAACCCATTCATTCCACCCAGCACGCCTATCAGAAGGGAAGGTCCACAGAGACGGCCTTGATCCAACTAGCTGACAGGGCGGAAAGGGCTTTGGATGATAAACAGATAGCTCTGTGCGCATTTTTGGATATAGAAGGCGCATTTGATAATACTCCCACCGACACGTTAGTGAGGGGACTACAAAACAAAAATGTGGACCCGACTACAGTTAGGTGGGTAAAGGCCATGCTATCCAAACGTAAAGCGAAGGTCAAACTACACGATACCTCGCTCACTGTAGTAACTACAAGAGGATGCCCGCAGGGCGGTGTTCTATCGCCACTGCTTTGGACTCTTGCAGTTGATCAACTTCTGTACAGGCTGGCAGAACACAAGATCGATGCCCTAGGTTATGCTGATGACCTAGTGGTGATCATAAGAGGCTTCTGCCAAAGCACAATTTCGGCCCTGTTACAGAAAGCTTTAAACATCATTTGCGAATGGTGCACAGCAAATGAACTGTTAGTCAACGGTGATAAAACCGCTATAGTACCGTTTACCAAAAAGAGGCTACTGGACAAACTAAAGCCACCTCTAGTAAATGGTAAACGAGTTGAATTTTCCACAGAGGTCAAATATCTGGGAGTTACTTTCGACCAGAGACTAACGTGGAATACACACATTGGAAATGTGATAAATAAGGCTAAGGCAGCTTTATTTATCAGTCGTCGAATGGTAGGGAAGAGCTGGGGCCCGTGTCCAAAGCTCACTCTCTGGCTGTACACTGCTATTGTGAGGCCGATGATCGCATACGCCTCTATAGTATGGTATAGAAAAGCCAACCAGAAAACGACTATCGACAAGCTTAATGGCTTACAGCGTTTGGCATGTCTGATGATAACAGGAGCCATGTCGAGTTCCCCCGGAGCATCTCTGGAGGCTATCCTGGGCTTACCGCCTCTAAATCTATTTTTAGAGAAGGAGGCGAGAACCAGCATGCACAGAGTGATGAATCGGGGTAAACACAATTGGCTGTCCAAGGTACTCAGAGCTCTAGAAGACTCAGTACTAAGGGATCCTATCTTAGGCATGCCTACTGATACAATGGTACCACAGTACATAGAAACAAAGTATTATACTGTGGAGCTACTCTCAAGAGAAAACTGGTCAAATAATAAGATCTCTTGGGAGGAAGGTAGCCTTTCTTGGTATACTGATGGGTCCAAATCAGGACCTGACGTAGGCTGTGGAGTGTATGGCGGTGACCAGGACTACAGGACCAGTGTAAACTTGGGACAATACGCCAGCATCTTCCAAGCAGAAGTTTTCGCCATCTTAGAATGCGCGGAAATCAACCTGCAAAGAAACTACGTCAACCGTGTAATTTACATTCACTCAGATAGTCAGGCTGCACTTCAGGCACTGGACTCAGACTCTACAGTCTCAAAGCTGGTGCGAAACTGTGTAGACTACTTAAATACCTTAGGGCGCAAGAACGAAGTGGTCCTAAGATGGGTACCTGGGCATATGGGGATCGAAGGCAATGAACTGGCCGACGAACTGGCTCGTGTAGGCGCAAAAGGTAGGCTAATAGGTCCTGAACCTATGTGCGGACTACCAAATAGCCTAGCTCGCTGGACCATATGGAACCAGTGCTTTATTAAATCTTACAAACGCTGGACTGACTTGCCAGGTTTGAACCATTCCAAAGCGCTCATTAAAGCCTATAGTCGAAATGCAACAAATCAGGCTATGTCGCTTAGTAGGAGCAATTTGTGTATGCTATCTAGGGCGCTAACGGGGCACTGCCGCCTCAATAGGCACCTTAAAGTAATGGGGCTCACTAGTACGGGAGAGTGTCGCTTCTGCCATGAGGCAGAAGAAACACCAATGCATATCCTGTGCGAGTGTGGCCCTCTGATGCACAAGCGCAGTCACATCCTAGGAAGCCACACAATGGCTTGTGAAGATGTGAAGAATGCCTCTATCAAAAAAGTACTACAGTTCCTTAACGTGGTAGGTATAGGTAGAGAGCTTTAGTTCACGTGGCGATCACAATATTTCAGCAATGGACGACGTGATACTGGTACTCTAGCAGACAGAAATAGCCACTAAGACAAGATAAAGATAAAGATAACACCTGCGTGATTGCCATGGCAAAACTTCATGAGTTGCGCAATGACATGCTTTCCCCAGGATTCGCCAGATTTAGCCCCTTGTGACTATTTTCTGTTTCCACAATTTAAAAAAATGGCTTGGTGGGAAAAGATTTGGCTCCAGCGAAGGCATTGCACGAAACCAATGCCTATATTGAAGGGTTGCCTAAGTCGTATTTTTTGGAAGCTAGAGAAACGCTGGGGTGAAGTGCATTGAGCTACACAGAGACTACGTTGAAAAATAAATAATAATAATTTAATTAAATTTTACTCCTTGTTTAATTTTTACCAGACTTATCATTCCGCCCTCGTAAGTCAAGTCCTAGGTGCTGCAAGTGCGTAATAAAAACGATCTTAGTAGTATAAAGGATAACGGATTAGAATTAAATAGGATAATGGACTGTGGCATTCTAAACAAACAGGTCAACAATACCTTCCCTCTGTATATACTTTTATGAAAAATTAATTTAAAGTTGGGGAGAAACAAAACTTAAATAGTATTTTTAACAGCTTTTTTGTTAACCAAATAGAACTTAACACGTCACATTTGATTCGTCTCGCCAATACCTACAACTTATCTATCTGTGCATTGCAAATTAATAAATTAAATATTTTTTGTCACAATTTCAAGAAAACTGAAAAAAAAAACTGTTTTTTTTTTAAGTCCCGGAACAAGTTTACAATATTATACTAATATGTACGAGATAGAATGGTAACGGACACAGACAAAACCGAACGCAAAAGCACGCAAGCAAGCAAAATTAAGAACTTGTATCAATATTTTGTTGGCTACGGTAATATTGAGGTTGCGGTGAGTGTAGACCCGAGAGTTGTTAGACCTCGACCTAGCTCCTCGGTCATTATAATCGCCTAGCTTACACACTCTTGCTTCGAATTAATTTGACAACATTGTAGCCACATATAAACGTTTTACCTAATTGGTTAGAATTCCACATAATATTTTTTTATTATCCATCTAGTGAAGATAGGCGATCAACCTAAAACAATCATTTTAAGTAGTGGCAGGACATACTGCGTTTCGCAATCATTTAGACAGCCCGTGTGGCGGCAGTAACCACCCCATTACAGAAGACCACCGTGAAATAACAGCACATGTGCTGTTGTGTTTCGGTGAGTAAGTACCTAAGGGATGCCAGAGCCCATTTCCCGAATCCTTTTCACTCCCTTATTCTTAATCCTACTGTAATCGGCAGCGCACTTACAGCACCTGTGGCGTTTCTTGTGTTATAGGCGACGGTAGCCACCCACCATCAAGTGGACCGTCAACCTATCTGCCGACCTTAAAATCCTCCCTGTCTTTTGATGTTCGGAACAGTTTGCGGACGTACAGATAAATGTTCTTTTTCTTCGGGGTCACCATTTATGTGGACCGTAGGTACATGATGAAAGATAATAAAATCCACATATTATTTACATTGATTTATATATATATTATTTATAGATAATTGCCAATAAAATATATACAGTTTTCAAACACATGCTTTCGGCAGCTATTTATCGAAAATCAACCAACGGTGTCCGCAACGATTCTCCGAACTACATCAAAAGATCCCAAGCGTTTCCGACTCGGAGGTCGCCCCAAGGTATCCTGGTCCACTCTCTGATGTTCTTTAGCCACGATTTCTTTCTTCGCCCAACTTTTCCCTCTCCAGCGATTATGCCCATTATCATCTGCTGAAACAGGTTGTATCGCTCATGTGAAAAATGTGCATATGCTGAATTGACGTTAAAAAATTTCAATGCAAATAAGTCTGCAATTTGAAGGTTAATTATTACATGTCGATATTGCAATGATAGGTCAATGAAACTGCCTTCTGCATTTATAGCGCAGTCCATCTGCAATAATCATCTCCGATAAAACCATCTTAATGTATTGTCTTGTTTCGGTGTTTTGTAAAAGATGCTCCAGCTAATTCCGCTAACCTCAACTTGTTTATCTTGTCCCTAATTCTTCCAGGTCCGACAGAGTATTTAGATCATCCTGGTGTTGTGTGTGGCTTGTATCCGTGGATACGTTGCTTGTATCTCCTTCCCTGCGGCATTTATCATAGATTTATTACTTTGCTTAATGTGCGAGATGACTTATGAACTCAAGCCTTCGTAAACGACTTGGACGTGACGTCCTTCAGTTCAAAATAGAAGTAACTCTAAATGGTTGTATGTTACTAGTCACTACTAAATCCATTTACTAGATCCATGATGGATCTAGTGATGCATGTTCCATTCCATCTAGAAATGGATAAATTACATATTTATATTTTCGAAAAATCAAATTACATATTTGCATTTAGACCAGGCCTCTTTAACTTAATTGCCTACCGTCGCTCTCATTGAATGTGAAAGGAGTGCAACTTCTGTACGCTAGTACTATTATTTATTCTGTTAGACCGTGAACCGAAGAATGCATAAACCACAGCAGCAGGGCTAAAAAGAAATGAACTCCGCGTTCGTCTGCCTGTATTTACAGATACATTTACAGATACAGATCTTCTAAGACTTGTAAAGTGCTCAGGACTATTCCCAGAAAAGGAGAGGAAAGAATATTCCACATTCTTTCTTCTTCTTAAATTATTTGCGCTACATTGTACGTTACATGTTTTTATTAGATGCATGTACTACAGATGTCTTAGAACGGTGACGAGAGGGAGACTGTGGCACCCTTAGTGAGTACTAACCAGTCTCAAAAGGAAACTGATACATCCGTTATAGAGAAATATGCACACAATATTATGATTAGAAAGAAGCCATAGAGTCCTGACTGGCACGAGAATCTCCAACAGGAACCGATCGAGTACCTAATGTAGGAGCCCACTTTAGCGCTCAACAATCCCATAAGGTTAATAACTAAATAAAAGTCGACAAGTTGCGTTTAAATATCAGCTCTATACAAAAAGAAATTAAAACTCTCTAACGCCTAGCATTAAATTATTTTAACCTAAAACGAAATACGAATTGTTGCTATGCGGAAAAGAATAGGCGTTTACTTTTTATTGTTACAAATTCTAAACATTAATAAAATTAAATACATAAGTGACAATAAAAACTATATCCGCTGTTATAAACTGGGCAGAACGTATAGTGGCAGTAAATGTCCTCGAATAGAAGACCATCGTGAAAGAAGCATAGGAGAAACTTTATCCCGCGGACGTGCGAACTTTTTTTTATGTTAAGATCGGCAGACACAAGCAACGTCACAGCTACTGCAAGTGCGCTGCCGACTACAGTAGGATTAAGGATAAGGGATTAGGAGGGGATAGGGAAATGGGCTCTCACATCCCTTAATCATTCACCGAAATACAAGCACACGTGCTGTTATTTCACGGTAGTCTTCTGTACTGCCGCCAGATGGGTTGTCCAAAATACTGCGAAACGCAGTGTGCCCTGCCACCACTTTCCAGATCCAGACCAGAGCTAAATATGAAAAGTTCATTTTTCAAAGTTGACCCTGCCGGAAATAGAACCCGGGAACTCAAGAACAGAGCGTTAAGGCAAGCGCCCTAACCACTCATCCAACGGACTTTGGAACAATTTCCCTTCTGAGGTGTTTCCATTCCATCTAACTACAATATGGGCTTTTCCAAGCAAGCGTGCCGTAAACAAATTCCTGCAGTTTCAGCAGAGCACCTGTACTCCCCTCCCTCTCCTCTGGAGTGGTTTTTGTTATATGTTATAATACAATAGATATCTGTAACATTATCATATAATGTCACCTTTCGGAATTCACTCAAAGGGCACTATAACAAATCTATCATTCCCGCATGGCACTGGTTAAATGTGCCTTATTTATTAGGTTATACGAGTATAGTTATTGCAACCCCGTGGAGGAACCAATTAAGCGCAGCCTCCGGGCCCTGTAGTTGTCCTGTATAGAGTAATCCATCTCAGTACACCTGAGTAGTGGGATTAAATATAAAGTTTCGTCGCGTTTTCAGAGTGTAATAGACCACTATACCAAGTAGGTACGAATTATGTAGGATATTTCAACGGGTAGGCACATTGAATAAACGCCATATAATCTTAAATATAAATGTCGTGTTAATATATTTTGTATTCTTTCCAACATTAGTCTGTATTTAGACTCATGAGGAAGCCCGCACCACTTCATTACATTCCAGTTGGCATTCATTATGTTAGTCTCCTTGAACCATAATACACGAATAGATACTAAAATATGCACTAAGTCAATTTTAAAATTAAAGAGATTTCAACATTGAATGTTTATTTGAAGAAGGCACTAAGCTAGTTGATTTAGTGTCGTCATTAATTTTTTTATATGCAAAATTTGCTTATGTATACTCGTATATTCGTATTATATACCTTGTATATTCGTACTATCATTAGCTTATTTACAACTAGCGACCCGCCCCCGGCTTCGCCCGATGTGCAATTTTTATATATATGAACATTCCCCGTTTATCCCTCTTTCCATTAGTGAAAACTGAATTAAAATCGGTCTACCCGTTCACGCGTGATGCCGTGACCAAGGGAAATGGGGATTCATTTTTATATATAAAAAACCATTAGTAGGACAAAGATATGAACATGACATATCTATGACGTCCTACTAATTGTAAATGAGCAAATGATAGTATGCAAGGTCTATTAAATTACCTAAATCGATTAAATTACCTAACTAAATTTATAAATTGCAAAACAGCTACCTATTCCCCATTTCACTTCCAAATAATAAATATTTTAACATTTTACTAACTTGTGAATTTGTTCTCTCATTTCTAATTCATACAACACGAATTGTCCGGGTGTATTAAATTCTATTCTAGAAATTTTCTCTTATATAGTTTACGTGAACTACGCCGTAAAAGTGTATGAGGTGTTAATGAGTAGGGTAATGACAGTTTGTCGAACAAAGGCGGTGAACGTATAAAAGAATTCATAATGACTTGAGTCGAAGTAAAGTCTATATACACGGAGAAAGCAACGGAGGAAAATAAATAGAGAATTTCTCCGCACACACGAGTTTCAAGGTGACTATGGAGTACTATTAGCTATTGAATTGATAATTTGTGACAGTGGAAGAAGATTTTTTCATTGCGCAGTTATTTTTCATTTCATTAATAGCTTGAAATCTATGAAGAAGACATTACCTCAACTGTATGTTAAATCTCGCGTATAATAAAACCTTTAAGTATCTCATTAATAATAATTGTTTTACTTAAAAAATATATAATTTACTGCATTAATTTCAGTTCCTTACAACAGTCGATTATTTTGCATTCACCATCAGTTCGGAATACAGATTCTATGAATAACTGGCAAGATTAATTTTCAAGATTAATTTGCGATACATGTATACATACAATAAACAAACACTTAGTCATTAGAGCCTATCAACTCCATCAGTCAGAAAATCGTTATACGAGTAACAGCCTTTCGTACAAAATTTATGTTTGACTACTCTTTTAAATTTGTATAATGGTAGGGCTTGAAGATTAGTTGGGACCATATATATCGACTCTGTGTTTGGGACCATATTCTAGAAATGTATGTATGCTGACTTATATAGGCCGCACTGAAAGTTTTTAGAAATGGCCAGAAAGTAAAGACAGAAATCTTATATATAAAAATGAATCCCCATTTCTCCTGGTCACGGCATCACGCGTGAACGGGTAGACCGATTTTTATTCGGTTTTCGCTAATGGAAAGAGGGATAAACGGGGAATGTTTTAGGGTATATAAAAATTGCACGCCGGGCGAAGCCGGGGGCGGGCCGCTAGCTTTATATATAAAAATGAATCCCTATTTCTCCTGGTCACGGCATCACGCGTGAACGGGTTGACAGATTTTAATTCGGTTTTCGTTAATGGAAAGAGGGATAAATTGGGAATATTTTAGTGTATAAAAATTGCACCACGGGCGAAGCCGGGGGCGCAACGCTAGTGAAAAATAAATATAAATTTCGAATTAAAGAACTGTTTAGGAAGCTGTCGATGTAATTTCATTCAGTTGACAGTTATCTTTACAAGTTTGTTTTCATTTAAAAAGAGTGTGTTGAAAAGATGAATTTGGCGAGAGAAAATTTTCGCTCTATGATTTATTATGACTTTCTTTGCGGTTTTAATCAACAACAAAGTTATAATAGACTTCGATTGGCATTTCATGACGAAGCCCCATCCCGTGCTACTGTTTATAACTGGTTCAGTGAATTTAAACGTAGTCGTAGCAATCTCACTGATGATTTTCATAAAAGACGTCTATCTACGGCGACAAATAATTTCAGTGCTTGAAACAGATAAAAGAGTGACATATCAACAGATTCGGTCAAGTTTAGGCATTGGTATGAATCAAGTGCATAAACTCTTAAACAAACTAAGCGTGAGAAAACATTGCGCTAGATGGATGCCCCATCATTTGACAGAAAATCAAAAATCGCTATCGCTTAGATCGTGGGACTTACCAACAAAGTGAAGAAGGGAAGATGTGAAGGGAAAAATATGATTGCCTCACTCTTTGAACGGACGGGATATTTTGCAACCATTGCATTAGAGGATCAAAGGACCGTTACTGGTATATTAGTAATTACCTGTTGTCTTGGAAAATGTTCGCCAGAAGCGCCCAAGAAGTAGGATCCTCCTTCACCACGACAATGTGCCAGCCCACTTCGCCAGATGAACAATCCAATATTTGATTATGTACTGCATACTATTAGGTTACGCTTCACGCTCTGTTTTAGGGTTCCCGGGTTCGATTCCCGGCAACTGAAAAATGAACTTTTCAAATTTGGCTCTGGTCTGGATCTGGAAAGTAGTAGCCCTGCCACTGCTGCAATACTGCGTTTCGCAGTCATTTGGGTAGCCCGTCTGGCGGCAGTAATCACCCCCTTACAGAAGAACACCCTATCCCCGCCTAATCCCTTATCCTTAATCCTACTGTAGTCGGCAGCGCCTTGTGTTATAGACGACGGTAGCCACCTACCATCACGTGGACTGTCAGCCTGTCTGCTGATCTTAACATAAAAAAAAGTCGGAGAATAGACCGATAAATAAAACCGTTTCAATCTCACTGGATATAGACAAGGAAAGATTCAAGAGTGTGACTGTCAACCTTTAATAATGGAGAGGCACTACATGAAGAAGAAAATAAATTAATAATGAATATTAATTTTATTGAATTTGATTTCTTTATAGTTGATGAATTTGTATCATTATTCAAATTTATTCTATTGTGATCTTTGTGATTAAATATTTTTTATGAGTCCAAATTTATACGTCCAAATTATCTTTCATTCTTGCGATCAATATTTCCAGAGCAGATAGATGTATATTAGAGAGGATTGAAGATTCACGACCTGAAAAAGACAACAAGATATTTTTAAACTATTGTTATTACTTACTTACATTTACTCAATTCTCTAAAATTCCTTCATGAATCTAGTCAGTGGTGACCACACAGTACTGATTGATACACAGAAAAAATATTTACTATCAATCGCCTATATTTTTCCCTTCATGTGCGTTACTTAGGTGAACCGTCATGTAAAAGAAATATATTAAGATTAAAAATATATTCCATATTTATTTATTTATAACGTACAAACTCAAATAATCGCTTTTTAAGGTCCCTACTGGTTCATTTTCGTTCATCTAATTGCCAGACATTTCGAACCTTGTAACAATACCTATAAGATGCTTTTTGTGAGTCTCAGACACTCAGATCGTTTTTGTTTGTAAAAAGTTTTAATAATAAAATGTTATAATATAAAATAAATATACAATATTCAATCTACTCTGTGGCCACACTGCATTCAGCAGTCATAAACTTGACAGAACTTGGCAGCCTCGTTTACAGAAGGCTATTATGAAATAACAACGTTAGGGTTGCTGTGTGTGAGTAAGGGATGCCGGAACCCATCTTCGTCTTCCTATTTTCGTCTTGCCTTCTATTCCAGCAAATTCAGCAAACGCATTTACATAGATATAATTAATTGTTGTTTACAATCTTCATTGACTTGCGCTGTTATATTTGAAGTGGGGTCTCGAGTGTTTTCGTTACCTTTACAAACTACACTACGTAATGGTACTTGCCAACCGTTGGCGGACGGTTATAAAGTATTTTTACTTGACATTAATAATACTTGAATTCGGCGCCGAATCTAGCAGGAGACACTTTGTGTTTTATTGAACAGTGAAAGGGAATATTTGTAATAAGTTCCATTGGTTGGTCGTATTTCACAATATGAACAATACAACTCAATGAAATTGGCAAATAGTGGAAAGAAAAATGGATTATTATCATTATCTATTGAATACATTTTGTATGTTACGCTGCTTCGCAGGGCATTGAGGAATAATATATGGGATGGGACACACGTCCCGCAATGGGACGCAACACACGTCACATTGAAGAGCCCACATCGAGAGGTAAAAGTGCTTGCTTTAACGTTCTGTCTCAGGAGCCCAAATTCGATTCCCAGCCCAACTTCATAAATAAACTTTTCAAAATTGACTTTGGTCTGGATCTGGAAGTAGTGGCAAGGCAGACTGCGTTTCGCAGTCATCTGGTAGTAGTAAGCACACTCTTATAAAAGATCACTGTGAAATAAGAGCACGTGTGCTGTATTTAGGTGAGTGAGAAAGGGATGCCAGAGCCCATTTCCCTATCCATTCCTAATCCCTTATCCTTAACTCGTTCGCACTTGCAGCTGTTGAAGTAATGAATTTTATCTTCTTATTGTTTATGGTAAAAATCAAATATTGAAAGTACAATGATTTTAAAAATATGAAAACTAATGACATTAGTAGACAAGAAGTTGGTAAGAAATATAGATGTTAAGAAACTTTAAATTTATAAAGCTCATATAAAACCCAATAGTGAAAGGGCGGCTCGCTACAATATTTATGATAATTATCCATTATAATTAATTATTAAGTGCCGATGATGTGATCCATACAGATTTTCAAAAGCTGCAATCACATCATTTTGAACTTCACGTTTCTCTGGTTCATTCTTAATTTGAAAATGCCTTCTACAAAGTTTATCTTAAAAGAAAAAATAATAATTTCTTGTTTACGCCCTTTACGTAATAAGTGATTACGTTTCGAATTGGTCAATATTTAATAATGAAACAGTTTCTATAAGTATTGAGGCAATTTGACTGTAGCATTGCGAAATCAAATGATTTTATCGCTTTTAATGGTGAAATTTAATAGACCTTTTTGATGTGTATATGGTCGACTGATTAAGGTGCTTGATTTACAATCTGGTTCAGATGTCTCGAGTTCGAATCCCGGCAAAGTCAATTTTGAAAATTAATTTCTCACTACACTTAAAATGGCAGAACAGGCTGTGGCAACCTGTTTGGGCCTCATTTGGGCAGCCCGTCTGGTGGCAGTAACCACACCCTTACAGAAGACCATAATGAAATAATAGTGTGTGTGCTGTATTATTTCGGTGAGTGAGTAAGGGAGTCAGAGCCCGTTTCTATATCCCCTTCCCAATCCCTTATCTTTAATCCTACTATGGTCGGCAGCGCACTTGCAACACCTTCGACGGTGGCCACACACAAGTGGACCATCAACCTGTCTGACGACCTTTAAATTAATAATAAAAATTAAATATATATAAAGACATAACATAAAGACTATCTGTGTGTCTGTTTTAACGATTCGAAATTATATTTCTTTATAATGAGAAATACTATTTGAATGCTTAGTGACATTCTTCCATGAAACACGATAATGGTTAAGAAATGGGCGCAAAAAGTTCCAACAAAGCGTTGATGTCTTTTACGTACCAAAAAAGAAATTGCTTTTTGTTGTAAACTTACAACGTTCATAAATTGAATTAATATATGGTTGGTAATTTAATAGTTCGTGAGAGGCTTCGTTTCGGCACTATACCTACGACTATATCGATAATTATTAAGTTTGGGTACCTACTTTATTTTAATAAAACTAAAACCATTATTACACCAGTCTCGTAGTGACTTTTGAACTAATTATAATATAAATGAAAATTATGATGGTTAAGGCGAATGCATAAACAGAATTTATGAAGGAAACTTTATGTTACATAAAGTAATTACCAAATCCATTTACCATTTTAAACAGAAATTGCTGTTATTAAAAACTATCACTTCATCATCATCATCGTCAGTCCAGCGTCCACTGTTGGGCATAGGCCTCCGACCTTTCGACCGATATTAAAAACGGCAACTTGGGTACTTTAATCATATGTTTATTTAAAACTAGCTGATGCCCGCAGCTTTACCCGCGTTGAAAAATAAAAAAGTAAGGCCTGACTAAATATATGAGCAATGAAACACCTAACATCTTTATTGCAGTTATAGCTTTGCGAGGCGTTAAATGATCCCTCGGGAACAATACCTTTTTTCTGGGTGAAAGGTATTATGTCCTTTTCTGCATCCCTGACAACGTGTATGCAAAATTTCTTGATATCAGTTCAGCGGTTTAGGCGTGAAAAGGTAACAGACAGAGTTACTTTCACATTTATACATGTAATGTTAGTATGGATTTCATTTAAGTAAAATATTAAAAAAATAATTTAAATATAGGAATGGAAGCAGTCATTTGAAACATTTCAAATTATAATTAATATCTTGTATTATTTGTGTACAATTTCGAAAAAAAAAATTATAAAATTAGTTTTTAAAAGTTGCAGAATCATGGGGATAAACGATTTAAATATAATTATTGAATTGTTGATAAGACAATAGTGATTATTATTAGAATACTCTCAATTTTTCGCTAGCTCTTATGACGGGGTCCGTTTTGTAACAATCGCGGCGAATGCACGCGGTGCTTTAATACAGTCCATTTCCAAACCATTCAGCTCACGCACGCGCAATAATAAGTTTATTAAAATATGTAATCATAGACTCTTAAGAGAATTATTACATTTTTGTCTAACGATAGGAATTTTCTAATAATTTTGACACAAATTTTCTTTTGAATTCGTTTAGAGAAAGTGCAAGTTTTAGTGAGTTTTAGTGCGTTTGTGCAATAACTAAACTACCAGGAAAGCAGATTCGAAAGGCAATATAGGTAATGCTTATTTATGGCTAAGACCTAGATTGTCTCTAGTCACGAATAACGGTAAGTTTAGTATCGGCAATAAAAAATAATTAGTAAACATTGTTCTTTGTATTTAAAATTCAATATTTGTAAATTATAAAATTGAATTTATAATAATTTTATACTTTATAATTATTGAGTTATAAATTGTTATTGTATGGCAGGTATACGATTAGACTAGATGGTTTTGAAACAATCTAGACGACCCGAATTGAACTATCTTATTGTCTTAAAACGGACATCCAGTATATTTCCAATTAAATTATGTATTATTTTCTTATTTTTACCTTTTCTGTGCAATAGATACTAGAATAATTTTATTTCATATAATTATAATGTTGATTGTTAAAATGTAAAAAAAGTGCATTTTTGTACATAGAAATATTACTCTCTATATCTCTTTTAAAATAGTTATTAAGAAATGTAAAGCAATTTTAGACGTGACTGTATTTCTTTGTCGATACATTTAAAGCATTCAAAATAATGCGAGTAAAATCGCGGGACACGACTAGTCGCGGGACGAAAGAAACCGTTTAAAACTAAATACTAATAAATCAATTGTACGAAGTTAAAGTTCTGTCAAAATTTTAATCATAATTACTCACAACAATATCTAACTGCATAACATAAACGTATAGAATGAGACTTTAATGTCTTGAATGTCCATTATTCATTATCATAAATATTGCGTGTTTAGATGAAAACTAAACAGGCAATGTTACGTGCCTAACAGTTAGAACCCTTTACTACTTTGTAGTAAAGTGTAGTAAACTATACAGATTGTGACTAAATTTAGGTTTTTTCTTTTGTAAATACCTCATATCGAGTATCTGGTATAAAGCGAACGGTTGTCTACCACTGTAAGCAATGTGCATGGCCCTAGAGAAAGCCTTCATTAAGTGATAGAAATTTTATTCAGTGAACACGATAACTGTTTAATATTATATGTTAAACCTACATATAAGGTATCTTTAAGCTAGCTTTAATACGCATATTTGTTATAACATGTAACATTTATTTATTTATTTATTTTAAAATTTACAGATAGTTTACACATATGAATAGTTTTTCGGTGACCTTTACACTAAGCATAGCTTGTATTGTAAAGGCCAGAATTTAATTAAATATAAAATTTTAGAATTAAAAATAGTCATTAAAAGAAAAGGAGATTTGGGTGTCTGTCTATGTGTCTGTGTGTGCGTGCGTGCGTGCGTGTGTGTGTGTGTGTGTGTGTGTGTGCGTGTGTGCGTGTGTGTGTGTGTGTGTGTGTGTGTGTGCGTGCGTGCGTGTGTGTGTGCGTGTGTGTGTGTGTGTGTGTGTGTGTGTGCGTGTGTGCGTGTGTGTGTGTGTGTGTGTGTGTGTGCGTGTGTGCGTGTGTGTGTGTGTGTGTGTGTGTGTGTGCGTGCGTGCGTGTGTGTGCGTGTGTGTGTGTGTGTGTGTGTGTGCGTGTGTGTGTGTATTTAAAATTATGTGAAATATATGTCACTAGCGACCCGCTTCCGGTTTCGGACGGATGCATTTTTTTCTTCTGAAAATTACATACGCAAACAAACCCTTCTCGTACACAAATTTTTCCATCAGTAAAAATCGTATCAAAATTAGTTGAGTGGTTTAAAATAAGCTTTTTATTTATTTAAAGAACTGACCGTAACTTAATTTTATAATAATAAAATAAAGTACTAATAACAGAAATGTTAAAAAAGTTAAAATAGATAGATATTACAACGCACTTGCATTGCCCATGGTGCTGCTTCTGCCCTTAGACAACTGTAGCCATTACCATCAAGTGACTGCCTGTCCTTAAAAGATGTAAAGGTGTAAAATGCTATAAAAAGACAAATGCCATAAAAAGGCTCGAACTAGGGATGACTCCTCTATACACAGAATACTATACACAGAATACTATACACACATGGAACAACAGGATCATAATTTTTGTACACGCAGTAGTAGGTTTGTGTAGATCTCAATAACACTTTGTATTTCGTGCGGAATTAAAATTAAAAAAAAAACATTAGCTCGAATAGCGTTACTTTATTACTTAAAATCCGTCAGAAAGAGTATTTATAAGAAATATAAGGAAGAAATAAAAAAAAAGAAAGCTCGAAAGGCAGACATCAAATTTCAATGCAGGGAAAAAATAATCTCAAGACTCGGCACGATGTGACCTACTTAAATATGATGATGATATATTTTGATAATTATGGTAATGGTAATAATAAAAAGGTAGAATAATAAAAATTAACCTGAGCGGTTCCCTCCCTACCTAGATTCTGCTGCTCTATACGCCCAGGATTATATGTAAATTCCTGTCATTTTCGCATACTCCCCTTTATTTTGACTTTTGGAAGGGTATACCTCTGAAGTTAAAATATACAAAATAATATAAATACTAATGGTATAACTAGCACATTTTTGACTTTTTGCTATTGCAATGTTGATTTTTTTGCTAGGAGCCGAACAATTAAAAGGTCATGAACGCGTGCAGACGCTTACAGTGGATAAAAAACCTTAAGACATTACGGCGTATTATTTGAAAGATAAGATTGAAGTAAGCTCTTACATTGTGGGCGGGAGAATATTCAACTATTTGGAGGAACAATATCGAAAAGTAACTCTGAAGGAAGATGAACAAAATTAAGATATTTTGTCTCCCGCAAAATCTATCTAAATCGGGTGTGTCCGATTTGACAACACCAAAAATTAGACTTGCGTTAGTCAACCGCCCAAGCTCCATCTTCAAAATATTGTAGTAATTCTAATAGAACATTTTGTTTACTGGATAATTTGTCTAATATTTTATTTCAAGTGTACAAAGTGTATTAATTAAAATAAAAATTGTTTCATTATAAAACATATCATTCAATCTACGCCACTACGCTCAAGATTCCAATTTTGAATTCTTCGTTTTTTTTTAATTCAAACTCGGCACTCTTTGTAATATCGAGTTCTTGTTGTATAAATAATCTTTGTATGTTTTTGAAAATACAACAAAATACTAATTTTTGCATTTGTTGCAAGTACTACATTTCAAAATACATCACGTTTCGCTGCGGCGAGCGTGTGGGTCGCCCGCCTTCCTTTACAAAAACCGTGATAACTCGGCAAATATAAATAAGATATTCATTAATTATATATAAACCATACTCAGAAATTTCTCTTTCCATCGATATAATCAGGAAAAAAAATCCGTTCACACCGAAATTAGTACATATATACAAACAGACAGACAGAGAAAAAGGAGGACTTTATTGATTTATAATTTCACTGCAAGTTATTACAAGTCATAAAACGTCATAATACGATTGAAATAAAGTGTACCTTCCGACATACATCGGTGCTTCATTAGAGGCACTAAGGCATTAAGTTTATTTTATTTTATTACTTGACGCATACAAATATGACGGACAAAGGCCTGCCCTCTAATTTTTCAAAATGCGTTTTAACGCATCCACCGTCGACCCGCAGTCTTTGTCTGTCGTCTGTATCAGCACGTCTCAGCGCCATATTTCATCACTGGCAACATTGGTCGAACCAACCAACCCAGTGAACAAATGCAGTCACAAAATCCTACTCGTATTTTAAATGCGAATGTTTTTGAGGATGGATATGTATGGATATATATTAATCATGCACGCTAAAACTACTTTTACTTTACAATAACATAGTTTACATATGAGAATAAAACATAAAATGATTCACGAGCAAAATCTGGTAAGTAAGTAAAGAGAATTTCTGCAATCGCTCTGAAGCAATCAATATCCTTGAATTTATTTAGTAAAATTAATTTTACAGAATAAATAACTGACACAATTGCCGTGTCAGTCAAAGATGCTAATTTTATTCGAAATTTAAAAGTAAATGTTAGTTTACCCTCCGTATTTACTCCCAGTTTTTGAAGAATATTTGCATATTGACACATCGAAGTGGGTAGGTATACTTGTATTGTGGCAACCGAGTCAACTTACCAAAAAATGTTTACCTATATACGCAATGTTTGCTTTAAAAACCGTTTTCGTTTAATTTCAAATACATAAATAAATTATATAGATATTTTTAAAATATATATGTATTATTTATTTATTATCTTGATTAGTTTCGTATGTATACGGATATTTTTAAAATTGTAAAAAATTATAGACCTGTGAATTTTTCGTTAAAAAATCTTCCGATAAGATCTATAACTCTAGTTTTGCTTATTGTCTTTAGGTTTGGGTTGGAATAGCACTAGATCTAAAAAAATTGTAATACTAAACATATTAATATAATTTTTAATGTATATTGTACTTAATACATTTCCTTGACTTGTGAAACTTCAAAAAACATTTATGTTTATTTTGTATAAAAGAAATGTCAGCTTTTGCGTTGCCTCACATCGCTTTAGCTTAAAGTCCTAATAAACTGAATTAGATGTCAGATGATATTTTGTATTCGTAATAATTTTTATACGTTTGATTTTAAAAAAAAATTGAGGTAAGATAATTTAGATAAGGTTTTTATGAAATAAAAACTACTCTGTCTACATTTCTTTACCGTTAAACTTATTAGTAGTATAAAATATTTGAAAAAAAATAATTGAAAATACCAAAAAACCAGTATACAAATTTGAACAAGTTTCCAACAATAGCTGAGTTTTGATTAAAAAATATATTATTAAAAATTACAGTCTACTTTTAACCTTACGTCGTCATGTCTAATTCAATAGGCCTGCCCTCCACTTTATTGGTTTCATAAAGTTTTAAATTACTCAAAATTTTAAAAACGGTCAAACAGTCGCTTCTAATTTATTATTGTGGACTGTTTTCGAAAGGACGGAAATATATAAATAAATATTCTACTTTATGTGTTATAATTCTTTATTTCTTTGGGACATTGCTAGTCACAAAATTTCGTATGTCTCTGAATAATGCTATTATAAATTATACACTCAACAAAACTAGAATTTCCTTACATGTTTTTCTGTAAGCATTAGAACAAGTGATACATTTATTTCTTATTCACTAGAACCTTACCATTAAATATATTAAGCCTTTATCACAGATTTTATGTTATTATAAGATACAAGCAATCCACCCCGGCTTCGCTCGGTTATTTTTTTTTCTGCAAATTATATACACAAACCTTCCTTCGTGGTCTTCTCTGGGGTACCAAGGGGTTATTAGTTAGCTCCACTTCAATCACTTTTGACGATACAACTCTCTGAGACATTTTACGAGTTATCGCCCGAGAGGAATTAGGTCATGAAAATCTTTTGGCGATCTATCGCCAAAAGATTTTCATGACCTAGCTCACCCGTCCAGCTCCGGATATCAGCTGACAATGTTTCCACCGGGGTACAGCCAGCTGACATTTTTATTTTTTTTCATAATAGCATATAAAAACTGTCATCAGATATTTTCAACTGAGAGGAAATCACAGATTTTTTTTCTTTTTCAAAATCACGTAACTTTTGTCTTCAAAATATTAGGTTAACTATAATTTGATAAATATTTCAATCGGGCGGAAATGACTAAAATTTTTTTTACGCGTATGACAAAGTACCGCTGCTCAACCCACCTTTTTTTTTTTTTTTTTTTTTTTTTAGGAGGGGAAATGCATTTCCGCACTATCCCTCGCCGACGAGGACGGTCGGCGAGGGGGTGTGAGGGACTCACCCGACGGAACGAATCGCCCCGCCGGTCCTACCCCCTAAAACCCCTCCATGTTCCACCATCGGCAGTGATAATGGGACCCGGGATCACAGCGAGGCCTTATCCCCGGGCCCCACGCACCGCCACGTCCTTGCGGACCCTGCTCCATCGCGGCAAGCCGCATAAAAACTCCTGTGGTGACCTGCGGAACATCTGCAGGCCAACCACACCTCTCATCTGTTAAGTTCCAGGCGCCAGATGTCCTCCTCTGACGCCTGAAACAGACAGCGCCGCCGCCGATAAAGCGACGGACCCACCATCTCTTCGGACACCTCTGCGGAGCCAGCCACTGATTTTTACCTACGGTCTGACCACCCAGAGGAGCTCAGAAACTCCCGGGGACCGTAGGCTGGACCTCTTCCTTGACCAAGGGCCGGTGTACCCTCCGGCGCCCAAGTGGGGCAGCCGCAGACCCTCCTCCCAGGTATCTCGGCCTCCCTCCCTTGGGACCCCGACGCAAAATCCGGGACGCGACGATATTGGAGGGCCACGCCGAGAGTTACGCCGGGATCGCCCTCATCTGTTGCGCTCCGCCACGAGCTCCGTTGAACGGAGCCCGCTCGGAGCCCACCTCGGTGTGGGCCTTCTTTGTCCCCAAAACCAATCCGATCGGTCGAGCAAAGGCCGGTGAGGAAAAAAAACACCGACCCCTGCAACCGCCCGGATTGCCAAGGGTAAGCCCCCCCACCACGACAAGGTCATGGCCCACTTAGGGGGGGCTGCTCAACCCACCTACGGAAGCCGTAGCTGACATTGAAAAGGCTTCATGTTACAACTCTCACAAGCATTTTAGAATTATCGTCTGAGAAAATGTTGGTCATGGGAATCTGTTGCTGGCTTGCGGATCATTATAGAAGACCGCCATGAAATAACAGCATGTGAGCTGTTGTGTTTCGATGAGTGAGTTAAAGATGCCAAAGTTCATTTTCCTATCCCTTCCTAATCCTTAACCCTAGTAAGGTTGCCAGCGCACTTGCAGCACATGTGGCGTTGCTTGTGTTATGGGTGACGGTAGCCACCTGCCATCAAATGGACTGTCAGTCAGTATTACGACTTTTACATAAAAAAAATACCAATTTCTGACAGCGCTGAGAACAAAAAGCAATAGAAAGGATTTTGTACATGTATTTACAATAAAACCAAGAAGTGTGTTTAATTGTTAGTAACTGTAATTAATGGAGCCATAAGCTGTGACTGCTGTTGTGACATAATGACGGACGGACGAAAGGAAATTACGATAAAAAGAAGTTCCGTTTTTGTCCCTTGGACTTAGGAAGCTCTTCATTGTAGGCAATAAAACCACAAGGTCTTTTTATTAAATACAAACATAACGTTTGTGCCATTTAATTCTTTGAAGTTTAATGTTTTTTTGTCATAATGCGATCGCACGCGACTTTGCTCGTGTATAGCTTTTCAATTAGTCTAGGTTTTTCTCCACTTATTAATGATATAGGCGTCAATTTCGGTCCAGCCGCTTCAGAGATTATCAAAGATAAATAAATAGACAAGCGGACACACATATTTAGTAACATAAAAAATGACACTTTTGGATTATTTGGTAAAAATGTAAATAACTCAAGACGTAAATTTACACGTTTAAAAAACTTTAATTTTTAATTAATTAAGTTTTTAATTTAAAGAAAAATTTTAAATACTTACGTAACTTTTCGATAATAAGTGCACGGATTTATTCACTTCTATTGTAATCTGATTACAAGATTAAACATTATTATAAAGTATATTTTTTCATAAGAATTAAAGTAGTATCTTGACTGGATCAAGATGGACTGACGAACATCTTAATTAAAACTAATAAAGGCCGCGGGTTGATGCTGGATCCAGGCTGCTTTTGACCGGTACTTCTGAAAAATTATACGAAAGATGATGATAATACAATATAATATAATTGAAAATTATAATAATACAATTTTAAAATTAATAAAAATTAAATAGTAAGTAAGTCTTAAAGTATTAATCAAAATAACACAATGGAACTATGTAAGTAAGATAATAATTTCAAATGCATACCAATTTCTTTTTATAGACCCTGTGTGTCGTGATGTGTGACCGGCAAACGGAATTTCACATAGTTATCATTCCGTAGAAAGATACAAGCAAGACGGTAACGTTTTAAAAAATTATCTCGCATTACATCTATGAACAACAGAAATAAATCAAAGTGAAAGAGAGTGGTCGTCGCTCCCAAATAAAATAAGCAGTAAACTAGTTGCTTTTATAACTGGTTTGTGTTATGTAAATATATTTACTGCAAGATCAACTTGATTTTAATAATTAATTAATTAATAAACAAATTATTAATATAATCCACTTTACAACTGGCGAACGCAGCATTTGGTGACAATGATGACATTAACATAATAGCGACCCGCCCCAGGTTTCGTACGACTACAATTTTTTCTGCAAATCTTATAATCTTATAATCGTATCAAAATCTTTTGGGTGGTTTAGAAGAAGTTAGCAGAGAAACGGACAAATGCGTGCAGAAACTTTATTTTAAAATATGAATATATTTATAGATATAGAAGATATTGATAGAGATAGGGATTATTCCAATTCGTACCCTTCGGACCCGAGAGATCGTCTCCGCTGCGGTCGTCTATAGTGACATCTAATCTAATGTGTCTGTGGTCCCCAAATTCGCGGTGACGAAAGGTGACTGCAATATTTTTTATATTTTTTATTATAGATGAATGAAAATGAAATACCTAATAAAAAATATTTAGTGAATAGAAAATAAAAAATAAGAAGACTTTCCTAAAGCACACAAATAAATTGTGGGTTGTAAACCCACAATTTATTACAAAATATGACATAATATAAACAAAATATGACATAGATTCCACTTATGATTTTTTTAACATTTTTTTTTAATGTTATGGTCGGCAGACAGGCAAACGGTCCACTTGATGGTAGGTGGCTACCGTCGCTTAAAACACAAGCAACGCCAAAGCTGTTGCAAGTGCGCTGCCGACTGCAGTAGGATTAAGGATAAGGGATTAGGAGTGGATAGGGAAATGGGCTCTGGCATCCCTTACTCACTCACCGAAACACAACAGCACACGTGCTGTTATTTCACGGTGGTCTTCTGTAACATAATAAATAATAAACCCTATTTACCATTTATTAAGTATTTATTAATAAGTAATGTTAATTATAAGTTACGCGGCAGTAATTATTATACTGCCCATTTTCTCTCAATATTATTTTTTCCTCCCACTTATTTTTTATGTTAAGATCGGCAGACAGGTTGACGGTCTACTTGATGGTTGGTACCTACCGTCGCCTATAATACAAGCAACGCCACTGGTGCTGCAAGTGCGCTACCGACTACAGTAGGATTAAAGGTAAGGGATTAAGACGGGACGGGGAAATGGGCTCTGGCATCTCTTACTCACTTTACCGAAACACAACAGCACACATGCAAACTTTGTTAAGTTCATTTTTAAAGTTGACCCTGCCGGTAACCGAACCCGGGAACCCTAGAACAGAGCGTTAAAGCAAACACCCTAACCACTCATCCAACGGGCTCGTCAATGAGACCGCTAAAACATAAAGGCATAATAATTTTATACTCAATTTTCAAAATACTGTTACGTGCGGGGTGAGTCAAACTGCCGTGTAAGGGCGAAACGAACTATTTATTTTCACAAACCACGATGACTTCCAAAATCATTAAACTTGTCCGATGAAAACGTTAAACTTGCCAAAAGTCGCCAATGATCTGTCGCAGGTAACTTCACAAAAGGTTCAAAGATTCGTTTTCGAATCGCTGTTATTGCACACAACTGACTCACACATGGCCCGCCGCGCCGCCGCCCCCCCTTATTTATACTTGGCGCCAAACGCCTCGATGTACGAGTATTTCGAATTTACTAGAAAATCTAAACCACATCGTAAACAAGCCATTGAAATTCGGGAATGCTATTTCTGTTGAAATGTATACTCTATGTTGTAAACATAAGGACCAATTTCCTTTGACACTAATCGGAAAGGCGCGTGGCTACCATCGATAGGGTGGGACATTCGAGACTTTCTGCCGGCGCGAACGCTCTTTCCAGAACGTTCCATGGTTAGTCGTAACAATACAAAAAAAATTAGCGACCCGCTCCCAACTACGCACGGGTGCAATTTTTTTCTGCAAATTATATATAAAAACCTTCCTCGTTTAACGCTCTCCTCGTTTCCTCGTTTAAGTTAGGGATATACAGACAGATGCGGGCAGCGACTTCAATTTATACTATGTAAGGATGCCCATTTCTGTTTCACAGAAACATTAGCAATAAAAATATTTTGGTAATAAAAATAGAATTAATTCAACTCTGATTAACACATTTAAATGAGCGATGGTAAACATAAAATACATGTAATTATTTCAAAGTAAATAAACAAATTAATTACTCCAATGCAACACTTACGACATTATCTAACAGCGGTCGTGTTTCAAAGTTTTCAAAATTTTGGACTGCTTTAAAATATCAAGGTTGAAATAGATTTCTAAATAATTATTTTTAACTTTTTTTTTAATGTAAAGGTCAGCAGGCAGGCTGATGGCGGTCCACTTCATCGTAAGTGGCTATACTGTCATCTATTAACACTAATGCTGTAAATGCGCCGCTGACCTTAGTAGGATAAAGTATAAGGAATTACGAGGGGATAGGGAAATGGGTTCTGGCATCCACATTTCACGGTGGTCTCCTGTAAAGAAGGGTTTACCCCTTCGTCAAACGGTCTGGGTCTGAACAATTTATGACCTCGAAATTCGGTGGGCCTTGCAACTTTAACTTAAGTGTAGATTTGTGAATTAATTTTATTCAATTTATATTATAGTTATTCAGTGAGAAATCTAGATTATTTTAACCCTCTAATTTTTAAGATTCCTGCTAAGAAAGAAATCTACGCGCGAATTAACTCGCATTTGTTTCAATTTTGTTTGAATATGTAAGGGAAGTTTTAAACGTGATTTACTTATTTTTCTATCAAAATATTGTAGAGAATTTAAAAATTTTGTATTTGAATATTTAAATTAATGTTTTACTGTTTTTCTTTAAAATCACTATCAATAAAACGATAATGTTTTTTTTCTGGTTTTTTCTATTCCGTGTGTGCGCCGGATTGTATATTTTAAATTTATAAATAAGTCTGAATGACTTTGAAACCACTTTGAGAGACTTTGAGAACACCCAAGCTAAATATGATATATCATTTTTAAATAATTTAAAGCGCTCATTAAATCCTTACCAAATTAAATAAGTACAAGTTATAATAAAATTAATAAGTACACTTAATAATTAATAAAACATTCTAATGAGCCCAAACACGCTATATCGTTGTTGAGGAGTTGAGTGTCCCGCAGAGTGATTGATGCTGCAGCGTCAGTTCAAGGTTACCATGTCATGGAAATACCACCGAAGTAACAGTACACCAAATTTCAATTCAATCGAATCTGTGGAAGTGAGATCCTTTTGTTATTTAATAAATGAGCTGATGATCTTCAAACGCATAACAAATCTTCATTAATTATAGCTATGAACCATTTCCATCACATCAGCTTTCAAAAAACGAAACCAAATCAAAATCAGTCCATTCGCTTGGTAGCTACGATGCCACAGACAGACAAACAGATACACAGAGTCTTTTGGGTCGGGGGTTAAAAATATAATTGTTAACATTAACGCTATTCTTTGAAATGTTTGTTCTAGAAAATTTATCATTGTCCATTGAAGGTTTACAATTATTGACTAAAAGTGCTTTCTTTACCGCCCTGTCCCACGAATATGATTCTCAATTTGTCATATTTTAATATTATTTTCATTGATGCTACAGTTTAAAAAAACTAAACCGAATTCTCATTTTCGCACTAATTGGATGATAAAAGTTTTATATTAACGTATACCCGTGAAAATCTTCAAATCAATTCACGATGGCATTCACTGAATTGCTGAGGATTCAGTGCGAAATGTGAAACTGGATTTCTATAAAAAGAAAATATTATTATTATCATATAATAGATAATATTTTACTCCTATAATAATCTTTTACTAATATTATAAATCTGAAGAGTTTGTTTGTTTGTTTGAACGCGCTAATTTCAGGAATTACTGGTTCGAATTGAAAATTCTTTTTGTTTTGAAAAATTCTTTTCTTTTTGTCCATTTATCGAGGAAGGCTATAGGCTATAACATCACGCTACGATAAATAGTATTATACATATATGTATAAGCAGTGTCCAGTACCGCGCGCCCCATGCGCACGTCGCGCCGCCGCCGTATGGGTCGCATAGAAGCGTGGCCGAGTTCAGTATAGTATAGTAAAGGCCGAGTTATACTTATATGAAATCGTAAACGAACAGTGTCTGTATATTAAATGATATTAAATATATTTTCAAAAAATCAATTTGTACACATTGTAGGTACCTACTTATATTCCCGAGGTCAAAAAAATAGTTTTTAGAATTTTTGTCTGTTTGTCTGTGTGTTTGTGCACGCTAATCTCAAAAACGGCTTAACTGATTTGAATGCGGTTTTCACTGATGTATTGTAGCAAGCTTCCGTAACATTTAGTGTTTTTTTTTCTCTTTATTTAGGAAACAAACAGTCGTTATATATTTTCTTTTTAATATATAAATTGTTATATTCCAATCGGTTGACAAACTAAAAAGTTACGCGCTATACCGATTAGGTACCACGCGTACAAAATTGCGGGCTCAGCTAGTAACATATAGTTATTATAGTAGGTAACAGTAATAGTATAAATGTAACATCGAGTTAACGTGATTTATATTGGTGTAAAATTTGGCACACAGATAGATATCCTGGAATAATAGTTGTCAAAGTAAAAGAATTAGGTCTGAATATATTATTTGAAAACAAAACTACGCTTTGTTTTTGGTTACACTTGCTTACTTTCACTAATTTGTAAGATACTTTCACCCATTAATAAGATACTTTCACGTGGCAAAGGGACCACTTGGTTCACGGACTCATAAAATCTAACCTCGAGATATTTAGAGCGAGATATAAAAAAGAAACACGTTACAAATAAAAATTGTAGACATTAATGTATACACTTTAACCGGCTAGGAATAGAGGCTATATTTAATTGATATAATTACGAAGTTAATGTACGCACTGATGTGTTACAGTAAAATGTTATGGTACATTTTTCGGGTTAGGTTCATAAAGTCTAGATTGCAAAACGTCTTAGTGGACAAAATGTCCAGATTGTAATAGCTCATGGTGGCAAAAGGTCGAAGATGCAAAACTTCTAACGAAAATAAAAATACAACATAATACCTACTAATATCATAAATGGGGGAAAGTTTGTATGTTTGGATGTTGTGTGTAACAATACTTAATCACGCCGAAACGACTAAACGGATTTGGATAAAATTTGGCACACAGATAGTATATTACCAGGATTAGCATATAGAATACTTTTTATCCTGGAAAAATGTTAGGTTCCTGAGGGATCGTCTAAAAACAAAAAAATCGGCGCCACCCTTGTCACAGCGATAAAGGTGTCAGATATCACTCATATTATATATGTATGTTTTCTCAGGTGTCATATTTTTCATTTATAAACGCGGACGAAGTCGAGGACACCAGCTAATTAATGAATAATTTAAATAAATTTTGTTCTAAAATATAAACATATTTCCCTTTACATACGAATTAATTAAATAAATAAGTTCTCTTTGTCCACAATGACTTTAATTGCAATAGATTCTCATGTTGGTGGGTATATCAACTCTTTTGATAAAGTAGTACTTCAATTCAAACATAAACAAAAATTACTGGCCACTTTTGCATAAAAATTAAAAAAAAAAATATTCCTTAAAACAAAACTCGCTTACAAAAGAAACCTGTGCTTGAAGACTCTTTTTAAGCGGGAGCCTGTGCCAGGAGCGTTCACTCTTCCATAAAAGCTAGTACTTTCTTAACCAAAATAACACTATCAAACAAGAACGGAAAATTTGTTTTAATTAAATTTAAATATTGTAATTTTGTAATTCCCCTTGCTTGTGTGTGAACATGCGATGTGTTCGTATGGGGTGCGTGTGTGTTTGTTTGTGTGTGTTAATTAGTCAATGCAATACTATGAGTAGTTCCTCCACTTCGTCATAGTTTTTAGTTTTAAACCAATCCGTGATAACTTTTTTACATTCGAAGTACACTTTCTTTATTAACTTAATTATATAAAAGGGATTATCTTATACAGATTGGTATTGACTAATATTATATTTGTGTTGAATGTTAATTGTCAATTGATTATTGCAATACGATTTTGTTAAATAATGAGTAATAATGAACATTTCATATTTATTAAAAGTAATCAAGGATGATATATCGCTACGATTTCTGCACTGCCAATAAAAGTGGAACGTCTCTTTGGAGATGTTGTTAGCGTGGAAAATGTAGTGCAACGGTCACTTTAAACAAAGATGGAAACAAAATACTAAAAGAAAGCTCACACTCATGCAAAAAAACGCCAAGAGAATTGGAAGTATTTTCCTGTTGAATTATGCAAAGAAAAGGGTTTGTGAAAATATTTCATAGATTAAAAAAATTACAAAAAACTCATTACTGTCCATCAAACCATGGTCAAACCAAATTTCTAAATATGACAGTGTCACCCTACGAATCCGTTAAATATAAATTATTTAGGGTAAGAAGAAAATATTTAGAAGTTGAAAGACAGGAGTTCCTTAATCCAAAAGACGTATCAATTCCTCAAATCATATCAGAAAACTTTTTAGTTGCAGGATTTGGCGAAGAGAATAACATATTCATTTTTAATAGTAAGTGTTGCATATGAAAAAATATGCTAATGAGAATCACCTTTTTATGGAAGATGGCATATTTATTTAAACGTGCGCCAAAGCCGTTTAAACTACTATTTACTGTACACCTTGTTTTAAATAGCGAGGATGAAACAACTAATACAGAACCAGTATTATACTTCTTGATTCCCAATAAATGCGAAGAAAGTTATAGAGCCTTATTTACAACTAGTATGAGCCCGCAACTTCGTACGCGTGGTATTCGGTATAGCGCGTAACTTTTTGTTTGTAAACTGATTTGAATAAAACAAACACTAAATGTTACGTGAAGCTTACTACAATACATCAGTGAAAACGGCATTCAAATCGGTCAAGCCGTTTTTGAGATTAGCGTGCACAAACTCACAGACAAAAATTCTAAAAACTATTTTTTTGACATAGGTAACGTAAGTACAACATGTACAAATTGTTTTAATTTTTTTAAATCTTTAACAGAGCTCGATTACAATTTTATTATAGATATATTAAAAAAGGACAACAAATTATATGAAATAAAAATAATTATATGAAATACATTATTTACTTTTCAACAAGAAACACAAAGTGAAGGATATTTAATTTATTTTCAATTTTTCAAGAGAATTTATTTTATTCAATTATGTCAATGTTAAGTTACAGAATTGTTGTTAAGTTATTATTGTGTGTAAAGCTAATTTGAACTTAATCCATTAAGGTGATACACAAAATAAAAATGAAAAAAATGTCTCCGCCCGCCGGGGCGGAGTCCAGATCGATGCGCCCCGCTCCCCTCAACACAAGACGGCATTCTGTGTGTAAAAGTAAAACAAAGAATTCATTGAGTCGCATCGCGCTTTAATATTTATTTATTTGTAGTACTTTTTATTAGGTACAGCTAAATTTGCTACGCCTTAGTAGTGTACATTTTTTGCTATTATTATACAATATGTAACTCTAATAATAATAAATAATAATCCAAGTGGCAAAAAAATTAAGTGAAAAAATCTTTTTTTTTTTAATTAAGTGAAAAAAATTTGAGAATGTTTGTTTTTGAATTTTTTGACTAAAATCTTATTAATATTAATTTTAATTATTAACACTATTATTACACTTAATTATTATCAATTTTAATCACTAGCAATCTCATTCTTAGTCTGTATTTTTAACCATTTTTGTATTTCTAATCAAAATCCATTTATAAATCTGAATATATTTTGAATATAATGATTACAGTAATTTAAATAACAAATTAGAACAATATAATTGGCAGATATTAGAAATAACACACAACACAATACATTATTTTATCCAAAATGTCTAAAATAGTAGGTATATAGAGTGGCTAATGTAACTTTAGAATGTTGCCCCGTCCGTGATTGAACACCAGCTTTTATTGCCAGTACTAATTATCAATCTACCCACATTTTTATTTATCACACTTCTTTGTTGGCGTTGACAATATAAGTTTGTAATGTTTACACATATATGTATTATAATTATAACATTTAATGTTTTAAATTTTCTTGTCACGCGCGTACAAGTAATTGCGCATCCGCTCGCTCCCGGCACATTCGCGCCCGCCGCCGCCGCTTTATTTTTTAGTGCAATGGAGAACACCAATGTTTTTTTTTTCAGGATATCTACAAAATAGGTGGGTCAAAATCACCAAGGTGGCAAATCACCTTCGCCAGTAAATAAATGATTAAATTCATATATTTTTTTAATAAATTAATGTTTGTAAATATTTAAATGTGTTCACATTGACTATATATCACACAACATACTTCAAAAGTTAAACATATTCAAAATTATTTAAAGAAATAAGTACAAAAAGTCATTTCGAGAACGCGTCTAAGTAACATTTCTTAGAAACAAACTCTGGGAATCAACATAAAATAAAATAAATTTAACGGTTTTCATTACTTATTGGCCCTCAATTTTATCTGATATCACGTTATGGTAAACATTAATAAAAAGAAATTGAAGAAAAAAAAGTCGAAATATTATGTCCGACAATGTAAGCATCATTTCAGTGAACGCAGTTTTAATCGACGAAAAAAAATGTATTATTGAACGCAGCCTCTAGGTGTCTATGGCACAGTTGTAGGGGAAGATGTAAACAAAGTGGCTGTTATGAGAACTATTCGCCGATAAAATTAAAAATAAGTAGTAAGTATCTTTCGATTCATTATTTACAGTGCGTACATCAATAAGTCGTCATACCGGGAATGCATTTATTACCTTGGAATATTGAAAAACACTACGTTTTATAGTGTTTAAAAGAAATTATAACCTCAAATATTTTACATTAACCAAGCCAGACATGATGTCAAAGATGGCTGCTGTAAAAATAGCCGCTTTAATTTGAAAAAGTCATTTCGGGAACGGTCATTTCGAGAACGTTACCGGACATGACGGAGCGTTATCGAAATGATGATGACGTTTCCGAAATGACTGTTTAGTTACTAAATTGCAATCTGCTATTACTATTCATTATTAAATTTAGTGTATGTTGTTTTAAATACAGTTTTTAATTAAATGTTTAATTTTTTAGCAATATGGAGTCTCAAGAAGCTGGAAAAAGAACAAAACGTCCGAAAAAGCAACTTAACAAAAATAGTTCATCCTATTTGCGCGAAAGAGAAAAAACTAATGCCAGAAAAAGAAAATATTTAGATAAGATGACAGATGAACAGAGAGGTTAAAAGGGCTAAAGATAGAGCATATTATCAGAAAAAAAGCTGAAAAGAAAGTTAAGAACATTGCTTAGAAGACCGAGAGAGAAAAGCGAAAGCAGAGAAAAAAATGGAAAGAAGCGTAAAAAAAATACACAGAAAAGAAGAAGGAATTATCAAATATAATAATAAATACACCGCCACATTCCGATGATGATATATCTGCAACACCTTCAGTGAGGAAAACAGTAGGAAGAAAAATTGTGCGGAAAGATAGAGCTAAAGCATACCGTAAAATAAAACAACAGGAAAAAACAATCGCTAAAATTAAACGTAAATATAAAACTTTAATTAAAAGACTAAAATGAAAAGAAAAAAGTACAGGAGAAAGCTCGAATACCTATTACTCCTAACAGCAAAGTTAACGCACTGATTAAAAACATCGACGTACCTTCTGAAGTACGCAAGAATCTATTATTTAACGAAGTTCTTATTACACAATTACAAGAAAAAGCTGATAGTTTGAAAAAAAATTCCAAAGACAGGGAAGCCTTCCAAAAATGTGTTAGTGGAGATATAGTAAGGAGTACAAGTTGCTTTATATGACCAAAAAGTTTTTGCCAAAAGAGAGGACGACCAATACGTCGATTCTAAAGTCTGATGCTAAAGTTCGTGAGATTGTTTTAGAAGCTGGTACATCTTACAGTCAAGGCAAGGAAAACCTACATCCTAATTTAATATCCACTGGAACATTTTTATTAATTAAAGTACCTACTCAAAAGAAAAATATCAATTACAGATATTATGTTGCCATCTGTCAGACAGGTGTCTATGAAGATGATGGATAAATCCTAGTAACTTTCTTGAGTTCAGCGCGTAACAGTGCCAAAAAATTTAAGTTAGTGTCAAACTATGTATCATATATTGCATTCGAGCAAATAATTAATATCATTCCTACGCCATTACTGAAAAGAGAAAGAAATCGAGAGTATTATTACTTCGATACTGATATTGAAGTTTTCGAAAATTTTTAATGTTTATCTTTTCACATATTCTTGTGTTCTATTAATGTAATTAAGAAAACTTGTTTTTGTTTAAAATGTTACTTACAATTTTACTAGAACTATTACATGTTATTAATGGTTTCATTATCACCATCAACATAAAGTTTAATGTGATTATAAAGAATTGTACTTGGCAGGGTACATCATCAAAAGACTGTAAAGAAGTGATTTAAGCTAAGTAAAGTTACATTTATGTTTAGAATAAACCTTATGCCAAATAACTAAATAACAATAACTTGTAAACATTTGATTTTATTATAATAAACCCTTAAATGCATTCACATCCTCATTCAGGCAACACACGCATCATTTCGTGAACAACTCATCATTTCCGGGAACATCACTAAAATCACAGAAAATACATCAAATTTTTAGTATTTAAACAAACTCCATGGGAATATTTAAAAAAGAGAAACTTTTTATAACTTCAGCTAATTTATTTATATGCAGGTCTGTCATATTTTCATATTTACATAATTGAATACATAGAGATAGTTACATAGCTTCGTTTGTTGCGGTATTTTGCTTCAAAACGCTTTTATTTGCAACTTTATTAAAATGTTTTAATTTCATAATATTAACTACATACTTCCTTTATTGTAAAGTGTAAAAAAGAAATATTAAAGTTATTGTTGAATTTTATACAAACTTTACAAAAACGTTCTCGGAATGATTGTTTTCAACGAAAGCTTTCTTTAAAAATAATATTACAAGAAAAGTAATTAAATCTATGCTTGCCTAGCGTAAATATGGTATATACACAAGTTAACTGATGGTATAAGCTCATCATCAAAATAATAGCTGACAATTATATTTATCATAAAACAGTAATAAAATAACAGTTACCTGTAACTCGAGAAAAAATAATCTGTTTTTATTTTTTTCCTATCTTCAAAAATGACTGAGATATTAAACCTTAAAGAACGGCTTCCGCGGCAAAATCCGACAAGCGACCGCGCTAACGTATGACGTCACTCCCTGACTCTACATAACATACCTTCATACTTTAGCTCGTTGCGCTCGCAGTCTCGCTATAAATTTAATAAAAAAAAATTATATTGGATCACTAAAAAGGTTAAAAAATATTGTATTGTGCCTATGTGTACCAACTCCAGTGTAAAATCACCCCGAAAATTGTTTTTTTTTATGTACCAGGCGGTAATATTCGGAAAAAGTGGTTAAAAGTTGTGAAAAGAGCAGATCCTCTTAAAGCCTCTAGTTACGTGCATTGTTATGAAGATCATTTCGACGTACATCCAAAAGTGTTTCTTTTAAGAAATAGACACCTAACCTAAAACTGTAGTTGAATGTGCAGGGTGCAGGCCAATGTCCTCGCGAGTGGCGCGCGCGCCTCGACACGCACCTAGGGTTGAGTTGGACTTGGAGATGACTTTTTGTTTTAAAAAAGAAACTAATGTGTATATATATAATAAATTTTATAAAAAAAAATTTACATAAAAAATACACAATACTTTAAATGCTTAATACATCCTTTACATTGATCACACCCAAACTAAATAACATCACTCAGTTTATTTGCTATAAAGGATGAAATGAACTTTTTGGTTTTGTACCTAATAAAAAAGGCAATATTTAAAAATGAAATTAAGAAAATGTTTGTCCCCCTGCCATTTGACACTCGACAAAAACAAACAGTTGCCTTTTAATAAAACTTGATTGAAATACTAACATAAGTACATGAGAAGTTACACATTTACTTACTTATTCAGTTTTATTCCTCGCATTTCAGCGGCTACATAATCACCATTCTCAGACAAATATCGCGCAACCATAAAAATGTCGACTTTTGGTAGGTCCGACTGTCCTTTTACAAAACCCTCTTCCATCACTATGTTTATTTAATAACAATAATATTTAAAGTAATTGCTAACACAAACACTTAAAATAATAACTACAAACCACAACAATCAAATTTTATGAAAATAAACACTCAGCATTACTTGCAATCGGACAAGGACTGTAGGTGTATGACGTCATCGCGGTGGTGCGCGAATGAACGCAAATTTTAAAAAGCGGTGAAATTTTACAACGCTATAACTTTGGAAATCCTGGCCCGATTTATTGATTTATTGAATTTTTATAGTAATATTTGGATGTGTTTGTGTTCTCCATTTGATATTTTTTTAATTTTTTTCTATTTCAAATTTGTAAGTTTTTAATAAATGCCATATACATAAAAATTAAAAGGACTTTTATTTATACCTCATTTATGAATTAGTAAAACATTTCATTATAATAATATAAAAAATATAGGTATATATAAAAATTCAGTGCTACTCATAATACACAAATAATATTTAACTAAAAAATAAAGTGACAAGTAATAAGTAGGCTAATAACTCGCCGACATGCCTGAGATGAACTACTATTCTGGGTGTACTATGCTATTACTTTGTAGTATTGAATTTGAGAATTCTTTGAGCAATAGACCATATAAATGTAGTTTCAACTTTCACTGCTAAATTTTAGCCGATTGTTACTGAAATGAGTTTACACAAGTGCTTACATGGAATTACTCTTATGAAATATATCTGCAGCATTTTGTAATTCTGTCAATACTTTGTCCGATTCCTGATGAATAGGTGATTCAATGGTTCGAGTACTCGAACACGGATTACTGAAAAAAAAAAAAAAAAGTTAGCGTAAATCGATGGAAGTACAAATAAGAATTAATACATCAGAATTCGGCCCCTACTAGTCTATAAAAATAGAAAAAATGAAACCGGCTTCATATACAAACTAGCTTCCGCTCGTTGCCGCGGGCTGCGCAGCCCGCGGGGGGATAGCCCTTTCGGGGGTGGGGAGGGGAAGAGGGGGGAGAGGGTGTCAATGGATTGTCCTCGTTGAGACCTTTCAAACGATACCCAACACGGGGGGTCTACTCGCAACAGTTACCGACGGTCTACCGAGTAGACCGCAAATGTCAAATTGTGATATTTGGTCTATTGCAAAAAATCCGTCTCCCGGAGACCTCTTATATGAGTACCAACACGGTGGGTCTACCTGCTACTATTTCCGAGAAAGTCCAAAAATGTGAAATTTGAAATTTCGTCGTGACCAAAAAATTCCTCTCCCCGAGACCTCTTCTTACATAAGTACCAACATGGTGGGTCTACTAAGGGTCTAATAAGTATGAAAGAATTAAAAAAAATACAAAATGTTATATATGCTTATTATATGTATATATTCTTATTCACATATTATATTTCGTATTTTTATTTAGTAGAAAAATTTGATATTAAAATTTCTATTTCATTAATTATTACAGCAAGAATAATAAACTAATACCTATGTTGTTGGAATGTTTTATTTTTAACTATAAATTGATACTTTTATTTTATGCATTTACATGATACTTACTAAAACTGTAACAAAATAATTCTTTTAAATCTAATATTCTTTAAACAGATTTAAATGATTAGAAAGTAGTGAGCATAATTTAAACATTCCAATTTCATTTTTATCTTTTACTTTACAATTTTTTATTCCTTACTAACTTCAGATTGACATTATTTTTTTATAATTCTTGATGGTATTGATCTTGATGGTAGGTAGCAATAGTTACTTTATAACACAAGTAACGAAACAAAATGCCTATGCTAAAAAAATCCGTCTCACCGCGACCTCTTAAATGAGTACCAACACGGGAGGTTGCGACGCACCGCTCCTGAGATATTTTCAAAAAAAGTTAAAAATGTAAATTTCGAAATTTCGTCTCCACTAAAAAATTCGTCTCCCCGAGACTTCTTCGACGACCCCAAACACACCCATGATGCATTGCGCCGTTTCCGAGTTACGACCGGGGGGGTTCGAGGGGGGTTCAAAATTTTCACTTTTACTTTGTTCGGGCAGACCCCGTGCCGCCGCTCCGGACCACTCCGCGACGGATCGACCGCCGTCCCTTCGTCGGCGAAAGAATCTCTTTGATGTGTGTTTTTTGCATAGAGGAGGTCCGAAGGGGGGAGAGGGGGGAGAGCAATGGTGTCAATGGATCGTCCTCGTTGAGACCATTCAAATGATACCCAACACGGGGTGTCTGCCCGCTACGGTCACCGACGGTCTACCGAATAGACAGTGACTGTCAAATTGTGACATTTGGTCTATTGCAAAAAATCCATCTCCCCGAGACCTCTCAAATGAGCACCGACACGGGCGGTCTGCGACGCACCGCTCCAGAGATATTTACGAAAAAGTCCAAAAATGCAAATTTCGAAATTTTGTAGCGACCAAAAATTTCGTCTCCCCGAGACGTCTCCGAAGACCCCAAACGCGACCCGGCTGCGTCGCGCCGTTTCCGAGTTACGGCAGAGGGGGTTCGAGGGGGGTGTCAAAATTTTCACTTTTCGTCGCTCCGACATACCCCTCGCCGCCGCTGCGGCGGATCGACCGCCGTCTCTTTTCTATAAAAGAACCTCTTTGAAGTTTGGTTTCGTATGGAGGGGGAGGTGGAGGGGAGGTCGAGTGAGCTAAATCCAAATCCCGTCGGAGCCATCGGAATCCATTCGCCGTGCCCATTCGAAAAAGCCCAAACACGGGATGTTTCAGTCGAACCGCCTCCGAGCCCGATCGGGGGGGGCCTGAGGGGGCGGGGGAGGATCCGGAGGGCGGGGTGACGGTAACTAATTGAAAGGCTTCGTACTTTCGCAACACTCCGATGACCTTTGCCGCCCTCCTCCAGCGGCGAAAGATCCCTAACAGAGTGCGATTTTGTACGGAGGGGGTCCGAAGGGGAGGAGGTGGGGGGAGGGCGACAGTCCCGGACGACGGACTTCCACGGGCGTTGGTCATCCGCCAAAGTAACCGCCGCCATAACTCTCACCGTTTCGGAGCTGCGGGGATTCGAAAATCCGGACGGTTGTATGGAGCGTAAAAAAACGTATGGGGGGAGAGGGGGGGGGTCGCGATGTGGTCACCCCCGATGACCCTCTATGACATTCCGCAAAACCGGGTCCTTCTCGGGTTGATAGTTTCCGAGATCCCGTCGCCGACTTTTTACCAGGTCAACATCCTCAACATCTCGGATTTTCCTGGGTGGTTTTGGGGAATCCCCTCTCCGATCCGCTACAGAGGGGAATCCCCAGGTGACTCCTTCATATCAGAACAAAAATGTCAATGATAAGTAGTGGTAATTCGGTTTTATGGTATATTAATTAATTAATTAATTAATTAATACTAAAAAAGTATTAGCTGATTGATTCAATTCAAGAAGAAAAAATATTTCGAATTGTAATACAGTTTGTCTATTCCCTTGCATTATTATCACGGTTTACATGTTTGAATTCATCGTTATAAAATTCGGTTTACCTTTTATTATTTTCTAATGTTGGCGAAAAAGAATGAAGTTTCTCAGGTAATGGCGACTCCACTTGATTTTGTTCGCTTGAACCTTGCGCTCGTGGCATTGATATTAGATATTTTATTTTCGCGTCGTAATCTGCAATGGGTAAAAAAATGTTACAAAAAAGAATAAATTATCATGTGTAAGCGCTTACTTATCTAAAGATAAACAAATAAAAATATATTATTGTTATAAGTATGTGCATTAAAAAAAAAGCTATTATATTGACATTACAAAGAGATAGTTAAATTTTATTTATTTGTTTATATTATATGTTGTTAGCAATTCGATTTCTAATCTCGGTGATAAAACCAATAAAAAAATCATATATAAAAATCCAAGTACTTTCATGCTGCTATCTGGTGCACATATTGGGAAATGTGATTCTAATACATACAAAACAAAGATACAAATTTTGTTACTAAAAATGAACGTTCTTACCTTTTCTTTTGTCTCAAATTACTTGTATTTTTTTTTAAACGTTTCAAATTCGACTTTCTTTTCTTATAATTTTGGAATTCTTGTTTGTTTCCCATCTTTCAATGTTTTTAGTCACTAAATTATCCCTAAGACGAATTATAAAGTTTAATAATATTATTATAAAGTTTATTCACATATATTTCAATATTTATCTTTATTATCGGGAGCAAAGAGCGCCAAGCACAGGTCCGTCGTCGGCTATGGCCACGAGCAACTGGGCGTAACACGAAGCAGTTACAAGCGCTATTGCTTCTCCACGTGCGAAAAAGAAACAGATAGAGCGCTCTTGCGTCTCGAAACAAATAACGTAAGCGCCCGTTGTTAAAATATCAATTATAAAAAAAAGTAAATCACACAAACATATTTTAGTCTAAACAAATGATAAAGAATTGTATTTACTTTGTGTTTACTAACTTTTATCAGTCTAATATGGCACTGTTTAAATACAATTTGTGATAAATTAAAATTAAAGGGGTTACTTTAGAATTTTTTTCTGTCGAGAAAATTTTAAGCTATCGTGTTTTGGCTCTAAACAAATGTTGAATTATGTAGTCAAATAACCTATATCAGAAAATTTTAATTCTGTGCTAAGCAAATCCTGAGATAATTGCAATCAAAGAAACACTTTTTTCTTACATATCCTCTTAAAAAACTGCACTTAAAATATAATTATATATAATAAGAAGTTTAATTTAAATAAATTTCATTAGAAGTTTTGCAACTTCGACCTTTTGCTATCATGACATCTGGCTATTTTGTCCGCCAAGACGTTTTGCAATCTAGACATCTAGACCATTTAAAAATGGTTAGATTCATAAGAATCTAACCATTTTTCTAGGTTTGACAGTTTTGTTTAGAGTTAGAAAAAGTTTCATTAAGGAAGTTTCAACTATTACTATGTAAGTTATGTTAAACTTATGTATTATCTGTACATTTTTGTACCTATAGGTATGTTTAAAAAAATATGTCTTTAAACGCCAACTCCAGTCCAGTTTTTATGTGTTTTTTGATGTGAAACATATTTGCGCGCAATGAAAGCAACATTTCAAAGTCGAATTTTGTGTGATGCTTTATTGTAACGATCACGTGACGTTTCTTTGATCGCCAAAGAAGTTTCACTTATGACACCTCTATAATAGTACTCTGTAAATGTGGATGTTTTTTTTTCATGGGGAAAGTTCCTATGGTATCAAATTTTAAGTCCACGAATCTGCGTGAGACACTCTAAGGGACTACGCTCACTGCTCGAGGCGGCGTTGACTCAGTAGTGACTCAGTAGTGGCAGGGCATACGCGTTTCGCTGCCATTTGGGCAGCCCGTCTGGTGGGACAAACCAGCGTGAAATAACATCACGTGTGTTGTTGCGTTTCGGTGAGTGAGTGAGGGATGCCAGAGCTCATTTCCCTAATCGTTTTAAATCCCTTAACTTTAATCCTTCTGTAGTAGGCAGCGCATTTGCACTTTTGCAATGAGCGACTTTTGCAAAGTCCATCTTATCCTAATATTATAAATGCGAACAAAAAACGTGCTACTGACAATGCCCGTAGTGTTGGTGGAGGTTCTTCGCTTCGAACGTTTTTGATTGTAGTAGGGGTAATCAATGTCTCAATGACCAACGCCCCACTTTGCGGTCACCTCGTGAGCCAGATACTTTTTTTGTCTGTGCATCTAGCCTTCCAAGGGGTTATAGACCCGACCGTTGCTGACACCGCCTAATCACACGTCATGGTTACTTACGAAAGTAATTTATCCGTGATGACAGCAATGTCAAATACGGTTCTATACTTACTAGCCATAGAAGTAGGAAAACTTTCAAACTTAAATATCTATGAAACCCCGTTACCAAATTACTTACACGATTAATGGTACAAGTTTCAGCTGTTAAAACGAAAACAAAAATGAACTGATGGCCTGCTCTCCATACAAATTTGATTGATCTACTTTACATGGCTTAAGTAGGTTAAACATTAAGACATTCATAAAAATGATGTACGAGAGAACTGTAGTTCTTCTAAAATCCTAAAGAAAACTTCACAATGGAATATCTTAATCTTTTACGGTTGACGACTCACATTAAATATTTCTTTCATTAAATTGAAGTTTTCGTCAGCTTTCGTTAGATATTGCGTGACAGAATCATAAACATCCATTTCCTATTATTTAACCTACATTGCTAGTAGAATCTTCCTTCCGTGCTTCACCACTGCGGCCTAGATTGATGATAAACGAACTATAAATTTAGAAACATTAAAAAATATTATTTTTTGTTTGAACGCGCTAACCTTTGAAATTTATAATGTTTTCATTGACAATTGAACCCGAAAAACGTATTTCTGTTAAGCGGCTGACCTTAAAAAACACTAATGGTTTACGACCTTAAACCGCATGTTGACGGTATTTTGTAAGACGAGACGTGGCGTGGACGACAACCATTACTTACCATTCATTTGTCAATTTTTACACGAACGTGTTTTTATATCAAGGTAGGTACAACGGCTAAGCAAACGATCAAACACTAAGTAAATTTACACAATTACATAGCTACCGTTCATAAAGTTTATAATTTATAATAAAATCATAGCGAAACTTCAAACAAATAATAAAATTATATAATTAAACCCGTAAGTAACCCTTATAAACTTCAAACAAATAATAAAATTATATAATTAAACCCGTAAGTAACCCTTATAAAATTCGAAATGAAGCATTGTGGGGAAAAAATAGAGGATAAACTTTTCAAACATATATATATCTAAAAATTGTCTTGTTAATGACACCATTTATACCTAAAGAAAGAATGGCTGGATCGATGTTTATTACGTTTGATTTGTTGAATTTGTCTCCACCCCGAATAGCAGAATAACTATTAAAACATGGCATAAAATTCCTTTTCTCATACATGTTGTATGGTTTTAATTCCGAGACGGTACGAAGTTCGGCGGGTCAGCTAGTATTAAATTGCTAAATAGACATAAATATCACAAATTAAAAACTATATGCTATAGTCATACAGTGACACATATGATTGAATATTTGATTACAAGTGGCCAGTACTTTTCTTAAATACCAATACGAATCATTTATTTTGGTGGAAGAAGTAGTAGGAAGAAGAATATAGTAAAATAGTAGTGACAGGCAACTCGTCTGGGAGCAGTAAGCATTTCCTTACAGAAGAACACCGTGCAATAACAGCAGCCGTGCCCGTGCTGGTTGTGTAAGGGAAGCCAGAGCCCATTACCTATTACATATCCCTTCCTAATCTCCTATGCTTAATACTACTACGTTTGGCAGCGCACTTGCTAGTGATAAGTGGCTATCGTCGCCTATTAACATATTTAAGCAACGTCAAAGGTGCTGCAAATGCTTTCGATCTAGTGATTAAAAAATAAAACCTAGGAGAGGATAGGGAAGTGGACTTTGACATCTCTTACTCACTCACCGAAACACAACTGCACATATGCTGTTATTGTATTGTGTAAGGGGGTGGTTACTACTATCAGATAGGCGAAATGTAGTGTGTCCTGTCATTGCTAAAAAATTTCGAAAACTATAGGTAAAAAGTTACATTTACAACGCAACTATTCAAATGACCGTAACTCCGGTGAACGATTCATTACCTGACAGTCCGTTTCGCTCATAGAGCGTATACGCTCTATGGTTTCGCTGCATGTATTTCAAAAGAAATAATGTAAATTAGTTTCATAGCACAGAAATGTGTATGAATGTCTGTACGGGTTAGTGCGAACTCCTAAAATCTATCTACTAATAAATGCGTTAAAATGTAAAAATGTTTGTTACTCCTTCAACCAAAAACTATTCAAGAGATTTTGATGAAACTTTACAAAAACAGAATAACACATAGACTATATTTATTGAATAAAAGCGCAACCAATAATAGTAATATTATGAATGCCATAGTTTGTGAGGATGTAAGTGTAATGTTTATTTCAAGTAAAAACTACTAAAGGGATTTTGATAGATTTTATAATAACATAATTCAAGCATATGAATAACATATATGCTGCAATCTATAAACATTCGCGGATGAATTCGCGGGTAAAAATTAGTAATATTATAAATGCCATAGTTAGTAAAGATACATAATATTTAGTGAGGATACATGATGTTTTAATGTCTGTTACTTTTTCACGCAAAAACCATAGCACGGTTTTGGATGAAACTTTATAGTAATATAGCTTAGGTACACATCAGAATAACAAATAACAGTATTCTAAAGATACGAAGCCGAACGGTTGTGGACAATAGCTAGTAAATATATAAAACTTTATTGAATACATGTATTTATAAGTTTTATATTTCGGCAGAACCGAGATGCCGTTCGAAGAAATAGCCTTTCAAGCTGAGTTGGACCGGCACGAGTCTTTGGAGTTCGAGGAGCAAGCCTTCGTTCTTTGCGGGGAAGACCCTAACACCAGGGCCAAGAATATACAGGAGTTAAGAAACCTCATATATGGTGAGAATTAAGTTGACATTTTTCACAATGAAGAGTTCACAATGCATTATTCAATATAGTAGTGGCATGGCACACTGCGTTCCGTAGCCGTAAACTTGGCAGCCGATCTGACGGCAGTAACCGTCTCCTTACAGAAGTCCACCGTGAAATAAGAACACCGGTGGTATGGGTCAGTGAGTTTGTTAAGAATATCAGAGCCTATTTCCCTATGTTTGTCTCTTATCCTTTATCCTATCAAGGCCGGCATCGCACTTGCAACCTATACGACGTTGCAACAACTAAATACACTAATCAAAAAATTATGTCTCACGCTCAAAAAAATAATTCCCTATAATCTTCGCACGCAACCGGTTCCTTTTTTTTACAGAAATAAAGAAAAAAATATTTCAAAGATACTTAATTAGTTAAGTTTAATGTTATTATAACTTAATGAGGAACGAACTTATTATTATTATTATTTAGCGCGTTCAAACAAACAAACAAACTCTTCAGCTTTATAATATTAGTATAGATTTGTATAAATAGTGTATGTAGTATTAAAAATTTGAACACAGGCTGGTGGTCTACCTCTTCACCTCTCCACTTCTCAAACTTTTCTATGTTTCTTTCTTTGTTTAGTGTCTTTGATTTTTTTATCTTACTGAACAACCTTTATAAATTTTATTTTAATATCATATTCTTTCCTTGCGGCCTAATAGGGCATGGAAGGGAACTGAAGGCTCCACATGTCACGTCCACACATGTAAGAATTTACGTATATATATATAATAAAATTGTAAACGAGCAGTGTTAATTAAATTTTTTTTAAACAATTCATCAACCGATGTCAAAAAAATAGGTTATAAAATTTAGTTCTGTTTGTCTGTTGTCTGTTTTCACCGATATATGCATGGTAGCAAGCTTACCGTAGCATTTAGTGTTTCATTCCAGTCGATTTACAAATACGTCACTGACAAATACATATAAAAGTTACGCGCTATACCGAATACCACGCGTAGTTGCAGGCTCAGCTACATAGTTATTGAATACGTTTAGCTAACTTGTATTTATAATTTTGTTTATTTTATATTATGACAAGCCTATTCATGTATATATTTTGAAATAGATACCTTTACTTATTCCAATCTGTGTTTTCGGTAATGGTGAAGTAGTTCATATCCATTATTTCTAGCCTTCATAATGTTGCATTTGGATTAGGTTGACAGTGATAATGGAAAAGAAGGCTGGTCGGTTATAAAATATCTAAAGACACAAAAGTTTTGAAGAAATAATCTCCAGATATAAATTGGAACTTCCAATTTGGAAGCCATATGGGATATCCACCGGCAGAGGCTATCCTGGTGGTATCTCCAAAGTAAATAATCAGGACTTAGGTACTAGTAATTGTGAAGGACGCCTAATGACACCAACATAAATCTTTGCAATCCATACTAATATCATAAATATTGAAAGTAACTCTATCTGTCTGTTACTCTATTACTCTATTACCTTTTCACACCTAAACCGGCTGAACTGATCATCATGAAATTTTGCATACACGTTGTCAGGGATGCAGGAAAGGATATGGGGTACCTTTTATCCAGAAAAAAGTACTGTTCCCGAGGGATCATCTAACGCCTGGCAAAGTTACAACTGCAATAAAGATGTTAGGCGTTACATTGCTTATATATTTAGTCAGATGTTATTTTTTATTTTTCAACGCAAGCGAAGCAGCGGGCACCAGCTAGTATTATATAAATTTACCTTTTTGGAGTTCATATTCAAGGATATCACGATCTTATTAATGGACGTACGCCATCCTAGAAGGTATTTTTATTGCCAACCAGTTAACCAATCAAATGCCTACCGTATCTATCGCAATAATCTAACTTTGATTAGTTTATTTTTCCTTTTCTTATCTACATTTGTTACTGTAAAATATATTCTGCAATAAAAACCACAAAGTAGATCAAAATCTTTTAATTTGGTAACAATAGATATAGACAGTCATAGTCATAGTCTAAAGAACGTTTTCACACGATCGACGACACCACACGATCCTGCGCGCCATAAATTTGTATGAACCGTTATCACACGCAACGGCAGCGCACCAGCACGACAACGATTTTCAAATGACAGTTCGTTATGTCGTTGGTGATTTTTTTGCGTACAAGGGGCACACTGAAATGATCGGGAATAGAATATTTCGGATTGAGTTACAATAAAACCTTTTTTAGAATTTGAATACTGGCCTCTTAGAATCTTAATGACATTCAAACAATTAATTTTTTTTATTAAAAACAAAAACTATGTTGGTTTAAAGTTGACACGTCGTTAACAGAAATGGAGCTCACGCGTGAACATTTCCGTGCCATAATTTATCACAGTTTTCGTCGCGGCTTATCTCAAGATAAATGTCTCAGCGAACTTGTTTCGATTTATGATGTTGAAGCACCGAGTCAAACGACAATATACCGCTGGTATGCCGAGTTCCGACGCGGTCGTGTGTCGCTCAGCACTGTTTCTTCTGCAGGTCGACCAAGAACAGCGGTCACGCCTGAAAACATCGCAGCTGTGCCATACGAGATGACCGTCATGTGACATACGAGCAGATTCGGGCTGTTATCAGTATCGAAATGACTGCAATTCAGTCGATATTACATAATGAGCTGTGTGTAAGAAAGCTAGTTTCCCGCTGGGTTCCCCACAATTTGTCCGAAGAGCAAAAGGCGGCTCGTGTAGATTAGTGCCGGAATACTCTGTAACGCTTCAACGGAGGGAAGTCAAATGCCGTTTATAATATCGTCTCAGGTGACGAATCATGGATTCATTCATATGAACCTGAAAGAAAACATCAGTCAGCAGTTTGAGTCTTCGAAGTCGAGGTCAAGCCAACGAAAGTGGTTCGCTCCCGCAGCGTGTCAAAGAAAATGGTCGCTACGTTTGTCTCGAAAAAGGGGCATGTTGCTACAATTCCTTTACAGAAACGCAGAACGGTTACCGCCGAGTAGTATATCACGATTTGTTTGCCAGAAATGATAGCCGAACTCCGAAAAAATAACCCGAAACGTCGTATCATCTTACATCACGATAATGGGAGCTCCCATACGGCTCGGAAGACAAATGATTTTTTGAAGCAGGAAAACGTTGAGCTGATGAGCCATTCTCCGTTCAGTCCTGACCTGAGCCCAAACGATTTCTTTACATTCCCTAGAATGAAGCGTACAAATCAGCCATTTTGTCAACATCAACTTCAGACTGGAATTACTGTTTTAATGATTGGTTTGCACGAATGGAAAAGTGCATTAAGTTGAACGGAGAATACTTCGAAAAACAATAAAATACAATTTAGCTATACCGTGCATGGGGTTTTTCTTATTCCCGATCATTTCAGTGTGCCCCTCGTAGCCGCCGTGCGGAAGAGTTATGAACATGTTTACGACTAGTATTGGTCTAGAGTTCTAGACTATTGACTATTGACTATAGAGTATTGACCAGTATTGGTCAGACTAATCCAACTTAGTGCATTTAAGTAGGCCACTAAAACTTATGGTTTCGGCCTACCTTTTAGTGGAGAGGCCTTTAGAGGCTAGAGGAGTTTCTAGCGGTTCAGACGATTTTTTTAAATTATAACAATAGTTTTATTTATAATTTAAAAAAAATCTAGAATAATTTTTTTTAGAGTATATCTAGCAACATTTTTAAAGTTAATGGAAAAAAATAAAAAATAACTTGACTCATAGTGATTTTAAAAAAAATTACATATCAACCCTTATCTTCTAACCTCCCTAACTCTGTTAATTTTAATTTTTAACATTTTTATGTAAAATTAAATTCTTTTTACATAAAACTCTTACCAGTTTTGTATAATCATCTTCTAGAAGCTTATGTCAAAAATGCCCCTGAGGGACTTTAATTTTGATTTGTTATTAAATTTTGCTATATTATTACAGTAAAGCGACAATTAATCATATTACTTTATAAAACAAAGTCTCCCGCCTCGTCTGTCTGTACGTGATAATCTCAAATACTACTGAATGGATTTTCATGCGGTTCGTAATATATTTTTTTTTATGTCAGGTCGGCAGACAGGCTGACGGTCCACTTGATGGTAGGTGGCTACCATCGCCTATAACACAAGCAACGCCAAAGCTGCTGCAAGTGCGCTGCCAACTGCAGTAGGATTCAGGATAGGGGATTAGGAGGGGATAGGGAAATGGGCCCTGGCATCCCTCACTCACTCACCGAAACACAACAGCACACGTGCTGTTATTTCACGGTGGTCTTCTGTAAGGGGGTGGTTACTGCCGCCAGACGGGCTGCCCAAATGATTGCGAAACGCAGTGTGCCCTGCCACTACTTAATTTTTATTTTTTACACATTTTTATTAATTTTATTAAAGATGGATTTGCTCTTGAATGTAAGAAAGATAAGGCCGACGATGGAGCGAGCTCACCCAGAAGGTGCCTATTCACTCGAAATTTGAAAATATTTGAGTTGTATGAGCTCAGAAATACAGACGTCCAGGTCGGCAAGGAGTTCCAATCCAATCTAATCGCTCGTGTGAAACCGTACAAACAACTATCGCTTGTCGTCGTCGTGCGATGTCGTTATCGTGTGGTGTCGTCTCTCGTGGGAAAACGCTCTAAGATCTCGATATACCTGGTGAAACCTCCCATTATTTTCCCAGGCTGATATAGAATGAAATTAGCATATGCACTCTGTCTTTCTCCTCAACGATCCATACTCCGGCTGCGTAAAGCCAATATCTGTTCATGGAAACACGCCGGCAGTTGTTAAATAATACCATAGATAAAATACTACTTAACCAGTATAGATGGTCACTCACGTACATTGAATCCGTACCCTATCCAATTTCGCTTATATCTAGATGCCGCCTGTGTAGTTTGTCGCTTATTTGTTGTCATTAAAAATCCGCTAGAGTCGCTGCAGTCGACCATTCAGTCAATTCTCATGTACAAGAGATGGCACTACTAAAATTTATTTAAAATATAAAAGAAGTGGGCACGAACAACGATAAAAGGGCCGTATGAACGGTATAGGTTCTGTTCTAAAAAATAGGGCAATAATATCATACATAAAAGTCACAGATTAATGATAAAAGTACCTCTCAGCAACGTCGCCCTCTAGTTATTACCACGATAATAAGGAACTATAACTGCGTGATTGAATTTGTTGGTTATAATTTTTAACAAAATACACATTAATGTTAAATTCGAGGCTATTAGTGACATCTAGGGAGTGGAAATCCCAATATGAAATTGGCTTCAGATCGTTATATGGAAGTTGACCATCTATACTGGTTAAGTAGTATTTTATCTATGATAATACATAGACTCTTTAACCTGCACTCCTTAAAAAAGCAATCATACAAACCTGTTTTAAGTTAGCACCTTTAATATGAGCTTAATATCACCTTTAATATTTACGCAGCAGAGTTTGGTTTTCATTGTTTTTGAGTTGTATTGAAAGAGACAATTTTTTTTTCATACTCAACATATTTCTGACCTCGACATGCGTTGAACCGCGACATAATTGTCCCAAAGGAAGTAAGATGGCTAGTTACTATCTGAACGAGTTAGAATGAGACAAATGAATTGCATCATAGTTTACATTCGTTTGTTAATATTTTCGGCCCATTAAATTTAATTTTAAAAAGCACTGAACAATTTATTGCTAGATAACTACTTTATTTGCTTGATTACGTTTACACGTGCCGAAACTTTATACTTAAATAATATCTTCAGTGACCATGAGTTAATTCGTAACAGCTTTATCATTTAGAAAATTCATAACATCTCGCATAATATTGTTGACTCAACTACACCTACGGCGCTTGTTCCATACACAAAGCCGCGAAAACCAAGTTTTTAGTTTATCTAAGTTTTGTTGTGCCAACCACATACTATTAAATTTGTTTTTAAATTGCCTACATTTTGTTACTTTGTTGGTTAAAGAAAAGAGAAAGAGAAAAAAAACTACTTCAATTTGCCTGATCAAGAAAAGGTCGCCAACCGTAAGGAATTTTCTACAAGTCTTTTATTTTCGATTGTTACTATATTTTTAGAGGAAAAGAAAAGAACCAAATTCTTGGGGACAAAAATACTAAATATTTTTTTAAATTAAAAATAGCCTGGTCAGAATATGGGCTGCGAAACCGTCCCATTTTAATGTTAATAATATATATTTCGCCTGGGAAAAGAATGAGGTTCATCAGGTAGATCGCGACCTATAACTATCACCGTAAAAAACTCAAAAACTAGAATATCTAAATTATTCTGAACGCAGCGATTCTAATTTGATCCAAGAATATCCATTATCTATTCACTCCAACAACGACGACATCCAACAAATGAAGCATGTTATTTTTATTGTCCCATGGCCGGACGGTGGCAGTTTGTGTTGTATGCAAGCAGCTAATTTGAGATTATTTTTAAATCACGATAACTTTTCTTCGCGTCATTAAATTTCGATGAAACAAATTTTAATATTTCTTCGTTTTAAGCTTAATCTACGTGTAGAAACCGTAGCTAAAACCGTTTCGAAATCTCGGAGATTAGCGTGAAACACATTTGTATTCTTTTACTCTTCTTTTATTTCCCCACTTTCTGGTGGACATATTCAATGTACAGACATGACCATTTTACTGTTTTATTCCTTCGGAGATTCCTGAGGTGGTGCCACAAGCGGAGGGTTTAACAATCGGTACCTGTTAACATACAACGTCATCTAACAAGTTTCCTTGGAAATGTCATGCAGTAAGCTCGGGTGACACTAGCAGCCGCGATTTGCATGAGGCTTGCGAATGACAGAGGGTGCCTTTCCATCGATAATATAAAAAGTACCATAGGACGACCATTCTAGAGATAGCGTTCCAAGAAAAGAGATGTCGAGGTAGTTCCACGAGGAACACATCGCGTTTCCAGTTAAATCTATTTACAGCGGGTTAAATTGTTTACATTTACATTGTAACATCGATTATTATCGGTATTTACGATGGAGTACTAGAAGCATCGAGTTTTATTTCATGTTTTCGGTTATTCCTGAGCCTGATGATGCCTGTATCCCAGAGGACGACCCGACATATGTATATGTACACATTAGGTTCGTATTAAAGAACGTATCAAAAAATCCTCATGCTACATGCAAATCATTTGAAACAAATTTCTAAAAAAAATCTCAGTTTATATGAAAATATTATCATTAATTAGTAATAATTATAAATACTACTTACTTAAATTAATTTATCATCTTATGGTCTTATAAGATAATAATTATGGTTTTATAAATCAGAATTTTGTTGTTACTATAGACAACTTCGAATTTCTGCCAAGAAGCCAGAACAAGGCTTTATATTTTTAGATAGCGAATTTATATTTTTTATACGTATGTGTATAAAACCTGGATCCACCGACGACCTGCGGGTCAAATCGTCTGTCCACCTTGTGGGTGGCTCTCCATATAGCGGAGAGGGCTATGTTGAGCTCGTGGAGCGACGTTGAGCCTTCTTTCGAGGCCCATAGTTAGAGACTACGTTTCAGCGCCATCACTAGCAACACACATTGGTCGAAAACTTTTGTTTTAAGGCACTGAGGAATTTTGGACGAGAAGATGTCTCGGAGCTCTACTTAATTGAAATGTTATTAATAATAGTAATTTATTATTACACACTTAATTTGGATATTATATTCACAATTAAACATTACAATAATTCCTTATAAACATTAATATATTATAAATTATAAAGTTTCAGTCCCCTAGGCAGAGTCCCGAGCATGCTGGCTGCATTACCTCGTTGTATGGCAATGCTAATCTGTTGCCCGAGGTAATGGCCAGCTCTATAATCCCCGGTTATGTCGACCAAACGTTTTGACAAACTGTTATTAATTATTTCATTATTATTCATTAGTATTTATTCTAATTTATATATTTTTTGTGTTTAGATGAGTGAGATGCCGAGGCCCATTCTCCTATCCCTCCTTATTTATCCTTTGTCATATAAAGTTCGCCAACGCACCTGGTGTTACTTGTATTTATAATCACCAACTCGTATCTACAGGACGGTCAGTCTGCCTGCCGACATAAAAATACATGGACAAATTCAAAGCAAATGGGCGCATCCTTAATGTTTGTGCAGTGTACATACACATTACCTCTCAATATTATGTTGTGACATACGAAATAATATTGGTAATGGTGACACTAAATTACCTACTATGTCACAACGCATTCACGTTCAGTTTATGAAACGAATTTGCGGTCAAATTGTCTAATATCGTGTTTTATTATTTTGTCGATATAAGGTTGTAATTAAATTCAGAAATTAAACTAGGTAAATTTTTTTGAAAGACAAAGTATGAGTGAAAAGTTCTTCTGACTCAGAATAATTTCTAATGAAAGTAATCTATTAACAATGTTACTATTATATAGAAAGTTGTTAATTGGTTGGTTGTTACCTATGTATGCACCAGTTGATTACGCCGCCACAATTTTTTTTTTGTATTTTTAAATGATTGTAAATTACTGTTCCTAAGGGAACAGTACTTTCTTCTGGATAAAAAGCCCTTTTATGCATCCCTAACAACGTATATGCAAATTTCATGATGATCGGTTGAGTAGTAGAGGCGTGAATTTTTTTACCAAACAAACACAATAACATACGGTCGTCTTTTGTAAGGTGGTGATTATCATAAATATAAAAATGAGTATTAAACGATGAAAAGCAGCTCGCGAATATAACCGAAATAATAGCTTGTAGAAATCTTATCTTGTATATTTATTTTATCTTGCAGAAAGAGGTGAATGTTTCCCTCATCGTTTGGACGACGCGTATTTACTGCGGTTCTTAAGGGCACGCGGTTCGATACCAGCAAGAGCGCACAGGCTGGTAAGTTGCTACTCAGTCGCGTAGCTTGCCCTAGATGAGTCCTGTATACAGGGCCCGATCTAGGGGGGGGCAAGCTGGGCAAATGCCCAGAGCGGCAAAATTGAGAGACGGAATCCTCAATTTTCTCTCCAGGAAAAAAATCTTATAAAAATTAATAAATTACTATGCTTGACAGGCCTGACGCTAAAAAATGTTACTTTAGCAGCTGTAAATTCTTATAGGTCCTGAAAGATACGGAAAGAATCTTTGGAACAGCAACCTCATGACTTAAATATGGTGTTGTGTAAAGGGCGGCGAATATTTTTTTTGCCCGGAGCGGCTAAATAGCTGGATCGGGCCCTGCCTGTATATCAAATTTTGTCGAATGACTCTTTTACGAGACTGTGGCGATGCCCAAAGTACGGTTCACCCTCCATTGGGCATTACAAAGGGAATAAAAACAATATGTTTTAGACGCAATGACTTAAACTCTAAACTTTAGAGTTTAACAAACGGCCTGAAAATTTGAGTGAGATTGTGGATAACATTTTACGTCGGGGCCCCTGCAGTCCGGGGGGCATATAATTGAAATGGCAGATTCAGCTGTAGCTTCGCCCTTGTTGCTACTGTTTAACCGTTATTGCAGAATTAATCAAACAGCTTTTGACTAATGTTTTTTTATGTAGAGGTCGGCAGTCACAATTAACGTAGGCCGCCTTTCCACCTGCAAGAAAACTTCCGAGAGAAATATCCGACAGTCTGACCGACAGCAGCTTGCAAGTGCAAGTGTAAGAGCTGTCACGACAGCTCAGCTCTTACACTCTGACAGCTCTTGCTACTGTCAAAATCAAAATGTGTTTTGTTGCAGGCCGTGCGCCCCATAGCAATTCAATTCATGTTATCTCATTTATGTGACGCAAACATTTTTATCTATTTTCCCATGAAATTGTTTTGTGTTACCAACGACTGCTTATATTTCTATTCATAATGCAGTAGTCCGTATTTAGATGTCGTAAACGCGTAATATAACTGTCACGCTTTAAAACTTCAGTAACTTTTTTGAATAAACCAAACACAGGTGGTTACATAAAAAACATAATTTGCGCTATCTAAAAATATAAAGCCTTTATCTGGCTTCTTGGAAAAAATTCGAAGTTTTGTATGGACAACAAAATTCTGATTTTTAAGACCATTAAATATTAAAGCCTGTTTGGACTTACGGTATCCAGCTGTGGGGCTCCACTTGCGTCTATATTGAATTCTATATTAAAAAGTCTCTCCAATGCAACTTGGTCCATTCGGTATAGAGCGTAACTTTTTTGTTTGTAAGCGATTTGGAATGAAACAAACACTATTTTTAAATCTTTAATGTCTGTACATTAAAGATTTTTTTCAAAAAAACAATCAGCATCTATCTGTACACATTGTACTTATAAAATGTTATCGAGGTCAAAAAATTGTTTTTAGAATTTTTGTCTGTTTGTCTGTGCACGTTAATCTCAGAAACGGCTTAACCGATTTGGATGCGGTTTTCACGGATGTAGCAAGCTTTACAAACAAAAAAGTTACGCGCTATACCGAAATTCACGCGTACGAAGTAGCGGGCTCAACTAGTCCAAAATAAGTATTATTTTTCTACAAGTAACGATGATCTCCCACAGATGGTGCGCTATTGTAATTTTCGGAATCAAAATGCTCATCTTTGGCGAGATATCGATTGGTTTGGATTATCGAGATTGGGACGCATCTTCGAAGGGGTTCTGTTTGACAGACCAGATGTTGGCAGGCTCATTATATGCAAGCTTGGTGAGTGAATTGAAATTTTAATTATATTATTATCACATGAAGATAAATGTGAGCTTATGACTTGGATAAAAATAAGTATACTCAATAAGCTATAAAATTAAATTGGTGAAATTTAGATTGGCTAATCGGCCTGCAGAATCTTTGTAACCTTCAGTTAGAAATTCTAGTAACGGCAACGTATCGAGTAACTTTTCGCTGAGACAACTTTGAGATAGTTATTTTTATTTGTTACTGATGTGGGGCTATCTTTCACTCAGTATGCCATCAAGATATATCGCAGTCATTCAGCAAGATGTCATAAGTCTTTGCGTCAGGAGTATTAGATATGATATTAAGATTCTGTGTGTTTAGTATTAGAGGATGGGCGAATATTGATCATCTACCACGGCCACTCACCCATTCTGCAGCTTGTCTTGTTGGTTTGAGCGAGTAACATTAACGTGTGAAGAAAAACTCTTCTTAAAATTAAAAAAAAAACGCTGGGGACGCTGGGGTGGCTTCACAATCATCGCTTATTTACAGAACAAAATTTGATAATTTGAAAATACGTTGGAAAAACCAACTGGTGTGATTGTTAGAACAAAATAAAGAAACTATCTTACACATCATAATATTATTACGTATACGAAAATTTTATCTATCTGTTTTCTTTTTATGTCTGCTGAACAGATTTAGATAACCTTGCCTGAGGCACCGGCAGAACAGGTCTGGAAGAAGGGGGGCGGTTATCCATAGTTAGCCTAGGGCTCTCAAAGCTCTAAATCAAGCAGTGTGTAGAAGTAGGCAGGTAGAGAGAGAACTTATCGAAAATATCTTTGACATTCATTATCGATATTTTATAAATGTTATGTCTAATAGACATTGTCTATAGCTATACATAATTATTATATAAAAGAAAGTCGTATTAGTTACACCATTTATAACTCGAGAATGGCTGGACTGGACGGATTTTATGATCTTTGATTGGTTGGATAGCAGAATAAACAGAAATCAGAATAAATAACTATTAATAAAATATCTGATCTGAAACTGAAATATTCACGAAAAAAATTCTCAACATACATTTTTAATGGATGGAACTGGTTTTATTTTATTACGTTACGTCCGAGTCTGAGGCCTGCCTGAGGGAGGCACAAGGGCACAACAAACGAACGAAGTTAAGTTAGCAACGAACGAACGGGCATTATTCAGAAGTTTCAAGTTCAAGTTTATGTGGGCCAATCCCGGCGGCACTGCAATGCCGGGCCGACCCGTGACGGGAGTGGAGCGAGCCCCGAACATCCCGTCTGGTTACAAAAATCAGTTTAATATACTGGTCCCTCGATGAGGGAACTTTCAGATATTAAGCTGAAAAGAACAGATACTACACTTTGATCTTAGCCAAAAGGCCGAGAAGCGATAACGGACATTTCAAAAGGCACGATAGTCACCGAAATGCGGAAACGAAGCGATAGCGCGATATAACCTCAAGGTACAGCGACATCTATCCGCACATTTTAGTAAATAATACGTGCCGTAAAGACATCTATGATATCTCGGTTATATGGACTGATATGATTTATTGCTCAATAGTCAATTCGCTTCCAAAATTTATTAAAGTAAAATTGAAAACTACACTTTAAAGTTTTTAACATTATTATTTAAGAAACAACAACTATAATATCAGCAACTGTTAATTCATATCATGCAAAATCTAGCTTAAGAAAATCAATGCGTGTTAGAAGTAATAGAACATTTTTTTATACATTGTTTGAATTGAAAGATAAATAAAACAATAGTGGGGACAATGGTGGCAATTATTTTGTGGTTATGATGTACTATTTTTTATTCCACTTTTTAGTAAATAACGAATGAACTTAATTTTTCAGGTTTATGGGATCCACAAGAATTTCCCGTAGATGATCTTGTTCGCGGACTATTAACATTATTGGAAGTCGGTATCATGCAGCCAAAACTGCAAGTTCTCGGCGGTACCGCCATGGTGGACTGCGAGGGACTCACCATGAAACACATTAGACATTTCACGCCATCTATAGGATTGCAAGTTATTAATATTATGGGGGTAAGATTTTGTATTTATGAAATAAATGTCAGTTCATAAGAAGAATGTTGTGTTTATTAAAGTAAAATTTAATGTTTTGTAGTTCGCATTTCCTCTCCATCAACGCGGTGTTCATGTTATAAATTGTTCAAGAATGTTCGAGACAATATTTCATTTATTTAAGAGGATAGCACCTGCCGATGAGCTCTGGAAAAAAGTCCATTTCCATGGCTATGACCTTAATTCTTTATACAGGTATGACCTCTGAATATATTTTTTACTATACATCCGGCATCTAGGTTGACAGTTCATTAAACCACTTGGCTGGCGATAAATGTATTTTGGATCTAGTCTAGATCCAAAATTACATGAGTGGGGTGCAAGTACATTACTGAGACTAATGGGATAAAGGATAAGCGATGGCGAACATAAAGAGATTGGTTCTTTGTTTACTTAAAATTCATACACAGGAAACACATAAGTCACGCATATTGTTATTTCATGCTGGTTTTCAAAGTGGCGTTGGGTGCTGTTGTAAAATGAACTGTTACAAAATTACAAAATTTTATAAAAAAAATAGGCTTACGAAGTGTTCGGTGGATTGAGGTAAAGCACAAACTTAATTCGATAGAAATTGGTTAGACAGAAAGTGTGGGGAATTTTAATGCAAGAGTTGAAGATCGAGTGAAAATCGAGGGTGAACATTTTCTTGTTAATTTTTCTGAGTTTCTATAGTAAAAACTATATAAGTTTTCTAAGAATGGGAAACTGTAGTGAAGGTACGTAAATTACGTACAGAAACCTCATCTTATAAAATAAAAGTGCTGTGACATCCTAGCCTGAAAAATTGCAGGAAATAAAAAAAAAATACAAAGCATTACACGTTTAGCCTCGAACTATTTAAAAAATAGAATTTTTAGTAGGTGCAGCTGTGAGCATACGTAAACCATGCACGGGCAGCATAAATGACATAGGTAGTAACATTTTAAGCGGCACCTATTAAGAAAAATTTGTACTTGCTCCCACACACCATTACCACTAGAGACATCCAAAAACACCATTACCACTAGAGACTATAGATGTCGCATTATAGCACAAGTGCAGTTGGTAAAGCTATTGAATAGATGTCGCTGACAAGATATTGTTGATGATAACTCTTTCAAATATCTTTATTTTTGTTACAAACCCCGATAATCCCATTTGTATTATCTTTTCATGACTTTTAATTCATTCAAAAAACCAAAACAATCAATAAATAACCAGTTAAAACAAAATACGTAGGTGCTGTTATTTCTGATAATTAATTATATTGTATAAATATTAGAAAAAGTTCAGGAAATCATTTTATTAATAAAGACATGTAAAAATTGCTTAAAAATAAAAATAAAAAACTGTCCATAGATTTATGTAGGTATTTTAGAAACATATGACATACCTAGTAGGTATTGTAAATGTTGTACAATGTACATGTCTTAATTAATTGAATAGTTAGCATTGAAATTTTTTGTTTAGTTTATTTACTTTGGAACCGGTCGCTACAAGAGAAATTCATGCTTAGATATATCATTCAATTGGCATACCTTCATCTTAGACATTGTTTAGTAGTGGCGTTTTACAATGCGTTTGGGTAGCTTGTCTGGCGCACCCTTACAAAAGACCACCGTGAACACACCGTGAAATAACAGCATGTGTGCTTTTGTGTTGCGATGAGTGAATAAGGGATGTTAGAGTCGATTTCCCTATGTCAGACCCCCTTTCTAATCCTTTAGCGCACTTGCAGTACCTGTGGCGTTGATAGTGTTATAGGCGACGGTGGCCATCTACCATCTTTTGGACGGTCAGCTTGTCTGTTGACCTTAATATTTAAAAAAAACGTTAGTAATCCTATAAAGCTTAGTTACTTTAAGAAGTTGTTATAATGCGAAAGTAACTCTTTGAGAACAAGTAGACATTATTTTATTACTTATGTACGAGTATTATGATGTATATTATTTTGGCTTTTCAGATACATAGCCCCCGAGTGTTTACCAGAACGGTATGGAGGACAACGGCGCGAAGTATCTCTGGAGCAGTGGCTCACAAAAATAAAACAATACAAAAACAAGAAATTCGATGAAGACATGAGAAGCATGGGTTATATAGCGGATTAATCAAATTTCTAATTTCAGTAGTTAGGTTTAAGGGTCCATTTTTAGACACTATAAATTTTTCAACATTAGACTAAAAATATAATTATATAAAGAAAGAAAGAAAGAAAGAAAGACTTTTATTCACTGCACGAAAGACACATTATGTACAAGAACAGGGAAGAAAATAATAAAAAAAAACGTGTGTGTGTCCTCGCGGCAGCGAATCGGATACTGGATCAGCATTGTGCTGAGGTGCTGACAAACACCTACAGCGCTGATTTTCAGCCAGCACCGTATGTGACTCATTGGACACCATACAAACTTACTTTATAAATTACTATATACATACACAGTTACTACTATGTATACTATATATATACTATATAATTACTATATATATAGTAAAAAAGACAAAATTATTTAGTGAAAAATTAAATTAGTCAGTATTACTAACAAAAATATGAAATTATGTTATTATAGTCTCTTAATAATATTTCATAATTCTAGTAGTGGCAGGGCAAACTGCATTTCGCATATAAATTGGGCAACCCGTCTGGTGGCCCCTTATTAGTGACCACCGTGAATGAGTGAGGGATGCCAGAGGCCTTATCCTTTGAGACTATAAGGTCGGCAGCACACTTGCACCACCTATGACGTTTTATGTACCAATAAGCGACAGTACCTATCTACCTACCATATCTAAGCGATACCTACCAGTGTCTAAGCGACAGTATCTATGGTGACATTTACATAAAAAATGAAGTTGTCTGTAACATTCGACCCTACTTTCTACAATGTACCATTTTCCAAAATTTTCAGCTCAATAAAAATACCTAAAAATGGTCGGCTTACTGTTGATACTCTTTAAAAACTAACCATGTATTTAAATATTAGATAAAGAGTGCAGTTCGATAGCTATTTTATTTTATTGTAATTTTTTTATCTGCTCCAAAAAAATTTATAGATATTAAATTATGTATACATATTTAGGCATATCGCACAGCCTCCTTTTTTTGCTTGGCCCTCGATCAGGGTCGATAGACACTTGCATCCTTTAGCGACAATGTGTTTTATATCTACCATTAAATGGTCTGTCAGTCTGCCTTTATTATTAAATGATAAGCATTTACAAGTTTTATCTGCTGTCGAAATATTTTTTATGAGAGGATCAGGGTATTATCGATAAAATTAATACAATATTTAGAAATACTGTGCTTGTGAATATGGGTAAATTACAATCTTAGATCAGAAGGCGATCTAATTTTGAAAATTGTTAGTTTAACTAATTTTAACTTAACTGGATTTGAGATAATATTTTTAAAACATGGGTATGGAAATTTATCGGAGCTAAGTAATAATACTAGGTTAATCAAATATAAACGAGCCTTTTGTTCAACCAAACAAACTTCATTTAATAGGAAACATCAACATCTACAAATTATTTTTCTATTTATATTAGAATTTATAACTATTTACATTTTGAGTGTACTTACTCCCTACACTGTAAGCTTGTTTTGTAAGAAATTGTCTAAATTAAAATTGTACTTATCAACATCTGTTGTTAAGTTTAGAATATGACTATTGCAACAGAGTTGCAATTCTATCTTGTACCATTTATTTAGATCTCTCATTATAATATTTGTACTATAGTATTTCAATTACAAAAATCAGCTAAAATAATATTACTGAAAATGTGATCAAAATATTTATTTGTTATACCAACCACACAATAATAATACATACCCCAACCACCCCCAACACTCCGCAAATAAAGGCTCGTTTATATTTGATTACCCCTCGTATCATAAAATAAGTAATAAATAGAGCTTTGAGCTATGTTGTTTGTATATTTATTTTATTGTTAATATACTTATATAAAATAAAATTGACCAATATTTGTGATATTTTTAATATTTCATATACCTACATATACGTAATAAACTATATTTTTAAAGATTTTTTTTTGTTTTGCTTCTATACTTACATAATTACTTAGTATAAATTTCTATGTGTAGATTCATTTTTTAGGTCGTAAAATATTTTAAGAAACTTGTAGACGTAAAATATTTATTTTAATTATTTTTTGTCAAAGAAAACAGAAGTGTCACCAATAGGAAGTTGATGTCGACAATGCGAATCGACACCGCCAATAAAAGTATTGGGACTCACCTGGATAGGATGGGATGTTGGAATGCAGTCCAGCTGCAGTGGCTGTAGGCGTCTTCCTGTCCAGCGTTGGGCCAATCGATAGTTTACTCATAGTTCAAAGTTTACACAACACCATATAATATGATGTAGTTTACAATGCGATATAGATAAAGAAAATGTAAAAATATGGTGAATCTTTTCCCCCATCCATCCACACCATCCCCTGTTCCCTGTTTCTACACGCGTCTCAGGCGCCATCTCTTCGGTGTGCAATGGACTATATATGGACAAAATCGACATCGGCTTGCCTATGGCCTTCCATTGGCACGCAAAACGTCAAATGTGACAAACGCAACAGAAGAATGAATACGATACAACATATTTTTATGCCTTGAAAAGGGCTTGTATAGGTATTTTATAAAAAAAAATTCAATAAAAAAATCAACGCCTATTAAAAATATATGAGCAATCATTTATTCAATCTTTATTGCTCATGTATATTTCTGACAGTCGTTGAATATTTTATATTTTTAGATTACCTCTCGAAACAAACAGCACTCTTTTTACAGCCTATGTCAAGGTACAATGGTAGAGTATCTCTGACAAAGATTCATAATGATCGGAAAATTTCATGATAATGGGTTGAGCAAGTAGGGCATGAAAGATAACAAATATATTTCGCATTATAAAATTAGGACACATTCGTATTCCATTTAACTAGGTTCTCGATGGAAAACATCGTTTTTTTCGTTTTTGCGTGAAAACAAACTCCCAAAAAACATTACTCCCAAACTTATAATATTAGCTAGCTTTTCGTGTATTTATTAGCCTGTGTGTCATTCTGATTTATAAACTATATTACTGTAAAGTTTCATCAAAATTGTTTAATAGTTTATGTGCGACTTTCTTAAATCCATCCTTATAAACTTTCGCATTTTATAACATTAGTAGGGTAAATAAAATGGTTTGCTTTCTTTCCATTTTTTTTCTGTTTAGTTACCGACCAACAAACTTACGTATAAATTTTCAAAAAAGTTAAGTTAAAATTAAAAATAAGCTTACTTTTAGTAAAATTCCTTAATATTAATCATAGTACTTTCCTTTTCGGTGATTTTGTTCGGTAAAATATTTCGTGCCCAAGTTATTTTTAAGTATTACTTTATTTATTTTTACTTTTGTTTAATAACATGATTTATAACCAGAAAATAAATAATAAAAATGTGTTTATTCATTACTAATCAACTATTCTTTGTGTTGATAACAGCTGTTTGTTATGATTCCTCGCTAACTCACTGCGTCCTTCGGACCTTTCATACGGGTAGTGTTATAATTGTAGTGCACTCGTGCGCACACGACGCGATTCCAGACCAACGTCTACGCATTTGTTATCGACGTATAAATTAAATACTGGCCTATGTTAACACTTGAAGAACACTAATTAGATTCACGATAACAATTTTAATCAAGAAAATGGATATGCAGTTATGTGTACTACTGTAAAAATTTATGGGTAAGTTGAATTTTTTTTTATGTCTTTGTCAATCAAATATTGATTAAAAAAAAGAAATTTAAAATCAGGACTTTTCGAAAAATACAACTTCTTAAACAGTAATGATTACAGAGTCTTTTTGGTGTCATCGGGATCTGCAGAAAATAGACAGGTTTTTGTGATATGCGTATATATATTTTTTCTACAGTATATTTTTTTAAAGAAAAGGCTTAAAATTATTTAACAATTCATTTTTTACATTAAATGTTTATTATTATTATACACATGTTATTTAAGTATTTAAGTTATTGATAGGACTGCAAATTATTTTTTAGGATTCTTTTTTGTAGCCCTTAGTGAAAAAAAAGTAATAAATTATCATAACTTTTGAATCATACAAAATCGAACTAGAACTTTTATGCCTAAAATGAATTGACCACTCGTTGCTTTTGTTCGATTTGATACTACTTCCAGCTTCCAGGGTCGGCATGTATAACAAACAGAATATTTCTTTAATTCGAATGTTAACTATAAGGTTAAAAATATGCCTACAGTTAGCTGGCTCCCAAATTATTTCTTTTTTTGAAAGTGTCTCGAAATATTCGAAAGTTAAATCGTGTAAAACATTCAAGTACGCAGCATAATATAGTTACAATTGTAAGTACCAGGTTGGAAATACACTTTTTACTTGGTACATTGGTATACTTGGTATACTTTTTTAAAAACTAGTCATAATATGGTTTTAAGCATCGAGAATCAAAAGTGTTTCAATGTCATTAGCAAGAATATATTATTAAATTTAAAAATAAACACAATCTTTGATTATTTTACATAGGAGACATTTAAAATGCCCTCATTTTAGATAAAGCGAGGCGTAAACAAATTCATTATCGTTCATAATTTTTAACATTAAATTAATGTTACAGATTAAAAATGCCGTTTATTAATATAGCATACCAGGCAGACATAAGCAGATATGAGGACTCAGATTTTGAGGAGTACTCTAAGAAGAATTGCAATGAGGATCCGCAGACTAGGGCCAAGATCATCGATGATTTGCGTCGTATGATAGCAGGTCAAAGGTCAATTTTATTTTTTTATGTATGGGGTTGGCTGGCAGGCTACTGTCATTATTAACACAATCACTAGAGGGATGATCAGGGAAATTTGCTATGGCACCATTTACCACACACGAAACACAACAGTATACATGTTAGTTCACGGTAGTCTTCTGTAAAGGGGGTGGTTACTGCCACCAAACGCCCCGGCCTCTAAAAAAAATAATCTTTTACAAGCATGAAGACAGAATCTACAACTTTAGTATATTTATATGCCTAGGTTTATTTGTTTTATATATTTTTTTCTTGATTGGACTATGTTTAGCGTATTTTTTTTAAATATGTCATTTAACACTACGATCTAGTCTAAGACTAATAATTTATTTTATTTTAATCTAAACTTCTAAGTGTAATTATATCTAAGAAGAGCGTCAAATGACTTTTCCTAAGAAAGAAATGACTATGTCACTTAAAGGGAATCCCTTTGTTCGTGTGTTTTAATAACACAGTGACAATTCACGGCACTTTTTATTTATTATTTAACTAAAAAGGGTCCTTTTTAGTCTTCTTACTAAATCCATTAAATCTGTGCTGCCGAGCAGCTGGATCGCTTCGACATGATGAAGTCTATCGTTGTGAGCTTCTACAAATTCGTTGACTTTATTTATGAATTTAATTTACAAGTCCCAATGGAGATAATCGTTTCTCATGTACCAAGGAGCGCTGACAATATCTCTGAGCACTTTATTTTGAAAACGTTAAATAATTAGGATTTTGCTCTGTTTGGCACAGTCTAAAGCTGTATTCCATACGTCCATATTGGCACGTGGACTTGTTTGTATTGAGTAATTTGTTATGTATCGATAGCGAAGAATTTCTCTCAAGCACCCAATACAACTTTTTGTAGCGAATTCCTAATTATACTCGTTCTTTCTTAATTTAACTCTGAATGATGAAGATATGTGAATATCTCTAATATGAGAGACCTAAAGCGATGTGATTTTAAGATGGGATAACTACAATAATTGGTCTATATTTCCTAATACTCCAAGAGCTAATAGAAAATTTTGAGTAGTTACTTTAGGTACTGTGTGTATGATTCTTTACTGAGTAATTAAATTGGCTCTTGTTATTCCTGTGACTCTTGGCACTTTTTCTAATAATTTAAGATATTTATAATTTATTCAAAAACTAGCGACCCGCTCCCGGCTTCGCATAGATGCAATTTTTTCTAAAAATTATGTAGGTACACAAACTTTCCTTATTTATCACTCTTTCAATTAATGAAAACCGTATCAAAATCCGTTGAGTGTTATAGAATTTATAGGAGAAACAGATAGAAGCTGACAGCGACTTTATCTATAGATATAATAAAATCGTAGACGAGTAGTGTATGTATGTACATTAAATATATTATTTTTTAAAAAATTAAGCATTGTACTTATGTCTGTTTGTCTGTGCGTTTGTGTTCGCTAATCTCAGAAACAGCTTAACCGATTTGAATGCGGTTTACACTGATGTATTATACCGAGCTTCCCGTAACATTTAAAATGTTTGTTGTTGTTTCATTCCAATCGGTTTACAAACAAAAAAGTTACGCGCTATACTGAATACCACGCGTACGAAGTTGCGACTCAGCTAGTTTTATAATATGTTATAGATATATAAAAGAAAATAAGATAGAGATGACCTTTGACATAAATACACTAATAATACTTCAAAATTTTCGTTTTTTTTTTAAATTTGTATTAGTAACAAGCTTTAATAAAACTTAAATAAAAAATAAAAAGTTTTTTTTTCCAAGATTGTCGAATTTTCCTAAGAAGTTTCAGCTCGCTTTATATATGAGTATTTATTATGTATTATTTAAGCAGACTGGCAAAATTTTGGCAGAACAACTTTGACATACGACTTGTAGATGAGCCTCAGAAGACTCAGTAGACAATCTTTATACTGATTCAAAGACTGTAAGTAATAATGTCCGATTTGTGGGGCCAATGACGTCATATAAATGTTGTGTCACAGTAATTCATAGTTTGCGACACGGGTTTGCAATGCAACTAATAGCACGATGTTCACGTGCCTACGTTAGTTAAGTAAACCGTTGAGTTAAACCGTTACTTACAAGTTTCTTCACTTTTTATTTTTAATTTAAAAATAGTACTTAATGTTTCATAGAACAACAATGTTGTATTTTTAATTTTATATTTTGGCTTTATCCTTTATCCTATCAAGGTCGCTGAAGTAGCTCGTATTTATAGGCGACTTAAGCCATGTGCAAAGATCATTACTTAAAGTGATGTACTTTTTGCGACATAGATTCCCCACTACCGAACTTTATAATTATTGTGACGTCCTAAATGTAAGAAAATTATATATCTTAACTGCTACACTTAAACTACATAAATCCTTAAATTATGACCCTAATTTAATTAAAAAGAGAAGAAATGATATAGTTGTTCAAACAAAAATTGTAAAAACTGCCTTTGCTCGAAGACAATATATTACCCAAACTTCTTATTTATACAACATATTAAATAAAAAACTTCATATTTATCCTATGACACACTATAATTGCAAAAAGACCCTGACTGATTGGCTCAAGACCCTAAATTATAATGAAACCGAATCTTTATTAAAGACTATTACTTAACTAAATTAAACATTTATTATCAAAACATTAATTTGATTATGAAGGGGGACTTATGTAAAAGCTACACTTAAGTCATATAGATAATGCTACTTCACATACAAATTCACACACACACATACACATTCACACACACATATACATTCACGCACACATACTCATTCACACACTCATACAAACATGACACACTTTATTGTATTCTTTGGATTTTAGTACGGTGTTGGAGAAGCGGGGTTCTCCTGATACAAGTATCTTATACTTAATAGGAGGCCCCCTACACCTCTTTTTGTACCTATTTTGTATTTGTACCACCAATTAGACCTTTAACATGCCTGTTAATCTTTATATCGTTAAAAAGAAGTCAGTATGTGGCAATTGTCTGAAATATACCGATTTACGTGACTTAGGAATTTAAAGGCGCTGTTATCCTAAAAAAAGGCAAAAAACAATTCCTTATCTCTTTTATTTTCAGCCTAATTAAAACTACTTAACAACTTAAACCTTTAAGAATCTTTATTAGTTAATTTCGAAATTTCTTTAAATATTTGTGACCAAAAAAATTCACATAATAATTTTTACTAACTAACTCATAACTAACTCTTTTAGTTCTCTATTTTTTAAGAAGTAGTGTAAAAAAGTATTTACAAAATAAGATCTCAAGAATTTGGCATGATGATATTAATTTCTTTTTTTTTTTTCAGAAAGAGGCGAATGTGTACCTCGTCGACTAGACGACGCGTACCTCTTGAGATTTCTGCGTTGTCGAAAATTTATTCCTGCGTTAAGTCATAGATTAGTAAGTTACAGATTACATTATAACAAACGGAAAGTCTTAATACCTAATGGGCAATATAAAGCCAGATGGATAACAAAATTATTACGCTTTTTTTTTAAAGAATTCATCTTCAAAGGACTAACCACTAACATATTCTCTGACTTTGTCTTAAAAGATAAACTAATTTAAAAATAATTTCACCTTCGTAACAGCATACAACAACGTATTTGTTTACTTTCGCCAGTTTCGTGAAACTAATTTTAATTCTTTCTAAGTATTGTGTCCCTAATGTGTCTTGCAACATAAAAACGCTTCGTACATTTTAATACACAATTAAATTAACCGTGAGCTCATTGGTTCAATTTATGTTTCATCACATGTAATGGCTCCTTTATTGTTTTTATTATTTCGTATGCATCTTTATAATATATTATTACTATTTTCAATCTTAGTCTCGAATCCAGATTGAAGTATACTTTCTCTAAACACATTCTTAAATCACAGCACGTAACTTAGAATTACAGGTTCCTTTATATGAATAGATTTAGTGCAGTGAACATGTCTTAACTTTGTAAAAATTAAGCTAGCGATTCCATCATAAATCAAATTGCAATTTAAAAATGACAAAACAGAACTGTTTAAATAGGACTACCTTATACCAATACCTTCTTTACCTATATAAATGAAGGCTTTTCAAAAGGACAATTCTTCAATGATACCATTCAAGTTGTCGATGATCATCATTAACGAAAAAGAACTGAAGGTAGAACAACTAAAAACTCAATTTGGAACTCATGTGGTACCAGAAAGAATTCGCATCTAATGCCGAATCTGAATAAATAATTCGACACTGATTTAAGAATGTCCACAAAACAAGATACCTACCTACAATCAGGATGAAATTATCATCATACTTACATATATATAATATATCACGACTTTGAATTGGGATGAGGATGGTAACGTGCGCTATTTACACATTATTTATATAATTTATATTGTATTTATAATACACTTTACACTTATGTTGAACATTTTGTATTTTGACGAGGCTCACGAAATAATTATTTAATATTTTATTAATAATGAGTTAATAATTTAATGAGTGGTTAGGATGCTTGCTTTATGGCTCTGTTCTAGGGTTCCCGAGTTCGATTCCCGGCAGGGTCTACTTTGAAAATGAACTTTTCATAGTTGGCTCTGGTCTGGACCTAGAAAGTAGTGGCACGGAATGCGTTTCACAGTCATTTGAGCAGTCTGTCTGGCGGCAGTAACCACACAACCTTACAGAAGACCACCGTAAAATAACAGCATTTGTGTTGATGTGTTTCTGTGAGTGAGTAAGGGATGCCAGTGCCAATTTCCTTAACCCTTTTCCAATCCCTTATCCTTAATCCTACTGTACTTGCAGCACCTGTGGCGTTTCTTGTGTTATATGCGACGGTAGCCACCTACCATCAAGTGGACCGTCAGCCTTTCTGCCGACCTTAACATAAAAAATATATATTAAAATTTATTTAATGTTGTAAGGGATACGTTGAAAAGGACATAGGGTACCTTCGTCCAGCAAAAAGAAGTTCTTTTCTCGAAGGGTTTATCTAAAAATAAAAACAAAAATAAGCTAGTTCAATACAACAACTAATAACATCTCTCTTAAATAGAGATTTCTTTAATAGGACGCACGCCTGTTCAGTGTGCGATACCATTGTATTATTTGATTACAATGGTATTGGCGGTCTGACAAGAATGCACTATTTGTGGCTACAGAGTACATTTGAGCTCCCCATGTAAATTCCAGTTGGTGCGTTACGAGAAGTTCCGCCTCGACAACCCGTCCCTATACAATTGCGATGCGTTCGGGTTAAAGAAAGTGGTCAATGTTTTCGGCGGTACATTGCCAGAGAGTCCTGTCACTGGACGAATATTGATTATGAGAATTGGTAATATTTTATTCTAATTTTAAACTTTTTAGGGACCTAGCTATGTTAAAACGAAATTTCATTGTACGCATTTACATAATGTTATTTAGTCATAATATTTTCATAAAGAGATATTGGTATAGTATTATTAATTTATTCGTATATGTATTCATCATCAACAACAGCCTATTATATGTTCCCACTGCAAGGGCAGAGGCCTATCTTCTCAACAAGGGCGTATGGGCTAAATGGTCCACCACGCTGGCTCAGTGCGGGTTGGTGGACTTCACATGCGCCTTAGAATTTCTTCCTTGGCGTATGCAGGTTCAGGTTTCTCACGATGTTTTCTTTCACCGTTTGAGAGCAGTTAAATTTTTAGAAAAATAAATAACCATTGGTACATGGCATGGCTGGAGATCGAACTCGAACCTCTCGATATGACAGGCCGCGTCGTTCCCACTGCCCCACCGACGCTCTATTTATTAAGAGAATTGGGGAATTTTATTTTAGTTTTAAACTTTTAGACCTAACTTTAGTGATATGACTAAATTCACAAATTGTGAACAGGTGTTGGTACGGAGCCGGTTTAAGTTCGTTTCGCTGCTTACATTTAATAAGCAGGGGCAAACAAATCATGTAAAATTAAATGAAAAAATAAACCGAAATTTCATTTAACGCATTTACTAGGTTAACATTTTTTTATTGTAAGTAGAAAACAACATTTTAAATAGAAAAAAATATTTAATTTGATATATAGTCAACTACTCTTAAAGTAGTTGTCTAATATTTTTTATTTTAGTCTAAGAGCCCGTGGCCGCCAGACTTTCGTTATTTTATAAAACATTTTCTGGTAGATAATTCGTTGGATTTTTCTGGTGAGCATTGTTCCAAATGCTACATATAACTAGTCTGGCCATAAATACTGTTACATAAAAACTTTTATGTAACAGTATTTAATGGAGTTTAGGCTGATATATTCACACCTTTGTTACCTGTTACCTGCCAAAGCCACTATAATCTAAACTTCATAATAGGCCATCGTTCCTACCTGTGTTAGAGGCATGCGCTGAGAAACTTTCGGCTTTTATAAAATAACGAAAGTCTGGCGGCCACGTATAGAGTAGTAAACACCACGTGATGTATAAAGAAATTTCCTGTTAGGTATTCTGTAATTTTATATATTATATACAGCAACAACATGATCAGAGGTCATAGAATTTCTTTTAAGTTTGAATATTAGATATAGTAAGCATACTTACATAAGGTGGCGTAGGCGATATATTATGAATTCTAAGTACTCCAATTCGACGCACGCAAAGCCTGGGCGCGTCGGTCTAGCCATTATACATATTATGTTTATATGCACCTTCTAAACACACTTTAACAAATTTACAATCAGAATAATTGTTTTAGGTAAATGGGATCCAAGTACGACTTCGGCAGAAGACATGATACGGTGTGCACTTTTGATGGACGAGATAGCAGTGATGCAGCCCAAACTTCAAATACTCGGTGTGTCAATAATAATGGACCTCGAAGGAGTCAGCGTTTGGCACGCGAGGCACTTATCTCCGACCTTAGCGAATCAAGTAGTCAGTCTGATGGGGGTAATGCAGTTTAACAAAAAACCTAATTGTCTTAAAAATTAAAAAACATGACACATGCAACAGTAGTCAAACATTGATTGGTCAATGGCCATTGCGGTCATGCCACTATCATTATAACACAACTTGTTTTGATAAACAGCTATTATCGATGTCATAATGTTGACAAGTTGACGAGTCATTTGAATAAATATTTGAAGGGGAATAAAACTCCACATTAGCGATTTAGGGGGAGCTAAGTTCTCAGGATAACTTATAACTTATCAATATCAAAATCTTCAAGTAAATTACTTTAATACTTTTTTTTATCGAAACTCGTTTTAATTTTGTTTCCCCGTTCGACTACTAGTTGAGCCCTTCTCTTTAGGTAAAAATATCTTTATGATTCGTAAAAATTACAATACATACAAAAAAAGAAAAAAGTTGCACATTTTATATGTACTTTTATTATTAAAAGATTAATATTTCAACATTCGAACCTATATTTTATATGATATTTCTTAATAATTTATGTGAGCTACAGAGCCATCCGAGAGAATCCTACCCGCGTCGGTCCTTATAGGCAAAACCGGGACCCATACCTCGGTCCGACGCACAAGGACCGGGGGTGCCGTCTCTCATCGGCCAACACCCGCATGAGCCGGATGCTCGGCCCAGCGAGCGGTGGCCGGCGAAGCTCCAAGTGGCAACGTTTGCTCTGCCATGAGCTCCGATGTTCGGAGCCCGCTCGGAACACTCACAAGTGTGCCTTCTTTGTTCCCCAATGACAATCCGATCCAAGCGAAGTCCGGTTACCCCACCGGCCCCTGCAACCTACAAATAATCTAGAATTATTTGTTTTATGGAAGTTGTTACAACATTTTCCAAATAGGTGTGAAATTTAATTGGGTTATTCAGACATTACCTTAAGCAAGTGTCGGATACCTTCTTTTCGATGATCCAATCAACGGAAATTTTTTGTGTGGTATAAAATAGAAACTCACAATTTACTTTTAACAAACAAATATTTTAACAAAAACACTTTCTACCAAAAGCTAGAATGCCATGTTAATTTATCACGTTTATGGTGTTTGAATAATGGTTTAAAAAGCAAATTTTACCTTTTTAAAAATACGTATATTTTGCGGGTGCCGATTTTGAAGGTCTGGTGGTGCTTGCATCGAGCACAAAATCAAAACTCAGTGCTGTCAACTTTAGAAATGACCTTCTCAGAGTTGACTCTAGTCTGGGTCTGGGTCTGGCAGGGATCAGGATCAGGGTATACTCAATCATTTAAGGATGAAACATATTACACCGGGCCGGGCGCTCACCGGGTTTTTCTCAACGTGCCCCGGCCGGGTTTGCTATTTGTCACCGTGCCGCCGACGGGCCGCCACCGGGCGTTACCCGTGCCTTGTCATTTCCAAGTACTATTATACTATTTTGTATTAATATTACTATACTAGCTATGCCCGCGACTTCGTATGCGTGGTATTCGGAAAAACGTGTAACTTTTTTGTTTTTAAACAGTTTTTTTTTTTGTTTTTCAACGAAAATGTGAATTTGGAAATTTCGCCGTGAACGAAAAATTCGTCTCCCTGAGACCTCTTAAATGAGTACCAAACCCGGGGGGTCTGCGACGCACCGCTCCCGAGATAATTTTGAAAAAGTCCAAAAATGCGAATTTCGAAATTTCGTCTTCACCGAAAAATTCCTCTCCCCGAGACCTCTTAAATGAGTACCAGCACGGAGGGTCTGCGACGCACCGCTCCCGAGATATTTTTGAAATTCTTTTTTTTGAAAAAATATTTAAGCAGAAATATATTATACCTACCAGAAATATATTAACATATATTATTTAAAAAATATTATACTTCGAGGCAGTCAGCCTCGGGTTAATTAATTAATTTATTTATTTATAATTTTAACAATTTAAAAAAGAAACTAAATATACATTAAATGATACCACTAAAAAAACTAATAGGTACTATACCCCGAGCGGGCCTCGCGAAGCTGTCTCCGAGCGCACTGTGAAAACAAACATTTTATGAAATTTCGAGATTGGAGCGCTCCGGCCGACACGGCCCGGTGTAATATGAATTGATCCATACAAAAGCATACTAACAATATCTTCACCGGGCTTCGGCCGGGGCACGGACGGGGCACGGCCCGGTGTAATATAAATCATCCTTAAAGGATGATTTATATTAAAGGATGATTTATATTAATTTTTCGGTGAAGACGAAATTTCGAAATTCGCATTTTTGGACTTTTTCAAAATTATCTCGGGAGCGGTGCGTCGCAGACCCCCCGTGTTGGTACTCATTTAAGAGGTCTCGGAGAGAGGAATTTTTCGGTGAAGATGAAATTTCGAAATTTGCATTTTTGGACTTTTTCAAAATTATCTCGGGAGCGGTGCGTCGCAGACTCCCGTGTTGGTACTCATTTAAGAGGTCTCAGGGAGACGAATTTTTCGTTCACGACGAAATTTCGAAATTCACATTTTCGTTGAAAAACAAAAAAAAATCGGTTTAAAAACAAAAAAGTTACACGTTTTTCCGAATACCACGCATACGAAGTCGCGGGCATAGCTAGTATAGTAATATTAATACAAAATAGTATAATAGTACTTGGAAATGACAAGGCACGGGCAACGCCCGGTGGCGGCCCGTCGGCGGCACGGTGACAAATAGCAAACCCGGCCGGGACACGTTGAGAAAAACCCGGTGAGCGCCCGGCCCGGTGTAATATGTTTTATCCTTAAGGCAAACCACCGTGAAATAACATCATAATAAATGTGCTGCTTCGCTGCTTGATTCGGAGAGCGTGTAAGGGACGTCAGAAGAACCCATTTTCTGTAACGCTTCCATCCTACTGAGGTGGGCAGCGCACTTTCTTACAAGCAGGAGTTTCTCAGAGTTCTTGAGGTTTGAAACCGTGTGGCATTCTAATCCACCGAATGTAATAGGAATTCATAAAATTGCAGGTGGATTTCCCTCTCCATCTACACGGTCTTCACGTCATAAACTACAGCTGGATCCTAAATTCCCTGTACTATTTGTTCAAGCAGTTTATCCCGAAGAATGCATGGAAACGTATACACTTCCACAGTAACATGGCTTCACTCCACAAACTGATACATCCGGAATGTTTACCGCCTGAATATGAAGGTCGTTGTCGTCATGTACTTTACTTCGAGGAATGGATAACAAAAATAGATCAATACAAAGACGAATTCATGGTAAAAGAGTTAAGAGATTTAGGGTATTATGTGAAATAATTGTTTAGTCAAGATCAATTCTAAATGAAGTCTAGTCAAGATTATGTAAATTAAAAATATTAAAGATGTATGTTTTTTTATTTTTTATTTAGGAGGCTTTAAGAAGACATTTTTCTTTCTTGCCGTGTTGTCGAACAGAACAGGTAAAAAAAGTATAAAAGGACAAACTCAACTATCATTTTAGGAACACTTTTGATCGAAAAGCATTATTTGGACAAAAATATAAAATAAGCCTATAAAAATGGAGATAAAACTATAAAAACACTTTATTATGTTTAATTACTAATGCAGTTAGGAGATAGTATTTTTATTAATTTTACTTATATTATTTATTAACTTGTATCAAACAAATAATAAAATTTTCTACAAAATCTTTCTATTTCTTTTTCTTTAGATTTTGCAAGTGTTAATCGGGCTTTTAAAACAAACGTACGCAAAGTGGTGTAATCCTTAAATTAAGAACGCAAAGTGGTGTAAACCTTAAAGAAAGAACTAAGAAAGAAAGAAGAAAGATTTTACGCACAAGCATGCAAAATAGGCGAAATAGATAACGACCACAGCAAATTTTTATAACTTCTCGGAGATAACCGAACAGACATATTTATTTTTTCTTAAATCTAAAAATATGAAAAAAGAAATAACTTTAGCCGATGAACTGTTGAATTAATGAAATGTTGTCACTGAAATTTTTTTGGAGGACTGTGACATCCCAATTACTCTGGAGAATTAAGTATAAGTACATACATGCCTACCTAACTTTTCCATTAATTACGTATTTTTTATATTTTTGGACGTAGCATTGGGGGCGAATTTACTTTGTGGTGAATTACAAATAAGCCGCACCTCATACCAATACATACAATAAACGAGCCGTAGGTACTAAATTAAAATAAAAATAAAAATTGTACACGTACTTAGATGGAAATCAAAATAATTTTCTAGAATTTTTTTGTCTGTTTGTCTGTGCGTTTAGGCACGCTAATCTCGAAAACGCTTAACCGATTTGAATGCAGTTTTCATTTTAAGGGGGAGACAAACGCTAAATACTAAAAATATCCATTGTTTAATGAAGATGTTACAAGAAATAAACAACACAATTGCTTTGAAAAATATATATATTCTTAAACATGTGAAGAGTATTTAAATTTTCGTTAAAGACTCCACAAAAAAGTAACACAAGATTAATTTGACCTTTATTGAAAATTCTCTGAAAAACGGCTTATTGCACGCATATGAATACTGTACCTATTAATAAGTTAATATCAGATTAAAAAATTGTATTAATAAAAAAAATTGTGTAAAAACAAAAAAACACAACAAAACAAACAAAAAAATTGGTAAAAACAAAAAAGCACCATTTCTAGGCCTGTTGAATTGTCTCCGCCGTCAGCGAGTTCTGTAAATGTCATTTGCCTCAGTGAATCATTCCAATCGGTTCACAAACAAAAAACGTTTTGCTATCATCGTACAAAGCTTGCAAAATTCACCGACCGAATCGCTCGGTCGAAACGTAACGTTTCACGTACTAGGAGAACATAGCTATGCTCTCTGATTGTCACGGATCACGGATACTTGCGATCTCTTGTTACCAACATCCTGAACTAGAATTACCAACGACTTTGTTCCCTATTAACTTTCCAATAGGATAACGACACATTTTTATGTAATACAAAATTATGTTAGTGAATTATTTTACGTCGGCACAAGTGTTACCGAACTTCTTCTTGAAATGAATCAAAGAAGTCGCGCATGAGAGATCTATGTAAATTGGTTGTGACAACGTTGCTCGCTCGACTTGTTCGGGCTACCGAATACCGCGCTGCACGGTCGACATGTAACGTTTCAGATATTAGGAGAACATAATAAATATGTATTAGCGGGAAGTAAGCATTTTGAAATCGGCTGGTGGGGAAACTAACACAGTGAGTCTGTGTGCTGTCTATATTAGCAAGAAACAGCACGTTTGGCATGAGTTTACGATACTACACTCGCTAGCGAGAGCGTAAAACATTTATATGGAAAATTGATAATTTGACATTGACAGTTCACAATTTCCCATACAAAAGTTTTACGTTCTCGCTAGCGAGTGTAGTATTGGTGTAGTATCGTAAACTCATACTAGAGCCTCTGGGGCCCTAGCCAAGATGCACAAGATGCAAACGCTTCGTTTGCGTACTTACGAAACGAAAGAAATAAAGCCCGGTGATTGGTTGTTGTGACAGTTGTAACTTCAACAACCAATCACCGGGCTTTATTTCTTTCGTTTCGTAAGTACGCAAAGGAAGCGTTTGCATTATGTGCATCTTGGCTAGGCCCTCTGGTCTATGTAAATTGGTTCCTTAGCAATCTCATTCGTACGAATCGATTGTCGGGTCGAAATGTAACGTTTCAATTACTAGGAGACCATAAATAAATGTTAGTTAAAATTATTACTTTATAAAGTAAGAAGGAATTACCGAAGAAGTCGAACCACTGCTCTACAAGCGTCCGTGAAACTTAGCTGAATATTAATTAACTAAATTAACCTAACTTAATTAAATTTTCTATTGTGCGGAGTTATGCTCAGTTTGTGCTACATTGTGCCGCAAAGCATAGGTCAAAATCTCAAACTATCTAGCGATCGAAGAAAAAATCGTTTTTCTGTGAGATTATTTAAATAAGTTTAAAAATTGATTGTGCTGACCAGGCGTCAACTCACTGAATATTGTGCCGTAAAAATATTTCCCGTACATGCAAGGGTTTTTGGTATAATTGATATTGAAATATCTATAATATCCCCTTCGCCATCCAAGTTTAAAAAATAGATGTAAAAAATAGTGCAAAGTTGAGTCGGTTTGTCCGACTTTATGCCGGAAACTAAAAGTTGAACCGCCTCTAAAGAAAGCACACATGGTTTTTTACTGTGGTTTTGTGCTGGTTTTGTGTGAGAAATTCAATAATTCAAAAAACATCGAAATTTATTGTGCCTGATTGTGGTGCTATCCAGGCGGAACTCCCTAAACATTTTCTCTGAGAACCATACCGTCCAAAATAGGGTGGGGTCAAAAATTGAAGACAATTCAAGTCTTATTTTTCACACTCGATTTAAATAAACGTTTGATTGGGACAACATATACATACTTTACATACTAAATAAAATTTAATTGTTTACTTTAATTAATTAAATACTATTTTTATTTAAAACAGTTTTTTTAATATTGACCGCTCTTAGATGTGTATGGATACGAATTTTGAATTATGCTATTTTTTGTAAATTTCCTCTATATCAAACGGGACGATCGACGCACGTGGGCAAGTTACGACGGCCTAGAAAACATTTTATACCAGGAACACATAAATCCACAGATGATGAAAATACAAAACGTACAACAGTTTGTACAACTGGAAATAAATTAAACTAAAATAATCCTACAATAATCTAGAAAATTTTGCCACAGAATTTACAACTTTAATAAAACTAAAAAAGCAAATAAAATCTGTCTAATGATGGTCTCAAATATCAACCGACGACCTAACCGACGACGTTGTGGCGCTTGCAGTCCTTGTAGTACACGTAATACCTACGTTATACGTTAACTATGTACATAACATAAATATATCACTATAATTATATAAAACTATCTATTATACAACAGCTTTGATTCTTTCATTTGTTTAAATGATAAAATTAAATTATTCTGTTCGGTTCTAATTTTAACTCTAATCTACAATCTACATAAAAGCTGCAGAAAACAATAGCAACAATTTTAAATATGATTTATTAATTTATTTTAAATTCTAAAAGACAGAGGTTGACTCTGTGCACAAAAAAAAACAAGTCCCTAACACATTATTAATAGAAATAATTTTTTTACTAGGTACTTCTACTAGGATGGTATGTGAAACCACAAAACGTATTTTATTCGTTAAATTTTATAACTCTTTGCAGTATGAGTGCCAACGATACTTCTATCAAGTCAGAAAACATAGAACAATTAAACCCATTGCCACGAAAAATGCCTAATGCTCATTTTGAGCATCGATAAAATTATTTTACGGTGAGAGTTATAAGAATTCTACTTCACTATTTATTAATTATTAGTCGCCCGTCGTTGATCTAGGAAACAAAAAAAATTTAACTTTTTCACATCACCCCATAACAAAAAAAGAAAGTGGACAAACAAATTTAGAAAAAAGTGAGTTTTCGCGCTTCACGCAAATAAAACTAGTTTAAACTTGCTCAACCAACAAAATCGTGGGGCAAAGTTACCACTGGGTAGAAGACATTTTATACCAGGCACACATAAGTTACGAAAGTTATCGTAGCCTTAAAAACTAAGCGTTGTTTGGTGTAGAAGAATTATTTTCAAAATTCTTAAATTGTAAATCGATTGATTGAATGTAATGATGAACGATTGATGAAATGAAGAAATTTTGTGAAAGAAAGAGACAGTGAAACAAATTTTTAATAATTTTCCAATTTTCATATTTCCTAGAATTTTTAAAACTTTTCGCTAACGGCGGTTAGCGGTTAGCGGTTAGCAAAAAAGAGGCAAAGTTGCCACGAGGCAGTAAACTTTCCATACCAGGGAAACATAGCAACCCAAGTAACAGACATTTTCAAAGAAAGACTGAACAAAAAAATGGGGCGTGGCTGTGTCAGCGACACGGCCATATAGCCTTCTACAAGGCTCTATAGAGAAGGCTGTGTGTGATACGGCCGTCTGTTTTACATCTCCGTTGTACGTGAATAGTGTACTCCATCGAACTATAATAACTGCTTATTATAGTTCGATGGTGTACTCGTAAAGTAATATTTTTCTTTGAGCGTATATACAGGGATCCAGAAATTGCTTGTATTCCTCAGGAGTCAGGAGGCGAAACCATGATTAATTACTCCAATATAGTCCAATATCCAATATAAATAATAATAATAAAATAAAATAAAAAACCAATTTATTCCTTCATCAAAATATAAATGACTATTGAAGTTAACGTTGTTGGTAGTATTTATCGTATTATGTAGTATACAGAGGCTCTAGCATGAGTTTACGATACCTACATCAATTCTACACTCGCTAGCTAGAACGTAAAACTTTTGTATGGAAAATCGTGAACTGTCAATGTCAAATTATCAATTTTCCATATAAATGTTTTACGCTCTCGCTAGCGAGTGTAGTATCCGTAAACTCATCCTAGAGCCACAGGTGGATAAATCAAAATCAAAAGTGAGAATCGTAGGTTCCAAATTCTAAATGTTCCAAAGTATTATTATTCCCAATTCTTATTTTTCTACATTATTAATTTCTCAAATTTAAAATTTTCCTGTCTCGATTAAGATTCTCCTGATTTTCTTTTATAATTAATATCTTTTACTAATGTATGTGGGTATCTGTGTATTATCCGATTTCTTTTTGTTTGACGTGGTCGAGATGGTTCTTATAGTTTGTGAAGATCTAACTGTTCAGGCGTTTGAAGATCATCAGCCCGTTTGAAGATTCCTAGTTGATGAAGGGATTTCACTAACTTTCACAGGTTCGATTGATGTGAAATTTGTTAAAATACTTCGGTGGTATTTCCATGACATGGTAACCTTGATCTGATGCTGCAGCATTAAGTAGTCTGCGGGACAGCCAGTTAACTCCTCAGCAACTTAAAGCAGATATAGCGTGTTTGGGCTAAATACAAAGTCGGGGGTTAGTTTATAATTTTAATTATTCATCTTATTCTCAATCTAAAAATATAATAGTTGTATTATATTTATAAACCGGTAGTAGCATAGCATAGCTAACTAAATAAAAATTAAAATCTATTTCGATGCAAAAATGTCTACACACTTAAGTTACTAAATATTTTTTATATTCACACAAATGTGTGATTATCATCGAATAAAATATTAGATAATTCTAAAAATAATAACGCAATACTGCATAAATTGGCACATCTAGAAATCATAACATACAAAAAGGCGAGCGTTTCAGAGTATTATATTGTAACTATTGTATAAGTAGGTACCTAGTATATTTTGATACTAGGACGGTGGTAAAAATCTATTTTGGATTAAAATTATCGCAGAGTGCATGGAACCTCCTTGTTCACAACTCTTTTGAAAGACTAAATTAAAATTTTCAGCCAGTACCGCCGGTTATTTTTTTTTTTGTAACAGCCATTAAAGAAAAATAATTGAACAAATTTTTGCAAAGACGGAGAAAAGTAAATGTCGTGCTTGATTTAACAGTCTGAAGTTGATGTTGACAAAATGGTCTGAAGTTGATGTTGATGTCTGATTTGTACGCTTCCACAGCTGCTTCGGGGTCTTCAAACCGTTGACCGCGTAATAAATCTTTCATTCTAGGGAATGTAAAGAAATCGTTTGGGCTCAGGTCAGGACTGTACGGAGGATGGCTCATCAGCTCAACGTTTTCCTGCTTCAAAAAATCATTTGTCTTCCGAGCCGTATGGGAGCTCGCATTATCGTGATGTAAGATGATGCGACGTTTCGGGTTATTTTTTCGGAGTTCGGCTATCATTTCTGGCAAACAAACCGTGATATACCACTCGGCGGTAACCGTTCTGCGTTCCTGTAAAGGAATTGTAGCAACATGCCCCTTTTTCGAGACAAACGCTTGAACCACTTTCGTTGGCTTGACCTCGTCTTCGAAGACCCAAACTGCTGACTGATGTTTTCTTTCAGGTTCGTATGAATAAATCCATGATTCGTCACCTGAGACGATATTATAAACGGCATTTGACTTCCCTCCGTTGAAGCGTTGCAGAGTATTCCGGCACCAATATACACGAGCCGCCTTTTGCTCTTCGGACAAATTGTGGGAAACCCAGCGGGAAACTAGCTTTCTTACACACAGCTCATTATGTAATATCGACTGAATTGCAGTCATTCCGATACTGATAACAGCCCGAATCTGCTCGTATGTCACATGACGGTCATCTAATATAATAGTTCGCACAGCTGCGATGTTTTCAGGCGTGACCACTGTTCTTGGTCGACCTGCAGAATAAACAGTGCTGAGCGACACACGACCGCGTCGGAACTCGGCATACCAGCGGTATATTGTTGTTTGACTCGGTGCTTCAACATCATAAATCGAAACAAGTTCGCTGAGACATTTATCTTGAGATAAGCCGCGATGAAAATTGTGATAAATTATGGCACGCGTGAGCTCCATTTCTGTTAACGACGTGTCAACTTTAAGCCAACATAGTTTTTGTTTTTAATAAAAAAAATTAACTGTTTGAATGTCATTAAGATTCTAAGAGGCCAGTATTCAAATTCTAAAAAAGGTTTTATTGTAACTCAATCCGAAATATTCTATTCCCGATCATTTCAGTGTGCCCCTTGTATTATTGCTGTTTAGTGTTCTCGAAAATGGCAGATAAAGTGATAACCGGTAGACCGGTTCCGTCAAGAGAAGGCCTGGTTCTGGAATAGTCATGTATCGAACCACTCGATGATCGTTTTCTGGTGAGTGAAGTGTTAAGATATCGCAAATCTTCATATTATGTGAACCTCAATAACCTCGAAGAAGTAAGAAATGTGTAAATTAGTCTATGGACGGTCAAGAGGACGCTTCTCGCTGCCAATATACGCAGTCATTACCCGGCCCGCGGCCCTAAATTACTCTGTAAGCACCGAGTTGCTGCTTAGCTTCGCTCGAAATTTTATGTCATAGACTCAAGAAGACTGGGCTAGAGTTCTCCGAAGAACAATAGTTCTCCGATGAAGCCAGGATATCTCTGCACGGTGAAGATAAACGTCGGCGAGTTCTACAAAAAAGAGGAGAAAATACTATTATTATCGTCGAGAAGCTTACGTCAGTAGGTACATACATTTTTCCTTTTTTCCTCACAGTCAGAAGATTAAATAAAATTGGAGTCTCTATTCAGTGTCTTACTTCTCTACTTACTTCATTTTTTAGAAATTCATAAAAGTTATTGAAATATACTGTCGTTCAATAGTAGGTACCACTCTTTGGAAACAGGTAACAAAACACAGTTTGGAAATATTCCTTCTTTTGTGGAAAAGGCCTGTTATAATATGAGTGATATGGTGATAAAAATCTCGAAATCTGTGAGGCTTCTAAAACTATTTTTTGATATGTTATGATAGAACGTGAACGCCAGTTTTAGTTTTTAATTCTTTTGTGGATAGAAAATATACGACTAGTGAAAAATTATCTTCAAAGCTTAAGTATATCAGGGATTTAAATAGATTTAATAGGCTTGAGAATGATAAACAATGATTTTACTAAACAAATGAGGAAATGTAAGCCACTTTCCAAGAAAAAAATTCCAAATGATAACAATTACTAATACTAATTCCAAATGATAATACGTTTATGTTACTACTAATTACGAAAGTTGTACGTGACGAAATATAGAATTGTAAATAATAATAATAAAAAGACAAAGACAACAGGTTAGAGCGAGACGGCAACAAGGGGACCCTAAACTTTACCTTTGCCGTCTCGCTACACGTCCTTATAACGGATATTTCTTGTAAATAAATTGTAAATACGTAGAGTAAGATAAGGAAAATATCCTGTAGAAATTTCATTAGGATAAGATAAAAAATGAAACGCACAGATGTAAATAATAAATAAAGGCACAGAGCGGGCTTAGGAAGAGTGGGGATAATTCCGCGTATTGAGAGAGTCTTGGTGGGGGGACTTCTAAGAATCGATGAAAATAGTGGGGATACGTTCTATATAAACTCACTTTCTCGCATCGCACAACACTCCCACACTCCCCCACCGATTCCTTGGACCCAGTTTCCCTTCAGGAACTGGGGGACCACATAAGGAGTCTAAACCCCAATAAATCGCCGGGAATCGACGGTATCTCTAACAAGATACTGAAGATCTTCCCGGAACTACTTTTGTCCCTACTAGTAAGCATCTTCAATGCAGCCTTGCAAGATCGCTTCTTTCCAGCCGCCTGGAAGGAAGCGATAGTTATCGGCATTGCAAAGCCGGGCAAGGACAGATCCCATCCGTCTAGCTATAGACCGATCAGTCTCCTCAGCTCCATTGGGAAGCTCTACGAGAGAATCCTAATGGCGCGCCTTTCGAATTGTCTAAATTCGAAAGGTGTCCTTATTAACGAGCAGTTTGGCTTCAGAGCCAAACACTCGAGTGTCCATCAGGTGCATCGGTTAGTCGAGCACATACTCACAGGACTGACGAACAGACCGAAACGTGTTAGCACCGGAGCTGTCTTCTTCGATGTGGCGAAGGCCTTCGACAAGGTATGGCACGCCGGTTTGGTATACAAGCTATACCAAATCGGACTGCCTGAAAGTCTCGTACTCATAATACGGGACTTTCTGACCGATCGTAGCTTCCGCTACAGAATGGAGGGCACTCTCTCAACACCCCGACCCATCAGGGCTGGTGTCCCCCAGGGCTCAGTCCTCTCCCCTACCCTATACTCCCTTTACACAAACGACATCCCTCGCACCGAAAAGGCCGAACTGTCCCTTTTCGCTGACGACACATGTCTCTACTACTCCGCCCGACATCGAGGGCTACTAACGCGTACCCTCCAATCCGCCGTCACCTCCCTGGGTGACTGGTTCGTCAAGTGGAGGATCGAGGTTAATCCCGAGAAAAGCGCAGCAGTGTTCTTTTCTTGGGAGCCGACTCGTCCCCTCCCTGACGTCCCTCGTCACCCAAATGCCACTGATCGACGCACTCTCGGTCAGATCTCTCTTCACGGTCAAGTCATCCCATGGGTGAACGAGACCAAATACCTCGGCGTCACTCTCGACTCGAGGCTCACCTTCCAACCCCACATCAAGCGCGTCCGTGATCGGGCAGCGTTTATCCTCAGTCGCCTATCTTGTCTCCTAGGTAGGCGCAGTAGAATGTCCCTTCTTAATAAGGTGACATTATACAAGGTCTGCGTGAGACCTATTATGACTTACGCCAGCACTGTGTTCGCACATGCTGCCCGCACCCACATTAATACTCTCCAACGGATTCAAAACCGTTTCATGCGAAATGCCGTGGCCTGTCCATGGTATGTCCGCAACGTAGATCTCCACTACGACCTGGATCTCCCGTCTATAGTCGAGTGCATTAAGGATTTCTCCCTTAAGTACTACGACAAAGTCCCTCATCACCCCAATCCACTAATCGTGGATGCATTTTCCTACACCCCTGACCCCGATGTTAAAAACATCCAGTCCTATAGGAGGCCCAGGCACGCCCTCCTCGACCCCGATGACCACATCACGGCTGCTAATGCCGTCCTTTATGCTCTAGATGATGCCGTACAACCGGCACCTAGACCTCCACACAGAGGCAGAAGGAGAGGTAGACCTCCCAGACGTCTCCGTGGCCCCTAGCGTTAGCGCTTCTCAACGCTAATAGCCCCCGTCCTCATACAATGAGGCGGGGATACCGATGTCCCCATTCACGGCCATTAAGCCGCTCCCCACCGCCTAGTTAATGTCGTTCAACCGACACCTAGGCCCTTACGGAGTGCCAGAAAGAGGTTAACCTCCGTGACCCTCCCGGGTCTCCATATAGCAACAGTTAAGCTTCCTTTAACTGTTAGCTTCCCCCTTCCTATTTCGCGATTTTCCCGATCGCTGTGTTTGCAGGGCTGAGTGTTTTTAAACGCTCGCGGCAAGGTCCGTTTACGCTTCAAAAGTCCTAGGACTAAAAGCTAAGCAAACCGGGAGAGGTTTTAGTGTGTAAAAATCTCACATAACCATGAGAATATAAGCAGTCCACAGTGCTGTCTTATCCCTTCGCAGGTACCTTTTGAAGTTTTCCTCTCTCGAAAACAAAAAAAAAAAAAAAAAAAAATCGCACAACACTTCCACGTCAATCGCAAAGGAGTCACCGACCTGGCCGTATGAAGAGGCCCGAAGAATAGCCCCGAAAAGGCTGAAGAAAATGTGTGTGTGAACTCCTGGCCGTATGAAGAGGCCTGAAAAGTGACCGTGTGAAGTGGTCGAACAGCGTGGCCGTATGAAGTGGCCTGAAAAACGCGGTCGTATGAAGAGACCGGGAAGAGTAGTGTAGTGCGCGTAGTAGGCAACCAGTCGGGGTTATAGGACGCGAAGTGGCACGAACAACAGACCGCTCCCGCTGAGACTCTGAGCCTAAGCCCGCTCTGAACACATTGATCTAGTTACGTGGTGTTTTCCTCCAATCCCAGCACACGGTGCCGGTAACGTGTCCGGTACAAAAGTTGTAAACGAAATTAGCGAAATGAAATGAGATAATGGATAGTTTTAAAGTTACAAAGCAATACAAGTAAACGACTTTTTATTAAATTGCCCAAAAAGAAGTAAAAACATTCTTATTCCTATGACAACAAAATCCGTAATTGATTGAAATAATAAACCGGGGAAAACCCTCATTTGGAATGTTTACACGTGTTTCGTGTTACAATAATTTTCAACTAGCGATCCGCCCCCGGCTTCGCCCGGGGTGCAATTTTTATATATAAAGAACATTCCCCGTTTATCCCTCTTTTCATCAGTGAAAACCAGATTAAAATCGGTCCACACGCGTGATGCCGTGACCGAGGGAAATGGGGATTCTTTTTTATTAAAGAAGAGTTTATTAAAGATTTTTTTTATTAGAAACCTTATTTTTTTTAACTTTCGGGTCGATTTCGGTAGATCCAGTAGATCTACCGAAAAATCGGTAGGATTTGCATACAATTACTAGGAAAACATTGGTTAAAGAGTCACAAAAATGAAAATTGTCACGAATGGAAGATTATTTTTATAAATTTTAACTATTTTAATTCATTTTTTTTACCACACGCGGCTGATAAAAATTAAATAATTAAAAACCCTACTCAGGATTTTTGGAAATCCGAAAATAATCGCGGTCATCGTGAAACCTCGGCGACGCTCCGTCGAAAAATACATTTGATGTACTAGGAAAACATGGGTAAATAGAGTCACGAAATGAAAATAATGGTCTTGTCACATGACTGAATTAGAAGAATTTTTTTAAATGATTTTTAATAATTCTACCATCTAAAAAAACACGGGCTCCACCCCTTTTGGAAACATCGCGGTCATTCGTGGAACTCCGTCGAAACGTAGCGTTTAATGTACTAGGAAAACATTGGTTAAATAGAGTCACAAAATGAAAATAATGGTCTTTCACGTGACTGAATTAGAAGAATTTTTTTTTAATGATTTTTAAATCTTAATCTAAAAAAACACGGGCTCACCTGGAAACATCGCGGTCATTCGTGGAAATCCGTCGAAACGTAGCGTTTAATGTACTAGGAAAACATTGGTTAATTAGTTAACATTGGTTAATAGATTAATTAGTTCAATAATTTTCACAACAATGAAAATTATTGAATGCATAAATGGTCTGTCACGTGACCATTTATGCATACTGTTATTTATTCTGTGACGTGACTGAATTAGAAGATATTTTTTAAATATTATTAACTAGCGTTTCGCCCCCGGCTTCGGCCGGATTGCAATTTTTATATATAAAAACATTCCCCGTTTATCCCTCTTTCCATTAGTCAAAACCGAATTAAAATCGGTCTACCCGTTCACGCGATCCCAAAACCAACAAGTTCTGGGCGTCTCCCTGGACATCAAAGCGGCATTTGACAACGCATGGTGGACTGCTCTATTCCACAGGCTCCGTGCTGTCGAATGCCCCAACAACATCTTTGGTCTCGTTCAGAGTTATGTTTCGGACCGTGAAGTAATTTTAAATCACGCAGGCACCAATGTATCCAAGAACACCAGCAAAGGCTGCATACAGGGATCCACCTGCGGACCCACCTTGTGGAACATAATTCTACACGAGCTTCTTGATACTCCTCTTCTCATCGGATGCCACTTTCAAGCATTCGCCGACGACGTGTTCTTGGTGTCGTCGGGACCCACAACATCAGTACTAGAAAGTAGGACCAATGAGGCACTCTCTACCATACACAACTGGGGTCGCAGCGTTAAATTGACCTTCGGCCCTGCAAAAACCCGGTGCATCCCCTTTACCCAATCCGCCAGGAAAGCCTCTATTAGCATGGAAGGCAGCCCCCTCCCTCTCTCAAGAGAGATCACATTAATAGGTGTCATCATCGATGAGAAACTGCTCTTTAATAGTCACATTCGCAATCAGATTCAGAAATGCACCAAACTATTCAACAAACTATGCTTATTCACCCGACCCACTTGGGGTGCGCACCCCGAGAACATCTCCGCTATCTACCACCACGTCATCGTCCTCACAATTACCTACGCGGCTGGGATCTGGGGACACGCAGCCCATAAAAAGTGGGCTCGCAGATCCCTCGGGTCCATGCAGCGCGGGTTCGCCTTGCGGGCCACTCGCGCTTGCAGAACAACATCCACCTCCGCTGCACTTGCGCTTGCACAGTTCATGCCTCTGGAGTTCAAAATCACTGAAGCCCTCAACAGAGATATGACCCGCCTCACCAATACATCTGATCCGCTCCCCCACGATATCACCTTAGAAAAACCCACTCCCTCACATCTCCTTCTACACCTAGCTATTAGGAAACCTATATCCACATTAAAGCCAAAGGATGTGCACGCGGACGAGTCCACTGGACAAGTCCACGTGTACACCGATGGCAGCAAATTAGATACCGGGGGGGTTGGCGCCTCCCTGGTAGCATACCTAAACAATAAAATAATTCGCTCATCCCTATTTAAACTTCACGACAGCTGTTCGGTCTTCCAGGCCGAACTTTTCGCCATTCTAAAAGCCTGCCAATTTCTCTCCTCCTACAAAACAACCTCCGCCCACATTTTTACCCACTCCCTCTCCTCCATTTCGGCTCTGGAAGATCGCTCAAACCAATAACCTTAGTACTAGTTAACCTTAGTTACTCAACCTTAGTAGCTACAATTCACAGAACCCTTTATAATATGCAATCCAATGGCCGCTCGGTCTCCTTCTCCTGGATCAAGGGCCACTCGGACATTCCCGGCAACGATCAAGCGGATCTGGAGGCCCGAAGAGCGGCCACTGCACACAAAGCGTTCGATTATACTTCCTTTCCCATCTCCTATACCAAACACCTCATCCGACCCCGGATGCATGAGCTGTGGCAACATAAATACAATAGCGAACCTCGGGGGGCGCACACTAAGACATTACTCCCTCTCCTTACAGATATCACTAATATGTACCAATTTCCTTTTACTTCACCCAATTCCTCACCGGTCACGCCTACACCAAACAGTACCTTCACCGTTTCAAAATCATTAACGAAGACAAATGCCCATGCGACAACTCCTCGACCCAGACAATCCAACACCTTCTCCAACACTGCCCTAGATTCGATAAACAACGTCTTGACCATATAATTACCTGCAATAAACAGAATCTCCCACCCTAAATCTTATAACACTTCTTAACAACCACAAAGCCATTAAATCCCTTTATAAATTTACTATACACATATTTAGTCACCTTAAACAATTCAACTGCCCCCCTACAATACCTCCGACACACTCATAACATAAAGCTCAACTCCCCTTTTTATAAGAGGGATAAGATTATAAGATAAGATATCTTTCAGTTCTTAACTTAAGTTCTTCTTACCGCTGTCAATTATGTCAACATGGCACCATGTCTTACCTCAAATCTGTTAGTTCTAAGGTTTAGTCTTAAGCTTTTAGTTTTTAGTTATTAGTTTTTAAACGCCACTCACATCCTTCATTATGTCAAATGTCCGCTCATTCTACTTCTAACTTACAAATCTCTAGCCAATGTTTTACTCATAAGCCTCTGTTTCTAATTAAGTTCTACTCCTTCTGTCCTCAAGATATTATATTTTAATAATATAATATAAATTAAATAATAATAATTAGTTTTAATTTTATAAATTAAAACAATATTTTATCCCTAATAAGGTAGCATTGTATGCATTTGTGTATTGTGTATGTATGTGTATGTGTATATGAATATAACTAATAATAATAATTATAACTAAAACTAAGAAGTCAAAAATGAAATACCTCATTGTTATAAATTGTTTATTTTATTAAAATAAAGATTAATAAAATTAAAACAATCTGTAGAAAGTGTGCATTGTGCATTCTTGTTGTCAACAAGGATGCACTTATATGTTAGCTGCATGTTAGAGTGGGACGAGCAGGTTTGTTGTATTTTAGTGTTAAAGTTGTAGATCTACCTACATTACTTTTTACTTTTGTGTAACAAAAATTCTGTTTATATTTCTGCCATTGAAGACAACTCAGGTGTACGCTAGAAACTTAATTGAGTTTATTACACCTTGTGTACCGCCCACTGTATTTTTTCTTTGTGTAAATAAATAAATAAAAATAATAAAATAATAATGTTTTTTACCATCTAAGGCATGAGAACAATCGCGGTCATTCGTGGAACTCCATCGAAACACATCGTTTAATGTACTAGGAAAACATTGGTTAAATAGTCACAAAAATGAAAATTATTCTCTGTCACGTGACCTAGTGTTGTTATTTATTCTGTCACGTGACTGAATTAGGAGATAGATTATAATTTGTTTATAATGTTTTTTAACATCTAAAAATTTGGAACATCGCGGTCATTCGTGGAACTCCGTCGAAACACATCGTTTAATGTACTAGGAAAACATTGATTAAATAGAGTCACAAAAATAAAAATTATTGAATGCATAAATGGTCTGTCACGTGACTGAATTAGAAGATATTTTTTTAAAATTTCATTCATTTAATAATAATGTTTTTTTACCATCTAAAAAACAACTTCACCCTTTTGGAACATCGCGGTCATTCGTGGAACACCTCCGTCGAAACTAACGTTAAATGGTTTAGAATTTTAGCAAATTTTGTGTCGCGTACATTCTCTTAAATTAAATAAGAGTTACGTAAATTTAATTTCGGTTGCAGTTTATTTTTAATACGTAATTCATTGTACATGATTATTTATTTTTTACCACTATTTGTATTCGAGACATTTTAAATACCAAAAGTCAACTATATAGTAATAATGTTTGTTATTACCATTAAGTCCACATGCCTTTTCAATGGCATTTACTTATTACAAGCAGCCAAGACAAGATTTTTTAAATTAAAACAATTTTTAGAACTATTTTTATAACTTTTACATAACTTTTCCTGAGTTTTTTACTGTATGTATTTTTTTTATTTCGACAAAATTAAAATGTAGCTTCAGGCAAGTTTTTTTTTTAAAGACATTCTGGTTAATATATGCATCATTTCCTCTAAACCTTTTTAAATCCCAAATGAAGGAAATTTAAGTCTATGTCTTCTTTGCCAGTTGCCAAAGTTAAGCACGTGATAGAAAACACTTTATATAGTACCCGGCAAACTTCTTGGCCATCGCGTGAGCTGGTGGGGAAAAGTTTGCGCATGGTACACTGAAGTTGTTTCATTGAAAAACGTAATTTTTTATTACTGGGTTTTTATTGATTGAGCTAATAACGTTTTAGTTGGTAGTATAGAGAGAAAAGAGATCACGAGAGACAAAGAGACCTATTTTTCGTTTCTGCGCATTCATGGTCGTTTGTCCAAGAAGTTTGCCGGCTACTATACCATGCAGTGTCGTTACAAACAAACGCATCTTTGAGTTTTTGTTAAAAATCACTGTAGCTGAAGTATGATAAATTTAAACATATAATTAATATATTTGTTTTAAATAATTTAATTATGTACAATTGGAATTTAATAATTCTGATAAAAATAATCCACAGTTATCGACGCCTTCCTCTAAAACAAGGAATGCTTCGCGGCGCCAGAATAACCTCGCTAACGATCTGACACATATTACATACGTATATAATATCTGACATAATTTATCTCCGAAAAATGGCAAAATCTCTTCTTTTTGCTTACAGAGCTCTAACATGTGAACATTAATGACTTCTTAAGAATACATCATTCATCATTAACAGGTAAGATAAATTGAACTGTCCAGGCAATGACAAATCTTCTAATATTTTTCCATCCAAGACTAGACCATTATTTATTGAGAAAAATAGAAGATCAAAGTTAAGTTAGCCATTTATAGAAACGTGATCTCAATAAATGGCTAACTTTAGAAGATCTGTTCAGGCCAGTGCCGGATTTATACTTTTCTTGAGTATAGGTCCCTTCACTATGTGCCGCCTCTTCCTCGTGGCCTAGGCCTTTATTAGGTAATTATTATTATTATTGCATTTATTATCGCACAAGAATTTGATGGCTTCCAAAAGCGTGTAAAAACCATCTAAAATCCGCCGCCACTAGGCCGCTGCCGCCCATAGGCCGCGGCCTATACGGCCTATTTACAAATCCAGGGCTGGTTCAGGCGTTTGAAGATCATCAGACGATATCCTAGTTGACGAAGAGATTTCACTAACTTCCACAGAAATTTAGTATACTGTTACTTCCATGACATGATAACCTTCATCGGATGCTGCAGCACTAAGTAGTCTGCAGCCAACTAGTCAACAACTTACAATAGATACAGCATGTTTGGGTTCAATAGAAAGTCGGGGGTTAGTTTATAATTTCAATTATTCATCTTATTCTTAATCTAAAAATATAATAGTTTTATTATATTTTTTGTTAGTTAATTAGATGTTTGTAAGTTTCTTACTTTTTCTGTCCGAAAAGGTTGTGGTAGGGGTTGGATTTGTATACGACCCAAGTCATATAGGTGTTTAAAAAATTTTTCAGAGATTATCCCAATATTTAATATTGGAAGACTTGTAAAACATTTAAGTGTTTGTTTCATTCCAATCAGCTTACAAACAAAAAAGTTATGTAAATTTAAAAAATAAACGTCCAACATTTTTTCCATAAAAATGTAATAAAATAACTTTTTAGTTGAATTGCCTGAAGCTTTAGTTAACTATATATTATCATCTGTAGAACGACGATGATTATAAAAGTTAAAAATGGACAGTTTAAGTGATTTTTAAGTTTCCAATGTACGTTGACCTCAGATCTATATGATCAATCATATTAAGTAGGCTTCAGCTTACGCTAGTACATTTTATCTATAATAAAATTGTTGTTTGCCTATTATGTCTTTGTGCACGCTTAATCTCAGAAACGGCTTAACCGATTTTCATGTGGTTTCCACTGATGTATTGTATCAAGCTTCCGGTAATATTTAGTGTATGTATATGTCGGCGCTTTTGATTAACGAGAGTAAACAGCAATGACAACTGTCAGTTGTCAACTGGACAGCGGGAGCGGAATGTCATTGTCGTGGACTCTGACACAACACCAAGCGCTAGCGCAGAGACGCAGAGACATCGTGGCCGAGTATTACCTTAGGAGAAGGCAATCGGTTTACATCAAGTGAATTGTGCTACGTGTTTGGTGGAGTGTTATCTGATTTGGTGTGATTGGCTGGTGGACAATGCGATCGAGGACTTATTTTGTGCCGATTATAGCGTTTGGTTTAGAATTACAACGCATGACCTAATGTTGAATTATATTCTCCGCGTCGGACTATTCGCGCCTATATGTCGTCATCAAATAATATGGAGACCAATGGTAAAGAGGACTCTAATCATGTCCCTTCATTGCGGAGGACCCTAATAAAATCCCTTCATATATTTCATTTCGATCTGTTTACAAGCAAAAAAGTTATGCCTTATTCTACGTACATTAATTATATATTATTCCAATAAACCAGACTTGATATTGGTTGCAGATTGGTTAAATTGGTGATTAATATTGGTTAAATAATGTTGACTTAAGAGCTAAAATTAACTTAAGACTTAAGGTTAACATTCGTAAATTATGCGTGCCCGGTATAAAATATCTTCTAACCTGTGGTAACATCCTTAAAAAAATTTGAAAAATACACTGGATTCCATGATGGTCGCTACTTCGTAGTATCTTCGAGAGAACGATCTTCGTAGAGAAGATTTAGTTATCTAAAACTTTAATTTTCTAATTGATAAAATTCTCGACACAATACTAGCTAAGCCCGCAACTTCGTACGCATTGACCGCGTGGTATTCGCTATATAGCGCGTAACTTTTTTGTTTTAGAACCGATTGGAATCAAAGACCAAATGTTACGGGAAGCTTGCTATACATCTGTGAAAACTGCATTCAAATCGGTTAAGCCGTTCCCGAAATTAGCGTGCACAAACACACAGTCAAGCAAACAAAAATTACATAAATATTACATGTACAAATTGTTTTTTTGAAAAATATATAATGTACAGACACAGATCATTTACGATATTATTTTATAATATGTACAGATTGAAAGGAACGCCTACATTGTTTTTACTATTCTGGGTCATCTATACAAAAAAATGTACGTTGTAGTTGTATGTAACATTTGAGGCTGCATTTGGGCATTATTTAGCATTGCCGTTTCTTATATAATTTCTTTCATTAATTTAATTTTATTTTATTTTATTTCTGTGATGCTTCAAATATTCCATTTAGGGAACTAGCAAAATCATTGGACAGTTCGAGTTTACATCAAGGCCGAGTGGCTCTTATTTAGCTTGAATTTCATGATTTTTTAATGTTCACACTTATTGTCTTTTTTCTTGTCAAAAAACATTTGATCTCGCTGACAACACGAGCATTGGACATGGACAGTTCTTTAACTGTCATGTATTTTAAGGTAGTATCGATTCTAGAAGTGTTGATTTCTTACTAGCACTCCACCGAAGTGCATGATGGTTCCTGACTGCGGCGATGCACCCACATAAGGAATGAAGCTACGCAGTGTAAGTAAACATAGACATAACAATCTGACAACCTTGCATACAACTTCGCAGGAATTTTGTTTTCTGGACATATTTTAAATTTTCTACACAAATTTATTATCACGCTTAAATCGCACATTATGGTATCATTTCCATATAAAGTTCGTGAAGACTTGGAATGAAGTTTTTATTATTAGCTATTTACCACTATTTACTCTGTAAATCTAACCTTTAAAGCAATATCACAAATTAACTTGCAATAACTAGTTAAAACAACCGTTATTACAAAATTAAAATATTGAAAAATTGAAATAAAGTGAGACTTATTATTGTAAACATTGCGAAATTCCGATGAGCAAAATCCATGTTTGACGCGAAAATTCTTGCTAAGCAACAGCACTAATCCTGATTCCATGGCACGTTATTCGTCTTTCAAGGTATAATAAAAAATGGTTAAACGAGTAAAAAATATCGAGAAAAAAATCCGTTCTATGAAAATTTCAACAAACAATGGAGTTTTCGCACGGCAGTTGAATGCCCAATTTGGAAGAATATTTTTAATCATCATAGTTAAAATAAAATAATTAATTAATTAATTAATTAATTAATTAATTAATTAATTAATTAATTAATTAATTAATTAATTACGTTGTTTTTTTTACCATCTACAAAACAGGGTTGATGAGAAACTTAATCCACCCGATTTATTCATCCCAGGATTTAATCTGTGCCCCCAGGCCCCCAGGCCCCCAGGCCTGCTCAGTGGCGTTCGGAGGCGCCCAGGTGAGGGAGGCCGCGCGTCGGTCATTTGATACTGAATATCGCGACGCTCCGTCGAAACATAACGTTTAATGTACTAGGATAACATTCGTTAAATAGAGTCACAAAAATGAAAATGATTGAACTTGAGCTAATTTTGCGTCATGCATTGAAACATTCATTTAAATAATACGTAAATTTAATTTATTTATTACAGTTTTTTAACTCGTAATTCATTAAATAAACACGACTATTCTTTTTTACCAATATTTAATATATTGACTTTTTAAATCCCGCAAGCTAAATTTATTTTATTACATTTATATCCTAATCAATAAATACTTACTGTGGCTAAGACAAAAAAATAGGAAGATCAACTAGATTTTAAAGTTTGTTAAGCCCCCAAGACCTTATTTTTTTAAATTAAAACCATTTTTAGAAAACCAAATTATATTAAATTTTCCCAAGAAACTTTATTGCATTTTTTTATTTGGACTAAATTAAAATATAGCCTGAGGCAATTTTTTTTTAATTTAAATTCTGGAAAAGGAAAAAAATTAAAAAAAAATTTGGCTCCAGCCGGCTGGGCAAAGTTACCACGTGATAGAAAACACTTCATACTAGGAGCTCATAGGACCAAGGTTGTTGTGCCGTTACCTGGCCGTTGCCAAAACATGCATCTTATTATTTTTTTGTTAAAAATCAAAAATGTCATGGATTGTTTTAAATAATTTAATTATCTATAATCTGAAAATTAATAGTTTATAGTTCTGATAAAAATAATCCACAGGCGTCCACAACCTCTCCAAATTCTTTTAAGCACTTAATATAGTGTTCCTCTGAAACAATACCTCTCGGCGTGGCGCCAGAATAGCCGTCGCTATACACTATCTGATATTATAATTATCGCTATAATATCTGACAATTCTGACATAATTAAGGACTAGCTCCGAAAAATGACAATTTCCCATTTAATTTATTGAGAAAAGTTAGTGATGGAGATTTTAAAGGCGCCGCTAGATTCTTTTTTTCTACTGACGTGATGTCCCCTGACACTCTACCTTTGCAGCACTCTTAAGTAGGCATTCCCCAGCTTCAACCAATTCCTCAGATCCAGACTTTCTCCAGATAACCGACAAATGAGGACAAATTCTGGTTGAATTGTAGATCGTCCCTATTCAGAACAAAACTTTGATTATTCGATGAATATCGAAAGGGTATCAAAGAGAAACATTGAACTTAATAAAAAGTATCACGAGTGTAGAAATTAGCCATTGAACTTATTTTGCGAAACTGCAAACCAGGACGCAACCAGGCTGGCTACGTGCAAAATTACACCGTGATGAACAATAATGTTTTTTCATGATGGTGTTCCACTCTTTCTTTCGTATCGAACCTAGTGCTGCGACGGAAGGGAAACTTCCTCGTCCTGTTTTTGTGTAAAAGTAACCACGGGTAACCCAATCAGTAAATGTAACCCAATTTCATGATTGGGGGGGTCGTGAAATATTAAAAAAAAAAACTAGAATTTGTCAAGATTATTCACATGTTACGTCCGATTAACTAGGAACACATAATGCCACAAGCCAGAACTTATACAATACATTATAAGGCTTAGTAGGAACTATATTTATATCCTTTATCGACTTTTAAAATGAAATATTTTAATATGTGAAACAAAAAGGTTACAATTATTGTAATTATAAAAAATATTTCTAGTAAACTGGCGAACGAGATATTTTTCTGTGATGGAATCTTAACAATTCCTTTTCGACTTCAGCCAATATCATTGGATCGACATTTTGCCGATTATCATCATCACCTTCTTCATCGTAATACGTCTTCGCAAATTTAGACAAATCGTCTGACATCGCATTCGAATCGTCGGAAGTAAAATTATCTAGGTTAACTGCCATGTGTGGAGGCATTTTACTCGTGCCGTGAACGACAAGAGTGACGTTACCAATTTCTCCAACATTATTCTCAATAGTCTGCAAGAAAAAAGTAAAATTACACCTGCGAAAAGAGACCTTGGAAAATTTCTTACTACGAATATTACTAACATTATCTTCTACCGATAATGTCCAATCGCCTGCAGGATTCTCACCCCATGTACCCACAGAGGTCAAAGGCCAATTAACAAATCCAGCTGTTGAAGTATCCTTAGGACGTGAACTTAGAAGTTGTATATTTGTACCTAGAGCAAAAAAAAATAAGATTCTGGTAAATTGTTTTAGAAAATACTTAAGTGTATTTTTTGCAGTTTATTTTTTAATCAGCGACTTCACCTTGAGGTGAAAGAAGATTTACTTCCAAAGCTCCACGTCTCGTGTATTTTATATTGACAATTACTTCTACATGTTCCACATATTTAACCACACAGCTTTCATCTACATTTATAAATATATTTGCAGACGTCTTTGACGAAATTAAATTTTCTTGTTTCCCTTTCCTGAAACAAAATGTTTTTTTTAATTTTGCTAGTAGCTCCTAGATCAAAAGATATCAATGGACATGTGACTGTTAGAGAGAATGAAGAATTGTATCTTATTAAAGTCATAAGTAATTAAAAAATTGAATTATGAAAATTAAAAAAAAAATAAACTTACGGCACAGTTTCTATGGTACAAATATATTTTTCTGGAACATTTTTCCAAGTTAAAGCCCTTTTAACTAGTGCACCAGCATTGAGGAGCCCAAATCCAAATCGAGAATCAAAGTGAAGACCAACACTAGAAAAAAATTGCGATATGTAGGATTTACCTCTAAATTCACTGTGGAAGAGTCTTGGTACTATATATGATTTTTTTTCGACACTATTAGGCTATATACATTTTTATGACGTTTTAAAATAAGTTTTCAAGAGTTTCAAGTGAAAAAACACGAAATATGGAATAGATAGAAAAAATTAGAATATGGCCTTCAATAAAACGTTATTTTATAGTCTAAGATACCACCGTAATATTCTGCACCTATCTGTTATTTGTTCGAAATGTTTAATTAAAGGTTACACGTTGACAACGCCGCAGGGTTGCCTAGCATCGTCTCAAGTACCTTTACCATAATTATTTTCGATACCCTTTATCGAGGTAGGTGCAAAGAGTATTCACTACGTTTAGGTGTTTGTGTGACTTTTGTCCTTTAGACAACACTACGCTTGAAGGATACTTTCGGCGGGTGGAAAATGTCATTTAAGTTGTGGGTAATCTGTGATATACAGGTTATTAGCTCGAGATAGCGCGACATAGAATAATTTTATCCTTCTTCCACGCCTGGGTCGGGCCTAGCCGTAACATTTCAGACAGCAGTTTTGGTCAATTGACAGTTGCAGAACAGATGTCTAGGAGAAATGGCAATAATGGCATATCGGACACAACACATATCGGAGACTGCAAGAACCAACATAGCATTATATTAAAGGAATATAATAATGGGAACGGAGGTTAAGCCATCTCACAAACCTTCCCTGTATGTTACCGTGATTACCGTGTCTATTCTATCATAATATTTTCTTTCTCTTTTACTCTTTTTTTATGGTAGGTACCTCTAGATTTTTACTTGAACCTCTACCCATTTTTCACTTTCTTAAGCTCATTTTCAGTTCATTTTTCAGTTCGTTTTTTGTTTTTTTTTTTGTTCTTTTGGTTTCTTTTAAGACCTAAAAACCTTTTTTTATTGATTAAAAATAAAAAATCTGTACCCATTTACTTGCCATCCGGGATTAGCTAATAAAGGAACGAATTCTGATGTCCATACTATAAGATGTTGAACGTCCCTCCACGTCATATTGGAACTGCAACCCAAAAATTTTTTTCCTTTATCGAGGACGGCGGAAAACAGTTGAGTATCGACAAACAGCTGACAATACTAAGACTACATGAATGAACAAGCATAAATTGTCAGCCTCTGTTTATAAGAAACATAATACGTACTTAGCTTGTAGAGCGAGAGCGATGATTCCTGCAGCCAATGGTGCTGCAGCTGAAGTACCGGTGTGAGATAGCGTACACTTATCTCCGGTATCTGTTGTAGCCTGAAAGAGACGCATATAATTTTCTTATCTTACCGGTAAGTTAGAACATTTATCCTTCTAGTAAAACGAAGAAACCGAACGATAAGTTGAACCAAACAAACAATTTTCCTTACAATTTTCTGATCCATGTAGGCACCAGATGAGTAAGCAGTGGCAAGTGTGGAGGAACATATTTCACCATACCAAGGAAACAGACCTTGCTGAGATGCACTTCCTATTGATATCGTGTAAATACTTGACGAATATCTGGAATTTTGTCATACCATCATCATAATTAAACTTTTAAAAGTAAAACTAATAAAAAACTTTTTACTAATATGTAAACAAATAACTTAACCCATCACAGTTGCAATTGTCAAAATTACCACCGCCATTTCCGTTAGCCCAGACGTAGATGTTTCCTTTGCCATTTCTGCCCTGTGAATTTAAAAAGAAATAGTGTTTTGAATAGCCTTTTCATGGATTTAAATATAATTAAAATTATAAGCAATTTACTCAATAGACGTTTTGCAGTCTAGACTTTATGAACCTAACCCGTATATGATATATACGGTATATCTAATGAAATTCATAGAAAAAGCTTTATCTAGACTTTGTTATGGACTAATCCGGCTGCAAGATTACTACTTACGTTCATTTAGTTTTTAATCAGAATCTGATTTTAACATACGAGTATAAACTGGTTCGCAAAGAAGCTAGTCGGTAACAAAACCTCAATAACTTCCAAAATATTGGAGCTAGCTTTATGAAATGAAGACAGTATTATAGACAATTTTATAGTGCTTAAATCAAAGCCATAAAAGTCCAAGATTATGAAGTTTATTTTCAATAAAAGTAAATGAAATAAAAATGATAATTTTTCACTAGTCTCAAAAATGTGCTTATGATAGATCAAAATATATGCAATCTTTACTCATTTTAGAATAGTCTATATGAAAAAAAAATCTAAAAGTATATTATTGAGATAGCTTAGGCAAAAAGCAGTCGGAAAATGTTAGTTTTAGTTCGTAAAATAACAAAATAAATTTTAAAATTAAATTCAAAGTTTTCAGAATTTTTAGTCTGTTCTTAAACACAATGAAATAGTAGCCGCCATGTTTACGTCATACGGTTGTGTAAACAAAAAAGTGTCAGTCAGTGTCATGTCAATTACCGGCGCATTTGTTTACACATCCAACTGACGTCATGACTACAGAGCAAAATGGTTTCCAGCGTTTTCGTCAAATTACGCGCGAAATTTGAAAATGTAAATTTTAAATGCATTTTTATTAAACTTATCGATTGAATAAAAATTTTGGAGTTTTTTTAGTGGTTCATTAGCACTACAGAATCTAATTGAGACACTTTTTAAAAATGGGTGTAATACCCTATTTTGTATTGTGACCACGAGCTGTTAATACACAGATTTCTGAGCTGATGCTGAGGAATCTGAGCCAATGTGTGATTGGAGGGGAATTTCGCTGTCGTACACGTCGTCACAGTTCGTCCCAGGCATGCTCGATGGGGTTCAGTCTGGGCTGGATACTCTATGCGTGCAATATAGGTGCGATAGCGACATCTTTAAGGTAGTCAAACACTATCCGAGCAATATGAGGACGAGCGTTATATTGCATAAAGATGGCGTTCTCGCTCATGTTTACTTAACTCATAGGTATCATTCGCGTATCTTTCTGCAGTTAAAGTACCATTTTCTATCACCATTAGCTCGGTGCGGCTTTCAGAAGAAATTCCAGTCCACACGTGTATGGAGCCTCCGCCGTATGGTACTTTCTGTTGTATGCAAGCTTAGTTATAGCGCTCTCCCGACTTTACTCGTCCGAGAACATTACTCTTCATGTGTTCAGTTCATGTGTTCTTTAGCGTAACTTAGCCTTAAGCTTCGATGCTGCCTTTCGAGTTTTGGACCATTTTAGGTCCAAAACTCGAAAGGCAGCAAAAACTTTTTGATTTCTTCACATGAATGTTTGAAATAGATCCTCCCGCGCTGTCGTGCATCTTGTTTGGCCTGTTCCTGGTCTGCGAATATTGGATCCTGTCTCTTCAAATCGCTGGAGACTTTGAACGGTTGATGGCGATAGACCAACAGTTCTCGCTGACTGGTTCCGTCTTAAAGTATTGTCAGAATTCTGGTACACTCTTCAGGGGTTAGTGGCATATTTTTAATTGAATTTGATCAGAATAATTAATTCGTCCACAAAAATGGTTTCGTCTTTATTTCTTATTTATGGTTTTTAATACAATCAACATAAACAAAAGGTTTTACTTCTTCCTAATATGTGTAATAAAATAAACTTTAATTTAGTCTTTATTTTAAAAGGATTGCTCAAATATTTTAAAAGTTATCGCATTTTTTATAACCGAACCGCTTTCTTTATCTTTTATATTCTTTATGATGCACTACCTACATAACAATATACCTGTGCAAAGAACTTGAAAAGCTGTGGCTGCTGTTGCCCACAATGGGGAAAAACTTTATTACATTTATGTATATGTTCATGCATGACGTTTATACATTATTTAGATATCAAACTATACCTAGCTATTTTTTTATGTATGTCGAATTTTATGTATTCTATGTAAACGTGGCCGCAATTAGGGTTGCTATCTATAGATATATTAGAGTGAGAGAGCGATTGCGCGCAACATTGCTTGTAAGACAAGGATGGCGATTGCCAAGCTGTATATACGACTTTCAAAGCCTTCAAAGCCAATGCATGCGTCGTCGAAGGCTAGTGTTCTCAACCTAAAAATAAATCTCGTATATACTCATTTTATAACATTTTAATTATCATTATTATTATTTTTTTGTTAAAATAAATCACAAAGAGTTGATTACAACATTTACAACAATTAGAAATAACACAAGTTCATAATCTCATTTAGTAAGTATAATTGTCAAAAGGGAAATCATTTTAGGAACTTTTGTTTAACAATTATCCGATTCGGAATGTTAACGATTCTATAAAAATTATGAGTTCATTTATGAGAGATTTTTTCCTACGGGATAATGTTCCAAAAAGTGTCCTGATATTGTTCCGCGTGAAGTCCTAAAAACTGTTAATAATAGAGATGAAGTTCCGGAAGTTGGCATTTTTTTAGGAAATTTTCTCAGTTTTAAGAATTTTTTTAGGAATGTCTCTAATATTAAGTAATAGTTACCTGCGAATCAAAAATTGTAACTTGAATTAACACGTTTTTAAACTTTTAAACTAGACTAAAATCAACCGAAATTAACTGACACAGATATTGGTGTATCTCTCTAAGTAGTCTGTGGCCAAAATTAAAAAGTGTGTGTATAAACTCCGACGCACGACTGGAGTCTTTGACTATCCAATAGGAAAAGAGGGTAAATAACTACCTACTTATTAGTATTACATGATACTACAGAATTAGGTGAAGCGGCGACATCTATCGGATTTGGGTAAAACTGCTTAGAAGAACATACCTAACGCTTTTTAGTTAACGCTTGTGTTAATTTTACTCCTCATAAAGTTTCCATAACAGGGGTTAATTTTATATTTTATCTGTACATACAATACAAATTGTAAGAATGTATTTTTGAATAGACGTTATATTTTAAAATAGATGTTTATTTACTCTTATGTAATCAAAATGACAAAAATATCCACTGAATCAAATCCACTAAAAATACTCAATTTGGCAAACTTTCTAATTTTCTAATTCTTGGCAAACTTCACCTACCTGTGTGATCCCACGTTTGAACGCCTCGATCGCGAGACGTCCCGGTCCCTCAACAGTGCGTCCGTCGTCATTAGGACCCCATGAAGCGCTGTAAATGTCTACTTTATTCCAGGCGTAACCTGAAACCACATAATATCTATACATAATATCTCAAAATTTAAATAATAACAAGCAGGTATAACAACTAAACTTCGAAATAAAAATGTGCATGCTATCAGAATTCGAAATAACATGCTATCCGTGATGCTATCAGAATACTCTGTGGTACTGCCAGTACTGCGGTAAAATGACGTCACTCCTTCTTCGTTCCTACAAAGATTTGCTGTTACGTCATATTTCACCTATATTATTAAGGCAGCATAAATGCAAAAGGATGTTATTGTTCAAATCGGTTTGCCTCAATCGGTTATGTCGCCCGCCTTCACTATGCTTTTAAAGCGCTTTAACGCTCTGTAAAGGGAGCGAGAAGAAAAGGGAAGTTTATCCAAAATACGACACTTTGAGTTCAAAATGACGATCGAATGTACCAGGCAAACATGAAGATACACAATACCTATCGCCTCTCCCTCTACCCGGTCAGTAATTCGTCCATCGAGCATCCGTACTCCCCCCACCTTTACGCCATAAGCCACGCCCACGCCGCATTTGACGTTGTTTGCAGTCATAGCTATCTACAAAGAAAGAAATGTCAAGTGAAACCTAAGATTATATAATATTGGGATTGGGAGTTTAGATCAGTAAGTGAAAGACTTAAAATAGCATAACTGTAGACTTATGTAATATTTATATATTAAATAATATAGTTATGCTATTTATGTACACAAGTATAGATAATTATGTATGTACCTATTGTATTGTAAAACTGTGGTAACTAATATTACACAATTTAATTTTGACAATGGCAAAAAATTCCCACTGTAATTGTAACGAAGAAATTAATTTAAAAGTTTATCTAATTGAATAAAAATACAAATTTTCAAATTATAAAATACCTACTAACATAATGATTTGCGACGTGTTTGCGACCACATTCATTATTCTAAAGAACAAAAACTACGTTAGTGTATAGTTCAGAATGCTTTATTTAAACATTTTATTGTACTTTTTTAAAATGGCATACCTACCTCACCAGCACATCGAGTGCCGTGCGAATTCCGATTAATTTCTTCATACCTCGGTAATGGGTCAGCATCATGATCATTGCAATCCCAACTAATCTCAGGATCCTATAAATTAAACTTTACTATTACATATAACTTTACTCATCGATGATTATTTATTTCACGGCCTGGGAATTCGCGCCTTGCGTCGCGCGTCGCGCCGTTCACAGGCACGTATCGTTGCGGCATACCGGCCGCGCATTTACCAGGAACATAGAAATTAGAGGAGGCAGTATGTAGAACTTTTTTACTATAATAATATGGATAAAAATAAAAATAAGCAGTCTATGAACCAATATCTACACTACAGTCGTCCGACGTAGCCGTCTAGATTAGACAGGGCAATCGTGCGGGGCGTGAGGTGCGCGATGCGGGCAGGGCGAACCCGAGCTGCATACGCCGCGGCCGTAGTAGCTCGGGACACGATTTTCAAGGCTGACACGTGGTTGTTTTAATTTGTGTGTGTGCGTTGATAGGGCGAAAGTGAATAAAGTATTAAACACTGAATTATAAAATTGTGTTTTATTGTAAAGAATCTGTGATAATACTAGGTGGCTTTGCTCTTGCAGTGTCGGCATTTATGCAAACATCAAAGGCGTCGGCTCACTGTATATTTTTGCACTGTGGTAGATAGGCTTATGATATCTGAAAAAAATGAGTTTATTTTCATTCTGCCTGTTGTGACATTGACATTTGACATATATATTTCGCTAACCAGATACAAGTGGTTTTTCGTATTTTATTATTTTATTGAAATTGGAATCCATGTCTATAAGTAACAAAATATAATAAATACCAAACAAATAATAACGATAAAAGGGATTGTACATTAACCACGTGAGGCTTGAAAGGGGAGGGAGCGGTTTGACAAAAATCACAAAAAGAGCACAAATATTTGTAGTAAGATATCACGTGTATTTATTTTTTCGTTAAACGCGCGATTTTTAAACAGAAAAGCAGCGTGTGTAGTGTGACAAAAAAGGAAAAAAAAACCTAGTATTGCTCAGAAAGAATTTAATGAGTTGTGGGCTAATACGAAACAAAAATGTGCTACAAAAGAAGAATTTATGAAGTGGGCGAACTGGGTCTGCTAATCCGTGCTCCAAGGACAATATACATTGAATATATTCATGTACTAGTACAATACATGTTTTTCGCATGATTACACCCTTCGTTTATCATTATTTTTATGGCAATCAAAAACAACTTGCAACCTAGTCTAGACATTTTTATCGTGGTCCTTAATTTCAGAATAAAATAAGATTATAGTTTATACCTGTATTTAAAGACAATATAATAAAAATTTTAAGATTCTTTGTAGGTACTAAAAATACACATGATGTTGGGGGAGAGGGGCTAGTCTTAAACCTCACTACGTATCACCAAGGGGGAGGGAGGAGTTAAAAAAATGCTTAAAAAAGATCACGTGATTAGTGGACGGCCCCAAAGATATTTCCCTACCCCCTCCTAATCTCTTGTTCTATAATGTCGGTATTACTTATGTAGGTACTTGCAGCGACAGTGGTGTTAGCAAATTGCACCGTTTTTGCGAAATTTGTTATTTTTTTTTTTTTTTTAATTTATTAAAAATTCCCTTTTGTCATTAATTCACATCACAAAACATCGGAAAAAAGAAGTTACTTTACAGATACTACCACTTTACTCTATTTCATAAAGTTTCTGATTTTTCGTTAGTAAAATAATCATTGTGGCAAATCTCCTGAACCTGGCTTTGTGGCGCGTATAAGGATTGGTAACTTTTAAAAATTCAGAAAAAATGCAATATCACAAAAATTTTGCTACTATAGGATTAAATAGTGTTTTTCTGACAGGCCATGGTCTGCTCTACCAAAAACCATTATTGACTATCTACTGTTTACCGACTTTTCAACTTTTTTAACACCAGCGCGAAAAAATCAAAAAATTTACGTTTTTTACTCTGAATTGAAAAAGAAACCTTCGTCTGAAGTATTCCTTCATCTACAAAAAAAAATTTACAAAATTTCACAATACCAGGATAACACAAGTTGATACGAACATAATTGGCTCTTAGATCCGTGTGATTGTATTCGATGCCGTCATCCAGTACTGAAATGCGTATTCCACTACCATTGAAACCCATCGCATACACTGGCAGTACATTTAAATCCAGACGTGGAAGATTTTGTTTAGCACGTGTGTCTTGCTGTAAACATAAAAATCTCAGATTACCATCGGTTTTACTAGGTTACAGTCATCGAACTATCAAGTGAAGAATATTTCCCTTCAGGGGATGAAAATTGCATAGCAACAAGCGTCGGACTTTCATTGCAAGATTCCAAAGCTATTATGTGCAGATAAATTAACTTTACATAACATAATCGAAGAAAAGTTATGTTTTAGTTTATATGTGTTTATGAATTGTTATAATTTAGTCACTCAAGAAGTAGATGGCGCTGTTAAATTGGTACAATTCTTGCGGTTCTGGATTCTGCAAAATAAAATGCCATCTACTATTACACGTTAGTACGTGCATACTCAATTTAAATCTTTATGTAAAATTTAATTTTCATATCTTAAAAATGAGATGAAGTCCACGCGAATTCCAACGTATAGTATACTGTGATATTATTAAAATAAGTCTGATAATATTCATTTTTTTCTTGTGTTGCATGCACTTAAATTTTTTCAATTGTTGAAGATACGTAAACATTCTTGTATCTCACTGCTGGCAGTCTTTATTACACTAGCTTACCAAATACCATTCATGACTCCACAGTTCGTCGTTGAAAATGGGTTGCTTTCGTACCAAATTACGTTTACGTCGATATTCCGTTTCGTTATACCTTTTCACACGATAAAGTTCTTTGTCTGGATTTTTTATATCGCGTTTTATACGATATTTGGCAAATAGTTGTTCTGCCCATCTTACCTGTTGCAAAAAAAATTAATTATTATACTAACTACCTGTCATCAGACACCGCTGCTTCAATAACAAATCCATTTCGTTGAATTTTTTGTTTGGCTTTCGAGGCAAGGGGGACTCGGCGGGAGGGGGCGCGGCCTTTCAGAAAATGACACGTGTAGTCCAGCTATGTTGCACTAGGATGGCAGAAGCAGAAGGAAATAGTTGAGACGGCAATACTCACCCTTCTGTGACTGTTTAGCGCGTGTGTGTGTTCACCAGGTGTTCGTCTTTCTTTGTTGTGTTCATATTTCAAAAATGTGAATGTGTCGGGGAACCCATTTACCTGTAAAATAATAATTTTGTAGAAATTAGACATAACCTCCCTATGTATTTTTTTAATTCGGCACAACTATTTAACTATATTTAACAAATATATTAAGGTCAGAGGAACGTGGAGGAACATAGGAAATGGGCTGGCTCATTCATCGAAATACATCATTGTCATCGTTATTTCAAGATAGTCTTCTGGTAGATGGTGGTTACAGCCGCCAAACGAACCGCCTAAAATATGACTGCGTAATGAAACATGCCGTGCAACTAATCGAATATCGCAGATTTACGTAGCTTCGGAGGGGTGCATTTTTTCTGTAAATTATATGTAAACCTTCTTCGTTTATCGCTCTCTTTATTAGTTAAACTAAAAACCGTAACAAAATCAGTTGGGTGGTTTAGAAGTTAGCGAAGAAACAGACAGAAGCGATATTTCATAACTAGCTGAACCGCCAACTTCGTACGCATGGTATTTATTCGGTATTTTTTTCAACCGGAACAATACATCAATTAAGACCGCATTCAAATCGGTTAAGTCGTTTCTGAGATTAGCGTGCACAAACGCATAGAGAAACAGACAGATAAAAATTCTAAAAATGATCGGCAGACAGCCTGACGGTCCACTTGATGGTAGGTGACTATCGTCGCCTATAACACAAGCAACGCCAAAGCTGCTACAAGTGCGCTGCCGACTACAGTAGGATTAAGGATAAGGGATTATGAGGGGATATAAGGGAAATGGGAAAGTACAACGTGGACAAATTGTTTTTTTTTGAAAAATATTCCGTTTAATGGACAGACACTGCTCGTTTACGATTTTATTGTATGTACAGATTTGTGTACCTATTTAGATTTTTATGTCAGTTATATCTGTATGATATTCATAGTTGTTTATTTTTACTTCGTATTTTCTTCGTATTTTGTGGTAGCTTTGATATTTTTGCTTCCACAAAGTAGGTAGAATTAGGTACAAAATAGCTACAAGAGCTTAAAAAATAAAAAATCACACTTCATTCCAAAATCCGGTAGGTAATTCACAAAATCACCTATTATTCATTCAGCTATTTGTAAAGTATAATCTAAATTGAGTCTAGACTGTGAAATAATAAGACAACCTTGGCATAAGGTTTAATTAACAAATATTAGACTAGTGAAAATACAGATGCTAGACAGATATATGAAAGACAATATTATAGTTTTCATAAAGCACAGATAGAAGTTTAAATATAAGTTTAGGTAGATATAATACCACAGACTGAGCGTTTCAGTCACAAATGACGTGCGTTGTCTTCAAAAATACTATGGATGAAAATAATAATGAAAATAATTTAATTATTTTAATAATGATTTCTTATGAAAATCGTACATATTTTTAAATACTGTGTTAGTTAATTTGGTTTAAAAAAATATTTACAGTTAGTCTAGCAACAATTTGTTTCATATTTTCATTATAGTCAAATACCGTATTCGGCGGATTAGTACACTGAAGTAGCAATGGGCGGGACACATGTACGGATGGCCGACGGCCGTTAGGGCCGGAAGGCTTTCGAATGGAGGCCATACACCGACAAGCGCAGCGCAGCGTAGGGCGTCCACCCACAAGATGGACAGACGATCTAATAAGGGCCGCAGGTCGACGGTGGATGCAAGCTGCTTTTGACCAGTCCTTTTGGAAAATTAGGGACGAGGCCTTTGTCCAGCAGTGGACGTCCTACATCCTGAGATAATGAATTCTAATATTATAAATGCGAAAGTGATGTTTTTTTATTACGCTTTTCACCTTAACTATTCAATGGATCATCATTATCTACTAAATATGACGTTATCGAGGATACAGAAGGACATAGAGTACCTTGCATCCAGAAAAAGAAGTACCTACTGTTCCCGAGGAATCGTCTAAAAATTAATATAAAAAAATTCAAGGACTCACAAAAATATAATTATAAGTAATAAAGATTGAACAAGTGTTCAAAAAAAGCCCTATTTTCAGTTAATAAAATTATAAAAAAAGCCTTTTTGATATTTTGTGAAAAGGTTGACATTTGATAGTAAGTTGGCAACATTAGCTAATTAACACAAAAACGCCTAGACGTTTTTTTATAATTTATGGTTTTTATGTTGTATATTTATTTAGCTCTTTGTACTAGTGGTATGTACCCTTTTAAACCCTTAGAAAAACACAGTATGAACAAATAATTATAAACAAACAAATATATGAACAAGTAAGAAGAGGAAAAGGAACCCTGACTCAGTATACAGTTGTGGTGCGGACCACAACACTGATATTCTGCCAGGGACCAGAAATTCAGAGAAAAAGAAAACAAAAAAACATTTACGCGGGACAATTCATAATACGATTACAATCCATGGCTGAAATTATTGCAAATTTTCTTAAAAACTTTTGAAGGCTTTCACTAGCGAGTTATCTATATGGCAACGTCACTGTAAATATACAATAGCACACGAGAATGTACAAAAAATGGACCGGCCGCCCCCATAAACTGTCTCGTCTAAGCGTTTCTCTGCACATCCATCAATGATGAGCGAAGTCGTTTTTTAAAGCATCCCAGAGATGTAAGATCGCGTAGCGGGGGCGGAAGATTATTCCAACATTTCGAGGCACGGTAACGAAAACAGCCTCTGAAGAAAGCGGAACGGAACCTGGGAATGGACAAAGGGTGAATAGATTTGCAAGCCCTATAGCGAATGTTAGACTGTTCCCAGGTAAGTTTGTCAAATAGATACTTGGGCGTACCAGACTTGATCGTACCAAAGACAAACGCAGAATAATGCAACCGCATACGGGCATCCATTTTCATAATATTAGCGTCGTTAAGATACGGCGTGACGTGTGTCCTAAGTGGTATGGGGAAACAGAACCGAGCACAAGCATTTTGAATTCTCTGAATCAAGCGCTTCGATCTCTTCAAAATACAGGGACCATAAACGGTTATACAATAATTTAATTTGGAGAGAACAAGGGTTTCACACAGCAAAATTCGTGTTTCCACAGAGATGAACTTACAAATTGTGTATAGTACTGTTCGGGACAGCCTACAGTTCGTGTGAAAAGTGATTAGTGATTGTGCAGTGTTCATACGTACAGTGTTCGCATAGAAATGGGCCAACGTGGTGAAATGTTGGCCCATATATACGTATGAACAAACAAAGACAACAATAGAAAGTGATAGGGACAGAAAATACTGTAAATACTGTTATTGCACAACATTTAATATAATTTCATAATATTGCACAACTTGCGCAATCGTGTCAACACCCATTGTTATTGGCGCATTTGTCTCGGCGCAGGGCACGATTGTCGCTAGTTGAACCTGTATAAATTGTATTATAAATCGACCACTTTTCTAATAAAATCGTCTTCGCTTCACCGCATTGACCTATGTGACTATTTATTTATTTATTTATTTATTTATTTATTGATATTTGGAGAATCAACAGTTAGACAAAGACAAAGTAAAAATTAAAAACTAAAAACATATAACCAATTAAAGATTCTCACCCATAGAAACAAACTATATCTAAAACAAACAGTACAGCGTTCATAAAAATACAATAAAAACAATAAAACTTAAAAATAAAATGACAATTTGCAAAGGAAGAGCAACGCTAGGATCAGGAAGACAAAACCAGACTAGTCATCAAAAAATCTTCGCGCCAATAAACTCCTCGCCGACACCACGCTAGTGTTGAATAAATCAAGATTTAGTTCGCTTTCATTGCTTAAAATATTGAACATGTTGCTCGCACGCCAAATAAAAGTATTCCGTCTGTAATTAGTTGATGCTAACGGCATATAAATCAAATTATTAAATCTAAGACTTATAGCCGGGACTCTTAGACAGATTTGAGATAAAAGATCTGGACAATCAATTAGACCCGATGCAATTTTAAGTAGAAATATTAAGTCGGCTATTGAACGACGGTTTTCAAGGGGTAGTAAATGGTGTTTCTTACAAAGGCTGAGATAAAACTCTGAATCATACCGATCACCTGTTCTGTAACATAAATAGCGAATGAATTTTTTTTGAATTCTTTCAATGCGATTGATATACATAGCATATCTAGGGTTCCAGACCTGTGATGCATATTCCAAATTGCTTCGAACATACGTACAATACAGAATTTTGAATGTTTTGACATTAGTAAATTCCTTGGAGCTGCGCATCACAAATCCAAGAGCCCTTGATGCTTTGGATACAATGAAGTTAATATGATCATCGAATAATAATTTTGAATCATGCAGCACACCCAAATCCCTCACAGTATTGTCCCTTATCAGGGTGTTACCTTTTATAGAATAATCGTAAGTTATAATGTTACGTTTACGAGTGAAAGTAACAACACTGCATTTAGATGTATTAAGGTCTAACTGATTGATGCTACAATAGGCTTCAAGTCTCCGGAGATCAGTCTGTAAGGCGTCTGCTGCATTTTTAGATGGGATAGCTGCAAATATTTTCATGTCGTCAGCAAAACAAAGTAATTGGGAGCTTTGAAAACAGGGATCCATATCACTTACATAAATTACGAAAAGAAGGGGACCAAGCAGGGAACCCTGCGGTACCCCGCTCGGAACAGGAACCCAACCAGAAATGTAGTTATTAATAACAACAGCTTGAGAACGGTTCTCGATGTAAGAAGAGAACCATCTCAGCAAATCACCACTAATACCAACGTTTGCGAGTTTAATAAGTAGCAAACCATGCGGAATCCTATCGAAAGCCTTACTGTAGTCAGTATAGATAACATCGGTCTGCAGACCCCGATCCATGGCATCTGTCAAAAAGTTATTAAATAATACAAGGTTGGATACAGTTGACCTTCCCTTAAGAAAACCATGTTGGAATGGGCTGAAAGAGTGTTTGAGTGCAGAATATACCTGATTGAAAACCACTTTTTCAAATACCTTAGATATAATACACAATTTGGATATTGGCCTGTAATTAACTACTTCAGTCTTTGGACCCTTCTTATGAACGGGTGTGATATAAGCCTGCTTCCATACACTAGGAACAATTCCTTCGTGTAAAGATTTTTTAAAAAGTATGGCAATAGGTACTGCTACAGTTTCATAGCAATTGATAAGGAAAGAAGCAGGCAAATGGTCGGGGCCCGCAGACTTTGATGGGTCCAGTTTTTGAAGCAATTTAGATACTGTCTGAACATCGACGAAAATAGAAGAAATGTTAGAAGCAGTTATAATATTAGATGGAAAATTATAGTCTGAGTTAGAAGTGGTCTGAGCAAGAAATGTAGAAGCAAAATAGGATGAGAAAGCATTGCTTATAGTCTCCCCAGTATTAACAGTAGTGTTATTGTATTGTAAGGAACTTGGTACTGCATTAGATTTCATCTTTGATTTATTATAGGACCAGAAGTATTTAGGGTTCTTTTCAATAGATTTCTCAATTAAAGTTATATAATTAGCATAGCATGCACCCTCTAAATATTTAACTCGGTCACGTAACACCTTGTAGGATACAAGGACTTTGTCTTGGAACCTCACAAACTCTCCTCGGTCTGACCCACCGATCGGCTAGATCAGCGACGCTTCTTCACGGGAGCGTTGCCCACTAGCGCGGTACACAGCCGTACCGTAAACCAATGTACGGGAGCTTACAGGCCCGTACATTTATGGTCCAATCGAGCCGGATATAGCCGATTGTATAGCGCTGTTGGTCAGTCGAGGAGAGTGCCTTGGCAATGCCGGTGACACGTAGCACCACCGCTCGGGATGACGAGAGGCCTACAACCTCCGCGTCCACCGTTCGGGACGCCGCGAGGCCTACAACTTCCGCGTCCACCGTTCGCGACGCTGCCGCGTCAATCGTTCGCGACGCCGCGTCAACTGTTCGAGACGCCGCGTCGACACTTCGGGACGGCGAGAGGCTAACTACCTCCACGTCCACCCCCGCGGCCATGCATGCCAGTTCCACGGACACATGGTCAGCGGGGACATCGGCCGTAACGGCAACATCAACGTCAGCATCCGCGACGTTGACTTCGGTACCGGCGGGAGAAGACGCAAGTCAGATCGGCGTGAAGCGTCACCCGTCCGGTACACACGGCACAGAGGCCGTGCATCGTTCGGACGTGCGCTCAAGCAAAAGAGGCACGTCACACTCGTCTAAAAGAAAGACGAAATTAGCGAAAGCTAAAATAGAGCTGTTAAAGCTACAGATCGAGCTTGCCGCCGCCCAGATAGAGGCAATCGAAGAATCTGACGCCGACACCATCGACGACAACACCGTCGAAGACCTCGAAATCACGAAGGAGAGGGTCGACACATGGGTCAATAGTCAAGCGCTCAGCGCGACTGGTGCGCCACCCCCCATAGTTCGAGAAGTCTGCATAGCGCAGACTCACCAGGCGTCACCGACCACGCCGACTCCTTTCCCCGTGCAACAAATGGAAGATCGGCAAGATAACGGTAAGCCCGAAACAGATCGCATAGTGCCCGCTGTAGCGCCCGTTAGCCAAAGTATCGGGCTAACGGAATTGGCTGCAGCGATAACTTTGGCCGCCAAAACAGGCCATCAAACGGCTCCGCGTTACTTCACGGAGCTACCATCGTATAGCGGGTCGCATCAGGAATGGCTGTCATTCAAAGCGGCCTACGAAGAATCGCACAAAAATCACAGTGAAAGTGAAAACATAGCTCGCTTAAGAAGAAGCCTTAAAGGAAAAGCCAAAGAGGCAGTCGAAAGCCTCCTCATATACAACGTAGAAACAAGTAAGATTTTGAAAACGTTAGAAAACCGGTTCGGCCGACCGGATTCTATCGCCATAACGGAACTGGAGCGGTTGAGGGCACTTCCGCGGCTAACAGACTCGCCGCGTGATATATGTGTGTTCGCCACTCGAGTCACCAACACCGTCGCAACATTACAAGCTTTAGAAAAATCGTACTACTTATTCAATCCGGAAATCACCAGAACAACAATAGAGAAACTCCCTTCAGGACTTCGTTACAGGTGGTTCGAGTACGTAAGTAAACAACCAAAAGAGCAACCCGATTTGTTGAAACTTTCACGATTCTTCGAGATCGAGGCGGAACTCTGCAGCTCGTACGCACAGCCAGAGTTCACGCCGCCTATAGAAACGAGTTACGCACCCAGGCGAACTCAGAAGACCTATTCCGCAACGGAAAATCAACATCGAAAAGTGTCTGCCTGTCCGGTATGTGCCAATACCGGACACAAAACAGAAAAGTGTTCGAAGTTCATAGAAGCAGACACTAGGACACGTTGGAACATCGCAAAGGACAAACGATTGTGTTTCAAGTGTCTACATTACAAAAATAGAACACACAAGTGTAAAATATCGAATTGTAATGAAAACAATTGTTCGCGTTCGCACCATCAACTGCTCCACTTCGAAGAAAAGGTACGTGCTAGTGAAAAGTTCGAAGTTGTCGCTTCCGCCTGGCAACCAAAGGAGACACATTCATTTCTGAAATTTGTGCCCGTTCGAGTCTCCGGTTCACAAGGAAGCGTCAACACCTACGCACTACTCGACGACGGTTCAACGGTAACCCTCATCGATAATAGTTTGGCGCAACAAATAGGCGCGAAAGGGCCCGTTGATCCGCTCCACATAGAAGCAATCGCAAATACCGAAGTGGACGCAAATCGGTCACGTCGTGTAAAAATAACGTTACACGGCGCGACAAACCACCGCACCATTCGAGCACGCACCATGAACAATCTACAGCTCTCTGCGCAAACAGTATCGGAGCGAGACCTGTCAGACTGTCCACACCTCAAGAACATTAAACAACATCTACAATATCCACGTGTCCGACCGAAACTTCTCATCGGTCAAGACAACTGGGACTTATTGCTCGCCACACAGATCAGGAGAGGACAGCGACATCAGCCGGTCGCGTCTCTAACACCGCTCGGATGGGTGCTACATGGAACACAGACACGCCTACTAGGGCGCCGTGTGGACTCTATCAATCACCTCACCAATCGTACCGAAGACAGTATGGACGAACAGTTGAAACAGTATTTCTCTTTGGAGTCGCTGATGATCACTCCAAAGAGACCGTCCAACGACATCGAAGAAAGGGCCGTCAAGACGCTTGTCGAACATACTCGACGAAATAGTGACGGGCGCTACGAAACATCGTTGCTGTGGAAATCGGACGATTTTCAGATGCCCGTCAACTACGACAACGCGCTCAGACGACTCCACCATACTGAAAAGAGGATAGATAGAGATCCTAAACTTCGAGATCGCTATGAGCAGCAGATGAACGCTCTCATAGAAAAGGGATACGCCGAACGAGCGCCTCCCCATCGTACGCCGGGAAAAACGTGGTACCTGCCACACTTTCCCGTGCTGAACCCCACCAAACCAGGAAAGGTCCGCATAGTACACGACGCAGCAGCTAAGACGATGGGACATTCGCTCAACGACTACCTGCTCACCGGACCTGACCTCATTCTGTCGTTACCCGGGGTACTCATGAGGTTACGACAACATCGAATCGCCGTGTCATCCGATATAGCCGAAATGTTCATGCAAGTGAAAGTTCGACCGCAGGATAGAGATGCGCTTCGGTACCTATGGAGAGGCAGAAAGCGAGGTAAAGATCCTCCAATAGAGTATAGGATGACCTCTCTCATATTCGGAGCGACATCGTCACCTGCAACGGCTATATACGTGAAGAACAGAAATGCCGAAAGATACAAAACAACGTATCCGGAGGCATACACGGCGATTGTTCGAAATCATTACGTTGATGATTACCTCCAGAGCTTCAAAACAGAAGAAGAAGCTATACAGACAGCCCTTCGAGTACAACAAATTAATCGGGAGGCCCACTACGAGTTGCGACAGTGGACATCCAATTCGAAGAAAGTACTCGAAGCGTTCAATGAAAACTCCGAACCAATCGATAAAAGGAGTATAGATCTCGACAATAGTTCAAACATAGAGCGTCTCTTGGGAGTCATATGGAGGCCTGCAACCGACGAACTTACATTTGATCTCAACATGGCTCGACTACCCCCTGGCGCCATCCTAAACACTCAACCGACGAAGAGGGAGACTTTGAAAATTATAATGTCTCTCTTCGATCCGCTTGGACTCGCATCGCCTGTCACCACAAGAGCCAAGCAGATATTTCAGGAGTTATGGCGCAGAGGAACAGATTGGGATCAAAAAATAGATGCAGACCTCGCTAGCCAATGGACAGTATGGCTAGAACATCTGAAAAGACTCCGCGATGTCAACATACCTCGCTGTTACCCGAACTATAGTGACGCCGCCACAATCGAGTTACACGTGTTCGTGGATGCGAGCGAAACAGCATACGCCGCAGCCCTATACTGGCGCATCATCAGGCCAGACGGACAAGTGTCGTTGGCGTTTGTAACAGCGAAGGCGCGAGTCTCACCTCTCAAGCTGACGTCCATCCCGCGTCTCGAGCTGCTTGCCGCAGTAATGGGGAGCAGGATGGCAACTACAGTCATCGAAGAGCACGATAGAAGGCCAGACAAGAAGATCTTCTGGACCGACAGCAAGACCGTGCTCACCTGGCTGCAAATAGGCGCGAGGTCTTACAAACCATTCGTCGCGCATCGTATAGCAGCAATAGAGGAAAACAGTAAAATCGGCGAGTGGCGTTGGGTGCCTACCAAATTGAACGTTGCGGACGATGCAACCAGAGACGTACCCAACGACTTCAACTCGCAACATAGGTGGTTCAACGGGCCTAGTTTCCTTCTGGAAAATCCTGATCGATGGCCACAGGAAAAAGTTGCAACCACCTCACCGACCGGCGAAGAAAAAGTACACGTGACTGTTGTAAAAGAACAATCGAAATTGGAGCAGTGCATCCCGAATAGCAACAGATTTTCGAAATGGGAAAAGCTCGTTCGAAGCACGGCACGTGTGCTACATTTCATTCGACTTTGCCGAAGAAAAAGGGATCACGTAAACTACAAGAGAACACAGAAACGCACAGAGAAAGACCCGTTGTGGCGGGAACATAAAATTAAGCAGAAACCGACACATCCGAAAATCACACAACCCCAACAGTCTGAGAAGAACTACTTACCAATCCCCACAGACCTTCTGCACGAAGCAGAATTACTCCTCATTAGAAACAGCCAACAAAAGACTTTCTCAGAAGATTTACGTGATCTCCGAAACAACAGAAACATAGCAGCGCAGAGCCGACTGCGCCACCTAGCTGTGAAGATCGAAAATGGCATAATCCAGTTAGTACCACGTATCGGCGCTGCATGTGACGTCACCGATCGACAGAAGAGCCCTGCAGTACTCGATGGGAACGAGTACGTGTGCAGGCTCTACATAGAGTACGTCCATAGGCAGTTGCATCATGCAGGCGTCGAAACCACAATAAACGAATGTCGACAGTACTACTGGATCCTTCGGCTACGTCCGGTAACGCGTATGATCGTTCACAGATGTCTCCACTGTAGGATTCGAAGATCGCTGCCACCAGTGCCACCTACAGGGGACCTACCACCGTGCCGGCTAGCACACCATCGACGTGCGTTCACCTACACCGGGCTCGACTACTTCGGGCCGCTCGCAGTGACGGTGGGACGCACAACACAGAAGAGATACGTCGCGTTGTTCACGTGTTTAACGACACGCGCCGTACACCTCGAAATCGCAGCTTCGCTGACTACAGACTCGGCCGTGATGGCGTTGCGACGCATGATAGCGCGTCGCGGGTGTCCCATAGAAATATGGTCGGACAACGGCACCAACCTACACGGCGCCGAACGAGAACTTCGGCAACAAACAGATCGGCTTCTTCAAGAAGAGGCAAACAAGAAGAGGATCAATTGGCGCTTCATCCCTCCCGGTGCCCCTTTCATGGGTGGGGCCTGGGAGCGCCTCGTTCGCAGCGTCAAGACATCCCTTAACAACGTGCTACATGAGCGGCGCCCCACAGAAGAGGTACTCGGCACATTGATCGCCGAGGTCGAGTACACCGTCAACAGCCGGCCGCTCACACACGTCTCGGTTGATCCGGACGATCCCGAGGCGCTCACGCCTAACCACTTCCTGCTGATGGGATCGGGCCGTGATCAACACCTCGGCGTCTTCAACGAGGAAGACACCATCGGGCGCACGCACTGGCGCGCCTCACAACGTCTCGCCGACTTGTTTTGGCAACGCTGGCTCAGGGAATACCTTCCTGAGCTTCAGCACCGGCGGGAGCCCCAAGGAAGAGGGCGGCAAGTCACCATCGGAGACGTTGTGCTCATCGTAGACAACACCCTTCCTCGCAACACATGGCCGCGAGGAAGGGTCATCGCGGCTTATCCTGGACCCGACGGCGCTGTGAGGACAGTCGACGTCGCTACCGCGGCAGGGACTCTTCGCCGACCGGCTAAGAAGCTGGTCATCCTGCCAACGGAGCCGGCTGCCCTCCAGCACACAGAAGATGCGTCGACCTGAGGACGGCGCATCGGCGGGAGAATGTTCGGGACAGCCTACAGTTCGTGTGAAAAGTGATTAGTGATTGTGCAGTGTTCATACGTACAGTGTTCGCATAGAAATGGGCCAACGTGGTGAAATGTTGGCCCATATATACGTATGAACAAACAAAGACAACAATAGAAAGTGATAGGGACAGAAAATACTGTAAATACTGTTATTGCACAACATTTAATATAATTTCATAATATTGCACAACTTGCGCAATCGTGTCAACACCCATTGTTATTGGCGCATTTGTCTCGGCGCAGGGCACGATTGTCGCTAGTTGAACCTGTATAAATTGTATTATAAATCGACCACTTTTCTAATAAAATCGTCTTCGCTTCACCGCATTGACCTATGTGACTAGTACGGACTTTGTCTTGGAACCTCACAAACTCTCCTCGGTCTGACCCACCGATCGGCTAGATCAGCGACGCTTCTTCACGGGAGCGTTGCCCACTAGCGCGGTACACAGCCGTACCGTAAACCAATGTACGGGAGCTTACAGGCCCGTACAGTACTTTTAATCTGTAAAAACACGCTCGAGTAACATGTGCAATGTGGCTTTCGAAATGCAGTTCACCATCCATCACTAGTCCAAGATTGCGCACCTGGTCAACTCGATCCACAGACTCGCCCATGACGCAAACAGAAGGTTTAAGTCTAATCATTGTTTGAATACGCTTAGTGGAGCCCATAATTAAGAATTTAGACTTGGAGGGATTTAAAACCAAACAGTTACTTGTAGACCAGTTGGCGACATTGATCAGGTCCGAATTGAGATCCTTGAGCGCAATCCAAATTATTCGTGTCACAGGGAACGTACAACTGCAGATCATCAGCATATAGATGATAATTACAGTGTTTAATATGCTTCACAATGTCAGATGTGTAAAGTATAAATAAAAGTGGTCCAAGAATTGATCCCTGAGGAACACCCCGAACCACAGATTTATGCGTTGATCTAATTCGTTCCTTACTGTGCCCCCATAGTTCAACAAATTGTTTACGATCACTCAGGTAGCTTGAAAACCAATTGACAGTTTGTTCAGAGAAGCCATAAAATTTTAATTTAGCTAGAAGAAGTTGAATGTTGATGGAATCAAAAGCTCTGGAGAAATCAAGCAAGACCAGTAAGGTAGTCATTCCAGAGTCCCGATACGAAATTATATCATCGATGACGTCCAGAAGAGCACTGGCAGTACTGTGACCCTTTCTAAAACCTGATTGTTTAATGGGAAGGATGTTATTAGATTCTAAATACGTGTACATCTGGTCGTAGACAACTTTTTCCAAAATTTTTGAGATATAAGAAAGTAAGCTAATTGGACGGAGTTCCTTTACAGAACTCGGGCAAGGTTTTTTAGGAATCGGTTTTATCAACGCAGTTTTCCACAACAAGGGAAATGAGGAAGTGGATATAGATTTATTAAAAATATTGGTAAATGTCTTTAGAGTGTGGGGAAGGGTTAAAATAATCATGTCTCTCGATATTCCATCCGCACCGCTAGCGTTAGATTTTATTTTTAGAATAGCCTTCGCCACCGTGGCCTCGTTTACAGGCGTTAACTCAAAAGTTGAAGAATTAAAACTATTATTAAGATATGTGCTAAGTTGGACATCTGAGACGTCATTACTTCCAGGTACATCAAGAAAGCATTCATTAATTACTTCAGGGTCATTGAATTGTTCAGGCAGTTCACCGTTGTTACTAAAGTCAGGGAGAACAGATTGCTTGAGATTTCTCCAAAGCAGTTTAGAGTTACAGAGATTTCGATCAATATTAAATTGGAAATAAGCACGTTTTTCCGAGTAAATGCTGCAGTTTACCAAACGCTTGCATTTTGTATGACCGTTTCAGCGATTGCTTTCTAAGACCGTCATTTATACATTTTCTGTATTTATAGTAAGCCTCATTACGCAATCTAATCATATAACGGATATTGTCGGTAAGCCACGGTTTAGGAGAGTCAGTAATTGGACCCCAAATGAATTGAATTGATTTGGGGATTTATTACATCGGATTAAAGTCGAGGGTATTCAATCAGAGTTACGAGAACCTCTTCCTGAACCCTTGCAAAATTCTGTACTAATCTTTGGTCATGTTCATTGGACTTGGATAGCAAAATCCATTTGCAGCAAAACGATAAACAAAATTATGTTTTTATCTACTGGGAGACCAAGAATTGAAAGATGACTAGATGTGGATACTCTAAGAACATAGAGTAAGTAGAATCTAGAGGTGGAAGGTATACGTTGATCATCAATTTATTTTCAATTCGGCTGGAAAAAAAACTGACTTTATGAGCATGCATATTTTATTGAATGTTCTAATAGAACATGCATCTCTTTATTTCCAAATATTATTTATACTCTGACAGGCTTATATTTATAAATGTTTTTATATTGTTTTATAATTGCTTTTCACATTTTTGACAAGCCTAAAACAGCTCCCAAGTAGCACACAAGAGTTATAACAGCTGCTGAAACGGTATTTTTAACGGCTTAGCCTGCATAAGTAGCCTGCATTAGCGCTACAGTAGCGATAGAGAACTCTCCATCGCTTCTATACCCCCGAAAAGGGCCCACTTTATACAGGCTTCAGTGTTACAGTAGCGATATAAGTGGTAGTAAAGAGTTTGTAGAGCGATACAAAGGTGCTTAAAAGGCTATTGTAGCAGCTAAAAGAGGTACAAGAAGTACTTATTCCACGTTATAGAGTTTGTACATGTTTGCGACGCGACTGTAACTCTACAATAACTCTTAAAATTATTTTTTGTAGAATTTGGTACAGAAGTGTACCTGACAAACGTTTTAAACAACGAATCAAAGTGTTATAGTGTATTAATTTCTCATCAGTGTAAATTATAAGTACAAATATAATGTTTTTTTTACTTTTATACATGAAAATATTTTACGCGCTCGCGAAACTCTAGAATTTGTGGTAATTTATCTTATCCAGTTGCAATGAAATTTTTAGGTTATATTGTAATTTTGTTCCAAATGTAATTGTAATTGGAATTGGGAGTTGTGGTAACCTTATTTAATAATAAAATGCTAAATTAATATATATATTTTTTAATTATAACATTTATGATAAGGAAGTGAGTGATTTTCAAATTGGGTAATTTATTTATGAAACACTGTAATGGCGTCTTGTTATACTGCCTTTAGGCGTTTATTAAATCCATTGTACAGGCTTTAGAGGTAGTATTGAGCTATTAATATCTATTTTAGAGTTTTGAGTTTTATAACTCTGCTGTGCAGCTAACTGATCCAACGCCTACATAAGAACTCTATACCACACCTTTATATCTCCAAAGCCTTTTATATTCACTACTAAACGTCTACTGTACCACCTTGAAATACATATAAGAGATATTAGTACTTCTGTTACACAGGTTGAGGAATATACAAACTCTCTTAAACAGCTTTTATAATAGCAATTAAGCAGTAGAGCGCCTGCTTATATTACTTGTGTGCTAGTTGGCTACTATTAGGATATTTCCTTAGAATGAATGTAAACCCGATTCCCTTTTATTAATATGTACTATCTATAAACTTATCCTGGGGATGCCAACTACTACAACCCCAGGAAATGCAACCCTCGTATGCATAAAATTGTAATCCGCTTTGATCTCCTGTTAATTCCGTCGATCCTGGTAAACGACGTCAGAAACAATGGGATGTAGGCGGCGCCCTAGGCAGGCAGATGCTAGGAACACCCTTTGGGCGGTTTCTAAATTATCTCCAAACCCCAAACAGTGCTTACGTTGAATCATATTGGATACAGCCATTTTAATAATTTTAGTATGGAGAATGAAGATAATTTAAGTTGCAATCAATGTAGTTTAAGTAGTGACTTTTATTTAAACCAAATTTTGGCAACTTGTAAACCTTTAAAAAAAATTAAGTAGTAAAAAATGACTGGTGATTTTTATCCCTTTTTGGCGTTAATTTCCGTTAATCACTCACTCTTAACTTATAAAAGTTTAATTTACGTTTTTTATACGCCACACACACACACACAATTTTCTCTCAAAGTTTCGATTATAATTAACCACACACATCCACTTAATTTAAATGTAGACAGAATCCGTTCGTTAGCACACATTAATATCTCGTACACACGGAGCGAGATAATAGAAGTATGGAGCCAACATGTGCGACATAGACCCATGTGAGTTTTTAGAGTCACACATGTACCAGGAGTGTAGAGCTATTAAGGAGTTGAACCCACATATGCACATATGCGTCACGTGTGTGAGAGTGACGACTAGGGTTCGTACGAAATGGTAGAGGCAAGTCAAATTAAATGAATAAAATCGCTAATAATATTTTACAATAATAATTTTTAAAACAACGGGTCGATGCTATACCGCTTATTTTAGCTAATCTATGCTAAACTAAGCGGTAAAGAAGCTTTAGTGGAAAATTATGGGGGAGGCTTTATGTTTAGCAGTGAACGTCCTATGACAGATATGATGATGAATGATAATGGATAAATTAAGTCTTGGTTAGCATTATAATAATATAATGGACGTGTGTATGTGTTTGTGCTATTTTTTCATTTAATTCACATAACATTCTTATCATAACTAAATATTTATTTAATAAATGCATCTTACAAAAAATGTTTACATATTATATATATCTAATATCTAGCTTATAATATAATTTCCGATGCAATGTTTTTGGTGGAAATGCTGGTAAATTTATATCGGCTATGCTCCGTTGTCACGAAATCCGGTTTATTAATAATAATAGGACGTCGCATAATAATAGGATTTTTTAATAAAAATATGAGATAGATCTCTCTATATTTTATTTAGACCAATATATAAATGCATAGATGCATCATAGAGGTCACTGAATCAAGAGGAAAATTCTGTTTAAATCTTTCAACGTATACATGACGCATGTAACAATTTGAGACACTTTTCTTCTCTTTTATGATAGCCTGTTACCACGAAAAAATTTTGTGCAAGTTGTGTAAAAATTGATTCCGATCCGGGTTTTTTTTTCTCGTGACGCCATCTGAACTTGTAAGTGAGATTGTTAAAGTTTCTTCAAAAAAAAAAAAACAAAAAAACAAGTCTGACTGCAAAAATTTTCATGCCAACATTTCGAGTTAGTTTAAGCAGACTTGAAGGTTTACTTGCAAGTAAGACTCTCATTCTATATGAGAAAGTTTTACTGCCGCACTAAGTCTCGTTTTAATGATTACTTAGCGACTCTTTAGTAAATATTTAAAAATGTTTACTCTCAGAGACAGTTAATGGTTGATTAGTGGTCTTAAGTGACACTTAACTTTAATGACAGCTCAACCCTTACTTATGCTTCTTAAATGGAGAATTTGACATTTCGAAAGTGAGGTAATCTTATTAATAATAATCTATTGTTCGTGGAGTCGTTACATAGGTAGCTAAAATTATTTTAAAAAAAAATTAAATTTAAAAACTAAAATTATATCTTGACAAGATGATAAGAATAATAGATACTTTACGAAAAAAAGTAAAGTATATTACTTCTATGAAAAATTGACAATTAAAATTGACAATGATGTGAAATGTTGCCGTATTTAAAAAATCTTGACTTTTTAATTTATTTAATTATAATTCCGTCTATTATTGTTAATTTTAACTGATAATAATAAGAAAAGACATGTTTAACTGATTTTTATGAAAAACTTATTTTTTTCTATACATAAATTGCTTTGCCGAATGATATCGTGTCATTGAGTTTTTTCTGATGACAACACTGCACGTTATCGATATGCATTTCGATAGAACGCACAGTCATATGCTTACTTAAAGTGGTATTTAACTAATGAACCATTAACTTTCGTCTCTGGGAGCCGCGGCTCATTAACGTATTTAATTGTATTTAGTTAAGTGTCTATTAGTACTAATTTAATGAACGTCTCTGAGTGCGGCAGTTAGTCCCAATTTGATTCTTATATGAAAATGGCTGAAAAGTAGTATCCTATCCTATCGTATGAGTAACGCTAAATTCCATCGCTAGCGTCGCTTCAAATTTATAATTTGGCGATACGAATGTGTAAAGAGAAGAAGGTTTTTCTTTTATAGAAAGAATTGATAAGCATTATTTAATTTATGTTAATGCAAGAAAATTTTATTCAGGCGTCAAGCGTTAAAAATAAACTTTTCTCTTTGAAAAACATCAAGTGGGTGGAAGTGAGGATGACGGGTTCTACTTCACTGGGGTTAATAGTGTTCTGTATAAAAAATAATTAGTGAGGAAGAATTGTGCTTGCCGACCTTGATAAAATTTAAGGATACCTCTGCCAGCCAACATTTATTTATTTATTTCAATATAAAGTAAACTGCGAATGTGGTGTTTCTTAAATATAACAAGAAATTAACTTCTCAATTCCTCACATATTGTCCTTTAGAAAATAAGTTATGTCTGGAATACCTGGGATCTTATTATATAAAGGAACACAAAAAATATATAGTTGTCTTAAACTTTAGGTAGTTTATTCTAAATTTAAAAGTGTTCCTTAATTGGAGGTTATTATAGATTATAAAGAAGCGACAGGACGTAGCCATATATTAAACATCATCATAATCAGCCTATGTCACTCCACTGCTGGATGTAGGCCTCTCCTTAGGCTCGGCCACCACGCACGGTCTTCTGTCCTTCGCATCCGGCCGCTTTCCGCGAAGTTTTTCAGGTCTTCTATCCACCTGGCTACAAGGCGCCCCAATCTGCGCTCTTCTACCCCAGCGGTTATCCCGTAGAGCAAATAACCGATATGTGCCCATCGCCACTTCAACTTGCTAAATTCTCTTGGCTTTGTCGACAAACTTGGTTTTTCAGCGAATTTTAGAATTTCAGATCCACTAAAGCTAAGCTCGCTGAGCGCCTTTAAACTTGTGATTTTCAGTGCTGCTGTCTCGGTCACGTTTAGGCACTATATGTCATTATAGTGTTGAAAGCACAGAATTGTCTTACAGGGGTTGAATTGTACAAGATTCCCAATTTGAGGATAATATTGTCTCAATCGAAGACACAAGCCTGTCACGACTTCCTTCAAGTCAGATAAGCGATATTAGCGCAGCGATATTAACATGATTCCCCAGTGCTGTCATCTGTATAGCAATGAATCCTGTTGATTTCCAACAAAACATTGATTTGCAAAAGAAAGAGTGTGGGGGATAGCAAGCAAAGAGTGTAGATACCTCCTTTCTTCAGGTTAATTATTTATAGAAAAAATGTATAGATAATATTTTGAATCAAATGGCAACATATTTTGTTATCTAGAGTACTTGATATCCAACTACGTAGGTACCGAGTACATATTGGCTTCGATTATATTTTATCTACCGACTCTTTTATATGGGAGTAAATAGAGTTTATCAGATTTGATTAATGGAATTTATTCATTTAATTAATTTATATAATGCTAGCAGCTAATTTATACATCCGCAACTATGTGAAGGAGATAGGTTTGATGAATAATCAAGTTCCACTCCACTCATGACGCTTTCCTTTGTTTGAAGCGAAAAGTCATGGGTATAAAAAATGAGCTGGATGAATTTACTATGATTAAAATTAATGATAGGTGAATAAAAAAACAATTCACTAAAATTTCAGTGTTATTCCAATTAATTTCTTCGCAATCTAGAGCCAATTTTGTGTTGGAATATATCAAAATAAACCTGTCTCACTTTAACAAATAGATTGAGAGTCTTTCTCCTACACACATAGAAACGTTAAGTTTATTACAATAGCTTTTTGTTTCATACAAGAGCCTCATATATTGCCTAAATTTTGTGTTTTAGCGTGATTAGCGTCAGTCTTGTTTTAACTGCGCCCCTTAGTAGAATACGAACACACCTTTCTGCTAAACTAAATCGTGACTAATTAAATAATATCATTCACTACAAATGAAATCTTTCATTAATGCCCATCATTACCCAATATTTTGCATATGACAAGGCAAGACATAACTTAAATCCTACCTAATATTGTAAATGCGAAAGTGAGTTTGTTTATTAGGCTTTAAACGCCTTAAGTACTCAACCGATAATCATCATATTTTGATACACGTTGTCAGGGATACAAAGGGTACTTTTCACGTAGAAAAACTACTGTTCCTGAGGGAGCATATAAAAATAAAAATAAAAAATCTAACATCTGACATATATGTACCTCTCAATAAAGATTGAATACATGTTTTAACTCCTGAGAAAAGGGGCGCAGACGAAGTAGCGGGCAATAGCTAGTAAAACATAGCTCATGTATTGCGCGCTAATAAGATAATGCTCAGTTTTCGTCGGACGACCGAGAATGCTCTTATCTGCAGTATCCCATTGTCCGCTCGCGCTATTACTTAGTTTTCGCTTGGTGTTCTTTCTGAGATTTTTCCTAGGGTAAAAACATGCCGAATATGCCTCACTGCGATACCTCGCGGTCTACACGAAGGTTTACCACGATGTCTACGTGAAAACAAAATATTTTGTTTTTAAGTCGCGGCGGGAAGTAAGCATCGTATCTTATCTTACTTGTGATTGGTCAAATTGACTTGCCTCTCAGTCGACTCCGCAGTCACGAGGGTCACTCGTTTCAACTCGTTTGTTCGTTCGCTCGTTTGTTTGTTAAATATTATATAATTTATTGGATTGTGTGATAAGCGGCATTTATTGAATTGTGTGATAATTTACTGCTCTGTGGGATAAGCGGGACATTAACCGCCACAAAAGATATGGGATATTCACCAATACAGTAGACTATTTAGCAGAAATAAAATCATTTGAATTAGAAATTTCAAAAATTACAAAATCAGTTCATTATTATTGATTTGTTAGCAGAATTTTTAAATGCATATACATATTATACTTACAACACTGACATCATGATTTCTAAGTTACTTTAGAGTGGTTACTTTGAAAGAAAAAAAATGCAAATTAAATTTTAATCTATTGGTTATCTAGCGACGCAAACTGAAATAAATGTTCCCCAACTAATTCCTGATCATTTGTCACTGTTTCGTTCGCAAATAAACGTTTAATGACGTAAGCAAAGCAAAGTATGTACATACGTGCCATTGTTGTTTCTGATATATTAATGTCGTCATAACCAGTCACTATGATCATTCCTATCAGCTGATAAACATTTTTAGATTAACATTATTAGATCCTCTACACTATACAGATCGTTAAAGAGTGAATTAAATAAAGTTCGTCGAACAATAACAAATATACACTGTAACATTCAGTAAGCTCCTTACTGATATTTTTACTTAGTAACATTCAGCTTTCAGTAACCAAAAGAAAAAGAAGTAACAAGATATTGTATATCTTAAATATACGCCTCATTGCTGGTCAGTTTACCGCACTTATTGCTATAACAGCGCTTTAAATGAGTTTCTGTTAAAATCGCACTACGGTTTCTGTTCTGTCGCCTTTCTTAAAATGTGATGTGAATATATGCAATTTGAATGCAGATTAGAAAAAAAATTATTTTCCTAAACTCAAAATGTTGTACAAACTAGAAAGTGCGATTGCGTTTGTAATTTAAGTTACAGTTGCTACTCTTAACTGGGATAGTTTCCTATACCTACTTATAAAAAAATCTGAAGTTAATTTTTTATTTGAATGCACGCATATCTGCAACAATTGAGAAATTCTTTTTCAATTTAATAGCTCAACTCATGAGGAAGGGAGGCTACGATCCTAAGGGTAAAACACGTGATGAAGATGCCTCGCGGTCGCAGTTCGATACATCGATGTTGATACTCGCAATTTCTACATGGATGGCGGTGCGAACATATCAGGACAGACGCACCTGGATGCGGAACTCAGTCGTGTGCTCGTTTCTGTGCTGTATACCTTCAGAAAGACACATTGTCTAATAATGATAGTGATAATGACGATGAATTTATGTCAGGCAACCCAAAATGGTGGCAAAATTTCCACTATGCCATTAAGTGGACTGTCCGCCTGCCTGACTAAATAAATAATAAAGCTTGGTAGTTAATTTGAATTTTGCAAATTAAACATTTATTAGAAAATCGTTCTAAACAAATCGATGCCATTGAATTTCCTAATAGTATTAACCATTAAGAAATTATTAAGGGCTTCACTTGGGCCAATGACATTTACATTAGAACTCGCTGGCGGCGGAGACAATTCAACAGGCCTAGAAATTGTGTTTTTTTGTTTTTGTTTTTACCATTAGAAAAATACGCAAAAAAATATTTTTATACAATTTTTTAAACTGACATTAACTTATTAATAGGTACAGGATTCATATGCGCGCAATAAGCCGTTTTCGAGAGAACTTTTAATAAAAGTCAAATTCTTCTTGTGTTCTAACTTTTTTGTGGAGTTTCTATTACTTTAACGAAAATTCTAATTAATACAATTGGTTCTTCACATGTGTAAGTATAATATATATTTTTTTCAAAGCAATTGTGTTGTCTATTTCTTGTAAAATCTTCATTAAAAAATGAATATTTTTGTCTCCACCTTAAACTCTTTTAAATAGCCAAATTATTAAACTCTGATGCGATCGAATAAAATAAAAGTGTTATCTACCTGTAACTAGAAAAACAAGGTAACAGAGCAAACAAACTTGAAGGTATATACTCTTGTAATACGAATAATCACCAAATACATCATTTGGATGCCCCTAAACTAAGTCCGAAAAGCAGTAGACTTTTATTATAGGACTTTTGCAGCTTTCAAAGTGAAATTCCACGCGCATTAAGGCTCCAAATTTTAAAATATGTATACTGACTTAGTCTTAGTCTTATTACATAAATTTCTTTGTCTTGTTACGTAAGTACGAAGCTAGATAAACAAATTGTGCAGTCTACTCTGTTTTCGAAGCACGTTTTCCGTCCGGCAGTGAGCAGCGCCTCCAGGGACGACATTGTCACTCTGGTATGTCACCGGGTAATCTTGATTTAATTGTCGTGTCCTGTCTGAGCAGTAGACAGGTGTTCAGTAAAACATAATTAAACCGGCTAAAGTAATTGTTTACATATTATACTATATTTGTTGTTTTCAATGTCTTAAATTGGACAATCATCTCTAAAGAGTTCTTTATACAGAGTATAAGTTTTCTTTGTCTGTCTGTATGTATGCGCTAATCTAAGTTGTGAATGGGTTTGTCCCTGTTTATTTTGATGCAAATAGGGACTTCTAAGGAATGTTTGTGTATATAATTCCTGTATTTAATAGGTTTAAATTATTTATAAGTATTTATATTAGTTTATAGAATATATAGATTTATATTTAGATTATATTATTAAACTTGTAAATATATTTAATTAGGTTAGATTTATACATACATTTATTTGTAGACAGAATTAGGATTGTTGGATAATATTGTAAAATAGAAAATTAATATATTTTAAAAGGAATTCCTGAATATTTTGTTTATATTTGTCGAATTATCATGGTTTTTGTTAAAAGTAAAAATAACGGTTAGAAATTGCCATTTTAATTCGCTTGCGCTACCTAAACTGTCTAAAGCCAGGTTTAGATTTCAATAAGTACAGTAGCGAGTTAAGAAATCAGTCAGTTAAGTAATAAGTAGCGAGTAGTAAGTAGCGTTCAAACGTAGGCATCGTAGGTAAGTCAGTAGTCATAAGTTGCCTGAACAAGAAGACGAGTAGTCGCGTCAACGGTTGTTTCACTCGACTCAAAGGGCCTTCAAAGCAGCAATTCATTATTCATTATTTCAGCAAATTCATTATTATTTTTTTAATTCCAGACTATGTCGATCTTTTATTTTCGAAAGAAACCCCGTCGATCCGAAATCAGTTGTTATAATATATCATAAACTCAAAAATTTTAATAATAGCTGCATCTCTAGCCAGTTGTGATGATTATTGCGTTTTGAATTAAACAAACACTAATGTTTGAGGTATTTTTGTACAAATATAAATTTAGTTTTATCAGACCATTTCCGTGGCCGGTGTATGATACTGTACTAAATTAAACTCGCCGGTTCACCCGGTTCACATGCCGGTCAGTTAAGTGGGCGGGGTGCGAGAGATGCGGGAGAGGGGCTAGTTCGCACTGGACTCGCCGAAAAATACGATCGCATTCTATTCAACTCGACTTAATCAACAACTTACTACTTAACTCGGTTTTGGCGTTCAAACGACAATACCAATTTAACTGGCCGATGAAGTAAGTTAACTCGCTACTGTATACTTATTGAAATGTAAACCGGGCATAAGTTGAAATAGTGTAGGATATGACTGTTTTATAATAACAAATATAATATAAAGACAGTGTAGGTATGTCTTGATGGTAGGTGACCATCGTCGCCTATATACTCAAGTAACACCAGAAAGGATGCAAATGTCATGGCTACTCTGAGAGGTAAAAGCAAAGAAGAAAAATGAGGATAGGAAAAATCCATTACTCACTCACTGCAATAAAACAACACTGTTATTTCTCGGTGGTCTTCTTTAAGGATGTGCCAGACGAGCTATTGTATTTATGTTTGCAAAACACATAAAAAAGGTTTTGCAACTTCTTAGTAGTTCCAGTTTGAATGAATTAATTAAAAACAAGTCACTTTCATTAATCAAAAGACCTTTGAGCTCTTGCTAAGATGCTCCTTATTACGAAGACGAATTGCCTATTTTATGACTGCGGAAAGCAATGTACCATTATCATCTCGGCCGTAGAACATCCCCCTGCTGGACAAAGGTCTCCCCCCTAGTCTTTCAAAAGGACCGGTCAGAAGCAGCCTGGATCCACTATTGAACTGCGACCCTTATCAGGTCGTTTGTCCACCTTGTGGGTGGACGTCCTACGCTGCATTTGCCCCTGGTCTCAACTCGAGAACCTTTCGGCCTCAGCGGCCGTCGCCTCTCCTTACTAATAACCCTCTTCATAGCTCGTTGAGTGACGTTGAGCTTTCTTACGAAGCCTATAGTTAGAGACCACGTTTCAGCGTCATATGTCATCACTGGCAACTCACATCGGTCGAATAACTGTTGTTTTAAGGCACTGAAGAATTTTGCACTTGGAGCTTCCCGAACGCTGCCATCCGAACTGGATTCGACCCTGCCTCTACTAACTGCTATAAATGAATGCAGATTTTCTCTTATTCGCGCTATACTTCATTAAGTATTTTTGTAATAATAAAATGGAATAGGAATAATGAATAATAATAAAATAGAATGGAATAGGAAATGGAATAGAATCAATCAGGAATAATGAAACGTCCTCAGTTTGTGACTGAAAAAAATCAGACCAAAGATTATGAAGCAGTGAAGGAAAGAGTTCGAAGAAATCGTCTAGAGTAACAAATATCTTCCTCCAAAAATTAATATAGTACCCAGATGACTCAATGAACATTTTACCTTCTGGTCATAAAACATAACACATAAAAAAGGGCGAAATAATAAAAAAGGGCAAAGATTCACAAGAAGATGGTAAAGCCACCTATCATTTTCGAGTCAGAAATTTTCCTTTTAGAGCGACTCACCACTGAGTCAAAAAAATCGATCCATGCAAGAATGGTTTTAAAGGAGCGTTTCAGATCTCATAAAACTTGAAGATATTCCTGTATTCTAAAAGCCATGATAAATATTATAATATAAAGTCCCTAAAACATGCCATAAGTGTGTTAGTGGCGAATTTTAAAAAGCTTTTAAAAAGCGATTAATTGTGCATAAAATTTGTGAATATTATTATAGTTGAGTATATTAATAAATTTTTTTATATAAAAAAAAATCATTTTTTGAATATAAAGGGTAATAATTAATTTTTTTAATTGTCTAATGATCTAATAATTTCAAATTATGAATATCGTTAAGTTAGTTCGTTAAATATCGAATAAGTTAAGAATTAAATTCGTAACTTTTTTATGACGAAAGTTTTTAAACCCTATTCCACTTGACAATTCACTATTCACTTTAACAATAATGATTTAATTTATTAACTCACCGGTCCACCATAGTCATAACCCAGTTCCAGAGCGACCAGTTGTGCTATTTCTTCACCACCATCCACAACCACTGTCCACTCGTCAAAAAAACTCTTCGCGTGCTCAACGCCATTATGCAACCCATGATAACTATGGCCTCCTGGTACCTGATTATCAAAAAACGTGGGGTAAAACCGGCATAGCGCCAAACTTAGATTTATTAAAAATAAAATATTTTTTAACAATGACATAATTTTAATTTAAATCATGGGTTTTATTTAAGTTTTGATTTTGATTTATTAATTTATAACTAGGCTCAGACAAAAAAGATTGCACTTGACAGGGCCGGTGTCCAAACAAATACTAACAAGTTAACAGAGAGCAACATTTAAAAGCTGTGATTTTCCGGTCGGGTGTATACTTGACTGAAATTCAGCAACGCGTCATCCTCTCACTATTTAACTTAAAACACTTATATTAAATTATCAAGTTAAATTACATCTACTTGGTAACGAAATAATTAATTTTAAAATATTTTATTTTATATGTATTTGGGATACAAGCAACATTTATATTATTAGTGTGTAACTTTTTAGTTTGTAAACCAATTGAAATGAAACAAACACTAAATATTACGGGAAGCTTGCTAAAATACATTGATGAAAACCGCATTCAAATCGGTTAAGCCGTTTTAGAGATTAGCGTGCAGAAACGTACAGACAAACCGACAAAAATTCTAAAAACTATTTTTTTTTGACCTCGGTAACATAAGTACAACGAGTACAAATAGTTTTTTGAAAAAATCTTTAATGTACAGACACGGCTCGTTTACGATTTTATTATATGTACAGAATAGATATTATGTATTATAAAAAATAATACGTATTTTAAAAGCTTATCCAAAGCTATGAATGCATAATAGAAATTAAGATTAAGATTAAAACACAACAATAGTTAGGTAATTATTAAAGAATAAAATATAAATTAAAGAATTAGATACTTAATATTATAAAGCTGAAGAGTTTGTTTGTTTGAACGCGCTAATCTCAGGAACTACTAGTTCGAATTGAAAAATTCTTTTTGTTTTGAATAGTCCATTTATCGAGGAAGGCTATATAACATCACGCTACGATAAATAGTATTATAGTATATAAGCAGTATCCAATACCGCGCGCCCCATGCGCACGCCGTCGCCGTATGGGCCGCAGCGAAGCGTGGCCGAGTTCAGCTAGTAAAATATAAAAACTGAATTAAAATAAACTAAACTTCAGTGTTAATTATAATAAAGTTGCTATTCTGTTTTGTCTGTTAACTTCTTCTAAACCTTCCAACGGGCTTTTGTTACGGTTTTCACTAAAGGAAAAGGCGATAAACGAGAAAGGTTTAGTGCATATAATTTGCAAAAAAAAAGCGAGAGAGCCCGGAGGCAGGTAGTGATCTATACTTAAGAAATGAATATTGCTTAAGTGTTGGCCACATACTTAGATCAGGAATGTACTTCCTGATCTAAGGTCACATAGCTATTTTTTATTTAAAAATAACAAATATTATACATTAAAGTGTGATTTTTTATAATAGTCAGTTATAGCACTAATGTCACATAATATTAGGGAATAGTTACAAGTAGGTTTTTTACTGAAAGGGAACAAATGGATTAAGCTCTTAAGATATTACGTAAATATATTTTATATTCTGAGTTTGTTACGATATTTTACTTTATGTGAAGGTCGTCAGGCAGGCTGAGGGTCCACTTGATGGATTGTGATGGCTATCGCTTATTAACACAAGCAAAGTCATAGGTGCTGCATGTGCTCTGCCTACCTTTGTAGGATAATAGAAAGGGATTAGATGGGGATAGGAAAGTGGGTTCTGGCATCTCGCAATTTTGTGCCATTATTGGAAAATATTACCATTAATGACAACCGTTAAATTTCTGTGACTACAGTGTAAAATCTGATGGCAAAAGCACTGTGATTATTTTTTATATAAACTTATAAGTAGATTGTTTCTGCTTTGTTTTTAAAAAATCATCAATTTTTATCAGTATAAAAACTTCTCACTCATTTAATTCATTTAATTTATCACAAAACACTTTGTCACGTGCGGTGTGAGTTTAAATGCCATGTGGGCGAAACGAACGATTTATTTTCACAAACCAAGATGACTTCCAAAATCACTAAACTTGTCCAATGAAACTGTTAAACTTGCCAAAAGTCGTCAATGATTCCCTTAATGTGTCGCCGGTTCATTGTCGCAGATAACTTCGCAAAAGAACCAAAGAATCGCTTTCGCACGACTAATTCATCTCGCCCGCCTGCTCTCTTAAAACTTGGCGCCAAACGCCTCGATGTATTTCGAATTTACTAGAAAATGTAAATAAAAAAAATGTAATAAGAAAATGTAAAGCTTTTAATAAAATAAATTATAATTATTATAGTACAGTCCTAATTTTAAAATAATAACTAAAATATATTATTAAAAGGAGTCCCTTTAGGCAAGGTTCCGAAGATATTGGCAGCGTTCCCCCTTTGAATAGCTAAACTAATTTTTTGTCCGAGGTAACTGCCAGCTCTTCGGTCTCCTGTGAATTCGACTAAACTTTTTGCTATTTCCTTAAAAAGCCTTATAGCGCTAAGACCCCACGCACCAAGGGTCTCGACACCGAATGGAACAAAATCTTATTCGGAGCCTAGACCCCTGTATTTGCATGCTTTAGCTTTTTCAGCCGCTTCACAAGCCGCACCAGCTCTGTTGTTGGTTCCATGTAGATGGGAAGGGGCCAGCGTGACTGAACAGATTGGATCTTCCATGGAATCAAACTCATACCGTCCGGTCTCTTGCCATCCTCTCTTGCAATACCAGTCGGCTCAAGTAGACTTGGCACGTTGACGGTGGCAAGGGACCGGTGTACGATATCGTTAAGTGCGGCATGTCTCGAGAAGCGGCCTGCACTTTTTTGGCATGACAGTCCATGATGTCCTAGCTTGTCGACATCACTGCCACAGGGACATTTATGAGGAGCGCAGACCGGAACCCCAAGCCGTAGACAGGTTGCGATTCGGAGCGTGTCAGGCTCAAGAAATATTCCTGTATTTGACGAAGGGTACGCGTGAAGCCAGTAGCCGGCCTCGTGTGCACCCACGGCCAAAAGCGTAGCACGTGCCGAACCTGTACTACAACTCAAAAGATTGTCATAAGTCAATTTGCAGTTTATGTCGTCCCAGCTCCCATGTAAATAGAAAATGCAAACCATTCAATCAATATTTATTTGTAACTTTACAACATGCAATAAAAACAAAAATAACAATAACAAATGTGAAAGTTGTTCTTCTCAGCAAATGTTTCTTCTCAGCATTTTCCTGGCATAGTCCAGCCCGGATCTTCCCTACACACACACGCTGCGCCCAGCCATACACCGTGCCTATACTCAGCCAAGCAATAATTAATTAAATAAATAGTTGTCAATATGCAATTGGTTACACCAATATTATCAACATAACATTAAAAATTATAAAGTTCCTTGCTGCGTTTTTTCATGCAAAGCTTTATTTTTGTCGCCTAATTTGACTCGTTAGAGTAAAATTAAAACTCAGATAAAAATACAGAGCTTAATAGACTATATTTAAAAAAGTTTGAATCAGGCAGATTTATAAAAAAAATATATTTTCGAGAAGAGAAATAGTAAATTACTAGCAAAAAAAGTTTTCTCATCGCAATAATAGAAATTTTCAGCAATAACATTTTTTTTAATGAGTTGTGGGTTTCCGGGATGATGGCCCAGGTCTGTTGGAAATTCTTCCATGGAAGAATTGGGCTGGGCCATCATCCCGGAAACCCACAACTCATATGGATACCGGCCGAGAAAACCTACATTCTACTATTTTTTTTAATGTTAAGGTCGGCAGACAGGCTGACGAAACCTGCTGCAAGTGCGCTGCCGACTGCAGTAGGATTAAGGATAAGATATTAGGAATGGATAGGGAAATGGGCTCTGGCATCCCTTACTCACTCATTATTTTTTAAGCTTATTACCTAATTAACTTAAGTTCTATCTAAAGTTTTAATCGGCTACTTTTATTTATTTTTTCATATTTTACACAATATTTAAGAAAACCTTCAATCTCCAAGAAGCTACAAAAATTTGTTGTGCAATATTATACCTTAATCCATTTATATTATTGTAGCTTCAGAGCTACAATAATATATTTTCTAGTGCAAATCTGGACATTCATTTCGATCGTTTAAATAGTCACAAGAAGAAGATTCTCGCTACCATATCGTCACACACATGACATGACTGATCTTTTGCCTTTGATTGTTAGAATTTTTTGACATTTGACTTTTTTTATTTTTTATATGGAGACATTTATATTGTCGTTACTGATTCCAACTTTTTATTTTGTATTTTCGTTATAGTTTGACTTGATCATATTTGTTGTAAAATTTATATTGACCAAAGAAATTGTGTATCGTATCCTATTATTAATTGTAATAATTTCTGTTAAAATTCCTTTATTTTTCCATATAAGTTCAATATAAGTTTCCAATATAAGTTTGATATATAAGTTAATATGAGATATAATAATATAAGATAATAATATAGGTTTGTACACAAAACAGAAACGACGAGTTCAGCTTTAATTGACTTGCACACTGGACCATTAATGTTGAATATTAATGCTAATAAACGCTAAGTGTGCTAAGCTGTTGCTGAAGTAAATAAATAAATAGGCAAAAAATGGCACGATCTAATTTTTGTCACTGTCTTTAGATTGAATAGGAGCGAAGAGGTTGGTCTTAGAATTTATAAAAAACATACATTCAAACAAAGGCGGCGGCGGCGCCGCCGGCTAGGCGTGGGCGATGGAGCCATCGCCTACGGCCGACGGCCTCGCAGTTCGAGGGACCTCGCGCCCTTAAAAGCCGTGAGCGGTTTTAAGTAAGGCAGTAATTGTTGTGCCAAGTCTCAAGAAGCTGTAATGAACAATGCCGAAACAGGTCCATCATACCAAACACTCACAAGCAGCTTGAGTCGATTTGCGTTTGGGACATGGTTAGCTATATTATAAAAATAATTTGAATTTGGAATTCTAAGTAGAATTTACATAATAATATCTTCTTATATATAAAAATGAATCCCCATTTCCCTTGGTCACGGCACGGCATCACGCGTGAACGGGTAGGCCGATTTTAATTCGGTTTTCACTAATGGAAAGAGGCATAAACGGGAATGTTCTTATCTATATAAAAATTGTACCTGGGGCGAAGCCGGGGGCGGGTCGCTAGTTACCTAATAAAATTATCATTCATTAATTTATATATCGGGAGAAAATGAGAATCTAGATCAGCAAAAAAAAAAAAAAAAAAGATAAGTTGAAAGAGCTGCATCAAACGAGGCTTTAAGTTCAGGATGTGATGAAATTTCTCAATAAAACTGTATCTGGTAGTACAGAATCATCTGAACCGATTTCTTCGACTTCTGAAAAACAAAGAGCCACGTCCGAGATTTAACTTAATATGGGAAGTACCAGACGTACTGATTACCAATATCGAACGACAGTCAGAAAAAGAGGTAGATTCAAACTTTAGCCATTTTGAAATTTCAAAATTACAATTATTAAAAAAATATTAAAGAAATATTATGGGTCAGGAAAGACTCTTTGACATTTTTGTCTATTGTAACAGATATTTTATGATTATTTTTTATGAATTTATTTTATGAAATCCGTGTTCTTGCGCCATCAGATGGCCTCGCGAAATGTACCTTGCCCACGTCCATCTAGCGTCTTGCCCCGCCAATTATTCAAAGTTCAGTAAATACATACATATATTTTGGTGTCAAGATTGCAATCTCTCCTTGTAGAAGTTTTCTGTAAGCATGGTCTCTATTTTACTTGTGTTTTTTTTTTAAAGTAAAGGTCCTAATGGCTAATGGTTCATTTGATTCGGTTCTACCTAGCTACGGTCCCTTATTGACACAAGTAACACGGGTTTGCAAGTGCACCACCGACGTTGACAGGATAAGGGAAGAAAAAAACACTGGCGTTCCTTGCTCACCGAAAACACAAAGATTCAAATAATGAATCTCTTTTTTATAAACTCAACACTATTCTATTTTTATTACTTTTCTATCTTATCGCTCATCAATATTAGCGGTAAAACCATAATAATGTACTTTTAATGGTGTTTCATGGTTTTCATGAATCACATTTTAAAATTATCAAAAAAAAAAATTTGGACTGGCATAGAATTTTCATTGCGAAGTACATACAGAGCCGTATCTTCTTAAAGCACCTGAGGACATTGTAAGGGAGGGAAGGAAAAGTTCAAAATAGAAATTGATGAAGTATATATAGACTTAGATTCCTTGAATTATGATATTTAAATTATATAAATTATTTACATTTTAGGTTACTGAGATTTTAGTTAAGATTCTTGGATGACTTGCAAGCTTAAAATAAACTTTTATGTAACTGTACGCATATATCTATATGCCAGATCACTATGTCACGAGATAATGTTAAATTTTAAGTTTTTATTCTTAGTTTAGTAAGTAAGTAACATTTTGTATAAAAATTAAATATATTTATGATTAAGTAATCTGATAATTATATTTATAATTAATTATATAATTATTATATTTATAATTAATTATATAATTATTATATTATATAATTAATTATATAACTAAAATACATTATTTTCATTTTAAGTCTTGGACAAAACAAATGTGACACTATTAACAATAAATAATGTATTGTATAATCATACCTACAGTATGAGAAGATACACTATTATAGACAACTATATGATTTACTTGTAGCTCAATTATATTGTGAAAAAGAAACATAATATTATGTAGTAAATAACATATCATTATGTGGATTATGCATAATTTTGGAGTTAGGCAACAACGGGCAGTGTGTCAGTAGTTCGCTTGTATTCGGCCGTGAGCAACCGATGGGGCGTCTGCGCATCGATATCCTATAAACAAACACATCTACATTCATTCGTAACACCATGTTTTTAAACCTTTTTTTATATTATATTACATTGAATTACATACCTAATTTTTTACCGAATTCCGGACATTAAAAAAGAACAGCTGTTTTGTCACGAGTTAAGATCTAAATATAATAAGTTATAATTATTTTTGTTGTTATAATTTTATTATGACCATATTTAATATTGATTTGCATATTAAGTGTGTTTAATTGGGAAAGATAAGTGTTTATAAATTAGTTTGTACACTAGATCTGTAATTTGGCGTAGTATTATAGCATAGGTATATGATATAATCATGAAACAGTTCTATATAATTTTAAAATAAAAGAATTAAAATTATTGTTTTCTCAGTAATATCTAGTTATGAAAGCAAATTATACATTTTTTATGTACAATTAAAATATTTTAACCAATAGTCATAATATTAATATCCACTATATATTTTTCTTTAAATCACCATAACTGCTTAATATGGACAGTGCTTAATATGCTAGTGACGCAATCAATCGGGGGGCACGGCAGTGCCCCCGCCAAGTCGAGCGCGAAGCAAAAGCAAACACTGCCGTACCATCCTTTACTGGAACCATTTCGCCGCATTTTCAGGCCCCTTTGAGAACATCTGGATAAGACCAGAACGCAGAAATTTTCATCATCCAGTAAGCTATAATCACATACTTAAAATCCAAAATTTCAAGTCTGTAGGTCATTTAGTTCCGAAGTTAAGCGAAAGCAAAGTTTCGCATTTATGACACTCACTCACTCACTCATGATCATCGCAGTACTTCCCATAAACTCAGAGAGCTGAAATTTGGTACAGAGTTAGGGTTTAATGGCCACATAAAGGGTAAACTATAAAAACTAGGATAATCGAAGATCTGGAGTACCTGGTGACCCTGATTAGAAAACACAAGAGCCCAACCAAACTATTAGAGATCGATATACCGCCTTCACAAAAAATATTCAACTTGGTGGGGCGCTTCATTTGATGTCAAAAATCGAAGGTCTGAAGTATCTGATGAAGAACCCTCAGCTGGTCTCAGCTGTATTAGAGATATGGCCTTTCTACTATTGGTACATAAAAAAATCGACTGTCATTGCAAAAAACCAGCATAGTGGGGGACACATCTTCTAATTTAATCTAGCCTATAGCGTCCCACTGCTGGGCGAATGGCGAGATTGGTGCAATGGTGTCATGGAGCACCTGGTTTTGTACCCTTGTGTATCCTTCAACGGCCAAGTCACACAACATTAACTATAATAATAAAGAAATCGCAGTAAGGAACCTTAGACTCGAGACTTGGCTAGTTTTTTACAGAATGTTTTTGGTGGGATACCTTTGAAAGGTACCTATACTTACTATAAATATTGGTTCAACGACGAAAATTGCAGGCAAGTCAGAGAAGCTAAATTTTTTCTCGAATTGTCCATCTAACTAAGGCGGCTCAGAAGACCTCAGATTTTTATCAGTAAACAGTGGTCATGACCATTTTGATGAACACACATTTTGAGTACCTTTTGCAGGCACAAGAGACGGACACTCACGTTTAGTTCGCGTTCCTCAGAGGCGAATTTACCGAGCGTCGGTATTTTTCCTCGTCCAAGTGTCTGCGAAAAGGTGTCACTGCGCAAAATAGGCGCTATATAGCGCATACTATATAGAATTATAATGGCAATAACCTTCGAAGTCAAAAGTAACTAATGACTAACATTTACGATATAATGATTATATCGCCATACGATTATTAAAGACCTGTCTTCGAATGAAGACCACAGTCAAAATGTTTCCTCAAGGCTAACAGTGGAGAGTGATGGCACTCAATTAATGAGACTTATGTCCAACATTGGACGCTTGTGGCCTGTTTATGATGATTTTATTTTTTTAGGCCGACGATGGAGCGAGCTCATCCAGAAGATGCCTATTCACTCTAACCTTGAAAATATTTGGGTTGTATGAGCTCGGAAATACAGACGCCGCCGTCGTCGGTAGGGAGTTCCAATGCTTAGCAGTGCTTATAAAAGATGTTTTAAAGCGCTTGGTCCGAATTAGACCAGGGATTTCGATAAGATGATAATAAAATTGAAAAAAAGAATCATCTGTGAATACTCTTGCTGTGGTCTTACTTAAAAATAAAATATATAAATATATTTCAGAACCGTTAGTAATTATAATAACATCTCAAAATGTGATATTTGAAAGTGAATAAATTTTTGGTCCTAGGCATAATATTAAACAGTTTTTAACTTTTGAAATATAGTGAATAGCTTTTGCTGCTGCACTGCTCACAACAAATCAAACGAGATTAGATTCCTACTTTGTTTGTTTTTTATTTGTGTAGTTAAATATAACGTGAAAATGTGGTCACACTATAAGTAGGTAAGCAAAATCGTCCCTGAACGGCCGAAATATTCTCCAGCAACAAATGCTGAGATTTATTTTAGGATGAGTAGGTACTAGACAGTTACCAGCGGTCCTCAAAGTTCGATTTAGAATTATTAAGAATCAAAGTTAGATTTAATTATTAAGAAGTATCGCAGAGCATTACGTTTCGTAGTCATTTGGACAGCCCGTCTGGCAGCAGTAACAGAGACCACCGTGAAATAATTGTTGCTGTTGTATGAGTGCTGTTGAGATTCGGGAGTGAGTAAGGGATGCCAGAAACCCAATCCAACATCCATTATCCTTAATCTAAATTAAGGGATGCCAGGATCCCTACCCAATCCATTAAGCATCCTTAATCCTACTATGGTCGGCAGCGCACTTGCAGTACCTACCTGTGGTGTTTATTGTGTTATAGACAAAGGTACGCACCTACCACCAAATGATCCCTCAGCCTGTCTGTCGACCTTATCATAAAAAAATTAAAATTTTGTATATTTTATCATTAACAATTTTGTAAGGAAGTGTCATGTACCTACTGTAAATGATATTTGAAGTAAATGACCAAGACAGTTTTTCTTTTATCGTAACGCCTTCGATTTTCTAAGAAATATTTCCCTATTTATGATATATATATAATTGTGTTTACATTAACTGTAGTATTACAAAAAATCCCTTCTAAAAATATCATAACAATATAAATAATTATCAAGAAACTATTTACTAAATAAATAAAAAAACATTTACTGGATACTGAATATAACTTTTAAAGTGTTTCTATTTTACGAAGATTTTCTGTAAAAAAAAATTTCCATAAAGTTGCAAAGAAAAATTCTTCAATAAATGTTAACAGGAAATGAAATTAGTATGCATTGTGTCCACTTTATTTGCAAATTTAATCATGAACTACAAGAGCCTGTTGGCTACCACAGTAAGCGTAATTAGCGTATGCCTAATTATGTTTTCTTATTATGAAATGTTGTAAATAAAAACATCGCACCTCTTTTTGGCAACGGTTTTTTGAGCTTCTTATATAATACAATTAAATTTTTTTGAAGAAAAGAGTCCCATTTATATAGGTTATACATACACTTCTGTCTACCGGAATTCCTGTACATTTACACCATGCAGTCCCCTCTAAAATTATTTTTATTTTGTTCCGGTAGCCTGCTGAGGTATGATAACTACACATACGTATTCCAGTAGTCCTTCCGGTTGACATGCATTCACAAATGGTCCTTAAGACAAGACAACAACTGCCCCTAACTGGGAATGCAACGGTTTGTATACTGTTAATCTTTTATAGTATGTACATTAGTTTGAGTATCTCTGCTCGAAACGCATATCCTCTGTGTACGTTCCACGCACTCAGTCGCGATGCGCGCGCCGGTCGGCACTGCTGCCTATGCCGCTTTACTTCTTCTGCATTCTGCTGTCCTGGTATATTCTTATCTAGAAGATAATGGATACCATGCTGAAAACAGTTATCAAGAAGAGGAAGCTATTGATGAGTGAGTGTGTTACAAAGATCGGAAACACTTTTTGTTTTTACTTATAAGCAAACATAAATTCAAGTGTTAAAAAATGTACAAAAATCTTTTCATGAAAGTTCATTGGACTTACTTTATGCAATGCAGCATAACTTACACTAAGTAGGTTCGTAAATCGTGCTTGGAGCTAAGTAATAAAGTCTATTCATAGTTATGAGCATACGTCCCTTTTATAGATCCTTTGGGTTGCTGTGCATGTCTTTAAATCCATCTAGATTAAAATGATGATTCTTATTATATCATTTTACTGGCTGAGCCCGCAACTTCGTACGTGTAGTATTCGGTAAGTATAGCGCGTAACTTTTTGGTTTGTAAACTGGAATGAAATAAACACTAAATTTTACTGGAAGCTTGCTATAAATAAATCAGTGAAAAGCGCATTCAAATCAGCTAAGCCGTTTCTAAGATTAGCATGCACAAATGCACAGACTAACAGACAGACAGACAAAAATTCTAAAAACTTTTTTTTAGAATGATTGTCTACGTGTACAAATTATTTTTTTGAAAAAGTAATTAATGTACAGGCTTAATGTACGTCTAGTTTACAATTTTATTATATGTATAGAGATTATAAGAGTTAAAAGGTTTTTAATGACTTTTGTTAGCAAGAAATTTAAAGTAGGCTCCAATTATTAAGAAAATTGTTAACAAATGGTGTAATATATAATATTATTATGACGTAAACGGTCAACTGGAGATCTTCTTGCGTACGTCATCCACCTTTGGAGTGAGGCCATAGAGAAGAATGGAGAAGCACTTGCTATCTCTTTGGACATCTCGAAGGCTTTCGATAGGGTCTGGCACGAGGCCTTGATTGGCAAGCTCTCCGCTTATGGCCTTCCATCTGGGCTGTGCACCTGGATATCCGATTTCCTGAGTGATCGATCGATACGAGTGGTCATAGATGGCTGCACGTCTGATGAAATGGCGATCAACGCCGGAGTTCCTCAGGGATCGGTACTCTCTGCAACTCTATTTCTGCTGCATATAAATGACCTGCTAAAACCCGGTATTGTTGGGTATGCAGATGATAGCACAGTGGTAGAGAGATATCTTTCTGATGCACGATCCAGTGGTCTTCAAACCCAGGAACTTAGGGAGGCCATGATTGAGCGCATTAATTTTAAACTACTTGAGGTGTCCCAATGGGGCGATTCCAACCTCGTCAAATTTAATGCCTCAAAAACTCAGGCGTGTCTATTCACTGCAAAAAGGAGTCCCTTTCATCTTACTCCAACTTTCCGGGGTAATCCTGTGGAAATTTCTGACCATCTGGATCTCTTGGGTGTCACCTTATCATCAACCTTGAACTTCCGCTCCTTCATTGAGTCCAAGACAAAAATTGCTGCAAAAAAGCTTGGCATTCTGAGCAAGGTACGACGGTATTTCGCGCCTAAACAGCTCCTTGACCTTTATAAGGCTCAAGTTGGTTCTTGCTTGGAATACTGTTCCCACTTGTGGGGCGGTTCCGCTAAGTATCAGCTTGAGGCCTTGGACGCTGTTCAGAAGCGAGCCATAAGACTCATTGGCGATGACTCCCTTACCGGGGCTGGCTTGCAGAGTCTTGAGCACAGGCGCTTGGTAGCCAGCCTTTCGGTGTTCTACAGGATTTACTTCGGAGAGTGTGCGTTGGACTTGCACCAGCTAGTCCCCCCTAGCCCCTTCTACCATCGGACAACAAGGCGCACATTTAAATGTCACCCTTATATGGTTGATATACCTAAAATCCGCACGTTGCGGTTCGGGTCAACTTTTTTGATTCGAACTGCTAGCGTGTGGAACCAACTTCCAGCACCCTTGTTTCCACAACACTACAACCCTGGACTCTTCAAGTCGCGAGTGAATCGGTTCTTAATAGACAAGCATGCTCCATCTTAGATCGCGTCATCACTTACCATCAGGTGAGACTGCGGTCAAATGCTTGATCTATCATTATAAAAAAAAAAAAAAAAAAAAAAATATTAAAACGATACAAAAATTATTGAATTATTTTTTTAATCCAATTTTCACAGCTGGGAAGTGCATTCATTATATGGGTTTACGTAAATATTTGCAATTGGTACATCATTATAATTATTACAAATTATGGCAGCTGGAAGCGTAAAGATAAGATATCATATCTTCTTTGTCGAGTTCCGAGATGACTGTTGTGTGAACACGTCATTATGTCGTCGTTTTATTGCATAGGAATTTTACCTACAACAATATATGTATAGGAAGAAACTTCATTTTTGTGTATCAAGGGTTGAGAGTGGCTTCTTTTCCCCATCAAGTTATTCCTGGAGAATGTCTTATAGGTTCTGCGATTTTCTAAGGGGGATAGCTTTATAACAAGATTATTATCATAATACATATTCCCAATTGTAAAGCTATTGCCACAAACTGGTTAAACATTCTAGACTGAAGACACCGAAAACTTAATACGTCCACGCTACAAAATTTTGTAATATGATGGATCGTCTTATATTCTATACAAATACCTCCACTGCTGGACATGAGCCTATCCCATGATTTTCCATTAGAATCGGTCAGAAGCAGGGTGGATCTAGTACCTATCGACTCAGGGCCCTTATAAGGTTCTCTGTCAATCTTGTATGTCATGCTGCTCTTGCCGGTCCGTATTCACCATATCTTGGGGTAACCCCTAGAAATGCAATGAATGTCCTTGTGGTACCCATTGATACAATTTCAACAAAATATACTTTATGTAATCTTATGTTTTATGTTGTTACACTTTATGTTTCGAAAAAACAAAATGAAAACATACGAAGGCAGACACAATACATGAAATGTAAAATTGATGATTACGTATTCGGTGACATTAGACCACCGCTGTTTCCACTCCACCCTGTCTTCAGCCTTCCCCTTAGCCCTCGTAACTGTGAGGCCTGTAAGAGGCAAAAACTTGATCAGCCCATCAGCTAGGAGAACGGCCACGGGACCTCTTGCCATCCACTCTTTCAACCACCACTAGTTTCTTATCTGATTCCCTGCTAGCTATGTCCCCAAAGTAATTGAGAACTCTCTGATAGTAAGTGGTGGACAGTCTTGTCCGAATCCCAAGTCGTTTAAGGATGGAGATATTTAGCCTCCTGACCATCCGTGGAATGCGCAACATCCATCTTATTTAATAATATTGTAAAAAATATGATCACTACAAGTTTGTGGTATTTTGAATATGTAGCAACAAGATCCTAACGTATTGAGTTGTTTCGTGATTACAGTACGGAAGCGAATGCGACGTGTCCATCAGATCGGCTCCTGCGTTCGCGGGAGACATGTCGCGTGGACGGTGCCGATGTCCAATGCATAAGAATGCACTGTTGCGAGAACTACGTCTATATATCGGGACGGTAAGTATTAATATAGGTGCCATATTTCGCATAAAATAGTATCCCTAGCTCAGGAAAAAGTTTCGTTTTTAGGCATCAAGTAGTACGCCAGCAAGTCGGAAAAAAAACCTCTCAATAATTACGAAATACTTGTAACAATTGTGTCTTAATCTTTCTCGTGAGTAATAAGCCTGTCTGAACAGTAAAATGATCAAAAAGCTGAGCGCCGAGCTAACGACGAGCTGATCTTTAATACAAAACGTAAGATGTACGTTCCTCGGCTTGGTCAAAGTCAACTAATGAAGCTCAGAACCAGCGACAATAGAATCGGCCTCAGTTATTTTACATTAATTAGATTCCAAGTAGAGATATAATTTTTTTATAAGAAAGAGAGGCTGACTTGCCGATCTAAGTAGCAGATAACCATAAATTTTATTGATTGTAGTGTTGATGGTGAGCGGCCTATACCTAAACACAATACCATAAAGGTGCAAGGTTAACAGTGTAGGTGTAAGGATATTTGGTTCAGACCTATGTTAATCACGCAGCGAAACAAGTGCTAGATTTTTACTTTAGTCTTTTGTAAAGGGGTAATGGAGCCAGGAAGTTTGTCCAGTTTAGAACTGCGCAATCCACGAAAATGATCTATCAAATATGATAAATTGATGATTTCAGTTGCATACCCTCTTCGGTAGATCCTTGCAGCCTTCAGCTGTGCGAACAGGCTTGTGAAGTGCGCGGGGAGCGTGTGTGGTGTACCTGCCACCCTGGCTACAGATTCCACACAGAGAATTATAGAAGAAACACTCAGCCTTTCTGTGTCGGTACGTCATATTTTTAATTTTATTGACATTTGAGCTAATATAACCCGGAGACATTTGAAATCATCAGTCGTCTGAAGTTATATGCGTCAGTTATGTGATTTCACAGTGCCTTGGCCTTCATTGCCTCACGATGCCACGAAGATATTGGTATGTTGTGTTATAAAACAGAATTGTAACATTGTGTTTTATTTTATGCACAAAAAGCTATTACTCTTATAATGATTACTTGACTGATGGATTGATATACTCATGATGTTCGGATATATGGTAGATGATAAGACGCATATGCTCGGGACTGAGAGTTGATTGCATATACTTGAATAGTAAATTGGTATTAACAAGTATGAGGTTTCTTGCCCCTTCTTCCTCGTGCAATATGCATTCCGAACTAGTGGTAAATACAAAAGAATTTACTATTGTATGAGGATGCCGTACATCACGTTTTTACGAGATATGAGGAGTTTCGTGAAAAATGGGATCATTTATTAGATACTATAATTATTTTTTAAGTATCTTTTTGTAATGTCATGAGAACTGCTTTTTACTACTGACAAAAAATATAAGGTATTATATATAACAAAAAAAGTCTGTGTTTGTTCCGGCTAATTTCCGTAGATTTTTTTTTTCGGAAAATATAATCATATGTAATAATTACCATTTCAGATGTGGACGAATGTAAGAACAGCAATGGTGGTTGTCAGCACCAATGTGTGAACGATCCAGGGACTTACCATTGCGAGTGTCCACCGCCCTACACGCTCGCCACGGACGGCAGGAAGTGTGAACACCCAGTACCCATTGCTATTCCAGTAAACAGATTTTTTGTATTAATAAAGGTCGTCAGACAGGATGACGGGCTACTTGATGGTAGGTGGCTATCGTCGCCTATAAAACAAGCAACGCTACAACTGCTGCAAGTGCGCTGCCCACTACAGTAGGATTAAGGATAAGGGATTAGGAAGGGATATGGAAATGAGCTTTTGCCTTACTCACTCACCAAATCACAACAGCACACACACTGTTATTTACGGTAGTCTTCTGAAGGGGTTACTGCCGCCCAAATGACTGCGAACCGCAGTGTGCCATGCAACTGCTAGATCCAGACCAGAGACAACTTTGAAAAGTTAATTTCCAAAGATAAAATTTCGACATACCGCATCAAAACACTACGATACATATAAATTTTAATTGCTCTATAATGTTGTGTTTTTTAATCTAAGATAAAAATAGATATTGACGAGTAGATTGAAATTTTTTTGGCAAATTCCGTGTTTCAATCCCTTATTACGCTTAATATGATAAAATGTAGTATAAGTACCTAATAAACAAATAACTTTTATATAAAACCAGCAATAAAATTAGCTACCTACATACCTACCTAGTTTCTTTATAAAGATTATTAGTAATTAAAAAAAAATAGGTACATAAATCAGGAGTCAACGCAATTGAAAATTCTAAATTTGAAACACTTTTCTTCACTATGTGAACGAAATAAACATTTGCTCGCTGCTTTTAAATCTTGATTGAAAATTAATCAATTAATCAATCAAAAAGAAAATCTTATTCATGTATTCGAGAATTGCAGACCAGTGACAAATTACAGAATCCGCTAGGCGCGACCTTATTGCTTCAGAAATAGCATATTCATGCTAGCCTACAATAATCATATACCTACCTCAATCAGAAAACACTCACTCACTACTCAGACAGATTTGCTTATATGTAGTCCAGGGGATTTACTGCAGTTTCCAAACAAAACAAAATTGTTAAGAGAAATTTTAACAACATTCCAGGAGCCTCTTCCTCTAATTCGCGCGTCATCCCGCTGTTACGCCCCCTGCGACACCGTCGCGTGGCTGACACGAAAAGTGAAGATGCTGAGTGACCAGCTACACACCACGCAGTCAGCCCTCAAGAGGTTCATGGAAAATCCTCTATTAAAAGGAGACGGTAACCTTTGTAGATTTATTCTATAAATTATTTTCATTCTAAACGCCCGTTCCAACTATCCCTACGTATACCCACTGGTAGGAATAAACTTTTATTTCTACCAGTGGAGATACATTAGTAGGATAGATGGAATGGGCGGTTCTAAATATAAATTCTGGACAGGACCGTGCTCGAATGGACAAGAATATGGAAAACTGTCTCATTTTCGAATTTCGTTTTAAATCTTTTTCAAAAGTAGGTAATTTGAGTGTTAGATTCTGTAAGGTGGCAAAATTCCGTTGAAAATGTGACATAATTAACTTTGCAATCTGATTGGAATCTATGCAAGCGAACAGTAGAATTAGCTTAAATTCAAATACCTACTAAATTTGCCATTATGGTGGCTCTTAATATGGGAGACGCTCTGATTCGGGACCCGCCTCCGGCATCACGTGGATGCATTTTCTTTCTGAAAATTATATACACAAGGATTTTGATATAAAAATCCTATCAAAATTCATTGGGTGGTTGAAGATACAGATAGAGATAGAGGCGGAGAGCGACTATTAAATATGGTATAGATTAGAAAAGATATACCTCTAGACAATTTTCAATATTTGTTAATATTATGATTATATTTGATTGCTGAGATTGTGTTTGATTTTATTACCGTTTTATATAAGTATGTACCATGTTTTAAGCAATAAATGAATTATTATTATAGCCACTGATAATCATCATTGTTATATTATAGGCGGAGACAGCTTCGTAGATGGCACAAACACATATAGAGTTCTTGACGCCACAGCGCCATTGGAAGGTGGATATTGTAGATGCGAAAGAGGTCCGAGGGTAAGTCAACCTTATTATATCGAGTCCGTAAAAAAAATACTTCTCTAGCCTAAGTTCCAGTAAGTGAACTTGGATTGAAAAGTGCATACTGAAAACAATATTTATTGCCAGCCATTCACCCTTATTTAATCATTAGTGAATTTTAAAAGATTTTCTTTGCAATTTTCATCACAATTAGCGTAATTTAAAAATTTCGCAGCATTACAACCAGCGAAAGACACCAATGATTATTATTAACATAATTATAATAAACCCTATAATTTAAAAAATATAGTGTTCTGTGCTCTTTCTGAATTTTAGATTCTAATCTGATCATGATCTGAATTACATTAGACCTGGGTCTTATTAGGTGTAGACCTCACGGTACTATTTTAGCTTCGAAGAACATAAACCGATACGATCAATAATACTTAGAAGTTATCGAAAATATTGTAGTAGGACAGCCTAAGAGGGGATTTTGGGATTTACTCAAGCGCGTTAATTAATTACACGCTGAAAAGTGTGCATTTTAATAATCTGACGACTTAGCGTGACGTAAGGGATTTGGAGGGTCACAAAGTTGCAAATAAAAGTCACCTTGTAATTCTCGAGCGCGGTCAGTTTTTATTTTATTTTAAAGGAAATAATTCAAAAATAACGGGAAACCTTAATCTGTCGATCTCCGCAAGTCGAAGTAACAAGAATCGTCAATATAGTTTAGCGTGTACAGCTGCAGAGAAAAATGTATTCCTACTCCGCGCCTCTCTATTCCTTTCGCTATTTCTCTATCTTTCATTCTCTCCCATCATTCCCACACGCCAACCATGACGCCATCACAACTGATCACCGTACTCGTCATAGGTATAGTAAGTAAAACGCTCTAATTTAAAATCTGCTACGAAAACGAGTGACGGTATTTTGAAGTGTATGTTTTGTGGACAAAATTAACCTTAAGAAAGAAATTAAAATTTACGTCGGATTGAAAAATTTATTTATGTATTAGATTTTAATCATGTTTTACGCCTGTAATATAGGGTCCTGTCGGTGCACCTGGAATGGAAGGGCCGAAAGGCGACATAGGACCACGAGGGCCGCGCGGCGCTAGAGGTCCCACTGGTTCCTTGGACCTGATGCTATTACTCCTTGCAGACATCAGACATGACGTACAAAATTTGGAAGCGCGTGTTTACCAAGACGGTGAAAGGTAATTACTTTATTGCCTAATTTCATCTGATAAATATCATATAGTATAGGTACATATGTGCCTATCACTATCAGCCAGTCCCTCAACTTTCCTAAAAGAATTCTTATACTTACAAGTGTCCACTGTTAGGCGTATACCTTATTAATAGAGTCCCACCCACTCGGTCCACTGCCCTCCATATCCATCCACGGAAATCCGCTCTCTTGAGGTCTCTTGGTGCATTGACCATATTCTATGCTTTAGCTTTTTAAGCTGTGTGCTGTTCTGACCACATTGGTTCTCATTATCTTATTTCTCATTGGACTCTTTTTTTATAAGCATTTTTTTTTATCTAAACACGTCATCCATATAAACTAAATCTAGCCTCTCTTAATTGCTGATTTCTTCTGAAGTATTTGTTTATACATTTGTTTATCTTGTATCCAACATTTAATTGACGAGCCCGTTGGATGAGTGGTTAGGGTGCTTGCAATAACGCTCTATTCTAGGGTTTCCGGATTCGATTCCGGCAGGGTCAACTTTGAAAAATGATCTTTTCAAATTTGTCTCTGGTCTGGAGCTGGAAAGTAGTGGCAGGGCACACTGCGTTTCGCAGTAACCACCCCCTTACAGAAGACCACCGTGAAATAACAGCACGTGTGCCTGTTGTGTTACGGTGAGTAAGGGATGCCAGAGCCTTACTCACCGTAACACCTTTTCTCTATCCCCTCCTAATCCCTTATCCTTAATCCTGCTGTAGTCGGCAGCGCACTTGCAGCAGTTTGGCGTTGCTTGTGTTATAGGCGACGGTAGCCACCTACTATCAAGTAAACTGTGAAGTCTGGCTGCCGACCTTAACATAAAAATAAAAAAAATCAGAATGAAATATTATGAAGAAATACTTAACAAATGGAGATAATTTTTAAAATTAGATAATTTTTATCGCCCCCGGCTTCGCCCGTGGTGTAATTTTTATATACTAAAGCATTCCCAGTTTATCCCTCTTTCCATTAGTGAAAACCGAATTAAAATCGGTCTACCCGTTCAGCCGTGACCAAGGGAAATAGGGATTCATTTTTATATATAGAGATAGTGTTAAGGCAAGCACCCTAACCACTCATCCAACGGGCTCGTCAAAATTTATCATTTCAATCGCTAATGCCGGTGTAATCTTTATTTTTTAGGCCGGAACGATTTAATTTACAAAAAGCATGGCGTCGGCAACGCAAACAAGAAAGATTAGAAAAAGAAAGCAAAACTGAACAAGAACTAGAGGCATACACTGCGCCGTCAATACGAGGTCCCGAGGGACCAGTGCAAATTAAGCCACATGGTGAGTTATTCAATCCTACTAACCTATTGTAAACCTATTTGGTGAAGTAGAATCGATCGGTCCTACTTCACCAAATCTATCTGCTCGATCCTTATTTAATATCGAGCTACAGCTTTCTAAATATACTAACAGAAATGCATTTTTATGTTCGATCGAATCATCACCAGAAACTACTGAACGGATTCTGATGAAACTTTACCTTTACGGTAATATAAACTTACAGTAATTAGATAATATTAGAATAACACATAGGCTGTAATTTATAAGGATACGCGAACGAAGTCGTGTGCAAAACATAGGTTGTAACAGACTCGGACGAAGCTGTGGGCAAAAGCTATAAAAAAATCGGTTGCGTTGTCGAATTGGTCACTTATTTCTATGTCAAATTCAGTTATAAAACAGATATTCGTTATTGTAATAGATAAAAGATGCCAACGCACAAAAAAGTCTATTGTGCAATTAACCAAGTTAACAATTGGAGCCACTTTCAATATTCTAACGTTTAGTCAAATTTTTAGCCCAACAATTTTTGGAAAATTGTCGGTCTCTTTTCATGGTTCTGAGATAATTAGATTCTGACATCGTGTAAATCGATCTGAGATCATTATCATCAACAAAAATGTTGTCGATAAGAGGTTTTGTCGATCTGAGTGCGTAGTGCGAGTTTGCCTCGATCACACGCTCTTAGCTATTCGTAGAATAACCTAAAACTCTGTTACAATGCTCATCCAACACGCAAAAGGGATGAGACGGGCGCTTCGCGACAACGTTCAAATTCGGTTACAAAATAACAATCGTTACGCGCACAATTAAAACCAGAATCATTAAACTCGCAATCAAAATCGTCGTTCAAAGGACGATTTTCGTGTCTGTTCAAAACCTCAAAACAATAACTAATATTGTTGAGGTTCAAAACAACTATTTCATCAATCAAATGCGCGCCACGGAGCGCGAATAGGTACATGCTTGCTCAAAATCGAACAAAAAATCAAATAAAACATATTACAATGTTTGACATGATTAAATAAAATTTACTTGGCCATTTTTAACTTCAACCCCATAATAAATAAACCTAAATATTGAGATACAAAGCAGATGATTTCATTTCAAATTTTCCAGGTATTTATGGCGAAATTCCTCACGACTCTGAAACAACCACCGACTGGACACTGGTGAAAGGGGACCCTGAACCTTCGGAGGTTCCGTTAGAAATTTCCCAAGACATGGACGAGAAACTTCGTCAATTCCATTTATTGGCAAACACAACTAACCCTGGAGATGATGAAGAGGATACAGATTATGATTACAGTTTTTACTAAAATTATATAAATTAAGGAAAATATAGCTTTTAATTGACGTACACACTGACCTATACTGGTGAGAGGACCAATCAAATTGGTTTTCTCTTTTCAGTCTCCAGTTACACTGGAGTTAAATTAATAGTTAAAACATTAAACAGAATTATGTAACTAATGGGAATAAAATTGTCTCAGTAGTTATGTCAATGCAAAGCAAAACGATACATTGACAAAATAAAATACAAAACATATATACCATAAAATCTCTATTTTAATATAGGTACATTAGATTGATATATGAATTTATTGAAATCTGTTTAACTGGTGACAGACGGTTGGTATTGGGCCGCTAGCCGTTTAAACTCGTTCGTTTTTGCGTTGTATTCTTTAGTGAATGGATGGTCAGGATGTGCGTCCATTAGCTGAGCGAGATAACGAGATGATACCTGAAATAAAAACCATGCAAACGAGTTAAAACCATCCTTATTTTATACACGTTAGGGATATTTTCACTTTACTACTCAACTCAGTAGTGTGAAAGCGAAAGCCAACCAATAGGCAACCCCGAAAGAAAGAAGTATGAGTATGATTCATCAAAATTGTGGACCAAGTGTTTACGTTCGATTCTTTATAACCCAGTCAAATTAATTTGTACGCCATGAAAAGACAAACATAGGTTACAGCGAGACGACAACAGGGTGACCCAAATTTCTACCTTCACGCTCAAAGACGCTCATAGGTGGGAGAGAGATAGCATCTGGGTGAGCCTAAAAATTACCTTTGGCGTCTCGCTACGCATTTCTTATAGGATATTTTTAGTATGACTGTTGATTAGTAGAATAAGAATAGATATTGTTGTAAATATATTCCAAATAGAATAAGATACATCATGGGAACTGTAAATAATGGAAATAAATAAACAACACAGAGAGGGCTGAGATAGAGAGTGGGAAGTAACATCGAAAGTAGGTCAAATTGGTGGGGATAATTGCTCCACCAGCCTATATAAACACTTGCAGAATCATTTGCACTTGCAGTCACACCTGAATTAGTCGTATGAAGAGGCTGAGAAAAGTATAGTGTAGTGCGCGTAGTAGACATCCGGTATAGCGAAGAAGTGGCACGAACGAGTACATAATTTGTTTGCGAGCGTCGAAGTATACTCTATAAAGATAAGTTCCTTGAAAATTGCCTGTGGCAATTTTGTTTGTTTACATAATTTACAGCTTCTCGTAACAGCGACTATAGATTGTGTTTATCGAATTTAGAGCACGACATATAGTTTTATTTTCTGCAAAATAACAAGAGCAAACATGATTAATCTAAATTAATTCAATAGAATAGAATAGAGTAAAATTTATTTTGCTAAGTTGTGTGTTATATGTTACAAATTAATTCAAGATGATTTGTATAGGTATCAACAAAGTGGTATATGACGAGCTACTACTCAACCTGCCAGTAAATTTAAAGCTAAAATTTAACTTATGTATATATTAACGTGTTATATATAACTGAAGTGAGTATAGAGAAGGCTGATGTATATTTTGCCAATATTTCAAAGCTATTGTAATTATTTACCGGACATCTACTTTGTAATGTGGACATTTTTTACATCCTACATGAAAGTGGACATTTTTTAGGCAACAAAAAAACATATTCATCAAGATTATAATTTAATAAAATCAAAATTTCTCTCATTGTTCATTGAAAAATAACCGGTTATAATCACGCTAGGATTGAGACAAAAATAAACATCCTCATTTTAAACTAAAACCGTTTAGGACGTAATTGCATCATGACATTTGGTAACAATTTTTTTAATTAAACATTAGTTGTCCACGTATATTTAAAAAAATAGCGCATAAGACAACTCAATAATACAGTTGAGGTGGCACTATGTATTCGAATATTCCTCCGTGAGTCAAGTAATACATACCTCAGGCGGTTTGGAGTTGTGGCTCGCGACGACCGACAAAGCCAAAAGTAAGTCCGGGTTCTGCGGGGAGCGAACTTGAGCTTCCGTCAACATCTGTTCAGCTTCCTCCCACATTCCTGAAGATACATACAAAAGTTAGCATAGTTCTCAAACTTAGCCTCAGATGGCAATAGACTATTTCCAGTAACTATGTCCAGTCAGCAACTATATTCTGCTTTGCATTGACTATACATTGAATATTTTCATCATGTGAAGGTCGACGAATGACGGTCAACTTGATATTAAGTAGCTACCGTCACCTATTAGCACAGAAAAGTCGCAGTGCTTGGCTTTTTCGTATGCCCCCCAATACGTCGGTTCGCTCGTTTCCTGTACCGTCACCGTTTTTGAAATCTGTCGGAGCCCCGAGACAGCGGGAATATCGCCTTTCGGACGTCTGCGTCGACAGGACAAAAGTTTGATCTATTATTTTTTTACTTTATAGTTTCGGTATTTTTTTTTAAATTAGGGCGTTTCTCGATATACCTCCGGTTAGCTGTTGGCTTATCGCAACAAATAATTTTAAAACAATTTATTAAAACAACTATGGAATCGGTTCATTTAATGGATCCCTCAAGATAGCTTTAAAAGATACCTTTAAGTAAGTGTCAATAAGTACCTCTGGATGCAGCTGCCGCGGCGCCTACAGCTGCCGGTCCCGCCCCGAGGGCTCCAAGTCGTTCTGACAACTCCATAATACTGTAGTGTGCATCCTGGACACCTGGACCACCCTACAAACCAAGGAATAATATAAATTTATAACGTCAACGGCCACTTTGACGACAAGAGTACTCCTAAATTAGGCTCAATATGGAGTACTGCTCTCACATCTGCGGTGGTGCGCCAAAATACCATCTATACATATGATCTAGCCAAAATACAAACTTAGTTAGGCCTATTCTCAACGATTATACAAAGTTTGTTTACGTTAACCACAGAAAACATATACCTACACACTTTACCATTCAGCCGAAAACTACAACAGTTTCAGTAAGAATCCACAATAGGTGGCACACTAAGCATGATATTTTGTGCTTTTTAGGTTTCAATGTAAAATTATGGATATTATCTTCGAAACATAACAAAAATTGGAAGCGAGTTGTGTAAATGATGCTTAAAAATAATAAAAGCATAATTTTCCGAAATTCATAACGAAATTAGGCAGTACTGTTGCAAAATTGTTGGTAACAATTTCTAGTTACCTACTTAGTCCAATTTCTATGTAACTCTAGGCCAAATAGGAACGCGACTCGCTGCATGCTTAGAGCTATGTTTCATGTATGTAATTCATCATTGCGAACCAGCGCAATGCTTATTATGGCGATGGCAACACTTGTGCGCCATGCAAAATCAAAAAATCAAAATCAAAATATTTATTTATCAATTAGGTTTCTCCAAGAAACTCTTATGATCGTCATTTAAATTTACCAGTGTTTCGGAAAAAAGCCAAGATGACGATCCTGAGAAGAAACCCCGAAAGAAACTCAGGATACTATTCTTTTTGTCATCTTTAAAATATAAAAATTACAACAATTACAATTTTACACTTAATACTTAAAGTACATATACAATACTAAACATAGTATGAGCTCCGAATCCAGGCTTCATTGTCACTTAAATAATCAGTAACCTTATAATATAGCCTTTCGAGAGGAGTTTGGTTTTAATTACATCTTTAAATTTATTTATAGATAAGGTTCTGATCATCTCAGGCAGTTTATTATAAAACTGTATACAATGACCCATAAAAGAACTACTTGTGGAGTCGCGTCTTATGTAAATCTAAATTATTTTTAAACCTAGTACCTATATTGTGTACATCACATTTTTTATTAAATTGACTAATATTTTTATGCGCGTAAATTAAATTTTCATAAATATACTGACATGTAACAGTTAAAATCTTAATTTCTTTGAACTTTTCTCTGAGGGAAGACTGCGGATCTAGTTGATAGATGGCTCTAATGGCCCTTTTTTGTAAAATGAAAATAGTAGCGCAGCACCACCCCAAAGAAGAATCCTATAACTCATTACACTGTGAAAGCAACTAAAATAGACAATCCTAGCTGTTTCGACATCCGTTAGGCGTCGAATTTGCTTAACTGCATAAACCACAGAGCTAAGTCTTTTACTTAATTTCTCAATATGTGGTGCCCATTGTAATTTAGAATCTACGGTAATGCCTAAAAATAATGTCGATTCCACAGGCTCCAATTTCTCACTACCCAAAATCACATTTGCTCCAATATTTTTAGCATTCGGGGTACTGAATTTAAAAAGTTTAGTTTTCGTGGCATTTAAAAGGAGATTATTAACACTAATCCAATGCACTACATTATAAAGTACATAATTTACCACATTATAGCACCCAAGTTGCCTTTTAACCTTAAATATTAATGATGTGTCATCAGCAAACAATAAATATTGTGTTTACTCACAGAATGAGGTAAATCATTAATATAAACTAGGAATAAAAACGGACCGAGAATCGATCCTCGAGGGATCGACTAGAGAACCCAGAGATTTCCTACCATGCGCTTTGCTGTGTCATTATTAACCAAGTAATGCACACAGACGTGTTATTAAATTTTTTCATGGCTTCAAATTTTTAAAAATGAAGAAAATGTTGAGAGCCAAAGTTTTTAATAAGGACCTTGTAGTTTTTTAAAAATGAAGTAATTTCTTTCTTAAATTTTAACTAATTTATCATATTTGGCAATTCCTTGTATAAAAGTTGTATTTCTCTTTAAGTATCTATTATTTTAATATACCCAAATTGTTAAATTACTCTTGTGTCAAGCTGTTGACACATTTTGAAATATTTTAGGTGACTCTATTTTGATTAAACATTTGGGATAACCAAAGGAAAATGACGTGCAATTTTCTACTAACTTTCAACAGTTAAATACAAATAACTTTTAGTGTACCTGCATTGGTGTGGGCAGTATTACACTTTGTCACACAATGTGGCACCAAGCTTAGTAGCATGTGGTAGCATCAAGTGAAGCATTTTGGTATGGCCTTAGTCTCAATTTATAATAATTATTAATGCCTGTATTAATGTTTTTTTTTTCACGATATTTTTACATTTTAATTATTTAGTTTTGCTCCAGTTAATTAAAATGTGTATATTCATATAATGTTTGTAAGTGGTTTCATCTTTAAACAGTTGTCACACCTGTTTGCATTAAAATGTATCATTACTACGTCCTCTCATTTATTTCAATTTGGACAGATCGAGTTAGGGACGTCCTAATTTGTTACCGGATTGATTTCTTGTAACAATTGTCTTTATTTATGAAGAAGTTTTAATCCATTTAACACATTGATTTTTTGTGTTGTTTAACAACCACCATACCAAGGCATATAAAATGACCACATTTTATATGTTAGAGATCCTAAACCACAAACGGAGGGATGTGGACTTTACAGTCATTTCTTGACTTTGTCAACTTGATAGGCATGCAAATGTCAAAAGTAAAATAAAATTTAGTCCAAGAATAAATTATAATAAAAATACGACACAAGCTACAACAAAGATTGTAACAACAATAGTGTTGTTACAATGGCACTACCATACCACTGAAATGTGCCCTATGATTAACACAACAGAGCACTGTCTTGTGTTTTCTCCATATGATTCTTTCTATATAATGTTCATAAGAACGCACCTGCGATAAATTCAACCATGCCTGGGCCAATTGTGTCAATGTCCCATCGTCCTCTATATCTTGGAGTGCCTTTAGTTGTTTGCGAGCCAAATCGGGTCTGTTCATTGCCAGCAGACATTGCAGAGTGAAAGCTCTCAGTTCCAGAGACTCAGCCCCGTGAAGAATTCTGCAAATGATTAATAGAACTCATAAAACTTACGATAAAATATAATTTGCAATACCAATACGAAATCCGTGCCGTGTGGGGATTTAAGGTATAGTAAATAAAGTTTTTAAACAATTTAGCTACTAAATTATTGAAACTACTTATGATCATAAAATTACAGATATTCTGTATGATTATCTGCAGGGCATTGCTTTATCCTTTTTTTTTTAGTAAGTATTTGATTTTATGTATGACAATTATCACTAGTGTGTATATGCAGTTGCATGTTACAAATAATTTATTGTTTAAGACTAAGCATAACATCATTAAATCAGGAGCCAATCTTATGCCCGGTTTACATTTGAATAAGTACAGTAGCGAGTTAAGTTGCCTCATCGGCGAGTTAAGTTGGTATTGTCGTTTGAACGCCAAAAGCGAGTTAAGTAGTAAGTTGTTGATTAAGTCGAGTTGAATAGAATGCGATCCTATTTTTCGGCGAGTCCAGTGCGAAGTTGCCTTCTCCCGCGTCTCTCGCACCCCACCAACGTAACTGACCGGCATGTGAACCGGCGAGTTTAATTTAGTACAGTACCATATTTGCTAACACCGGCCGCGGACACGTGCGATTTTTGTTAGTGTAAAAATGATATGGTCTGATGAAACTACATTTATATTTGTACAAAAATACCTCAAATATTAGTGTTTGTTTAATTCAAAACACAATAATCATCACAACTTGCTTGAGATGCAGCTATTATTAAAATTTTGAGGTTACGACATGTATGTATCTATTATTAAAATTTTTGAGGTTATGATATGTTATAACAACTGATTTCGGATCGATGAAGTTTCTTTCGAAAATCAAAGATCGACATAGTCTGGAATTAAAGAAATAATAATGAATTTGCTGAAATAATGAATAATGAATTACTGTTTTGGAGGCCCTTTGAGTCGAGTAAAACAACCGTTGACGCGACTAGTCGTCTTCTTGTTCAGGCAACTTATGACTACTGACTTGCCTACGTTTGAACGCTACTTACTACTTGCTACTTATTACTTAACTGACTGATTTCTTAACTCGCTATTGTACTTATTGAAATCTATACCGGGCTTTAGTGGAAAAAGAAATGTTTACTGCAAAAAATGTTGATCTCTAGCAACTTTGGAAACATTAATCTTTGAAAAGATCAATTACCCCAAGTTAAATGAAAGAAATATATTAGGTACTAAATTAAAAAATCCTTCACTTTAATAAAAGTATTAGGCCTTTATAAAGTTCCATTAATTTACTATAAGAGTAGTCTTTTAATATCTAATGAAAATAACAATTACAATTTACAATTAATGAATTGTAAATTGTAATTGTTCAAAATCTGATAAAAGTTTAAACTTAAGACAGTTTCTACTTACCAACCACACTTAATTAGTTTATAATACCATTGTAACTATAGTTTGGAATTGTAATTAGTTTGTAATTCAATTGTCAGGAGTAAAATAAAAGAAACCATTCTAAGTTATATGTCGGTAATTGCTGAGACAGTTAAAATATTATTCGTTGTTTGATATTTTAATGGAAATAAAACGTAAGTAAAATATTCAGATTGAAATCAACTTGCAAAAAAAATATGAAGATTTGCCAAAGTGAAAAGTTATATATATCATACATAGCTTACTATAAGTTTTACAAGTATTATAAAACCATTGTGGAGTAGAGGATACAATAAATTTTCAATATTAGGTTCAGTTAGATTACTTACTTAAGTGCTGCCTCATAATTATCCTCGTGATAGTAGATAGTAGCGGCAACAATTAAAAATATTTCATTGGTTAACTCTGTGCCCTTTGAGACCTGAAATATTACAAAATATATTGCCCTTTTTAACAGATCATGAATGTTTACTGTAGCCAGTTATAATTATTTCTATTCCATGAAACCTGAAAACACTTTAGAGATCCAAGTCCATCCCAATATTTTAACATCTGATGTGTTGGAAGTCATGAATTCAACCGGCTATGACTTATAAAATCATATACATATTTTATATTAGAATTAGCTGAACCTGACCTGATATTGCTTATATATTTATTTTTGACATTACAAACAGACACTTCAATTTTATTTATTAGTATAGATTATAACAAAACCATAATATATTCTACACTACATACACAGTATTAGAAGTCGTGAAACTAATGTATGTTCAATGTAATGTTTCCTTTTTCTATATTAATTTAATGAATTGCCTCAAAATTACACTGGATAGTTAGGTGAGCGAGCCTCAGCCTTTAACATAAAACTTAAAATCTAATTTAAATGCTAATATCAGTGTTTCATAGAATCATTGGAGCGAACTACCAGGGGCAGCAATGGCGCCCAAGCAAAGAGATCACTGACGAACTAACCGCATATCATTATATTTAAGCAGGAGGAGGGTCTGAGTGAACACACATTGATGTGACCACGGCCATGGCTATAACCCATTGCCTGAGGCACACAAATACTTCAATTTTGTATAGAAACTTAGGTAAGTGGCACACACATTGTAATTACACTGCAATATAATTTGTGCATGGTAGTGGCACTGGTTGAGCCGCATAGATCGAAGTGACCAGTGTGCGATCAATACCCTGGACTGGATCTAATTGGACTGCACTGTCAAATGGCTAGCTACCTGGCTAGCCGGGTGTCTTAGTAGTTGTGGCTGTGGTCGCATTTGTGTGTGTTTTCTCCGAGAATCTCAGGTTCTTCATCTTTGCGCAGGTTATGTCTGTTTATGTTAACTTTTCATATATTGGTAAGCCTGGTATATAACTTTTAATAACTTCATAGAAAATTAAAATGAATCCTCATCCAAACTTATTATAAAATAAAGTCACTGTCCACTTCTATCTGTGCTAACTTCTTAAACTATCCAACAGATTTTCATATGATTTCACTATTAGAAAGAGTGATAAATGAGGAAGCTTTGTGTATATAATTTGCAGAAAAAAATTTGCATCAGTGTGAAGCTGGGGGTGGGTCATTTGTACACTATTATAGTGTAGATGAATTAAATAAAAAATATGCACTTGTACAGAGAGTGAAACTTCTTTGGCAATCAAATACATAGTAAGGGATAGATGTCACGCTGAAATGTTACAAGAAGTTTCATGTGAACGTTACACTAAAGTGTCACACAATAAAACCTTGAAATTTTACTCTCATCAGAAGCAAAGAAGTTTCACTTCAATAATTTTTTTTTTTTAAATAAACTCATATTATGATACTTACTCTAGCATCAATATCTGCAACAATAGCAGGTTTATTAGCTCCTGGTGTCAGGTAATCGACAAGAGTTTTCAATGGCTGTAGCAAAGGGTCAGCAGACTTCAACTCTTGTTGGACAATCCTGAAGTTGCCTTGGGCAATGTACGAGCGGTATAAGAAGGCATCACGTTGTAGAGCTATTAAAGGTGTAGAAGGCTGCAACATTTATTACTATTGTCTTTTATCATAGATTAATGATTAGTCTCAGACGCTCCAACCAAATACTGCCCTAAAATAAATAGTCCCAGATGTGGGGCAACACAATTTCTGTATGTGCATTGAGTATTCGTCCTGATGCTTACTTGTGCCAGTAAAAAAAATCACTTGTGCAAGTACTTGTTATCACACTTTAACCTTTTTTTAAAGGTTTTATCCAAATTATGTGGAAATTAATATCAATAAATGATTTTTTTTATTTTTTACACCAATAAAATTTAACTTTTATGTCCCCCCAAGACTGGAACCGGGTAAGTAGGCTTCGGCGTAGTATTAAATTGCCACATAATATTTGTGCACGGGCGATATCTGGTTGGAGCGCCAGCGGAGATCAATAATTAATTTATGTCTTTTATCTTAACAAACAACCTTATATTACTGCCCAGTGATGGTAATACTAAAAACACAAACGTAGTTTAATTGAAATATGACTCAAATATAAAAAGAAAACGTTTTCTGCAGAAAACATGAGCGGTAAGTGTAAGTACATACATGAAAATGTCTATGTCAGCAACCAAATGCTCATCGGAGATTCTCAGAAATAGAAAAACGATTATAAAATTATTACTCACTGACACACTTTGTGCTTCGTTGATAGTTTGCTGGTAATTTCCAATATAAAAAGAATTTTTAACATCAAATAATTCATCCACATCTTGGTGCTGACGTGCCATTTCGTTCGTTTTTGACAACTGAACTGACTGACAGATGACAGAATCAGAAATATCAATCAGACCAAGAGTCAAGACCACAGAGAGTAGTATTCTCACTAGAAGAAAGTACTATGTTCCTTGCCACCAAAGATAATTGTATAGATGGAACAATAAAAATTGAAGATTCCTTCGATACTCGATACCCGTCTTTCTAATGGCTGCATGTCGTATGTTAAAAAGAGATAACAATAGCCGAATATGACGTCTTAAAACGCTGCGCGCCATAAAAGAGGCAACGTCATATTTGTTTATATCATGCTGGTTAACAAGCGCGTTTAGCTTTATGTGATTTAAAATACTTAAAAATCTGAAAGTGTGATTTCATAAATCTGTTGCTTGCCAAGAATGGCTTGTACTGTTCCCGTATGTCCAAGTAGAGTGGGTGTTTTGAAGGAGAATAATGGAAACATATCATTTCACCGGTAAGTCGCACAGCTCGCACTCATTAATTTTGGTGTTTTGTAAACAAATTTTTATAATTATTTACTAAAAATGAATCATTGTACATGCATACACAGCTCTAAGGTTGATTTATTTAAAGAAAAGCTGGTGTTTATAACTAAAATTTACAAAAACCAAAGTTAATCGGAATTTTTGAAATTTGTCTTGCTTTATAGTGCTGTAGTCTGATCTTGATAAGTTTATCGATATCGATAACTAATTTATTTTTAGTAGAGTGTTGACAATTTCTAGCATTCACTGCAGGTTGAAAGTAATTTTTATCAATTTATAACAGATTTCCCACCGACATCGATTTAAAAAAAAACGTGGACAAAAAATGTAAGAAAAGCCGACGATTGGAGAGCTTCGCAATATACAAGAATATGCTCGATGAACTTTGAAGATTCTTGCTTTCGCCAAGGATATCAGCGTAAAATTCTACACTCGTATGCAGTGCCGACAATATTCGCAAAATTACCACCATCGTGTAAACCAGTAAGTAATATCTATAAGTTATAAAGAAGTTATGCTTCAATCTATGAAAATTATGAAAATCTTTTGAATCATTAATAACCAAAAACTATTTCTTTTCAGAAATTACCCAGAAAAAGAAAACTTACTAATAAATACGTGGATACCCAAGCGTCAACATTAACTGCAAGTCTTTAAATTAAAATGTTGACGAATCACAGATTATCCAATCTGTGATATCGTTTCTAAAAATAAAACTTTAAGATTATCGAGTTTTTTTTCTCTCGTAATAAAAACCTACTCCCGTTCTACCCCTTAAGGATGGATTCTAAATATTTCTACTCAAAAAATAACTATTCTTTTGAAATATTTTGGTGAAATAAACGCGAGAGGTTGCATACAATCTCATACAACCGATTAGCAATGCAGCGAGTACCAGTACGCACCCACATTTTATTTATATTGAATAACCAAACAGTACACCGAAACGCATTTAGCCATACTTTTTATCCGTCATATATTTAAAATCTATATCAACGAAATCTAGTTATCAATAAAAATGCACAGCACTATTATACGCTATAACTTTAGCTTGCATTGTATAGTCAAAATGGAGACATTCACTCAACTTCGACCCGACAGATTATATATGTATGTCTCTTTCAATCTTATGGCAATTTGAAGGTGTTAGAAAGAATAAAATATTGCTGCATTTGTGATCCATCTATAGGTACAGACTAATACAACATCTTTGCTTGCCACAGTCAAGACCAAACTGCCAAACTAACAGAACAGTTATGTATGACAAATTGATGGGGTTAAAAACTGAAAGCTAATCGTAGGTGGCGCCACTGTTGAGACTTGAGTGATCCTAATCGCCGCCAAATTTCGTTCTTGGATCCCTGTATTTACCAGCGAAATTGCCTTTATTTCTACAAAAATGTATTCGACATAGAGGGTTAAGAAGTTAAAAAAACAGTTGAAGGAAAGAATAGCATCTACTGCACATAACCTCGAATTTTTAATCTGCTCCCAATTTTTTCTTCATAAAGATTTTGTCCATTGTTTTCTTCTTTTGAAATCTTAAGGGAATATATGGATTCCCGTCTTTTGCAATCCAAAGCTGAACATAAGCGTCATGTTAATTAAATAAATTCAGTTCTTTTTGTTTGTTTACAAAATTACAATGGAAAATGACAGCTACTTGTCAGATTTAGGGAACACCCAACAGTGCTGCCATCTGAAGTGAGCAAAAGTCAGTTTTTTACCCCATTATACGATACATCCGATCCGATACATCCGTGGCATATCCGTGGTTACGACCATGGACGTAATATACTAAGCAGTACTGATTACTCGCAGCTAAAAAGCGAGCCGAGTAGGATATGCAATAGAGAGGTTGTGTGTCCCTTTCTAATGGGTGACAATAAGATTTTTTGCTATGTGAGTCAAATTTAAATGTTATAATATACCAAGCTCTTGACAGTCCGAGCCATTTTTCAAAATTTGAAAATTTTGGGAACCGCAATTGAATACGTACTTAAAAGGTATGCAAAAACGGTATTAAAAATGTTTTTTACAGAAATTATATTTATTGAAAACATAAATAATTTAAAAGACATTTTGAAACAAATACGGAACGATAATAATTTTTTAAAATGTAATAGCAAAAAAATGAAAAGGGAACCCGGATACATTTATCGAGAGCCACAAATAATCCTTCAAAGAGCCACATGTTGTCCACACATGCTTGTCAGAGTGAACCACCTTAAGATTCACTCTGACAAGCATAAACACAACACTTTTTCACCATTTTACCTGTGAAACTGTTCTATTAACGATTTTAAATACCAAAATGTAAATTATGCATAATCAATCACCGCCATGACACATTAAAGGGATACCAGTAGAAAATAAAATATAAAATTATACCTCAAACAATAAAGATTATCTTTCTTAATTTAGGAATACATAACGAAATTAATGTAATTATAATACGTTGATTTAAAATAATTGAAATACCGTTAAAAAACAAGTATTTCAACTAAAATTTTTGAACCAAAATTTTTAATCAACGACATTTTTTAAGTCTGGCAAGATGAAAGAACGAGACACACGGCCTCCTTTGGTACTATCCCTCTCGGCTGGGATTAGCATCTGTATAAGGCGCAATGAAAATATATACTTTAGCTATTGGTAATACAGTTAATTTTCGTAAATACAAATTTTCAATGTAATCAGTCCTGCTTAGTATATTACGTCCATGGTTATGACCCATATTGACAGTTGACAGTTTAAAACTGACGGTTGCTTTCAATTGGTTTTCAAAACACTGGTTAAGCACAGACCACTACATACCATAAGAAGGTTTATAGTAAGTAGGTTTTTAAAAAATATACCTACTTAAATTAGTTGGTCTTAAATTTTCAATTTCTATTTTCTACCAAAATAAAATTGCTTCATGGAGTATTGACAGTTACGAAATAAATACTTTCTCAGAAGTATTGCTGCCTGGCAGCAGGTGGCACTAGAAGTCTATTCGTTACATACTATTCGTTTCTGTATCTCTGACAACGTTCGCATTTATAACATTAAAGTTGGGATAAAGATTATAATTGCACATTATGGGTTTATTCGATAATGCTCTTCTCGGCTTGACTTTTCTCGGTAACAATTAGGTTATATCAACTCAGATAAAATAGAACTAATGATAGAGCCTTGTGTACGACAGAATGAAGCCGGTAAAACTACGCCTCTACGTGTAACACAAGTTACACGCAATCAAACTACGCCTCGTCTTATTAGTTGAGCAACATTAGCACGTGGAGTACCTAATAAATAAAATTATTTCCTAATGAAAATGCCGAATAGGCAATTTCGTTAATAAATATTTAGTATTAGTAATATTCATTAGTAAAGTGAAGGGGTTTAAAAAACCAGTCCAAATATAAAATGCAAAAATAATTATATAAATTGCACAAAACTCAACATAGTGTTCCCTTTATTAAGCGTTTTAATAACCCTATTCTCTTACTTATATGATTATGATAATTTATTTGTTATTTGTTTATTTGATTGTTTGCTTATTTGTCTGTTCGTTCGTTTACAAGAAATTGATTCAATACAAAACTTTGAACGACTAATACTGGGTTACTATGAATTATTATGGCAACAGCGGCCTGCGCACTGATTATGAAACCGGCTTCATTAAGTTGTCCGCAAAATTTTCTCTAGTTCTTATTTGGTTTGAGATTATCCAAGTACAAATAAAATTGCAACTCTGACTGGTAGTTCTAGAGATTAGCGCGTTCAAACAAGAAGAGAAACTTTTCAGCTTTATTAGATATTATATTATTAGCTTATCATTAATATGTATTATAATATCTAATAAATATAGTATAGATTACAAGTACTTACCAATCTTAATATCAAATACAAAAACGAATATACTACCTAATTAACAACATAAAGGGATAACTTATATAAATTTTTATTACTACCTATTACTTACTCTTCTGTTTTGTGGAACAATTTTATTTGCTGAAAGCAATAAACTTAAATCTAAACTACAGAATCACAAAAACTTAGCTTACTAGAATATGTTTAAAATATTACTTGTTATAAAAAGGAATTGCTATTTATCATGATATGGCTATAAATTAATTGATCTTCCAGTTACCGTAATGCTTCTAATTTGGGGAAAAAGATTTCGATGTAAGTAATCTAGCAAATTAAAATAATTTTGCTGACGGTTTGTATTCCAAGTAGTCAGCAATAATATTTTTTGGTAAATAAATAGAAAACAATGTAAGTATTAAACAATATTTACATATGAAATGATATTCCATTTTGTTTTTTATATCTCTGGGAACAACTTTTACAGCGTTTAAAAACATAAGACGGATTTTGTTTCTATTATAAAATTGCACACACACACACGTGACTTGCAACCCTTATGAAGCTCCGAAAAGCACTGAGGCGTGTTTGTATTAGCTTTTAAGTTTGTATTCGCTTCGCGGTGGCTTCACTCTCATGTAGTGCAAGGCTCTATCTGTCTATTACGTAGTCTTAGCTTATCCCTATTATATTCCTCTCAATTACACTATCTAAAATGTCGTTACTAGTTAGACTAGTTGACAGTCCACTTGGTAGAAAAGGTACCCCATAAACATAAGTATCACCCGGGGTTGCAAGCATCCCCCAGGTAGTTATGTGATAACTGCCAGTTTATAACTGTGGACCCGAGAGTACCCTAACTCATATTGTATATTTAGGTACCTAGATAACTACACAATATAATAATAATAGGTATATACAACAGATATACTTACGCACAAGTCGTTACCTAATTTAGATTTCCAAAAAAAGCTCAAATTAAAGTCTTATCAGTTGATAATATTGAAAGAATCACAGACCATGTTTGGGCGATGTTTTCTTTATTTCTTTTTTTATTTTATTTTAAATTAAATAAACCAATTATTTATTCGGACACGAGAGCAGATATGCTCGGTAAGCCATTAATACGACGCCTGGGAACTAGTTCTAAGTAACTCCACGTTAATGGTTTATTATCAAAGATAAGATAAGATGTTTTCATTGAACCAAATGAATAACTGTCGTTGCGTCAAACTTATTGACTTGTGACTCTTATTGACACAAAATAACCTACACACCTGTGTCTTACCTACACGCCACAAAAATTTCATTCACTAAATCAGTATGTAGATAGTAGGTTTTAAAATAGATTAGTATTTAGTTATTTATCTTTCAAAAATAAAAGATTATTTATGCAAAAATAAAATTATTATTTTTTTGTACACAAAGCGGTAGGTACTATTAAATTGTCTGCCTTGGTGTCTTACTATTTTCAAAATGTTCAATATTCTTTCAATAGTTGTTGTTGAATAAACTATTAAATAAATTGCTAAGTAGAGTAACTACCTTCCTACATACAAAACATTAAAAAAATTACTTTTGTTTATATAGGCATACCAACAAACAATTCCTTTATTTCGCTGTTATTGCGCCATCCGAGCAGTCTCAAGTTAACTTCTTGGAATTATAGGTTGGGAAATACTTACGTAGGTATTAATCCAAGATCAAGTTCGTCATAATAAGAATTGACTTACATAAAATACGCATTGAGTTAAAAGTATAATCAAAAATCAATGTAGGATTTATAATATAATGCCTACTTGATAGCGATTCCGTTAAAAACAATAAAAATACTTGAAATACTCAACATCTTTATTTATGGTTCGGTTCTCTTACAAAGTGTAAACTTGTTGCATTCGGGGAAACCAAACAATCGCCATTGAGACGAAATATTTCTTGTTCTGTACTTGAGAAAGCGGGACCCAGGTAGAGGGTTCGTCCCTGGTTCGTCCGTTGTAAATATTATTTAGGTACCTATTTCGTGCTTCAAAATAGTATGTAACTTCATAAATAGTTGGCTAAAAAGCACGTACGGTATCAAGGGATCAATAATAAAATCTTATTTTTATTTATAACATAAATTAGCCATGTAGATCAATGATATTTAAAAATCCATTGATATGTAGGTACGGGATTATAATTGATTATTGTTTAACAATCTGTTCATCATCAATTTTGTATAGTCACATACACATACACTTTTTTATTGAATTTTTACACCATACTCTAATACTCCAATCTCTAGGTCCAAAGTGTCCATTTGAAGCCGAGGGTGAGTCTCCAGTAATGAATAAACTCACATCACACACTGAAATCATACATTGAAAATTGAACCTACCACGTGAACGAAGTTACGGACTCAGCTAGTATAAAATAATTCTATAGGTTATGTGTGTTTGCCGCAATAATAACTTCATTATCAATTAGTTACAACTTCATAAGAAAGGACATCTTTCAAAACCAGGCCATATTTTTTTTAACTTACACTTTGGAGATTTTGGTTATAAAAGTTTTTCTTAATTTCAGTATAATTTCCTGTGAATATTTCATATTTTCTAAATGGGGATAACATACTAAAATTTACACAATGAGCGCGAAGCACGTTCTCGATACGTTGTTCGAGTCAGTGCGCAGTTCAAACAGATTTTTTTAATACTTTCAAACTTAAATATCTATGAAAACCCATTAACTAATTACACGATAATTTCCAACTGAAATCTATGATTTCTTCTTACCTAATGATACAAGTTTCAACCGTTAAAACGAAAATAAAAATAAACTGATGGTCTGATCCCCATGCTCCATACAAAACTGATTGATCTCCTTTGCCAATTTTGCTTAAGTTCTTTAAAATTAGTATGTATTTCTTTTAAAAGTCAATCTGTCTTAAATTTTATTGAAAATATATTTATTGCTGTAAAAGATTGTGTTAGTATTCTACTAACACATTCTGTTTATATATCAACATTGTTATTCTAAGTAAAATCAAATGTAAAATGAAATGAAAGAACTCGAATTAAATGTTAGTTATAAATCGAAATGAAAACGCCATTTACCGGTGAAAAAGAAATAACTGAATCCTTATTGTTATTTGAATGCGTATGCACAGGACCGGTGCAACGCGGCAGATGGCTGCGAAGGGTGAGAAAGGGCCTCACAATGCCCTTACCTTGCCTTTACCTTAGGGTTCATGTGAACGATTTCTGCAATGCGAAATCTTATCGAATCTTAAGATTTATTTTAAGTTGAATCCATGCCACTAAATTATGGTGGGAATGTTTTTTTAATGCATTTATTTTTATATATGGATCAAACCATACTATCTTCTTTCGATTACGTAGAAAAAAGTATGAAATTTATAATTGAAATTCGTTTTGTTAATTATTAATTTAGGTGTTAGATGACAGTGTTATGTTAACATACTTAAGCAGCCTTGGTTTAAAAAATTTAATTAAAACTAAGGTTATTCAATATGTCTGCAATACAGATTGAAACTTTGCTGTCAATATTTAAATAAAAAAAGAATTGTCGCTAGCTTTTTGTCCGCGACTTCGTCCGAGCCTTTTTTTCTTAGCTGTTAAATTTTTTATTAAATCTTTAAATTTTTTGTCAAGTTTTGAATTTTTTATTTTTAGTTTAGGATGATCCCTCGGGATAGTCTTAAACAAAAATAGGTTTCATAGGACTAAAAATAAGACCAGAAGGTAGTTTCGAGATTATATGCCATGCACTATAAGAAAAATATTGTTTTGTTTTTAAGTTATAGGGTGGCAGCCTGAAGGTGCACAGTGGATTACCGTTATATAAAATGTTATACATGTCATGCATAGGCCGCACTGAAAGTTTTTAGAACTGACCAGAAACTAAAGACAGAAATGAAAAATAAATGTAAATTTCGAATTAAAAGCTCTTTAGGAAGCTGTCGATGTAATTTCATTCAGTTGACATTTGTTTTTAGAAATTTGTGTTCATTTTAAAGTGCGAGAAAATTTTCGCTCTATCCTTTATTATGACTTTCGTTACGGTCTTAATCAACAACAAAGTTATTTTAGATTTCGATTGACATTTCAAGACGAAACCCCATGCCGTGTCACTGTTTATAGCTGGTTTAGTGAGTTTAAACGTGGTCGTAGCAATCTCACTGATAATTTTCGTAAAGGACGTCCACTTACAAAGACAAATGAAAATAATTTGAGTTCTCTACGGCTCATGATTGAAATAGATAAAAGAGTGACATGCCAGAAGATTCGGCCAAGTTTAGGCATTGGCATGAGTTCAGTGCATAAACTCTTACACGAACATCTAGGCGTAAGGAAGCTTTGCGCTAGATGTATCCCATAATTTAAAAGAAAATAAAAAACACCGTGGCTTAGATTGGTGCCGCAAAAATATAACGGAGATGGAAATATTGTTACGAACCCGAAACCAAAAGGCAATCTGCACAATGGGTGTTTCCTTTCTAGGATTTATCAAGAAAAGTGAAGAAGGGAAGAAGGGAAGGAAAAATGAAGATTGCATTATTCTTTGGACGGACATGATATTTTGCAATCTATGTGTTAGAGGATCAAAGGACCGTTACTGCAGAATGGTATATTAGTAATTTTTTGCCAGTTGTTTTGGGTAATGTTCGACAGAAGCGCCGAAGAAGTTGGATTCTTCTTCACCACGACAATGCTTCAGACCACTCCGCCAGACGAACATTCGAAAATTTAACTATGGAAGGTGTGGAATTGGTGCGTCATCCTCCTTGCAGTCCCGAGTTGGCACCATGTGATTTCTATTTATTCCTAAAAATAAAAGATAAACTTAGAGGAATTCGCTTTATGAGCCCTGAAGATGCAGTGAAAGTGTTCGAAAACGCAGTGAAAGAGACCCCTAAAGAAGAGTAAGTCGGCCTACTGCTTCAGTCAGTGGTTCCATCACATGCGACGGTGCTTACAAAGGAATGGACACAAATTCGAAAAACAATAAGAATACAAATAGCTTCCTATATTATTTAGTTTTCGGTTTCTTAAAACTTTCAATGTCACCCTCTTATAATATACTATGATAATTTCATTTTAGGGTGAGCTCGCTCCGTCGTCGGCCTCATCATTGATAGATGCTGGCCAAGAGCAAACCCATCTTTAATAAAAAAAAAATGTGTATCATTTACGATGATAAATAAGGGAATTGTGGGGAGTAGGATTGGGTATCTACTTGTACATTTCTATCCTATTTCATTCCAACTCTAGGGGTATGTTTAAACGACGGAACGATAAAGGAGGATAGGTATATCCTATTAAATGCGAAAGTTTGTGAGGATGTATGAATGTTTGTTCGTCAATAACGCATAAACAGCTGAACGGATTTGGATGAAATTTGGTACACAGATCGTTTAAATTACCCGGATTAAGACATAGGTAGGATACTTTTTATTCCAAAAAAATGTTACGTCCAAAGGTATCGTCTAAAAATATAAAAAAATGAAGCCTATTTTTTATAGACGTATATTTTTATCCCTAACATTGGTAACAATTATTCATAGATCCTCACAAACTTTCGCATTTACAATATTAGTAGGAAAAATAGTGGGATTTTTCAACGAGGACAAATTTCGCGGGAACTAGCTAGTTTCGAATAAAATCTCATAATGTACTGGCAGCAAGAGGTCAAATACTTAAAAAGTCGTGGTTAGGAAATTTCTTAATTTTATTTTTATAGAAAAAAAGCTAAATATATTAAATTTCAATTCATTTCGAACATTTCAAAAGAGAATCGTAGGCTCCTTAAACTAAGATAATAATTACATTAATTAGCTTATTAGCTTTTAGCTTCAGTTGATATTGATGGGCAAAATAAAAGGAATAAAAGGCGCCTTGGAAGGTGGAAGAAATCCTGGCTACATACGAGTAGCTTCGTTAATTCGTCACAAAGTAAATAAGTCACTTAAAAAAGACATTTATGTAAACTCGCCACGATTCTATTTTTAAAACGTTAAATAATTGGCCACATATTATTCTGGATTGTTGCTAACTTATCACAATAGTTTTTTTTGTACAGACTGCAAAAAAAAAAATATAAGAAGAATAATATCGTTAAGTTTTTATTTTGCTAATAATCACATTAATTTCTAAAATTTTAGTTTAGACGTCCAATAATTACATTCACATAAAAATCACAATCTTTATTGCAATAACAATAAATTGAATATACAGTAAAAACTACGTTAGGCTTGTAATAAGGCTTTAGCTCTTACAATTATTGAAACAATAATGATACAAAGTCCAGACCTGTGGTCCAGACTGTGTGATCTACACTGTACTTACAAATAAAGTGTATATCGAAATTGACTCATTTGCCAGCGACGTCCTAATCGTCCTCCTTAATTATATAAGAAGACCAAAAGGATATGCATATAAACTAAAAAAAATCAAGCTTATAAATACGTATCTAACTAGCAGCCTATCTAACTTTTATCTAACTCATAGTGAAAATCGGTGATGTTTATTGGTCATATAATCAACAATTATAAAATCAGCAAGTTCGAGGGGTTGGTTGCTAGTGTGTAACAATATAATTTTTATTATTTTATAAGGTTTACATATAGGTAATACAAAAGTATTAATAAAATATACTTAGTACCTTAATACATTGATTTCGAAGGTGACAACGCAGAATAAGGTAAAGTAAATGTGGGCCAGCGATTTTCAGTATCAGGACTTCAGGAGCACATCAGGAGCTTACAAATCGTGCTGAGAGTCACGTAGCTTCCACACTAACTGCGTGTAATACACAAACATTTTTAGGCCTTTTATAATGCATTTTTTTCTAATTTATGTATATTTATAATAGTCTATAGTAAGAAGAGCGGATTTTGTGGTTTGTTTATATTTGGAGGTTTTTTTTAATGTTAAAATCGGTAGACAGGCTGACTATTTGACTACTGGCTAATTTTTTCACTATTTTTCTAATGGACTATGGCCAGGGTCTAGTTATAGAAGAGTATAGCAGTGCATGCCAAATGAATCCAATTTCTCTTGAATTCATAAGTCATGTGAGTTTCTTTGTTTTTCATTATTTTCTATTAAATATAAGTTAACAATCCATACTAATATTATAAATGTGAAAGAAACTCTGTATGTCTGTTACGTTTTAACGCCTTAACTACTCAACCGATCATCATGAAATTTTGCATGCACATTGTCAGGGATGTAGAAAAGGATATATTCATCAATAAAAAAATAATGTTTCCCAGGGATTATTTAAAATAAAAATTCAACGCCATGCAAAAATATAACAGCGATAAAGACGTCGGGAGTTATATTGTTCATATTTTGCCTGGGGTTATATTTTTTATATTTTAACGCGCACCAACTAGTGTTTTTATACAAAACAAATGGGTAAATAAATAACCTTGTTCTATATTTTTTATATATTCAAAAATTAACAGAAACTCTTCTTTTTTAAATACAGTTCTTTTTTAATATTGAGTCATTTTTTTTTTCATAGATTTGTTCTTTTTTTCAAATATCGGCTGCAGATATCATGACACTCTACTCAAAGGTACTTATTGAGTACTGTACTTACTGTCAAAGATTTAAATCTTTGTTTACTGTCACCTATATCCAAGCAATGTTAAATGGGATGCATGATGCATGTACATCGCTGGCCGATCTGAATGCTTCGGCGCCCTGTATGCTTATGAGTTTTGGTGACAGATTAGGAATGCCAGAACTTATTCCGTTGTCCCCTCCTTTATTCATTACTCTGGCTGGCGCTGACTGACGGTATGGCTCGGCACGGCACAGCAAAGAATTTTTTCGTAAACATATTATTTTCAATCTTATAGCAATGAAATTAGCACTCACACTCCTTTATTTCAGTACGAAGAGACGGTATGACTCGGTGCGGTAGGTACAGCGCAAATGATTTTTTCCTAAACATATTATTTTCAATCTTATTTCAAAGATTTTAATATTCATACTCCTTTATTTCAATACGAAGGTGACGGCATGGCTTGGCACGGTACAGCAAAGGATTTTATCCTAAACATTTATTTTCAATCTTTTGCAGTGAGTTTAGTAGTCACACTCCTTTAGCTTGCTTAGCGTAGCATTCCGCGTCATGCCACGTGATACCACGGCATACTTCGGTACGTCACGGCAATAAAGGAGTGTGAATGCTAAAACCATTGCAACAAGGTCGAAAATAAATGTTTGGGAAAAAAGCCTTCAGTCAGTCAGGACCGGCCCTTAAAATCGATATAACGTTTCAGTGTTGTTTGTGTTTAGACGACGGTAACCGTCATGTGGACTATCAGCCTGTCTACTGACACTTGAACAAGCAGATGTTCATCGGAATTAGGTACCTACCTATATGACCCAGTAATCACTGAGTTAGATTGCAGACAATATACATTTATACAGTCATGTAGGTACATCTTTGTATACAGCGATTGACGTGTTCTACGCCTGAAACCTGTGCCTGAAACGGTCTACCTTGTAGGAAATTTGCGTTCGATACTTTTCATGTAACATTCTTCATTAACTTATATATAACCACTAGCTTGGCCCTGAGACTATAATATGTATTTCGTGTTTTCTTTTTATACTAGCGGCCCGTCCCCGGCTTCGCCCGGCGTGCGATTTTTATATACCCTAAAACATTCCCCGTTTATCCCTCTTTCCATTGGTGAAAACCGTTTTAAAATCGGTCTACACGTTCGCGCGTGATGCCGTGACCAAGGGAAATGGGGATTCATTTTTATATATAAGATTTCATGTTTGCATATTTGCGGCTTTCATTCTGATCTTTCACTCGTCAAGTAACAAAATGGAAAGCTTCCCCGCGGCCTAGCCGAATTGGTTCAAAGTTCAACGAACCCAGCCAGCTGCCTTCAAGGGTATGACCCTTTTTCGCCAAATCTCCCTTCGAGTTGCGCCACAAGAAACCGTTTTTAACTCTTGTATACAAATATTGTACTTACACTAAGTATTTAAAAGGGCTATGGATTTTGCAGTGAATACTTAAAAATAGTATGCCTTATTACTCTCAATATACTTATATAGTCTTAGATGCCTTATATATTATTAGTAAGTATATGAGATAAATCTAATACGTATGTTAATATATCTAATACGTAATGCTAGTACGTATGTTGTAGGTATCCAGTTCTTATCTATAGTTACAAAATCGTTTATCCTGACTGACTATCATCGCACAGCCAAAACTACTAAGTCTAGAAAGCTGAAATTTGGAACATAGCTTTATTTTATAACTTAAGCGTCCGATAAGAAAGTATTTTTTAATATTTCAATCCCGTGCTAAGCCAGGCGGCTCGCTGGTTAGTTATAAACTAACGTCATATACTGCCCTATGCGTGTGAATCTTTTTGACATACAGTGTTTTAATCACAGAATTTGTCAACAGAATACACGATAAATCACAAAATACATCATAAACAAATAAATCCATAATTTCTTCGAACATAATAATTTGAAATTTGGTAAAATGTTAAGATAACATAAATCTATTTAACTTCCCTCAAAGTTTAATTTTAAAAAAGTTTAATTTCGTTACAGCGAAGAATTTCACCTTTTCAGATAATAATTATTATTTTGACAGTCATAGTATACCTTTTTTTACCTTTCTCATTTGTTTTTGAACAAACTTAAAATTTTTCTTTTTTTAAAGCTATTAAACAGCTTTAATGCTACTAATAAAAAAGTTGGAAACAGATTGCCTTTATCCACTTTCGAATTATTTATGGTCGAATTTGGCCTGTGGATGAACACTAGGGAAAGCACATTTGATGGTAAGTGAAATACCGTCACCTAGGAAAGTAAGAAACACTTAGGCATTGCAAGTTCTTTGATGAACTTGATAGAATAGATTATCTTTAAAACGCAAAAATATTTTCTTTAAGATATTATAATTTGATGATTTAAAATCAAAAATATTTTATTCTTATACTTTAAAATATTGATAGGTTGAGCGTTTTCTAGAAAATTCTACGGGTAACAATTTCAGATTCCAATTTCTTAGATCAAATGCTAATATTATCTAATAAATTTAAAAAGGTTCATGAACATCGAGACACATCCGTTTGTTAAAAAATCGGAAGAACGCGACGACACATCTCAAAAGGTAGATGAAAGCGAGCAAAAAAGCACCACAAAGAATCATCTTGCATCTGCTATCCGGGACTTTGTCAGCAGATGTTCTGAAAGAGTCTTACAAAAAATCACTACCTGCGAACACTCATTGTTGTTGGCCGACGTATGTGCGTACTTATCATATGTACTACTTTTGAACTTGAACCGTTCGCATGAAGTGAATAAAAGGGTAACCATGCGATATTTCTTATCTGGGAATCAATTTGTGGTGAAGTTTTTTTATATACAAAAATTACGAAAAATATATTAAAATAATGAAACTGGGAGGACGTCAAGCGTCGAATCCAGCTCGATAAGCAACATTAGGGAAGCTCGGAGAGATCTTCTTGTCCTAAGTTCCTCAGTGCCTTAAAACAATTTTTTTTTATTTCCCCAATATGTGTAGATAGTGGGCCGCGGGTCGATGGTGTATTAAGGCTGCTTCTTTTAAAAAATTAGGAGGGAGGCCTTTTTCCAGTGGACGTCCTTCTGCTGAGATCATGATGATAATGATTTAGTTGCCCATTGGAGAGATTGAATATTCGTTCACATATCCTTGATATAATGATTCTTATTTGAACTGAAATATTGGCTAATAGTAATTTTACAATAGTATCTAAAAATTGTTATAATCTAAATTCAATACTCTTAAACTATAACTGTAGATTAAAAAAAATGGATTTAAAAAATATACAAATTAAATTTATCTTAAATAAATAAGAAAGCATTGTCACTTGATTCTCAGCATTTTTGCCTTGAATTGAAAAGATGTAAGAAGGGATCTATGAAATCATTTTGTTCACGGATGTAATAATAACGAATTGTCATAGACAATTCTCAAGAAAGTTACATAACCTTTCTGATCCTTATTTTTTCTTCTTAGAAACATGTCATTTTTTTATTTATCTTATGTATGAACATACATTATGGTCTCCAGAATTACAGAAAATAACTTTATAATAGCAGAAATATAGCAGTTTTTTTTATTTAGAAGCATTTATAATAAATATAATATCACTATGAAGCAGTCTCCATGCAATAATTTTAAACAGAATATGGAATAATGGGAAGGCGCTTTTAATAAATTATTACTGGCTTTTGCTCGAGGAGTTGTCAGTTAATCAGCCAATTTTTTTATTACTTTCGGGATACTTACATAATTTATTATTATAAAATTATAACAGTATTTCGATGGTCGCGAAGGTCTCGTCAAAATACAAAACAGTTTTTTCCCTTTTTTGTAGTTATTAATTGAATTTCTTAATTTAGTGTCTAATTCGTTCACCAGACTTAATATTAAATGTGAAAACTTTACTTCTTTATGGTATTAGTGTGAATAGCATAGATTAGAATACTTGGAATGCATTAGTTATACCTATTTTAAATTTGTAATGTGGAATTACCAGGCAGGATATTACTACTACGGTCAAAAAATATTACTCTTGACACTACTATAGTAGCGATACCACGGGTAAGTACCGCATACGTATTTATTCTGACAAGTTCACTTTATTACTGTAAAATTTCATCCAAATTATACAAAAAAAAAAAAAATTGTAAAAAAAATCTTTACAAAAAAAAGTTACAAGCATCCATACACACATAAGAGTTTATAATATTAGTAATTTTATAAATAAGCTTATAAATGATAGCCTTTGTGTTATTTTGAGGTAGTTTTATTACTGTAAAAAATTTCAGTCCGTTCAGTAGTTTTTGCGTAAGAGTCCACTCTCTATCTGTTACGTCTATTTTATTTTATTTTATTTTTGTATTAATAAATACACCTTATTAACTATTTTTTGTGCCACCTATAGCAGTGACCACAAAAAACGGAATATTAAGACAATTATAATATTATTATTATTATTCCGATTTCTGTGGCAGCGACATCACCTCTCCTGGTCTGTTCATATTTCATTGAAAATGCAAACTGTGAAGATTTTTAAAAAATAATATAATAATGATATTATTATTTTTATGATCATTTACACTTAGAGAAGTTTAAATTTTATCAGTTTCATGTACGGTCCGCCTGGATGGCACACAGATTATGTTGATCACATTATCTTTAGCTTCAAGGCTTTCGTCCCTATTTTCAGTATTCAGTGCTGTAATCACTATAACATCAGAAAATCACTTTAAAACTGTCACTAAAAATCCTACCAAAAGTATCCCTACCAAAAAGATCTAAGTTTATTGTTTTTAATTTTAATATTTCCAATGTTCGTAAACGTCATTTTTATTTTTATGTGTTACCTACTAGCGATCCGCCCCCGGATTCGCACGGATGCATTTTTTCCTGCAAACTATACAGGATGCGGTCATGGCGGTCCATGGCCCTGTATGAGGCTCACGTTTTGTGGGCACGTTATGTCGCGCAAGGAAGCGGCGGAATGGCAACGGGAAGAGGATCTCCTCTCCCAGCCGATCCGCCGGAGGCTCGGGCGCAGGCGGCTGGCTTATATCCACCACCGTCAATGGTCAATGGGGATTGACCGGAACCTGGGCGGTAGTCTAGGGGAGACTAGATGGTCCCCGAGATGGCCGGCGTACCTCCACTCATGGGTACGCCGAGATTCCGACAGGGAGCCTAGTCCTCCCCGCGATGGACAGCCGTGGCGGTTCGCCGAAGTTGTGTAACAACGTTCCCGCGACCCCGTCCATCTACGGCCGCGCAGAAAGTCGTTGGGTTTTAGCCGGTAGGAGTTCGGCATAACCCATATCGTCCCCTTAGCTGCCGGGTATCCATGATGGATTTTCCAACGTAAAAAAAGGGTGATTAATCCAAATGGGTCAATGAGGGCAAATCTCAAATCATAAGAGACACGAAAACTATCGGACATGCAGACGCACAGCTGGTTACCATCCTCACCTTGTCGAGATCCGTCTAATTCGGACCAAGCTATTTAAAACATCTTTTATAATGCGCAATGCTAAGGATTTTTTTTTTTTTTTTTTTTTTTTTTTTTTTTTTTTTTTTTTTTTTACGAATCCCTCCAACATCATTGGAGCCTATGTTAGCTTCCTCTTACATACCAGTTCTCGCAATCTCTCTACTCGTACTTCCATTCTGCATACTTTATCTTTCTTGCATTCATCATCTTTCACTCTTTGCGGGTTGGATTCCCGCCTAGCTATTCTATCTATTCTTACATACTAATCATAGGATAAAAAATTTCTCCATTACCCGTTACCTTTTTTATAACCTTACCATATATTTTTTATTTAATTCTGAGTTTAACAAATATCTGAGTTAATACAACCCAAATCTTTTCATGGTTCGAGTGAATAGGCATCTTCTGGGTGAGCTCGCTCCATCGTCTGCCTCATCTTTCCTACACGCATAGATGCTGGCCTAAGAGCAAATCCATCTTTAATAAAAAAATTAAAAAAATGTTCTGATCAATTTTTTTTAAATATAGTCTATTATGTTCTGTTTTTTATCTAAATTTTCATTTTACTCTAGTAAGTCAAATTAGGCGACAAAAATAACGCTTTCCCGCTAAGTCCTCGCCATAACGTTATAGAACTTTTGATAGTACAACAAAAAAATATTACAACAGCTTCGATATGATGATAAAAAACAGGTTCTTTGTGTGAAGCGATCTCTTTAAAAATAGTGCAAAATACTGCATCTTGTTCTGTTCTTTTGTTTCTATGAATAAAATGAAACTTTCTTATAAAGAATGGACATTTGAAACCTCCACTAGAATTGGTTGGCTGTTGCTCTAAATATACACAAGTAAAAATGAATTCAAATGCGTAGCTGGACCTAGCCGGGGGCGGTTTGCTAGTAAGATATGTTGCATAAAAATTATTTTTGGTTTACGAGATGTCATTCGCGCATTTAAATTTTGACTAGATGTCGCTGTCACAGAAAATGTTAACAGCAAAGAAATGGGTTTATATCATAGGTTGAAATTAAAAGTGGTGTTTTATTTGTCAGTAATACTAGTTGTATTGCCCTAGATCAGCCGAGTTCTAGCCATGTTTAGCCCAGTACACAGAGAGCTATCGAACATGATACAATATTATTGACACTGAAAACTAATTATAATTATTGTGGTTTTATTTGTAATTATATCTATGTATAAAACTACTTAGGAAAATTATCTAATTACTTAAACAACATCAAAACCCGTTAGAGTTAGAGAATGTATATACAGACAGACATACAGACGCGGGCATCGACTTCAATTTATACCATGTTAAGATAAGGATATTGCACTGTGTACGTAAATTTATTTTTTCTATTTACAATTTTTTATTAGAAGTACAGTATAGTACATTACTGCAGAGTCCAGGAAGTGAAGAATTGCCTGACGCTAAAGCTCGACCTTTATAAAGATCTGAGTCCGGCAATCCTCATTCCGGTCGAGGCTGGTATAGTGCTTTTTTCAATAAATGTGAGGAAATAATGAAACACGTTGCAAAAAAGTTTACATATACATAGTTTTATTTAGAATAAAACAGACGCAAATGTTTACTAAAAGCAATAAATATTTAGGTAGGTACTGAAACAAGTCTGCTTTCCCGCCTTTTTTATTTTTTATTTTCAATGAGTGCAAAGGAAAAGCCCCCGCTTACTACGCCTGTGACAGCGGCGGGCGCGTTCGTGAAGACTCGTGAAACTTCGGGTTTCATTAGGCTGAGCAGCGGCCAGGAATGAATTTTCATACAACATTCTTGGCCTAGGCCGAGAAAGAAAGCATGAGCCAAGAATTACAAACTTCGTGGCTTGTTTTTAGTACAAAAATGCCTACATTTCCGAGCATCTTTGAGAAAATTAAATTTTGTAAATAATGTTACCTGTAAAAAAGGAAACGACATTAATTAGTTCTTATTACATTTAATATAATGTTATGTCTAATTAACTTCTTTATAATATTTACTCCTTTAAAAACGAGAATCTTTTTTTAGTGTCAAACAAACAGTTTTTTAACTACAAGTAATCCTATACTAGTCTATGGTAATATTATAAAGAGGTAAAATTTGTATATTTGTTTGTATGTCGGGGGTAATCTTGGAAATCATCGAACTCATCCGATTTAAAAAAATCCTTCACCAATAGAATTTCATGACATAGGCTAAATATTCCACGCGGGAGAAACCGCGGGCATCAGCTATTCTAAAAATAAAAATCCGACGCTTGGCAAAAGTGTAATGTCAGGCGTCAATGTATGTCAGGCGTTATATCTTTTATTTTTTAACGCGGTCGTAGTCGCAGGGATGTAGTTGCTCTAGTACCATTGGACTGTACCATTAATAGTACTAGTGATACTACTTGGTGTCGCTAGTACCACTAATGGTACTAGTGATACGACGTAGTTGCTCTAGTACCATTGGACTGTACTATTAATAGTACTAGTGATATACATATATATAGTGATATAGTGATAGTACATGAACAGTGCACCAGCAAGCTAGTCGTAGTCGTTAAATTAAACATATACTCATTTAACGGAATGCAAAATGTAACAAAAAGCCAATGAGGTAAAAGTACGTACTTTTACCTCATTGGCGTAGTGCGTAGTACATATTATCTCAATGCAAAAAGCTAGTGAGCATCTGTGGCGTTGCTTGTGTTATAGGCGACGGTACCCACCTATCATCAAGTGGATCGTCAGCCCGTCTGTCGACCTTAAGATAAAAAAGTGTGCTTTGTAAATTAGTTTAAATATTTACGTAAATTTTCAGTTTCATATCCTAATATGACATCCACGTGGACGAAGTCGCAGGCACCAGCATATAACTTACTTCACTGCTATGAAGTTGTCATAATCAATCATCTCAGCCGTAGGACGTCCACGCTGGATAAAAGCCTCTCCCCTAATTTTCCAAAAGGACCAGTCATAAGCAACTGGATCCACCATCCACCCGCGGCCCTTATCAGGTCGTCCTCTCCAGGCCTCCATTCGAGAACCTTCTGGCCACGGCGGCCGTCGGCTCCCCATACTATATGTCCTACCTAACTTACAATCCGCCGGCTTATGTCGGTAACTTTCGTTTTTCTACGAATCTCTTCATACGCTCTCTCCGGCTGAGTGATGCTGAGCTTTCTTACGAGGCCCATAGAGACCACGTTTCAGCACCATATGTCATCACATTCTTTGTGTTGTTTTGTCTCTTTGTGTTGTCACCGTATGTCATCACATTCTTTGAAGTAATATTTATTTGTTATACACTTGTGGTGTATCGAAAGTTTGCAATAAGTCCGACTCCTGACAACTTCAGTAGTAGCAGAACACACCTTCAGTAGTAGCATTTCGAGGCGGTGAATAATAGCACAAATGCTATTATTCACCGCCTTGAAATAATAGCATTTGTGCTAGGTGTTTCAGTGCGTGAGTAAGGGATGCCAGAGCCCATTTCCCTATCCCTTCCTAATCCCTTATCCTTAATCCTACTAAGGTCGGCAGCGCGTTTACAGCATTGCTGCAGCCACCTCCATCGAATGGACCGTCATCGCCCTGTCAGACAACCTTACCTTAATGACCTTATGTAATTTGTATAGTAAGCGCGCAAAATATTTGAATTTATATATAAATCAATATAAAATTCCTTTTCGACATCCGATTTCAATGACACAAGCCTAACTGTTGCTCCAGATTAAATTTAATTTATGCGAAAACCGCATCAAAATCGATTCAATAAATATATGGAACGCAGCGTGAACAAACAAAGAGACAGACAAATTTAAATACTAAAAATTACGTTTTCATACTCTGTAATCCCTTTTTATCGTCCCCATCGATCGGAAAATATAATCAATGTACAGATATGATTATTTTATTAATCTTCTCTATATATAAAAAAAGGAATCCCCATTTCCCTTGGTCACGGCATCACGCGTGAACGGGCAGACCGATTTCAATTCGGTTTTCACTAATGGAAAGAGGGATAAACGGGGAATGTTCATATACATATATAAAAATTGCACCTCTGGCGAAGCCGGGGGTGGGTCGCTATAGTTTAGTATATTTCAAATGAGTCTTACATGATGCCTCTTCTTTTTGTCTCACCAATTGTATTATAAATATGTTGTTCCAGCTATTACCCGTAGGATAGCTGAGCCTGTATTCTTTACAAAGGTACACAAAATAAGTGTAAAAAATGTTTTAAAATATTTATAAATTCATAATGTTTGTATATACATATATATGATATACATATATATTTTATATCTCATTGATCTACATTTTCATTCTGAAAACTTCCATGTACTGTCTCGACTTCCGCCCTTTACCTCAGCCCGGGCATTAACCCCCTCGACCTAGTTATACAGGGGTAGCACCAACATACCACTACAACCCCCTAGCACCTTAGTCATAATGATATAAGGGCTGATTTGCTTTGAAAATTTTATTTAATAAAGTTGTATTTTCACCAAAGTTCGCTTGGCCACAAGGTTCGCTTGGCCATCAATATGATCTCTTTGTTCTAGCTTATTAAGTCGAAATTTGTTTGATATCAACAAATATCCTTTTGTCAAATTAATGTTTGGACTTCCTCGATTTTAGTGCTAATGCTAATTTCGATTTCTTATAAGGCTGTATGTAACAGTTAAGTTATTTATTGAAAATCGAAATATGACAGAAACCGGGTTATGATTACTGTTTTTAAAAGCAAACATAAGAAGTTTATTTTTACATCTCCAAATAGTATCTTTTAATATTTGATTACAATAATTGTTGTACTGACGCTTATAGCTTATAATTTATTGCTTATTTTAATTTTCTTATCAATTCGATTAATTAATAAGCGTGCAAGACTGCAAGTTCTCAGAAGTTGAGTGGCATTTGATCACGCTTCCGGTCGAATTACTTAACACGATTATTAAACGTAATAGTTTCATTTGCAAACTGAGAAATGTTTGTGTAAGCGTGTATGTACGTGAAACAATATGCCTTATTTAGTCTCGTCAGATTGACCACGGTCGAGCCAGCCGATAAGAAAAAGCGATTTATTAATTTGAGTTCACACCACATATACAAATATATAATAGTTTGTTGTTTACTAATTAACGTGTTAGCAACAGCCAGAGTGCGGAGTGAAGTGATACGCGTCACCCCACCACGCGCTGGTAATAATTGCCTACGAGGTGTTAAAGTACTGTTGAAGTGTCGACGAACGCTAGTCCATTGTACCTACACCTAGGTATCTGGTGGCTAGGGCGGGCGGAAGCTGCGAGTTGCGACGCATCCCGCCCTCGTTGCAGTCACCCGCCGCGTCGCTCCCCCCGCGCAACCCGCAACGCTTCCCCTCCACCCTCCCCCCGCACCTCGCCCGCCGCCCGCCCGGTGCGGCTGGCCTGCCACCCCGCGCTAGCGCGCAACGCGCGTGCGCCCGCCGGCCGGCGACTCAGTTCACAGCCGCGACGCGACAAGAGTGTACGTGTGTAACGCTCCACTTGACGCGGCGTTTGAAACGATCGAACGCACTCGCCCCATTTTTATTCTAAGTGACAAGACGAGAGGGAAACCTCTCTTTGACTGACAAAATAGCTTCGCAAGTGGAAATGCCTTCGAGCCTCTTCGGTGATTTGGGTGGCGGAGGCACCAGCCTGGTCGAGGAGCAGCGCGCCTTCCAACTGGCCCTAGAACTCAGCATGCTGAGTTTCGGTGACAACATGCCTGCGACGAATCCCCTGTCGAGTCCGCTCGGGTTCGCGCCGCCGCCCGACGACCGCGCAAAGAAATCCCAAAACATGACCGAGTGTGTGCCGGTGCCATCATCTGAACATGTCGCAGAGATTGTTGGACGACAAGGTATGATTGCTCGCTTTCGCTTCTCATTTTCGTCACGGCGTTTATCAGCTGTTGAGGGTTATTCACTGTCGCCTGGGTAGTAACGCCCGCCACCCTTATATAAGGGCGCACGTGTCTGACCGGCCTTCTTTTAGGTTATGTTCGATCTCAACCCGCCCCTACGCTTTTACATTGAATTTGCGCAAGAAATCATAATCAAAGACAACTAGCTCTTATAATGTTTTCTATTTTGCTTCTTTATTATTATTTTCATTGCGCTTACGCTTTTTCTGTCTGTGTTGAGTTTAGATTTAAATAACCATTTCATGTAATTTTATTCTGTAAACATTCCTAACATGTCTTTGTACATATTAAAATAGATATTTATAAAATAAATATTAAAAAAAAGAAAATTGAATCCTTATAAATTTATTTAATGATCTTATCTTTTAATTTGCGTGAATAAATTGAATGCATGCATTTGTCATTGTCACAAATTTAAAAATCTAACGGTCTAACTGTTTATCGTTAAAACGCTCTGACTCGAATCTAATTATGTAATAAATGAAGTCGGCATGTGAAAACTCAAAATTTAATTAAAGTTATCTACGCCGCAGCAAAAAAAGATTAAAGGGATGTTCAACATTTTTTTGAGTTGCACAAAAAAATAACCGACAAAGCGTAAGCGCGGCGTGGCCATCTTGGTTCGTTTTTCAAATTTCGATTTATATTGGGGTATCTCCGTGTCTATGAAAATTCAGTCGTTCATGTCCCTCCAATAATCATATTTGCCAAATTAATATCAATTCCCTACATATTTTTTGATTTATGTAGGTATGAGCTAAAAATTTTACTGTTATTTTCTATTGGTAGACGGGTAGAATTAGATTGGTGGTAGTAGGTATACATTTTTACGTATTAGCTTATAATATCAATGTTTGCACTTACTGCGTCTGGCTTGATAGTATTGAAATAGGTACATGTCTATCTTGCGTTTATGTTTCTAAATAGAACAGATTTTTAGTATTTAAAGAATGGAATATTTAAGATTAGGTATAATGTTCTCGTAAGAAATTTATATGTTTGTATGAAACAAACATTATTATTGGCCCTAAACTAGCAGCCCCTTTACATTCCCATCGCAGAACATAATACAGCAGGCACAAAAGCGCAGACGAGTTTTTAAAAATGGAACAAAAAACAACCGCGTAGCATACAACCTTGTCTAACCAGTGGGAACAGAAAACGGGCAACAATCTCTATTCCTTAACTACAGTCCTTTAAATTTGACAAGGTGGCATCTCTTAAAACGTTTCATTTCACATGTTATACAAGTATACAATACCTATTTAGTTTTCGTTTGAGTATAGGACTGTTTCATTAGGAATTCATTGCATTTGTAAAAGAATTGTTTAAAAAAATCAGTTTGAGACAGTTTCAAGCTAATTGAAAGTTTATAAAATAGTTATAATTGAGTTATTCGTATCAGTTATTATTATTTCTCACTGTTCAATAGTAACAGAACATTAGCAATGTTTAAATGGCAAAAGAGTAACTAGAAACGGTTAGCACCTGAATTCTAACTGACATAAATCATCTCAATGATATTGCGAATAAATCTTAATGCTCGTATGGGCCAACATACACTAACACAAAAATTTATAATTAATATGCGGAAGTTAATCTCTGAAACCTATTGGAAAAGTTCTTTCACTTATTCATAGGTACATTATTCCAGATGAACATAGTATATACATAAGTTATTATGTATGCTAATGTCCCCAATTGCACTGGGGTAAGCCGAGGCATCTCATCCTAGTCTTAAATTAAAAAAAAAAATCAACATTTGTATGTTTGTCCTCTATAGGTTTCTATATCAGTTGCCAGAATGAGATGTAATTCCGATGGGTTGTAAGTCTGAGATTTTCTATGCGGCAGCCATTTTTTAAGAGCCAACGTTATAACCTTATTAATAGAAACCATATACTATTGGTATCCCTGGAACTCATTTCAAAAAATATACCTACCTTACATTATTGTTTGTCGCTAAACACGTTATCTAGTTCATCAGTCAAAATAACTATTAAACTTAGACTTTGCAGCAATTAAGGTTAAACATTAGTACTAGATTGGATCGGAGAGAAAAAATATAACTCAAAAACGAAATATGTATTTTATAACTCTGCTACTTTTCAAATATCTATATCTAGATACATATAATAAAATCGTAAACGAGCCGTGTCTGTACATTAAATATTTTTTTGTACAAGTTGTACTTAAGTTACCCAGGTTAAAAATAGTTTTTAGAATTTTTGTTTGTATGTCTGTTCGTGCGTTTGTGCACGCTAATCTCAGAAACGGATTAACCGATTTGAATGCGGTTTTCAGTTAGGTATGTATGTATTGTAGCAAGCTTCCCGTAACATTCAGTGTTTGTTTCATTCCAATCGGTTCACAAACAAAAAATACCACGCGTACGAAGTTGCTGGCTCAGCTAGTGGTACGTCAACGAAACGATTACTGCGTTAAATCGAAACATATATAAATATGTATCTCCGATATGTATCATTATTAGTTGATTGTGTTTGATTTAATTATTTTATTTGTAATAAGCACATTTAAATGAAATTAATACAAATTAAACAATAACAATTGATAAAGTCGATTACAAATCTTCACTTGTAACTAATTGATTAATAATTAATATTAACAATATACATAGTTACTATTAACATTATACATCCATACATTACTATTTATGTGTGTACACATACACATTTATTAAGAATCCATAATCGATAACAAACTTATTTACCTAAGTTGATACAGTTAGTTACTTAATATAACCCACAGAAGCTAATTGAACTAAATAAGATCTTTAGAGCATTTCTTGGAAGTCCCAGGTTGTTTTCAGTCAATTTAATTAATAAGAAGCAATTTGAAGCACATGTACTTTGAGATTTGGTCCTTTATTTTATTGCTGAACTTCATAGGGTATAAAATAAGCAATAAGGTGTTACTGAAATTTCATGATTAGTCTTCAGTTAGAAAGGTTACCCAATTTTTGACTTCGTGACGCATTGTGATCTTGTGTAATAATAGCATGTTTTTGAATTTTTTTTAATCTTTTGGTTTTAGTAACCAATCCCTTCTTATAGAAGACATAAAATGCATGTGTGCTGTTTGTTTCAGTGTGTAAGTAAGGGATTTTCCAGGAAGTTTTGGTTCACACTTACTATTATTAGATAAGAAATGTTTGGCTGCAGTCGCATTGTGTTAACAATAACAAGAAATTGAACATTCTCGGTACCTATTGGGATACTTAAAGAGGATGGCATGGACAAACAACGCATTGAATTCAGTGTATTCATTTTTATTTCTTTACAATATTTTTTGCCTGATTCTTCCTTAGAAACGTTCAAAACTTCGGAAACTAACTCATTTTTTTTAAAGTCTTTGTGTTTTTATTGCATTTTACAATTACATTACAAAAAAATCTTTCTTGTACGTAAGTTTCGTATTTCGACGCTTTATATGGCTTTATTCTTTTTTTTTTCGACAGAATTCGCTTTGGCCTTTTTCAAAACTGTCATAACCGATTTGTAAATAATAATGTGCAGCTCGCATCCGCTGTAAATAGTCCTTGGAGGAACAATTGTTATAAATTAGAAATTCCCGTCAAAACTTTTAATACGACCTTTAGAACGACGTTTATAATCTGATACGAATATAAATGAAGTTCTTTTTGCATTTTAATCAAATTCATTCAAATAGTATGCCTTATCTGCAAATATATTAGAAAAAAAATGGCTGTTCACACTAACCAACATTATGTTGACAACGCAATATGTCAAAAGGATTGTTTAAAATTCACGCGTTTACGCACAGACGTTCGGTGACGTCACGTCCGGTACTCGCGTCTCGAACTCTTGCTTGAAACTATCGATATCGATGTCGGTACGTATACGATTGTCTCGATGTCGATCGAACCTCCTGTCGGCATGTCTGATGTTTTGATTTGTATTGAGGTGTTGCTCGATGTTTTGCATGTGTAAATTGGAACTTTTTTTTAAATGTACTTAGTATAATCAAACTAGCTTTTGTATAATTAGCTTTTGTCCTTTTCTATACCCCTGACAGCATGTATGCTAAATTTCATGATGATCGTTTAAGCAGTTAAGTTGTGAAAATGTAAATTCACTTTCGTAGGACTAGGTAGCTGTGCCCGCAACTTCGTACGCCTGGGTATTTCGGTAGTCGGTATACCTAATCTAACAGGTTGAGGAAAAAGTTTTTTTGTATTTTATATGAAAACATTTTTTTCCAAAGTTTATTTACATTAATTACAGTATATGTATATGTGCCATTTTGTTCGATGACTTTGTCATCTTGTACATAGTGACATGATCCCGTTGCTGTAGAAATTTTGGGATTTCTGATCAAAAAAACGCGACAAGTATTTTTGGCAGTCCTCTCTTGATCTTAAGCTGACACTGCCTAAAGAATTCTGAAGAGACCGAAACAGGTGGAATCGAGGTTGGAAATCGAGCCCGTTGGATGAGTGGTTAGGGTGCTTGTCTTAACGCTCTCTTCTAGGGTTCCCGGGTTCGATTCCCGGTAGGGTCAACTTTGAAAAATCAACTTTTCAAAGGCTCTGGTCTGGTTTTGAAAGTAGTGGCAGGGCACACTGCGTTTTCGCAGTAATTTGGGCAGCCCGTCTGGCGGCCGTAACCACCCCCTTACAGAAGACCACCGTGAAATAACAGCACGTGTGCTGTTGTGTTTCGGCGATTGAGTAAGGGATGCCAGAGCCCATTTCCCTATCCACTCCTAATCCCTTATCCTTAATCCTACTCCAGTCGGCAGCGTACTTGCAGCAGCTTAGGCGTTGCTTATAACACATAGGCGACGGTAGCCACCTACCATTAAGTGGACCGTCAGCCCATCTGCCGACCTTAACACGAAAAAAAAATCTGATGTGCAAGGTCAGGGCTATATGGCGGATGTGTGGCGGATGCATTAACACCTCTCAGCCAAACTCTCTTAATTTTTGCTGAATGGTTAAAGATGTGTGTGGTCTAGCGTTGTGATGAAAGACCACACCCTTTCTATTGATCAATTCCGGCCGCTTTCTCTAAACTTCTTGCTTTAATCTTATCAGTTACAGATCCGAAGCGATGGTTCTGCCCGGAGATAAAAGGTCGTAATGAACCATGCCCTTCCAATCCCACCATACACACAGCATCACCTTATTGCGAGTTAACCCAGGTTTTGACACAGTCTGTGAACCTTTGACCACGACCATTTTCGCACGTTCTTGTCGTACGTGATTCACTTTTCATCACCAGTTATCAATCTCTTCAAAAACGGTTCGCTATCATTACCGTTCATGTATGTCTCAATAAAGAATCGCAAATGAGTACACAAAAAGTAGGTGGAAACAACAGTTTATTAAATTTTTTTCTCTTTTTTTTTAAATGTAATCTTTTTAATGTCATGAAAACCAATCAGATACAAATACGGCCAAAGTGATTTTATTTTGTTTATAAATCGATTGGAATGAAATGTTACGGGAAGCTTGTACATCAGTGAAAACCGCATCCGAGTCGGTTTAGCCGTTTCTAAAATTAGCATGCACAAACTGACGAAAATTCTAAAATCTATTTGTTGACCTCCGTAATATAAGTAATTTTTTTTAGACATATTTAACGTTATTACATATTTATTGACTAGCTGAGCTCGCAACTTCGTACGCGGATTGGAATGAAAATGTTACAGTGAAATCCATATTCAAATAAGTAGGTTAAGCCGTGCCTTAAGCTTAGCGTGCACAAACAGAAAAGAATTCTAAAAACTATTTTTTGACCTCAGTAACATAAGCACTTTTATTTTGAGAAATACATATTTAATGTTTTCATTATTAGGTACATATTTATTGATTAATGTAGCTAAACGTTTGACGTACAAACCGCAGCCGTAAAGAAAGAAAGAAATATACTATTATATTTGCTTAAAATGTGAGTACAAAATAAGATCTTGATAGCCTACACTGCTATTAATATTGGCGTACAAATATTATTTATTTGTTATAAATAACAATTAATATTTTAAAATAAAATAAAACAAAAACTTCTTTAAAGCTAGTTAGGTATACAATCCATCCCCGTCCGTCACTAGCTAGTGACGAGTCGTCAGGACCGGTTTCACATCATTGACTACTACCCCCCTCTCCTCCCTTACCCTCTATTTACTCCTCATCTCTTGATACTCGTGTTTTTATACACAATAACTCTCGATTTTGACGTTACCCGTCCGATTCGGAGTTGAAATACACGACTGTATTTTGTTAAAGTACTTACTGCTTTTCTTATTTCTGAATTTATCGTTGCTCACACTCACAAATGGATTATTCATTTTTTATAGTTACAATGCATTTTTTGTTGTTGTTATAGTTTGTCTTTTTAAAACCGGTAGTGTTATATAACTTTATTAAAACATTGTTGTATAGTAGGATATTTAAAGGATGTTGGCTGTATTGCGATGATATGAAACTAGTCTGTGTAAGTTAATCGATGCAATTTTCGAACGTATTAAAAAATGAAAGAGAAAAGGAAATTGTGAGACGCGCGTGCAAGCGGAATGTACTAAGATCGCAACGGCGGCCAAACGGTGGAGACTGAGCGAGAATCGGCAAGAATCGCAATGTAGCTCGGCGTGCGTTGCGGTCGTCGCCACCGTAGTCAGGGTCAAGGCTTCGGTTCCTGCACACTGCTGCATGCCTGGTACATGCATAGGGCGAACAGACTGTCTTGCTCTCTCGGCCGCATCAAGCGGATATGGGATACGCTAAAAGCGAAACTGCGGCTTTTCCCACGATTGTTTGTTATGTTAAAAAATGCGTGTATGTGCTGTGCTTTTTAGAACTCGATAGTTTGCAGTTTCGTATACACCTCACTCACACCGCGGTCAAACCGATTCGAAAAGTAAAAATGTCATCGTTAAAAATGTTTCTTGAACGATCGCTAAATTGGTTGTTAACCGATTAACAGAGTTATTGCTCTAACGAGATTACACAAATCTCCTCTATCCGATGACAATTTTTGAATGAAACTCGGTTGGTCTCGATAGAAAAAACGCGGGAGCATGTGTCCTGGCGCTGCCGAGACGTCCCAAAATTCCAGAGCCCTATTTTTTTTTGTATAACTTGACAGATGCATTTTGTAACGCCGCTAACCGCATCTTGCGTCTTTATCCTACTCGTAGATGCCACAAGCAATTTTTAAGGTGAATTTGTTGTCTCTTTCACTCGCCGTGGCGCCATAGCTTCGAGAAGAGGTAGCGTTCGCCTGTGTTTGTACAGTGCATGGCTGCAGCGGCATTCCTAAACACAACTCGTGTTTTTCCAAATAATAATGTTTAAGCAGAAATGATGCTGGTCGGAAAGGAATTAGAGCGCCTGTTTCCAAAATGTATAATATTATAAAGTCACATAAAACAGCATGTGTGCTGTTGTGTTTCGGTGACTGAGTAAGAAAGGGATGCAAGAGTCCATTTCCTTATCCCTTCCTAACCCTTATCCTTAATCCTACAAGGTCGGCAGCGCACTTGCAGCACCTGTGGCGTTGCCTGTGTAAGTCGACGGTAACCACTTACCATCAAATGGACTGCCAGCTTGTTTAACGACTTTTACAAAAAAGCAAAGCGTCTTCAAGAATGCCCTTCGATGTCCGTTACACAGTAGCTAAAAACTACAGATTGTTTAATATTAAATCTAATATTTACAAATATTTCGCTAAAGAGTACACAGTAATCATATTATGTACCCACACAAACTCTAAAAATATGTAAAAAATCTTATTATATGGCTATGAAAGTCTAATGACAGTCAACGATTTACTTGATGTAAGTGGCTACCTTCGTCTATTAACACAAGAAACACTATAGGTATGTGCTGCCATTACTCCCTCACCGAAATACACTAGCACAAATGCTGTTATTTCACGGACTGCCCTATTTATAATTTCGAAACGTAGTCACTACTTAACATTAAATTATTAAAATGCCTCTTTTTAATGATATTTTTGTATCCAAATCATAGATTCTATAGAAGACGATTTTTTAAAGATAAATTATTGTCGTTATTCTACACAGATGTTGCATAGTGTATAAATTGTTTTGCACGCCGAATATTTATCAGTTACTCATGATGGAACAGGATATTAAATGTCGTCTTTTGCCTATGGTCTACGTAAATATAGATTATTTTTATTATAACCAAAGAAATGATGTGACGTCACGGCGCTTCGGCACCCCCACGTCTGCAAAACTTAGGGACCTTAATGAATGACTTCCTAATTGCCGCAACAGTACAAACAAATAGCGCAACGACTGTCTTCGCCGTTTAAAAGTGTGCCTTAGGCCGTTTCTTTTCTAAGTTTCAATTCGAGTATCAAACTTCATGTTGTTTATTACTTGTGGCCGCGAGCGGTGACCGGCCTGCACGTCGAGCAGTTAGCGTCGCAGGATTGAACTATAAATTGCAACCTTATTGCTAGTCACTAAGACATTATTCTCTTCGACGATGCTGCGCTTTTGTGATATTTTCGATATGGTGTCAGTGGAAATGTTTTAGAGCTACAAGTCGATATGCTCCCGCACTAATGTTGACAACAATCTATCTCGCGCTGTCACCCGACGAGCGCCGCGAATTTAGACTCACTCCCATTTCGATTTACTTCGCATCCAGAGGCGGTAATAAGCGGCCATCCAATGCGCCCGCTTTCATTACATAGTCTTCGTTTTTATTTTACGCCAGAACTATGCGCGGGCAATTTCTGTCTGAGATTAATTTATTTGTCGCGGCCTGCCATTATTGTGGAGAAAAAGGTTGGTATTTTCCTTAAGGTTTAATGACAGGATATGATGTTAATGTGTTCGAGTTAAGGACGCAGATGTGCGAAACATTGTATGAAAAACGGTTCCGCTGGTGCTTTGTAGTAACAAACAACACATGTGTCCCGACTTTCGATATTTAACGCGATACTGCGCAAGCGCATCGATTTGGCTAAGAAAATAAATCATTGTTAGCATTTACGTAACATAACAGTATATTTTGTGTAATAAGTGTATTTTTGTGTAGTAGATCATTTGGGCTGTTTTTGATGAAAAAATAGGCAGACAGGCTGACGACTATCCGCTTGATGGTATGCAGCTACCGTTGTTACTTGTATGTTCAGCCAAATACACCAAGGATGTAAGTGCACTGTAGGACTGTAGATCTTGAATTTGGTATTTTTATTACGATTACCATGTTTGAAACTAGACCAATGTGTTCCGGCTTCGCCCGGGTGCAAGTACAGTTATTTAATTTAGGGATATATTAATATAATTTCAATAATTAAATTACAATAATAATATACAAACTTAAAAACTAACCTATTAAATAAAAAATATACCTACAATAAAATGAAAGGCCATCCTTCAATACCAGACCATTATTTTTTTAACCAATACTTGGGAGATTTTGGTAGTAAGTGAATATGTCATATGTAAAATAACATTCGAAAATTTAAAAAATCTTATTACTTTATTGGAACAATTGGATTTTTAATATTTCAAACTTAAAAACTACTTACCTAATAAATGAAGAAACATACAATAAAATTAAATTTACTATTTAAAAATTATTACATGCGGGCGGCATTACCTCTCTGGATTGCTAAATTAAAATTAAACTAAATACATATCTATAAATTATGTATATTTCAAACAGTGAAAGAACAGAGGATCTACACAAATAAACATATTTACAAAATGTGCGTCCTCTCTCTTTCTCTTTATAAAATTACTATAGGTTTTTTTTACAAATGACTAAGTTATTTTATTTGTTACAAAGAAAATTTGTAAATTGTCATAGAAACAATATTAAATAATACCTAATTATACATATATATTATAATAAAATCGTATATATTAAATTACATATACTTATTACATATATAATAAATGAGCCATGTCTGTACATTAAACATTTAAAAAAAATGTTGTACACGTTTTACTTATGTTACCTAGGTAAAAAATAGTTTGTTTGAATTTTTGTCTCTTTATCTGTGGGTTTGTGCACGTTAATCTCTGAACCGATTTTAACTGATGTATTCTAGTAAGCTTCCTGTAACATTTAGTGTTTGTTTCATTCCAATCGTTTTACAAATAAAAAAGTTACGCGCTAAAGTACCACGCGAACGAAATTGCGGTCTCAGCAAGTTTAAAATAAAATTCGGACTAATTTTATCAGTTTCAAAAGACAAAAGTTCAAATTAAACGAATGAAATTTAGTCCCTACTTAATGATATTTTTACATGTGATGTCCGATTAATAGTGGTAATGAATTATGAATGACCGGTATGATAATGAATGAATGACCGGTAATGAATTACCGCTCTGCAACATATAATAAATATATTAAAAGTATATTAAAAAAATATCACACTAACTGTTGCCCCAATTGATCAAGTGTGTCGCAGTTGTAAATGAATTGTATATTTAATTTAACATATATACTTGCTATCGTAAAATTGAACATCTGCTTGGCGACGCTCGAGGTGGCAACTAGTAACTCGCACCTGCCTCGCCCGCTGCGCCCCAACCGTCTTGACTCCCGAGGAATGCCTCGTGAGCTAATTATATAACGTATCCTTGAAATGTCAGTTCAAAACGTTACCATTCAATGTATTGACATTGGAACTTAGTTTTATAACTTCGTTTCAAATATAACCGTCGCACGTTTGTCATTTAATCTTTGTTTACAAATTATTAATAAAGTCAGTTTGGACTTCGAATTTGAATTGAATTTTTTGAATGTCAATAATTCAAAGAAATGTGACCTAAAAATCCAAAATGTTCCAAAATTTAGTAGTTGCAGGGCAAATATAGCTTAGGCAGTCGGCGCGGCGGCATGGTAACGGGCTCTTCATTCTCCATCTCTTATTAGGGAAAGATTAGGGATCTCTTATTAGGGGAATCTTTATTAGGGAAGAGATGCAGCATCTATGACGTTGTTTGTGTTACTTATAGGCGAAAGCTACCTAACATCATGTAGACCGTCAGCCTGCCTGCCGACCTTTATATAAAGAAAACCATTTAGATAGGTGGCCGTCAGCCGTTAGTCGCACACTTATACGAATATTCGTAATATCTAATGTCTTTAATCTTACGCACAACCGAAGCATGGAAGATTTTACTTAACTAATTTAACTGAAGAACTACTTAACTAATTTAACGTTTCGTTTCACGGCAACAAATGTCACTGAACATCATGAATAAATTTTTATATAAACACTATTTCAATTTAATAATAATAAATCTTTTTTGCAAAACACATTAGTCCTATATGATCTAATTGGTAAACAGCAGCAGTTACATTACAAAGAGTTCTAAACCCTACAAGGGCATGCTAATATTTGTATTTAAAAGTTTTATTTTTTTGAAGCGTATTTATTTTATTTTTCTAATAATTAAATATGTTTCAATATAATAAATGAATTAATTAAAATTAATGTTTAAAATCATAATGGCAACAGTCTAATAAACATTCTGTCAAAGTTCATGTAAATTCCTTTATCTTATTTTTATTTTTTATGTTAAGATCGGCAGACAGGCTGACGGTCCATTTGATGGTAGGTGGCTACCATCGCCTATAACACAAGTAACGCCACAGCTGCTGCAAGTGCGTTGCCGACTACAATAGTATCAAGGATAAGGGATTGGATAGGAAAATTGGCTCTGGCATCCCTTACTCACTCACCGAAACACAACAGCACACATGCTGTCCTTTCACGGTGGTTCTAAGGTGTCACGTTTACGGGGGTGGTTACTGCCGCCAGGCGGGCTGCCCAAATGGCTGCGAAACGCAGTGTACCCTGCCACTACTTTCCAAATCCAGACCAGAGCCAAATATGAAAAGTTCATTTTTCAAAGTTGACCCTGCCGGGAATCGAACAGAGCGTTAAGGCAAGCACCCTAAACACTCATCCAATGGGCTCGTCAAAAATTGGGTAGTTTATTTATGAGAAATTAATTATATCATTGTTGAAGCACGTAGTGCGTTAAAATAAAAATAAAATGCGTTTGCATAAAGTACATTGTTGAATTTTTGATTTGTATTAATATTGGCTTTGTGAATGAACATGGCGGACGTCGACCGAGGTTGAAAAAGTGGCGCGTACCTACTGCACGTTGAAGTATAAAATATGTGGACTGTGTTATTACGAATTACAAAGTTTCATTGCCAATGTGAATTAAAGATTAAATTGCTTCCTATTTTTGTGTATGTAACGTTTTTATATTTAATGATTATTATCTTAAATTTATCTTCATTATAACGACTCCATAAAAAAGTCACAATGCCGTTTAAAAATTTCTCGGGAATTCGTGTTTATTTTAATTTTTCTGATTGATTTTATTTTACTGTTGAGACGTGCACTTAAGCCCTCATGTTCGCAGACTTTTGACGTCCATTCGATGGATCAAATATCAGATGTACATATATTCCGATAACTAAATTCAAATAATTAATCAAAAGAATAGAGTGTAGGTATTAAGGGTCGGCTCACACTGGAAAGCGGCGCGGCGCACATTTTTTAAGATAATAGAATATAGAACTTATTTACTACACTCTTCACATGAATCATTGAACGCCGCTTTCCGGTGTGAGCTGACCCTTAAGTGTTGCTAAAATTAAAATCTAAATTTCAAATATTTCAGCATTTTATATTCAAAATTATTTATCAAATAATGTATTATTCACTAACAATAGGTACATCATATATAACAAATATATTATAAAAACATAGAAATATTGTAAATATAAACAATTTTATTGATAACTTGAAGAACAAAGTTGTCTCAATTTTTGTATTTTAGAAGGTATTTGAAATACTCTATTATTAATGCAGGTATTATGATAGTAATAAATGAAGTGATTCTCTTAGTTGTTTGTAAGAGTCAAGGACAATTATGTATTTGTACATCAATAAATTGAAAGTCGATTTAAGCTCGTTTACGTGAAAAGTGAACCGCTCGCGACGTAAAAGCTCCACTCGTCGACCGACAGGAACAGTCGGCAGCTGCGCTTTCCGTTTGAAAACACAAAACGTGCGTGAGACCCAATCCAACGGTCGAATCGGTGACTTTAACGTGTCGATGCCTAGGGTTGGGCTCCGATATATTATGTCAATACATAAAAATATGATTGCACAATAAAACTATTCATTACTGCCGAAACACAATTGAACAGTTAAAGTTATGGAGTTATTTTGGTCTTTAGAAAAGTACTGAGCTACTTAAAAAAATCGACTATAGTTTCTATTAATCTCAGAGTCAAATTGAGTATTACCACAAATAGTATTTTTGCACTTTTTGAAGATAGGCATGTTTTGAAGTAAGTTGGTACAATTAATAACATTGAATGTTATCAAAACTTTTTAAAATTAGATTCAAGCAGAATCCAGTCTTGCAATCCGTAATATAAGGGGTAATAAGTTTTGACTTGTTTATCGTTCATTTTTTAAGTGCCGATTGATGAACTCTGTATTGAACAAAGGTAATTATTTTAAAAATACCAAAGAAAATTGCAAATAATATAAAGTAATAATTTTGTTTTTTATCTTGTGAAATTGTTTGAATTACGTTTTTTTGACAATAATTAGATAAAGAGTCTTGTCTGTACTATCTAAATCACTATTTTTTAATACTCATCATTTAAACTTTTATTCTAAAAAGTTGTTTAAAATGCTAGGACCAACTGGCATAAAATTAAAATATTAATTTTACATTATTTGTTTATAAGTAATAAGTGAAAGTTCAATTAATTACAGTAACGAAGAGAATTAAGACAGTCGATGCGAAATACTTAAGTCGCTCCTCAAAATGTGTTTCCTTTATTAACTTAACGATAAAATTATGATTCACATTGACCAGGAAACAAGGTTATCGCGCCTTTATCACAAAGAGGAAATCACAAATAGGTATATAGGATGTAAGGACACGGGAATAACAACGCTGACCGGCTCGTACAAAAGACTTAACCGCTTGCTTCGTTAACAATGCGTGTAATTATCTATACATACCGACATTCAACATCTTAATAATATAACTAGATATGAAATGGTCATGACGTTATCGCTCCTATTTGGTGAACCATTTTGAATTAAGGTACGACTCAAATACCTAATCTTATTAATTATATATTTGAATTTTTTCAAAGACAATCCTATTCTAGACGTTTTAGCAGTAAAAATAGTAGTTTGTGTTGCAATTTAAAGGCAGTTTTTTAAACCTTTATTTGGTCGTTCCTTCTCATTATAAATTTTAGTGCTAGAACGTTACATTATTTCGATGATTTTATCACAATCGCTGCTTAGTAGTTTAATCAAGAAAATATAACACATCGAAATGCAGACATTCACATTTCGCATATTTATTTACTACACTTTTTTATTTTTATACTAATTTCTGTATTTTTTAGTTCTTGATAACTATGTTAAAAATCATCAAAACAAAAAAGTTGGTATATTTAATATTTTCATTAGTATCATGAATATTTAACAAGAGAGAATGATAGAAATTGGATAGAAACAGGTTTTTCTTCTGAAAAGTTAACAGAGTAACGCAACAACGGCTGGCTGAAATTTGGCACACATATAGTTTATTACCTGGATTAAAGTATCCTATAATGTATAATATCCTAAAAAAGTATCCTATAATGTAGGATGATACTTTTTATCCTGGAAAAATTAGGTTCCCGAGGGATCGTCTAAATATATAAAAAATTCGGCGGTTCCGTCGTTCAGCGATAGAGAAGTCAGGCTATAATTCATATATTTTCATTTTTAAAGCATACGAAGTCACGGGCACAGCAATTGGCATATAAAAATAAAAAATCTTAAAATCTCGGCAATTGTAACTTCAAAAGCTTTTTCACTAACAACCAATATCTAAACTTTTGTTGTTCAAATGAATAGACACAAAAATACAAAAGTTGAAGTGTTACATCCTCTAAAATAGCTGATAATTTGAAAAGAGTCCCAAAGTTTACCTGTTACGAAATCACACTTGAACAAAAGCGAGCATTCGCCAACATAACTGTACAGGTGCCCACCGAAAAAAAGGCCGTCAAGGCGTCCTCTCATTTAACTGTGGTGGCCTTTCTCGTGAATCCTCTACCTGCTCCCTTTACCTGCACTAATCACTTTTATCCTATTGACGATAAATTAAATGCACGTTCACCACGGGATTTATGGAGTTTGGACTTCATTATTCCTGCGTTTCGTGTTCATTTATCGCTTATTTTTAGGGGTTAGTGAACTGATTTGCAAATGAGAGACAGAAATCTTTGCCGGCTTTCGAGAGACTTCTTTTTTATATGTATTTTCAATTAATTTATATATGTGTGTAAAAAACACACTTACGAGACATAACCTCTCTATATAATTATTTGTTTGTCATATTTTACATTAACATTATTTGTTTAAAATATAAATGATGGCAGGCAGTGCACTTGATGGTAGATGGTTACCGTCGCTTGCAGACACAAGCAACACCAGGGAATGCAAGTGCGTGCCGACCTTGTTTACTGCTCGCTTTAGCTAGGGGGGGATTGTTCCAAAGTTCACGCTTCCGCTAGGCGGGATAAAGTTGCAAGAGGACACAGCGGCACTTATCCGAGTCCAAGTAAGTAAATAAAATTTTAATTCAGTTCAATTTCAAATTAATTTATTTTGAATTTAAAGTTCTTGACTTAAACAAAGACTAGGGGGGAGGTACGGCTAACCAAGTTTATTATGTTAGGTAACACAATATAGGCAGGTACTAGGTGCACAGAAGCTGTATGGAGGTCTAGTTTTGAAAGCATTCATTAGCGGTTGTAGGTACGCCGAGCGAAGCACATTGGGTGGTGGCGAACTCTCAGCGCGTAATCCGATATTTCCCTCGTGAAAATGTGCTCAATGGTCGGTGTCGTGTTGCCCTTCTCGAGCGGTGCTGCGTGTCGACCCTTTAGATTTTCGTCTCGCATGCTGGTACATTATTCGCGTCATTAATTATTGTATACAGCTTTTTTGCACTGCCAACCTCTCATATGCCACCTGTCGGACGGAGGCTGGCAATTAAAGATTGCGCGTAGGTTCTCTTGATAAAAGAAGTCCCTCCGGTCGCTCCGGTATTGTCATGCGTACCTACTAGTTCACCTTCGCGTGTTGTGCTATTAAAAACAACATTTCTATAGAGACGGATAACAAGTACCTACATTTCGAGTAAATAGGCTTTGTATTAACGCTAGAACCTTTCACGGACAGTTGAGTCGCATAGGGTGGGAGAGGCAGCCTTAGTTCGGATCGTTCTGTTCCGCTAGGTAAGCGGAGGACGTCCCGCAGCTGGCGGAAAGGCGCCATCTGTCGAACGAAAGCGCCCCGGAAACTCAATTTGTTTCGTTTTTTTTTTCCGTTGATTGTGAATAACACTAGTACTTGTCTTTAGGTACAAGTAACTAGTATTACTTACTTAGTATAGTAAGTATTACTTAGTAAACTATGCATTTACTTGCATAAATTAACTTCCATATACTTATTACAAATACTTGTACTTTAATCATAATGCCACACATAGATAGGAGTGTTTAAGTTAGCTTGATTCGAGTCGAAAGAATATGATTATTTATTTATTATTCATAATCTTTATCATAATGCGCTTGCACTTATTTGCTTGAGTTTTGCTTTTTATTAACAGTTTAAATTAAATTTAAAAAAAAAGTCAAAAAATCAATGTTTTGTTTATTTGATTGATGTCGATTCTATTAAATTGTTTAAGCACTTAGGTACTTGTAAAATAAAGGTTTAAATAAACTTAAACTGAACTAAAAATATTTAAGCAAGAAAGTTAGGTATGTTAAAATAAAAGAAAAAACTAAACAGAGATAATTCGAATTTTAAAGCCAGACTTCAATGCCCTTTGGCAGTCGGCATCTGCCGCTGCACGCGTTGCACCTGCCGCTTTGCGAACCTAACTTTTTTACACAAAACGAACGCTCGCTTTGGAAGTGTTACCTCACTTTTTATGTTCACCTTGTACCTTTATGACGTGAGAATGTTTAAACTTTAAAAAGTTTTCTGAAAATGTTACCAATTCTTTAAAAAAAAAAAATCATTTTACTCTGTGCAATTGACACCCGGAGCATACAAGTCGCATTTATTCGTCTCATTAAAAAAAAATACAAAAAAGCTTTCCGTCTCGGCACGCACTCAATGATGACGCCGACCCTGTAATTTTATAATTGAAAAAAAAAAATGTCTCAACTGATTGTTGTATTTATTGCATAACCTTTGGAATTTGGTCGGATATTGCCACATTTGCTCTGTGTAAGTTTTTTTCATAAATGTGGATGGTAAATCTGCGGAATCATTGTTCCTATTTCAAAAATTTTGAAAAAATCATTCACTATTTCAAAGGTACATTATTCCATATGAACATATTATTATGTATTATCTCTTATACATAAAATGAATCCCTATTTCTCCTGGTCACGGCATCGCGCGTGAACGGGTAGACCGATTTTAATTCGGTTTTCGCTAATGAAAAGATGGATGAGCGGGGAATGTTTTAGGGTATATAAAAATTGCACGCCGGGCGAAGCCGGGGGCGGGTCGCTAGTATATAATATGTATATTAACTCCCCCATTTGACACAGGCAAAGCCGGGGCGCGTCGTTCTATTATGTACAATCTCCATTAAGTTAGCGATTGTTCCTATAAATTGCCTAAAGCAAAGCCCCTTATAAATAAAAATTTAGCTTTTATTGAACAACATATTTATTATAATTGGCATCGCGGTCAACGCTTCTTGGAAATCGGCCTTTTTTTCTCCAGCGTTTCCAAATAGCCGATCTCGTTTTTGCGCCGGAATCGTTCGAATGAGACCTTTGTTCTCCGCCAATATTTTTAATGTCAACCGTTTAGTAAAATGCAAGCGTGTGTAAAAATTAGTGAAAGTTTACTGTACCAATCAATAGAAATGCTAGTAATGAGAAAATAACACTGGCCATTAATATACTTACCCTTTGTACTTCTTTTAAATCTCACTTTATTAATAAAATTTACCTTAATAATCTCTTTCAAATTAAAATTTCCTCTTAATTAATAAATAACTTTTTTATATGACAGTCACCAAGATAGTTGACGGTCACTTAATGATAGCGGCAAACGTCACCTGTTAACAAGCAAAACAATTCATTTGTAATAAATCTGTACACGAGTAATCTGTGAACCAACTACACCCAGAAATCCATCGACGTCTTGCGAATCCAATACAACAACGGATTTTAGGATGCTGATGGGGTTGCCTCGTTTTTCTAGTGCCTCTCAAATGTTTGCCGAAGCAAGAACTGATGGGTTTATCAGAAAGAAAACGGCGTCGTTGCTAGAGAGGACACGAGCCAGCGCCAAAAGCATCTTGAAAATTGTTGCTGAGAGATATAACTCTTAAATTTTTAAACATTTTACTATTAGTAAATTAAATATAACTAACAATGGGTCATGTTATCTGAAAAATAAATAAATAATAGGTAAATAACATGACAACTCGCGGGCTCACGCGAGTTAATTGCCCGCGAGTAATCTAATAACTCAAAAAATGAACTCCGGTATCATCGCTTACTCATTCACCGAAACACAAAACGAGCTGTTATGTGATCTTCTGTAAGGATGTCATTTCCACTGCCAGAGGGGAAGTCCAGTTAACAAATGTGGAACACATAGCGCCCTGCCAAAAATGCCTAAGAAATAAATTATTGGCCAAAAAAATAAAATATACAATACTAAGTACAAACAAATTTACTAAAGTCAGAATTCAAAAGTATGAAACTCGTTTTGGGGTCTACGTAGGGGGCGTAATGGATGAATAGCATAGCTGTGATAAAAATTGCAACAAGATTCCAGCCAGAAAGGGTTCTAATTGGGATATTGCGTTTTAAAATTCAAAAAAGAATCCAATACGAAAATGGACAACTGTCAAACGTCAAACGGTAATTCAGTTATTGTATTCTTTTTTTAAATTCGTAATGTTGACACAGAAACACACTCGGTATAATTAGAGAGGGTGCGGTGCAAGGAGTCCTGTGGATCGACCAGCTGACGCAAGGTTCGTTCGACCATAAACACATTAGTCATACGTAGATAGATACCACAGAGTAGTGTGAAAAGAAACATTTTGTTTGTGAATTCAGAGAGAGGAATTATCACTTCAAGTAAATTGTGCGCAAATAAATCGATTTTCGTTAAACCGCCTTACACAGAGAAACATGTTTAACAAAATTTTATGACATATCTTTAGTAGTCGTAAAAGCGTTGAAACAAAAATTAAACTCCCATTTCGTATATCAATAAAATGTGCGGCGTACGGTTTACTTCGACCAATTTAAATGACTATAATCTTTGCTCTTGGATTGATTTTAAATTGTTTAATTTTATTATTTACAGCAGTTATAATAATTATTTTACTCATAGGCAAAAAAAAAACAACTTTTCTGAACTTAGATGTCTATTATCAGTCTATACAGTTAATAAATTAAAAATAGCACTATAATGTAAGTTCCGATCTGGCTCAAAGAAATCAGTATTGTATTTATAACACATATAACATAATTTACAGGGCGGCTCTCAATCGAGAACATATATTATCGATTACAGAGACGATAAATAACTGAGTGGACGTTTCAGGTATGTCGGAATAGTCATTAAAATGCCGACAACATTACTAACATCGAAATCGAACGCGTTCGCGGATTCGGCGATTTCTTTGTTCCCCAATATCTCACGGTGTCTTGAATAATTAACCGTCAAGCTAGCAGAAATTTGTTTAACCATTTACCGAAGTCTACATTTCGATGTCGCCTTTATTAGTTTTATATTAATTAATCGAATTGCAATATGTTATTTTGTTTTATCAAGATGTATGTATATTGAATGCGATCATCTCGTCACGGACGAAACTTTAACATTTTTAAACTAAATAAATAATAATAAACTTTTGGTTTATTTAGTTTTAGATGTAAATTATTTATATCTTTTTACATAATTAATAAGATAGATTATAATATATTACTCATAAATTCTAATTGTAAATGCGAAATTTTGTGAAATATATGGATATATGATCTTTCACGAAACGGCTCAACAAACTTGAATGAAATTTGGAAACTTGACTGAAAATAGTTTATTACAGGATTAACATATAAAAAATTGAGCGCCACCGCGCGAAGTGAAATTGACATGTCACAGCGAAAAAGTCGTGGGCACCAGCTATTAGTTTTATATAAATTTAATCTGAAATCTACATACGAAATCTATAAAAAAATCTACACATTATAACAAAGCTTCAAAAGTTTACTGAATACGTAAAAATGGAGTGTTAAAATAATACGAGTTTTCAAATTAAAATTCTTGTTCTTGTTTCAGGCAGCTTTTGCCCGCAATCCCGTCCGCAATACTTTATAAATTACAGCCCATGTGTTATTCTGAGGTATAAACTATATCACTGCAAAGTTTCATCACTTTGCCGTAATATAGTTCTCACACGCATTTATAATATTAGTAGAATTAAACTTTGTTTATGCGACGTCGAAATAATCACTTAAATAATTAATTAGCGTGATGCTTATCGAGATCGACACAAATGCCTGTAAGAAACGAAACAAATAGTGTCTTCTTATAAATAGACAAAATCGTACTAATGTTGTTTTACATCTTTTATGCACATACTTACTACTGAACGAATTTTGATAATACTTTACAGTAATATAGTTTATACACCAGAATTTAACAAGCTAGTAACAATATGATTAGTAAACGCCAGATAAACGCATTATGCATTAAAACCTCGTCTATTCAATCGGCACACGGACCTGATGCTTCAAATCGAGCATGCGTCTTTTTCTATGTATCAATGACTTCACATTAACGACGGACACATAGGTATATATATGTATGTATGTCTTGTCCAAACATAAACAAAAAAATGGTCACTCTTATCTGCAAATCTTCGACATTTGCAAAGTCTTTATTTAAACTTTAAATACGTATGTTGGTAAATATTTTTTTGTTTTCCTTAATCAGTTCTAAGCACACGATCAAAGCGATTCAGCCGATCGGTTGACAGATATTTTGATATATCTCGTGCAGATTAATATTAATGTATGCATGGATGGCTTACCCGGTGCCGGTGGCCCGGTTTTTTTTTACTTGCAATGTTACTTGTAAGTGACTTTGGGCCCGGTCGTGCTACTCGGTGGTCTTCCTCCACCTGGCGAACCCGGAAAGTGAAATGTCAATAAAATGTCGAGAAATAACTACGTTGAGCAGAAAACGTTCCAGAAATTTAAAACCACTGCTGTGCGTGGTTTTGTATTTTTTTTAGTTTTTATAAAGTGGACGAAAAAGTATGTAGTCATGCCATATAGGTAAAATAAATAAAATGACATTGGCTGTCATTCGTCACTCCCGATTCATTTCCCAACAATTGACACTACATTCAACATCGTATAATTTTGTGAGATTTGCCGAAAAATATATGAAAATAATTGGCAGCCATCAACCAATTGACTAAAATAGATATGTTTTTAATGCTAAAACAATAAACAAGTCAGAACACTCCACAATTTCCATAACAACTCGAACGATCTCAATGTGACTCTAATTAGCCCTAAGGAGGAAAACCATTATAGAAAATCAATTAATTTAAAATCGTAGGTCATTATCTTGAAGTCGTTTTATTTGGAGCATAAATAAGAAAAACTAAAACGAAACTGCAGTTCGGAATAGTAAACAATTTGTCCGTATCAACAAACTTTTAATTGTTATTTTATGGAAAAATCCTCACATTTTTTGACTTTTAAATTGAAACGAACGATCCCAATTTGAAATGCATACGTGTGACGTGTCGCTCGATGTTAAAATACCAAATAATTTGTTTAAGATACATGTAAAGGCGCATCATCAACGAGAGCTAGGCGATGTTTTTATAGCATCATATACATAATTTCTAGTTTTTGGTTATCGTTTGCATTGTAATATGTGGACTCTGATGTTTGTCGTCTATCGCTAATTTTTAGAGCTTTTCTTTATTTTATCACAAAACTAAACATTGCTGGTCATAAAAAAATATCCTAGATGTGAACTTAGAACGTTTCAATGGATTAATCCAGAAATACATATAATGATAAAGGCTTATTATTATTAAGCCTTTATCATTATATTTATTATTATGAAATCAATAATAATAAAAAGAAGCTTCAAGGTAATATCTACCTAATTCGATATAAAATTTATGGAATTTAATGTTATCTATGAAAGAGGTATAAGAAAATCCATTTTTGAATATTTTCGCTTCTAACTCGCTTTCGGTGTGTTCCAAATTGGTTTTGGTGTGATCCGAATTGATATTGGTTATTTGTTCCGCGCCTAATGTTGCCAGTTGCCACCCGAAACGGTCAGTTCCCAGTGCGTTGCACTCGGTTACAAAATAACTTAATGTCTTCGTCATTGGATGCGACTTTTTGTATCGTTTTGCCACAATTAAATGCGCATTCTTGAGCCGACCCCCCACTTATTATCCTAAGTAGTTAATTAATTTTAAAACGGGTTCCTTATTGAAACATTTATATTTATTATAACCCGAAAATGTAACGGACTTAATTTATTCTGTTTATATGAATTGATGGTCGTAAAACCGGCGAACAAAAAAGATCGTTTCGCGCGCATTCAATATAAACTAGACTAGTAAGGTCAGTTATTAAAAAAATACATATGTTATTATATCGGCGTCAAACACACGATTCTTTGTAGTGTTTTACGACACCGTCCGTTCCGGGTGACCCCTGTAACCTAAAGACGACCTATCGGAGACCAAAAATAAAGACACCCATTCACATGACATCGTACCATGACCTTGGACTAGTTAAACCGGGCGGGATAAGTCTACAAGACAAGGCATGGCAACTTCGGCCATTTAAAAAAACCGTTTCCTCGTATCTGAAGCAGACGTATAATTATCTTATTATATTATTTTTGTGTCTGAGTTTCTAACTGTTCAGCGTTGCGTCAGCGTTGCACCGACTGCATGCTAGGGTCCCACGCAAATCGGACGACTTACGTACGACTCATCCATTAATTACGTGACCTCTAAATTGCAGTTGTCCAGTGAAATCCATTTAAACTAATTGAAAATTGAAATGGCTTTATACATTATTAGCTTTTGGTGGCGACTTCGTCTGTGTCCTTCGAAAACAGTACTTTTTTCTGGAATCCCAATGTCCTTTTCTGTACTCCTGACAACTTGTGTGCAAAGTTTCACGGTAATCAGTTGAGTAGTTAATGCGCAAAAGCATTAACTACTCAATAATTTATAGCGAGTTTAACAGGAAAATAAAAATACTTTTTCTTTTGATTTTTTTATTCTGGAACCTTTATTTCCAGAATTAAAAAATTATATAGTTTTTAATTCTTTTTTAATTTAAATAAATTTCATTATACATTTCATTATACCAACATTGTATTATTTTTCTGTTTTAATAAAATCAATTTCTTACTTTAACACTATGGCGTAAATCTCACGTTTTTAGTTAAAAAAGAAAAGTAAAGTAAGGCTGCAAAGTATCCGTTACGTGGAAACAACCAATCTCTTAAATATTAAAAATATTAAAACCAAAATGATCACAGACAGATTAATAAATCGAAACTTAATTTTAATCTACATTTGAGTCGATTAATTTTTAAGAAAACGATGAGTTATTGCAATACAATTGAGCCGTCCCTTGTTTAATGCTCCTAATTTGGGTCTCGATAAAAAACTCTCATACTAGCACAGCTTAACAGGTATCGTCAACTTTTTTCATTCGTGTGAATAAATAAGTAGTTATTTGTACAGTATAATGACAGGTTCGGTGATCGCTATAACTTTGCATTATAATTACAAACCATAAACAAAGCGCTTCGACTTTTGGGCCCAGAAAAAAAAACTGTTAAGAACTAATCTGTTCAGAGCAATTAACCTATCGGGCTTTATTAGCACTGAAGGTCGCCTATAATAATTGGTTCTTAACGTTTCCTATAAATCAAGATCTAGTTTGGAATATCTTTAAAAATTTTTTTTTTTTACTATTTACCACTAGTTCGGAATGCATATTCTACGAGGAAGAACTGGCGAGAAACCTTATAGTTGATTTTTTAACAGTGTTTCCCAATCTGGAGTCCTAACGGACAAAGTAAAAAACAAAGTGGCCCACTACGCTGATTATTAATGGCTAATTTAATAAATATAGATGCACCATTATGAGTTAAATAGACGTCAATAAATAGAGCAAGTAAAAATATTAAACGAGTTACGGTTAGGTTGCGATAGGGGTTAGGAAAGATAAGAAGGTTGGGAAACCCTGCTATGATAAGTCATCAGTCCCAAGCAGTTCCATCAGTCAAATAATAATTATACGACTGATACACAATTTACGTTTTACTACTATTATGAACTTGTATTTACATGGTCTAGCTAGTGCCCGCGACTTCGTCCGCATTGATAAATAAAAAATATAACGCCTGAGAATACATATGAGTAATATAAATTCCTGACATCTTATTCGCTGTGACGACGGTGGCGCCGATTTTTTATGTTTTCAGACGATCCCTTGGGAACCCAACATTTATTGAGGACAAAAAATATCCTATATGTTATTCCTGGTAATAAACTATCTCTGTGCCAAATTACATCCAAATCCGGTTTGACGCGATTGAGTAACCAACACACAAACATCCATACATACAAACTTTTATTATTAGGATTTTAAGAATGTGGTTAAATTTGATAAAATTAATAAATCGCCAAGACTAATGCACCAATTGTATAGCCCCCAAAGTAACCACTTATAGGTTTATGTTTGGGATAATCATAGAACGAACAGGGGCGAAACCTTGCACATTCAGAACATGAACTTTGAATTTGAAAAGTTCATTTCCAAGGTTTTACCTGCCAGGAATCGAATCGGGAATCGAATCGAAAAGGAAAGGAATTGGAGCCTCTTGAGTCGGAGCGCCAAGGAAAGCACCTTAACCACTTGATCAAATAGCTCATATGAAGTCGGATTTTCAGTTGGGATTTTATTAAAGAAGTGTATGCATTTGCGTATAAAAAAATAATAATTTCTTAAGCCTTCTTCCAGCCAATTTTACAAAAAAAATGTTTTTCTTGAATTGTATTTTACATATAAAGAAATCTTTTATAGCACGAACAACGTTTTAAATACGATTTACTTCCGCCTCGAAAATTCCCTCGCGTGATTGAATTTGAAACCTAACTGTTGACCGTTTTTCCAAATAAAGAAGTTCTCATTGGTTTCTTAAAATTACCGTTCAACAAAGAGGCTCTTTGTGGCGAAAATGAATTGTGTTTTGACATAATTTCAATACTGAGAATTCTTTTTGGGCGCAGATTATGCAGCTCTATATTGTGCTTAAGAACGAGCAGCCTTAATAACTTTTTCGTGATTGGTCCGCAGATCTAAATGAACGGAGAGAGAAATCTTTACAAGACATCTGAAAATACCCCACATACATACACACATGCAAAATATTCCTTTCATGTTCCACATACAAAATCAACGATCGATCGACATTTGCAAGAAAATGGCTCATAATAGCGAATTCCTTTAAAATTTCTCGTTGGCAAAGTGAGCAACAAAAGCAAACCTCTATTCGTTCCTGTACTCCGCATAGACAAACCAGTTCCATAATGTGTAGCTCCCACACATAGACGGCTTCCCTATAAACAAGCCCTGCGGTAACGACCTGTCCAATAGATCGCTTTATTTGATACCTCCGATGAATACTTGCGGTGCTACTTCCACGGTCATTTAATCACTATTTGTGTGGATTATATTGTATCGATGCCCTGAGAATAAAATATCGACAATTAAAAGTCCCTAAAGTGAGTAGCAATCGTCACAATCCTTTCACACAGTTCAGTCAGCATCCTTGGACCTTTAAATAAACCAAAAACAACGACAATATGAAACATGTACGGCACACACTTACATGTCTATATAAATACAGAGCTTTCGTCCGGGCATGTGCAGCCGCCAGCCCGCGACTCCATTGTCCGCCGGATGTCTTGCGGTCATACGTAATTTCACAATCTCTGCACTCCCTTTATGTTTATGGTGTCCTAGTCAGAATTAATTTACCTCTTGCACAACATTTAATTTCATTATAATTCTTACCTTTAATTTTTAGACATTTTGCCAGCAAACAAGACTTTTCATTCTTTATATCGCTTTCTTGAAGTTTCTTTACAAAGTCGACTTTAATCACGTGCTAGAAGCACATTGACTACCGCAACCTACGTCTTCTGCGTGCGACGGAGGTACTTCTTAGGAAGCAAAACTTTCTTGCAGCGCTAAAAATTGCACCCATGACCTATATCTATAAAAATGAATCCCTATTTCCCTTGGTCACGGCATCACGTGTGAACGGGTACAACGATTTTAATTCGGTTTTCACTAATGGAAAGAGGGATAAACGGGGAATGTTCATATATATAAAAATTGCACGCCGGGCGAAGCCGGTGGCGGGTCGCTAATTAATTATATCAGTAGATCAGTCTTTAATTATTAATTTATTAAATAAATATGAATTATTTGCATCAACATGGGTTACAAAGTTTTGTTACAAAGCATAATAAGCAGTATTAAAGTTTTGTTCTCTATACTAAGGAATATAAATCCTTATCAGATCGAATTACAATATTTTAGAGGTTAACAAATCCATAATCTTATTAGAATCATGTCCGTGCATTACTTATTAAATGCAACAACCTTATCTGAAGCGTTTACTCACAAAAATATGATTAATCCCACAAGAACTCCATTAAATTCTCCAGTACCTACCGACTTAACTCAGACTTAAACGAAATCATTCAAATTTACACATCAATCATTCTTCTGATGTTTTAATAACAAAAATGAATTAGGCGTCGGATTACTAGTTCGTGTTTTAATTTGATTTGATATTTGTTTTTGTCCCCGACCTACCTCGTTGTTTGTTACGTGGGATACTAAAAGTTCATGCATAAATAACCTTATCTGACATCAGTTCGCATACTCCTTTACAATGTTTATAGACAAACGCTGTCTTTAAATAAACAATTTTAACAAAATTGTTCATTATTCATTCCAGAGTAAAGGGTAGGGAAATTAAAAATTGAAGGTTATCTTTAAAATTTGCCTCAAAGGATGCATTTGCAATTTGCATTTTTCAGTATTTTACATCTAAATGCCACACCATTTTTAAATGAATTACAAAAGAAAAAAATTAATAATTACCCAATAACAGCAGTGCTAACAAAACGATGTCAAGGGATTTCTTACATTTTATCCAAGTCCGTTGACATATTACTTTCTCGTACAGTTCAATATGTCAATAGATAACAATGTTATTGTATTATTAAATTCTGCTTCGTTGTCGTGTGGAATTAATTATGCACTGTTAATTTTAGCTCAATTCATTCGGGCGCGTTCACAAAAACTGACCGCTAATTGAGTTCTCGTCTTATAAAACCTCTAAACCATTTTGCTTCTTAATATATCAATTTTTGACGCCGACTTTAATTCGGCTGTAATTTTCTATATTTCTGACATATGAATTAAAATAAGAACGTACTTTGCTATTAAGATCTTGTCCTAGCCCAACTTTTAAAAGCTTTAGTCTTCATTTTGCGATTATGTTTGTGAAGGATGTTTTTTTTTTCTCAACGAAACACAGCCATTGTTTCCCTTTAACCTTGGGCTTCAAAACAAAACTGGACATTCGTCCCTATTGCCCCTCGTTTGTTTTTTTCTTTGATTAGAGTTCACCGGTAACGGTAAAGTGGTTGTCACAATCGCGCCACCGAGGGCCTTGGAGCCCCCTTCTCGGTCCCCACGCCCGAGTTTCGTGTCGTTTTGACAACTAATAACCCCGATGGGGTTCATAATTTATAAGGCGGTCACACGACCGCTTTTTACGTTGCCCGACGTCGCCACTGTCTGGGAATCCGCAACAAAGAGCAGTCGGGATTCCGTTTTGCATTCCGCAAGATTCATGTGTGCGACGACAAACGACTGACATTCGAAATTGGAATTAGCTAAAAATCGATGCATGAAAAAGGTTCTCCACCTTTGTATTATCCATATTCATATTCTTTAGTCGTATGTCACGTATACATATAAATTATGGAGGCGTTCATATTTGGGGAGTGCTTTACCAATATATGTAGTTATAATTACATATTATAAAATTAATAAAAATATGTAATACTAACATAAACATGGATAATAATAATCATGGTTCGTTATAGTAGGTACAATAAAGTTTGTATATCTATATGTATTTGAACGTCTAGATTGGTGTGTAAATAATTCAACAAATAAATTATAAAAAATGTTTCTCCAGTAGATATTTTAAGATAAGATTATTTTATTTTCTTATTAATAGTGTAATAATAATATGAATGCGAATTTTGCGAGGATTAGTTTTCGATATTGGAAACCCACACTTCAAGCGTGAGTCTGATTTAATGAGTTCCTTGAAAGTCTTGAAACTAATTTGGTTTTGGTCACCTTTGTTACTTGTACTTACTTACTCGGATGACCCACTTTCGTAGCCATAAACTGCCCCGTCGAAATTCGTTTCGGTTAGCGTTTGGTTGAACTTTTTGGTTTCAGCAACATTCGGGGTCCGTTGCATTCCATTTTTATGACCGACGGCTGACAGAGTGATCGTAAAAGATCAGATTTTATTCCTTATTGTTCGCCATTCGCGAAATCTAATTGAAGTCGAGACCTCATACGGCTTTACGCGTTTTTAATTTTAAGTTATGTAGTCGTGAGCTACAATGACTGCGATGCGAATTTGTTAATCACGGTTTATCAGACAGTAAAAGTGTTTTGTAGCGAATCGACCGCAGACGAAACTCCCTTCGCTAAATAGCTCGCGAGTTGCAACTCGCAAGCAGGTCGCGCTTCGCAGCTGCCGCAGCTTTTTTTCTCATTTTCAATACTATTTTAATAAGGGACAAGTTTATTCCATTCAATAAACAACCTTTGAGACATTGCTTCGAGAACTCAACACGCAAATGGGCACTTCATATTATTTCTATTTGTTTTCATTGAGTTCATGTCTGTGCTCTCCGAACGAGTTTTGAAGGTTGCCCACTCTTCCTAGTTTAAGCCTAGGGCAGTTTATCAAGTGTCCGCGGCCAATTTATTGGATTATTAAGTGTCGATAATTGACACAAATTGACTTTAATTTGTAATCTTTTTTAATTTTGCAATTTAATTTATTGTCAGATGGATTGTATGAAGATCAAGAATACATTGTGACTACGACAGAGAATCGCGGGTAGTCAATTAGCCACTAATACAAGTTCTAAGGTTCTAAGGTTTCTAAGGTTATAAATGTATATACACATTTATAACCTTAGAATATTTTTAAGAAATTAGCTATCTTGTAAAACAGTTAACAATTTACAGTTGCTGGAAATATTTCCAACTAGCTTTTCCCCGCTACTTCGTCCGGCTATTTTTATAAATTATAGCCTATGTATTAGTCTGAAGTACCTATAATAGTTTTTCACTGTAAAGTTTCATCCAAATCTGTTCAGAAGTTTTTGCGTAAAATATTAACAAAAATCCAACCATCCTCCAAAATTTGACATTTATGATATTGCATATTAGTCAGATATACTATATATATGACTAATGTATATCACACTAGTAGGATGTGTTATTCTGTTACGTAAAGTTTCGATATTAATTCAGAAGTTTTTGAGTGAGATATTGTGATATATAATCTATATTACTGTAGTTTCAACAAATTCGTTGAATAGTTTTTGAGTAAATGGCTCATCTACTGTCGCAAATTTTTGGAGTAAAGTAGTTTTTGAGTAAAGTTTTTTGGCTTATCTATTGTCACAAATTTTAGCATTAATAATCAGTACAACAGGACAAAGTTCCCGAAGATTTATCGTAAGTTTCGATGTCAAGTATGCGCGATCGTACTTAGAACCAAGTGCAAGTGATGTTGCCCCGTCAGCAGAGTTCATTGAATGTTAAGGCCTAGTGCACAATTCCCTGGAAGCTGACCCCGGCTTACTGCTGGTGTGTGACTCACTTTATATTCGCCACTCGTAGCGCTGCGTCACGCGCCTATCGGAAACGCTAACGGCTGAGCCGCGTATTTAAATAAATGTCGACCATTATAATAGAGCCCCTAATATGCAACAAGCTTACCCGACGCGATTCTTGTTTGCCAACAATCAGAGGGGACGTGGCGGATCTTATTAGAGTGGCGAGTGCAGTAATGCCCGCTTATACTTCGGGCCCCACAACACGACTTGCAACATGCCTTACACACAAACAAAACTTATAAATTCTTCCTTAAAATAAAACATAAATATACGCATATCACGATTCTAATAGATAAAAAATATTTGAAAGAAGAGTGACATTTTCTTGCATACCCATTGTGTAGTATTTGGTAATTATAACGCAAGTACCGTTAGAATGTGCGTATTGTAAGAATCGATGTAAATAAATACAAATGTACGCAAACACTAAATTCTGTTTGCTTGCATTGTGCGACTCAGTCGTCACTTGTTTGCATTTTTTTCATTCATCTCTCAAGACAATTGCGTCTTTTACAAAATCCCTTGAATTTACCATAAACCACTTGTGTTATTTCTTCATGTTCCCTAACATCCTATGGGCAGTATCAATTCGGAAAAAAGGTCAGCCCCTTGCAATAGTCAATTGTCCATATTTTTTCAGTTTTATGTATTGCTGTTTCTTTGTGAATGTTACTTTTTGATTGAATATTGCGATTATATTATGACCTGTTCTAATTGATTTTATTTTTATTTTCAGGTAAATATCAACTTCAGCAATTCTGTTAAATTAGAATCAATTGTTCTTCAGTAAGTAATAGATATAAAACGAATAGTTATTCAAAACTAGCTCTTTTCTGTAGAATTGTCTACATTAAAAGTTAACAGAAGACCACCCCCTTACAGAAGACCACCGTGAAATAACAGCACATGTGCTGTTGTGTTTCGGTGAGTGAGTAAGGGATGCCAGAGCCCATTTCCCTATCCACTCCTAATCCCTTATCCTTATCCTACTGCAGTCGGCAGCGCACTTGCAGCAGCTTTGGCGTTGCTTGTGTTAAGGCGACGGTAGCCACCTACCATCAAGTGGACCGTCAGCCTGTCTGCCGACCTTAACATAAAAAATAATAATAATAAGTAATCTGAATGTTCATTCTAAATATTAGTGAAGGAATTTTTGTAATCAGATAGTTTTGGATATCATTCCCTATATATGTATACCTAATTTCCAAACAATTTCAAATATGCACGTATTTCACACTCAAAAGTCTAAATATAATATTTATTTTAATTATCTTCAAAAACTTAGAATACACGCATACCCCTTCCATCCACTGTAGTTTCTCTTTAAGGCCTTGAAATTTAAAAAAAGTAGCCTGTGTCATTCAACTATTAAACCATACTAGCTTTCATTAAAATTGGTATATCAAAATGTATATTCTGCTCTTTCTGTAGTTTATAATGGTCTTGTAATCTTTATCTTAAAGTTTTAAAAAAATGGTAAAATTTACTACAATAACGTGAAAACAGACAGCAGAAGTTTTAAAATTCGAATAAATATGTGAAATTTATAATAAACTAGCGACCACTATTACATATCGATGTTGTCAAACCAAAATCTACTATGTGCACTTTTTTGAGATTTCAACATTTTGACCTTAGTTCACTGCCTTATCTTTCGTATAAAACATCTGCTAAATGCTTATGAGCACTAGTTGTCGAGCTAGGACCTCTTAATAAAATATGCATGCTATGTGCAGCAGCTAGAATCTTTTATGTGCAAAATTTACTCTATTATCAAAATAATAAATGAACTATTAAATTTTCATATTTAAAAGACCAATAAGTTTACGTATACGAACCATAACTTTCAAATAAAATTCTTAAAAAAAAACCATGTAAAATTTTTCAAGAAAATGTTTTTTTTTGTTAATAACTCAAAAATATGTTCTTTTGCACATAGCAAAATTTTCGTTTAACAACGACGATATATGTGATGCAATTTTTCTCTTAATTCTATAATAAGAACCTTCCTCGGCCTTTTAACGAATATATGAAGAAAAAAAAATGCGAAATTGATCCAGTCGGTCTCGAGTTTTGCACTTATCAACACATTTAGCGATTCATTTTTCTTTATATAGATTTATAATTTTTTGTCGTATAAAGGAATAAATAAAAAGTTATTATTTAATCCTTATCTAGTTATCGCCATCACACTCGGACTTTTTCTTTTTGACTCCCGTGAAGTAAAATAAGTCAACGAAACGAATTGTAATTATTTTCGTTCGTTAAACAATAATTCAACCATTATTCGTATGACATACGTTCATGTTAAATTAATTTATTTATCACCGGAGATACAGGCGAGTGGAGGTCGTCTGCTTTCTTGTATACATCTGCCGTTTTCGGAAAACAAAACGTACCGATACGCGCCTTTTGTTGTCGCTTAACATTATTAAGTTGGTGCACGGCTCGCGATAAATATTAATCAATGAATGTAAATGTGTTTAATGTACGGCGACCGTCGTGTACGAATAACGAATCAATTGCGTCCTCTGAAAGACGCAAACGTCTCCGTACATGACATAATCACCCGAGAGAGATTCATAGCGTAGCGCCCGATGCGAATGCAACGCACTGACCTAGCCCACGCGACGACTAACACTTTCTTCTAAACTCAAAATGTTACCGTAACTATGAGTCGGACGGACAATCGTTTCCGGCGCCCGCCCGTGACGTCACGCCCGTCTCGACGGTCGCCGCCCCTACTACGTAACCTTGACGGTTCAGGCGAGATGTGCGACTCGCCCGTCATTCGCTGCGCTGTTGTTCGCTTACCGCGTTGCCGCGTCTTCACTTTCATTATTATTATAACCTCTTTTTATTTCATTTATTTTAACTACCCTACCAATATACCTCAACCGACCTGTGATGCTGTTAGGGCTGCCCTCACTTTATAACCTTTTGCACTATTTGCCTCGTTCAGGAATGTTAGTGCATGATTATGGCTTCCATGCCATGATGAGAAAGGAAATAGCATTCCTCGATTACTGAATACTGTTCCATTCAGGCACACAGGGATGGCGAATGTATGGCAAAATGTAAAATTAGCTTTTCTTTATATTAAAACTAGATTTTGCCCTCATCTCTCGGGAATAGTACTTTTCTAGATGAAAGGTAACCCGTCTTTTTGTGTGCTGACTAACAAATTATATGCTAAATTTAATGATGATCGTTTGAATAGTTAAGGCGTGAAAGCGTAACAAACACTCACTTTCGAATTTATAATATTAGTTAAGACCTATGAATAATTTTCTGAAATACATAAAATGTATTTATTGTTACAAGAGGGTCGTCGATCGGTGATTTGGACTAATCGATACGTAGGCTCCCTAATATATTGGACCGGATGTAAAAATTACACATATCGAATGCCACTTAAAAGTCGAAATAAGAGCAAAAGGTTCGATAATTTTTCACACGACCCACGAGAGCATAGTTGCCCTAAGCGCGGCGTGCCGGGGTTAGCGAACTTCGCAACCTGTAATTTCGGACCGCAAAAGGAGTAAAACGCATCGAGATTGGTGATTAAAAACCTTTGTCGGTTCTACTAATATTTATATTTTCGAAACGCGCCCGACATCTAATTGGGCCTCGTATGTTTTGATGTAGGTACAGGCTGCGGCCGCAGCGGTCGGTGGCGACCGTCACCGACCACCGACAGACAATTTCATTAGTTCTCTTTCTACATAATATAGTAAATATGTTCAACTTTTTATGTCCAATCGTTTGTGTCATGTCGTGATCCCGCCGCGCGAACAACGCCCGACGCTCCTAGCCGACAAAGAGCTGGAAAATTCCATTTCCTTTTAATCAAACCTTTAAAATTCGACAACGACACGACGCGCGTGCATCGCGCTAAAAATACTGACTACATTATGAATTACAGCAGGTGGTAGGAACAGGCGACTAGTTTTAAGTTCTCTAGAACGGCCCAAGGTCTGGGATATTGAACCTGGCCGGAGCAATAGCACTGCAAGGTCCGCCCAGAAAGAGACGGATAAACTATCACTCATTGTTATGGGGGAAATGTCGCGGCCACATCAACAGCTCGTTGGACTTCTATGACTAAACTTTGCCTCTAATCGCTTCGGTATGCGATGCAAAGCGGCTCGCCTCTTTATAGTGATCCCGTAAGCGTGATGCGCACTTCCTCAAACAACATGACGTGCGAACGGGACAATAGACGCGAGCCGGCGTTTAAATCTCGCGGCGCGACAGAGATGGAGATAGCGAGTGACAAGTGCTTTCGCCGCGACAGAGATGGCAGAGGTGCATTGCGCTGACGCATCACGATCGTCTGCGCGCTCTTGTCTTTTTTTGTAGACTCTACCCCCGCAGCTTTCGGTTTCAATGCGTTTACAACACAGTATCAACGAATGTCGTTTATACCGATATTAATCGGTATAGTAGCAATTAAATTCGCCGGTCGGACCGGTCGTCTCGCTCTCCGCTCGTTTGTTCCCACAATGTTGATGTCATCTTAATTATGAACGTTCATCGTGGCGCTGATGTGTGGCGGTCCCGAGCTCCGAAAGGGTCCACTGACCTACTGCTGTAGCGGTGATGATTTTCGCCTCGTCAGCATCCAAGCTGTAATCGCTGAATGAGAATCATTAACAACTAAATGAATACGAACGCTGCACGAGCAGAGCAGGAAGCGCTTAAAATAAAGGTGTAGTTGCAAATCGAAGGTAAACTTGTTGAGCGTTCATTGGCATTATTAAAAATAAATAATATTGATTTTGGAATGTTAGTCGACGCGTCATCGCGCCCTCCCGCGGAGATTGCATGAACTCTTATCTGTATTAGAACATTGATTATTTTTTGACCAATTAAATAAATGTTTTAAAGCTATATTAAACTTAGTACGCCCACGTTACATCATCTTGTAATATGATAAAATGTCTTGCGAATCTATTGTATGTAGACACCCCTAGATACTTTAAGATACTTCTGAAATATATTTCATATAAGTAATAATAGATATTATATATAATTTAGAAGTTATGTGCCGCTGGTAGAGCAGTGGTGGTTAGGGTTGCAGAATGAAGAAAGTCCTGACAATGCCTATCGCCTTCTGTATTCGGTAATCTATCAAGCGCCTCATGAGGTGTTCGCCTAATTATTATAAAGATTGCGTAACATTCGTTAGTGTGACACCGAACCACGTGTCACATTATCGCTTATGTATTCTAAAAAAATGTAGATATTATATAAATTCTCAGATACGACGCCACACGTCCGCATTGGATTTGTCCCGGCACTCCCGATCGCACCACCGCGCAGCGCCGTTTTATTTATTCTTAGCAAACACTTAACGAGATAAGCTGTGAACGGTATGCCTGTGCTTCCCACATCTGCCGCGACCTTGGCTCCTCACGGCCCGTTGTGTAACCTCCTTATCAGTCATGTTTTCCTAACACACATTCCCGTCAACGCTCAAATCTTACAATGTTTTCCGGTCTTTGATAACTTGGGCGAGCTCGTGTAACTTTGATGACACTTCAAAATTATAGCTTAAATTCACTATCGTTTGGTCTGAAACATCAAACGACTGTTGGTCCGCCGGCTCGTTAACATAATTAGTTATAAACTTCGCCTGTCGACCGGTTTCTGTGTGGGCTCTTGTTATTTTTGTGGGAGTTGCTCTAAATCAATGTTAGGCGTTTGTGCGAAACCGAAAGTGACCGATGATGCGAAATCGTTTGCTGATTTTATTCTTATTCCGTACGAGTAGAGCCGAAATTCAAATGCATTAAACATATTTTAAAAATGATGCAAAGAAGCGAGCGAATGTTTTGTTGACACTTTACTTTTGAACGGTGTAACGTGGATTAGTTATGGGCTGGCCCCGACTTTATTATTCCGGTTATAAATTTAACAGTGCTCTTTAATCGGCCCTTTAATGCGTCTGGACGTTGACTCCTGCGAACGCGATTCGATGAATGACATACACTATGTTCGAAACAGTGCTCGGAAAGTAGTAAAATGTTACTAATGAGTGACCATGCAGTGTACATATAGAATTTTGTCGCACAATGGTTGTCCAGCCGCTTCGACTCATCGGCGAGGAATGTGGTTGCATCGCAGCCTCCCAACGCATAAAAGCCTATAGAACTATCTCTAAATATTCACTCGTACTGTTCACGAATAGATATCGACTTGAGATAATTCCCATCAGCTTTTTATATATAAGTTATTGTTGGCCGCACAGTGATACACTGTTTGAATATTTAGCCATATCCGCTGACTTCACCGCTTCATAAAAAAATGGCGAATAATTAGTCAATAAAAATTCCGTCGATTATATATACTTGTTACACGGGACGTTACGTAATTGGAGTAAACGACCTAAGAGTAGTGGCTTGAAGGTCTGTCAAGCACGTGGGGCCAATATGGTGATCGTTCTCATATTCATATTAATTTATAACGAAGTAAACTTCAAATGAACTCATTTGCTCTTCTCCACCCAACTATTTTGATTTTTATTCATTCTATTATATTGCAAAGACAGTCTACACCACAGTCGGATTAATGGGTCTTTAGAGAATGCTGTGCATCTAGTATAAGATCATGTGATAATCAAATTTGAAATTGAAAACATTGCATATTATTTGAAATAATATGCAAAGATTTACCTATTATGAAACAAATGAACAAATTAATGTTAAAATTAAAAATAGTATGTTATCATTGAAATTTTAAATAACTACGAGTAATATTAATAATTTTTCAATGACCGAAGCCATAGAACCATCCACTAATAAAGAAATGTGGCTCATTACTCGATAAAAGGTATACGCGAAATTATCAAGTGACATGTTTTTATTTAAAGTGGTGCAATGTGTTCGCTGTATCGCCGGTCTAATAAGGATAATTGTGTTTTAGGCGCATTGTTGTCGAGCGATGGACATCGCCCTTGACCGAGGCGTCGCGACGGCGCTCGATGAGGCCGTGTAAACATATTGAATGAATTGCGTACGCTCGCGTATGTACATGTACCATTCATGTGTGCGCTGTAAACGCATGATAATTCAACTGCCCGTGTGTTTCGACAACATATAAATGTTTATACTTAACGTGACAGACGAACGCAGCGAATTGCGAACTAACGCTTTATCCATGTCGATGACATTATCACATTTTTGTATGCATTTTTTTAGATAAAGAAATGGATATTGCACATAGATATTTATCAGATGGTTATGTTATGATTGAATAGAAAAGTTTAATATAATCTTTTGTAAATGAATATGTAGTTATAATTTACATTTAGTTAATAAATGTATAAAATAAAGATAATTATTATTGTTATCATTAAATATAAAAAATTAAGAAGGAATATACTAACTAGTATGTAAAACATAACATGAATTAAATTTATTTAGAGTACATAATTGTTAATACCATATAATTGCACATTTTCCAATCAATTTTTATTCCCAAATTTAATTTGTATTAAAAGCAATTTTCAGATATTGGTTTCAAATGTAAATTGACGGTATTGTTGTTTATAATTCTACAGTTAATGGTATAGAGAAAAGGCAAGGTTTTCCGAACGATTGTGCCGCGTGTCAGGTTGAACGGAAACCACTTGGAGCGTCACGGCTCGCGAGGCGCCCCCTTAGACTTGGCACACCAGCGAGCGTAGGTACGCGTCGCCGACACTGATACCCTTCTAGCTAACTCGGTTCCATCTCATTTCAAACCATTTCCTCTTATTTACTAATTAGACAATTTATTACATTGCGGTCCTCCATCGACGAGTTATACCATACTGTTTACGAATTTGCAAAAGTTACGAGTAGGTTACATTTCCAAATGCGCTGCCCAGTATTCATATTTTGTCGATTCTGATGGATGTTATGGTTAACTAAGTTAGGGAAATATCATCGATGTACCGATTTTATACTTATGCCATAGATGTTTGTTCAATATAATATTTCCCGCTAAACATAAGTGAATATCAATCATCCCTACACTAACACAGGATACGAAAGTTCGAGTATGTGTGTTTGTTACTCTTTCCCGTAAAAACTACCGAACGGATTTGGTTTAAATTTGACACACAGTTTATTATCTGGATTAATAAAATACACGATACTTTTTATCCTGAAAAAGTTAGGTTCCAGAGGGATAGTCTAAAAATATAAAAAAATGGGCGCCACCATCGTCACAGCGTAATTTTTCAACGCAGATGAAGTCGCGGTCACCAGCTAGCACATATCTACATATTTTATCTGAATGTTATACTGTTTTAATGCTTAATGCGGCATCCTTTTTCTTAAATAAATCTGTTATTAAAATTAAGTGTCGGAGAAGGTTGTAGTTGTTGAATTCGCGGAAGACGATGCATCTCGCATGGCGGCGTAGTGTGCGGGCGATGCAGCTTAGTGCGTTCGGCCAGCCCTCCAACGCTGGTCTGGCGGAGGCGACGGGTCGACGGACGCCCGCCCGACCGATCGCAGCCGAAGGTCAAGGCTGCCCGCGAGCGATCGAGATCCTACGACTATACACCGCGCCGCACCGCACCGCGCTAGCGTCGAAAGAAAAAGTGACAGCCCAAACCTGAATAGAATGCGAGGACGTATAAAAACGAAAGCACTGTTTATCTTATGCGAGCCTAGTACTATCACTCACTTTTCATTTTTTTCCTACAACACTTTCGATCGCTCCAAATTGAAACGTCGTTTGATCGTTTAATCGTCGATTGTAATTGTTGTTAGTCAAATACAATGACTTGCTGGTTGCTCGCGAAAAGATCTCGGATAAAAGGACCGTAGATATCCTGGTAGCGGTTAGGTCACCCATTGGCGGTCGGTGAACTCCACGTTACCTAGTAATTCGCGTTACAATCACATCTATTAACCTATTTGCGAGGCGATCTGCAACGGATTATGTGTACTCGACCCAACACTGGTATTGAGATGTTAGCTTCGCTGTGGGCCCAAAATTGAAGCTAATGCTTTTGGAAGCGACGGTGTGTAAAGAGAGCATTTAAAAAAAAAAGTTTTTTCTGCGAAGCTCGTTGGATTGTTGACGGCGCGGCAATGGCGGTCGCCTCTCATTTTATACTTATTTCTCGCTCGCTTTGTCTCTCCAAAACTATATCGAATTATACCATACCCTAATTAAAATGTTCAGAATCGGTTCTCTTGCGGTTATGTTTACGATCTGTATCATTTTTGTTTAATGGGGTTATTTCGTCCGTAGTCGACTATCTGCTAATTATGTTTGGTGTCTGGCCGAACGCCTTTTATCCACTTATCCCTTATTTTATCCATATTCGTTTTATGACTGCTCGGACGTTTAAAGACTCCGTTTAATTTAAATTGCAATACTTCCACGATTGTCTTAATACACTAATCGTGAGTCTATGTTAATTTAAACAGTGCTTAATTTGTTCACAGTTTAATGTACAATTGGCCACGCGTCTTGGCTTGTATCAGATCACGAATCTTGCTAAGACATTTGGAATGTCCGCTCTTAGAAACATCAAAGCATCCTATTTAAAATGTCTATAATTTTTGGCTTATAGTTTAGATTTTTTTTTCTCCAAAGAATTCTTGTTCATTACTAAAATTATAATAAATAATAAGTTAATTGTGATCTTTGGATAAATAATTACAAACTCACGCGTGAAAAGATATCCTGTGTATTACATAGGATACCTTTTATTCCGAGCGATGTAAATACATTGTTGATTCTGTAGCGACTCGTTTACAGCTCGCTTCAAGAAATCAGTATTGAACCTACGCGGAACACATCAGAAAGATTGTTCCAAAGTTTCTAACTTTATATCAATAATTACAAAAACCTCTTTTATGTAAGTTTACAATAAATTTAACATTTGCAAGGACCCTCTAGTTGTATTGTCCTATTCATAGATTGTCTCGGATGCACCTAGCCCGACTAAATGTCACTCGGTGAGCCCGCCGCCGCATTTAGTCGCTCCAAAATAGACTTGGTCAGCGTTCATCAACCTCTTATATTCGTCATTAGTTCTCGCGTGCCGCTGATGACATTTTACATTGATGCTCTTGTTTCAGAGCTGAACGTCCGCTAACTAACAAACATAGCGATACATAAAGAACTATGCAGTCGCGCCGTCCACAACTCGAACGCACCAAAAAAAACTTTTTCTTGGTGTTTTTCCGCCTTCCAATGGTTCGTCCGTCTCGTTGAGGATTCATTGTAACGTAATTCACTGCTGTCAAATCAACACTAAAATTAATTGAGTTTGTCGATTGTATTGGGTTCCACCGACCGCATCGATATGCAATATCGGGACCATCGTAATGACCGTGGCAAAAAAATTTGACACATTCAAGGCAAAAAAACAAACGATTATTTAATCACCATTCGAGTTTATTTACCTCGACCGAATGGATCTCGTTAAATAAATTCTCAATATTGCGTAGTGAGCATCTCATCTCAATGGTCTAATAGCTAAAGCAATTCACAAATTTAAGCAAAAATCATCAGCATCAGCCCATAAATGTTCAGTGTTTTAATAACTTTTTAATTAAGTTCACTCACTCGGTCCTCCGTCTCTCGTATCCATCTCTGCCAGCAGCCGCTCTTTTGAGATCATCGATCCAGTTAGCAGGACAGAGAGAAAATTAGCAACTTCAGCAATTTAAACTCAAAAAATAAAGATTTAGCTCCCAGGCTTACAGGTTAATTGTATGATTCTACAATAAGTGACCAAACGTTGCACAGAGATAACTAAATTTAAATTATTTATCAAAAGAAAATTGTACTAAAGCTGTGTCACTGTCACTCTTCTTCCATTTTTCTTTCAATTGTCACTGTCTTGCCATTGAATATATTAATTATGTTTTTTAATTGGAGATTAATATTAATTGAAAAAGCATCTATGCAGGTTTCATACCGGATTCTTACACGTAGAAACTGTTTAGCGAACCGGTGCACGGTGGTAGATTGAATTTATTTTATTGTATTTGACCATCTATAAATACTTTAACAGTTTATATACTTAGATGAATAAAGAAGTATCGAAGGTCCCATAAGTGAAAGCCGATGAACTCTCGCTAGAAACTCACGACCGAATGTTTGTAAACATCTCTAGTAAGTACAATTTAAACTTTTTCATGCCGCCCTAAGCAGCTGGTTTTTATTACACGATCACAAGTTTTATTGCGCCTACATCTAGAACGCAGGAAGTTTAACTCCTGAAACGTGCTAACCGCACCTGAATCATTAAAGTTCGGGGTGGTATCTCGGTTATCGATTAGTCGGACCGATTAGCAAATCATCGGTCACTGCGTGCATATCTACTATGGACGCCGACATTTCTGCCACTCTGTTATTTGTAGCGAGGCGTTGTCGCGGGCGCCAACTTTAGACTAGATACAGGGCTCATTTTCATTAGTAGGCGTTATTTGTAGAATTTAACACTGCCCATTCAGATCCCGAGGGACATGATGCGTTAACAATGAACATTGGCTAAACGTATGTTTAATTTTTTAGATCTTTGAAGTCAAAATTTAGAAGGTGAAAAACACAAGTGGCCTTTACACTTTTGGATATATGTATATATGTATTTTTTTAGGAATCAATAAATTTCTATTACTTTCATGTCAGAAGGACTAAGCATTTCGGATTTCAGTCATAGTGAGACATTTTAAGATTGGGGAAGGTCATTTGAATTTCAGTCAATTTGGAAAATGGACAATTTGGGATTAGGTTATAATGTTCCGGAGCCGTCTCAAATAGAGTTTTAATATCTCAAGAAACACGTTGAATTGGAACAAAAAGCAAGTAACACTCATTTGGTCTTGTTTCAGTATTTTAAAATCAATTAGTGACATTTTACGTTCAAAAGTGTTACAACATTGATGACAACATTGATAGTTCCTGTTTATTTGGTTTATAAAAAATAAGGAACAAAACAAATTTTTACCAAAGTTTGATTCAAGATTTGTAATTGTTAACAAGTTTTAGTCAAAATGTTTCATTTTTAGCAAGTATCAATAAAAATATGTCATTTGTCAAAATTATGTCAAGTTTGAACCAAAAAGTGTAATTTTTCAGCATGTTTTACCATGTCTGAAACAAACAACTTTGATTTGGTACAAAGGATTACATTTGAAATTTATTGTGAAATATCTCAATAAAATTTATTAGTGCTCAAAATTCAAAAACACCTAAAAAAGAATTGCAAAATTATGCGGAAAAAGCTTTTCTGTTTCTCACTAAGTTATTCCACAATTATCCCTAATTAATATTAAAAGTGACGACGAATTTTTAATAACTAACACGGTTAAAAATTGTTTATGTAGTTGGAGGATTTAACTTATGGCTGATGGAGCGATAATGTAGATTTTTAAGCTCGCGTTTCTCTGTCACGTCGTAAACGCACAGCGTGGGGTGTCCACCACATTATGTATTAAACTTTTAACGTATGCTACCACAGATACAAAAGACTTGTAAGAACCGCCTTCTTCTAACATTTTAAAAATATATAATACCGATCTTATCTAGTGTGAAAAATGTTTTAATTTAATCTTTTTTTAAAATATCAAATTAACATTATATAAATATAAAATCTATTCACCTTTAAATCACTAAAGTCCGTGCGTTTTGTTTTAATTGATTTTCTGTTCTGATTTCTTTAGGTCAAAATTGAGCCAAGTTTATTTACGTTATTTCTGCGGAAACCTTATCCTGTTAACCTTTGCCATTATTCATTTATGACGGCATTCACGTTGTAAAAAATAACAAAGAGGCTACCTTATACAAGACCTCTTTGTAAATTCATCACTCGAATATGAGATCAGATTAGCATCGATTCAACTGATTATAAATTGTATGTTCAATATAATATTTCCACTTCGAATCGTTGCTATAAAAACATTACCCTTTACTAGTTCTTGCCCGCGACTTCGTCCGCGCCCCTTTTTCTTAAGTGTTAATTTAAACTTTATTGCTCATTTGTCAGGTGTTGATCCTCCAGGAACTTTACCCTACCCTATGTCCTTTTTTGTATCCCCGATGATAAAGTGTATGCAAACAAACTTCCTTTCGCATTTAAATACCTAGTATATAAACTCATAAGAATGGCTTGTTCTCTGTTCCTATAGCAATCAACTAATTTTTCTAAATTTAAATATTCAGGCATAATCTTTTAGCCTGCTTTGTCGTAAGATGCATCAATCATCAAACATCTGCATTACGAAGGCGTATCCCCGAGTAACTGTCTTTTGTTTTCGGTTGATAATGTTTGCAAATAAGTTCTCGTCTCGAAACAACGGTACTGCCTAAAATCATTCACTGCGTCAATCTTAGGGCCCAAACACATGCATGCACTCAGAATTATTTCTCCGGCAACCCTATGCTCTAAATAACCTCTGAATTTGGTAAATTATTAAAAAAAAAAGTTACCACCAATCTTGTCGTTACCTACAAGACACACAAAAATCTTTTTTAACTATCCCATTCCCTAACCCTTGTCTCTTTTTCCTCATCTTTTTAGGATTGGCAGCGCTATAGCATCTGTTGCTTGGGTTTATAGATGGAAACCATCAACTTCTTGGTTACCATTAAACTTAAAAAATCTACATTAGTAGTTTACATACAAAAAAATATGGTAGTGGTTAATTGCCAATAAGTTGTTACCCCTTTTATTGCCTTTTTGGAGTTTACTCCTTAAGAATCGATTTTCATGTAAGGCCTCCGGTATGGAAACTTTATGAGTAAAATTAATACAAGCGTTAACTAAAAATCGTTACGTTATCCATCACTTTGACATTTGTGCGACAGCTGACGCATGTATTTATATTCCCTAATTCTCTGGGCTTATAAAAGTAAACGTCGAAATCTTGTATGAAAAGTGTAGTCTGCGTCGAGGAACGAAACGATAGCGCGTTATAACCTGCCGGCTCAGCGTCATCTGTCGTTGAAAAACTGAACGATTTGAACTTATAAAACGTAGGAACATGTGTGTGCTTATACGAACGTAACTAACATAACTTTTGTTGGAACACGTGACATCTGAGTATGCAGAATGTAACTAAATAATATAAAGTATGTAATTAGGTATTCAGTTATCTACTGACACGAGGAAAATTTTATACGTCGTGCGTGAACTGCAGTAAAATTATATTATTGTAATGATGTAATCCTGTGTAAATTTTTACTTTTAAAAAGAAATTAGTCATTCTCAATTACTAATATTGAAACAGTAATTTTGAATACGAAAAAGAACAGAAATGATATCTATAATAGATAAATTATACATTTGGTAGTTTATAGTTTCATTCATATTTTTTTATTTGTATCGTAGAACATAAATTTACAAGTATTTTTAAATTGAATGTAAGGTCTGGTGTCTAACTATGGGCTTGTATAGAGAGCTATACTCGGTGTATACTACTACCGGATGGATAGGCTATCTATCCGGTATAATAATTAAACAGAATTGAAATTATGCACTCGAGTATCTACAGAAGGTTTAACTCAAGTGTATAGGTAGGTACGCACCTTTATAATTACGTGAATGTGACACATCCTTTTATACTTCAAACTGTAAATAACGGCTGACTGACAACCAACAAATTTAATGCAACTTAAATATTTATGTTGAATAAATTTTTGGGGATTTAATATTTTTTCGTATACAATTTTTATGTGTGTATTTCATTTAGTGGCCTACTTGCTTATAAAATCATAGCATGCTTGTTCATTCAACTCAAAGTTCTCTAATTTATATATATAAATCTTATTAAACTGATTAGTTTTTTCTTCTGAACAAAATTGTAATATTACAAACGAAGATCAGAGCAAAATAAGGCCCCATGTTTTATATACTCCATAATATAATATGTATATTTTTTAAGGATATGAACCTAAAACATCCTCTAATAAAACTTTATGTGGTTATAACTAGAGATCCGCCTCCGGCTTCGCACGGCGTAATTTATACTATACACAAACCTTCCTCGCATATCGCTCTTTCTTAATGAAAACCATATCACAATCCGTTGGTTTAGAAATAGTTATCGAAGAAACAGACAAAGGCGGACACTGGACAACGACTTTTATAATATTGTATAGATTGCAATTAAATCCTTGGGTCGAAACCGAAACATCGTCATCATAATCTCAACATGAATTTCACACATAATAAAAGACCGGTCTCGGAAGCAGTCCCAAGTCCGGGTCCAGCGTTGGCCCGTGGGCCGTGGCCCTTATCTACTTACTAATCCGACCGGCCTATGGATGACTTAAGTTAGTCTACGAATCTCCTCATTCCCGATTTGATCTCAGAAAGTGACCCCGAACATTGCCATCTCCATAGCGACGTTGAGCTTTCTTAGAAGACCCATAGTTAGACACTATGCCCATCATTTGAAATTTTACATTGTTGAAGTTCTATTATAATTACTTGTAATTAAATTGAGTATTAATGTACCTTAATTTCATGTAATGGTGCAGATTCTAATAGATTTCTAAGTTAAGAACTTACTAGAGAACTTTAAAACAAGCAGTAGTACTGTAGTTTCTGTAGAATTTCTGTTGAAAACTTAGTAAGCCCATATTCCGTAACGGAAATTTCGACCAAACCTTTCACAGCATAATCCCCGAAATCGAATATAAATTAAACTCGTCTGATACTGATTGTTTAGGCATTAGTAAATATGAGAACGTTTCATAACTATAGCATAATTCTTTCGATAACAATTTAATAATACAATAAAGTTCATAATCGTCCCCATTCATAGCCTCTGACCACGTGACTTTGGCGGTTAGACGTACGCGCAGGTCATTGTCGAATCGCACTCTCAAGGCCGAGATTTGCCAACTTGAAGTGCTTTAACTGGCTCTTAACGTATCGTAATCGTTTACTAAAAAAATGTTTCAATCTTGACTTAAGAGAGGTTATTTTAAACATACCCAACAAATGTAATTTGAGATAAATGTTAGATTTAAAAAAGTTTGCTATTTTTTTTGTTTTATTACTTTCATAATATGTATGTACATATTTTATTTGCAAGAAAAACTTTAATTATTTTAATTAATAACATTAAAAAAATTAAATAATTTTGTTTATCAATTTATCAATAATTTAAATATTATTTTATTATATACAATGTATCATTTCTTAATGTAATATTCAATATTCAAGTCGTGACTTACAGTCATCTTACAGTAAGATATTAATTTTGATATTGTGAATTTCTTAATTTAGTATGTAGATCGTTAATTAATAATACCGTTAATAGAAGTCAAACCAAGTATGTACATATATTACATAAAATATATTTATGCTGAAAAAATATGGTTCATTTCGCTCCCATATTATTCTGTTTTAGGTTTATAATAATACCTATGTATTGAAGAGTTCGAAAATGCACGATGAAAGCGTTTCTTAGAAAAACAAGTCCACAATATAAAGGCGTCTGCCTCGGGATACTTTGTGTACGTTGATCTTTAAAACGGCGTCGTTTACCGAGCGTTGACGTTGCTCCTAGCTTTCGTGAGGTCCTTCCAAACGTTCCATCTTTGGTACTTTTGCAGCTTTAAACCAGATTAGAAGGATGGATCTCATTTGCATATCTGTAAGGCACCACAAAAAATAGTATTTTACGTTAAAAATTACCTCGTTTAAATATACGAGATGACATAATTACGTAAGATCGTTTTAAGTGACCTCACGTTCTTGCAAATGTTAGCTAGCCGGAAACGCAGAGTCAAATATTCGGCAATGAAAGAGGTCGTAGGCACTAAGTTGCCACAAACAAAACAACTCTGCGGTCCTAGTACTTAGGTGGTCTGGCCGGTCCAAAGAGCCGCCTATGGCCCACTTTGATTTCGCCGGCAGTTTAATAAAAATATTACGTGACTTACCATTTATACCTTGTTAATCTGAGTTGATTCTATGATTAAATGTATCGCTTTACTCGACTGGTTTTGTAGTATAAATTGAGAACATATTGATTTGTCAAAAGATTTTAATATTTAATACATATTCCTAATTGAATCGTTAGCAAACAAAGCACAGGAATCATCTATGACTAAATTTCATTTATCAAAAGAAAATAATATTACCTTGTTTACCAAATTGCGTGAAAAGCAAATAAAATTGCTTTTGTTCCTTTTTCACAAAAGTAATTGTTTTGACAATTATTAATTATTTAAAATATTGTTTCTCAATTGGAAATTTATTTGAAAAGAGCAACCTCGGCGGTTTCTCGCCGGTTTTCTTTCCAGTGGAAAAATCGGCTTTCCAAACGATTGTTAATTTTATCATTGTCTTTGACGAAGTATTTATAATATGTAAAAGTTTATATAAAATAAAATATCAAAATATCACAGTATGGGACAATATTGTTCCTACATCTGGCGTTTGTTGTGTCATGCCATACGGCCTAAATTAAACTTAGCCACAGATTAAATGAACAATTTTTAATGTTAACAAATTAGAATCATTAGCGGGTACTAGGAAAACAGCGAGAACCATAGTTTAATTCGTATAATAGACTAGGTAACAATAGTTTAACAAGTGCCAGGCGTTTATAAGCTATCAGGAGCATACTAACTGGCGAAGAGTTCAGTGATTAGAAGCGTTTACCGTGGGATTTGGCTCCGGGCCAACCAGGCCATACCGGTGCGTTCACCCATCGTCACACACGCCGTAAAAATACTTACAAATCATGTCTTTACATTACGCTCGGGATACCCCAAATGTTTATAATGACTATCGTGATTCCATTGACGAAATTTCACTTTTGATATCCTTGTGACCTAAGTGTATAGCCCCTTGGTTTCCCTGAGGGTAAAATCATTATCGACTATTTTACATTTCAGTGACGAGTCAGGTAGTAAGGCGTGCTTGTCTTAGTACTCTTAGTGCTCTGCCTCAGGACTCCCAGGTTCTATTCTCGGCTAGGTCGGCCTTAGAAATACATTAATTTGTCTAGATGTGCAGGATTTCGCCCCTTGTCCATTGTCTGGTTATCTCATAACACATGTTTATGTGCTTATTTGGGGCCCATACAATTAGTGTGTTTAGTTTTCGCGATTTATTTAACATAATGTAATTTGTATTATGTAGAATCCATTAGACCTTAAAATGGCATCAGATAGGTAACACGATTTAATAACTAAACCCGTTTCTCATTTTGTTTGTGATACGCGAAAGAATTAATGTTTATCCTGATAAAATCGTATATAGGTAAATATAGTATGTTAATATCAATTTATACAAAATAGAATGTGTCGAATTAAACCTAATAATATATAATATTCTTATTTTTTAAATTGTATCATTTTATCATGAAAAAATAATTCCATGTTTGATGTAAAAGTAAGAAATGAAATTTATTTAAATTATTAAATTCTATTATTTTTTAGTATTAAAATTTAAGCTAACGTTGAGTTGCCAAAAGAATCAATTTTATTTATATAATACAACATTGTGACATTGCGATGAACCACGAAACACGTGTTTAATGTATTTATAGAAAGACGTAAAGTAATTTAATATTGCCATAAATCAATAAAAGTGTTTTTTTAATACAGTTGCTCAAAAAGTGGCGTATTGCAGGGACGTATAGCGTTCGGAAAGTGGGCTATTACACACTCGTGCTTTTTTTTTACCTTTCCCGCACTCGTGCGTTCTCTTTCCCAACTGTCAAAATAATGTATATTAAAAAGAAAAACGAACCATGAAGTTTTTACTAAAAAGTTTTTATGATTCATGCAAATACGTATATTTCTAAAAAGAAGCTACGAATTTGTTTCAATATCAGATTTAATGATTTGATTTAATGAGTTAGGTTAGGTTTCATTTCATTTCATCTCATTAAATTTCATTTTCATTTCAAATCAATAAAAAAATTCTACTGAAGACTTGGCTGTATGGGCACATAGTTTCCTTTGCCTACCGGAATGCGTGAAGAAAAAAAATGTCTCTGCTTATATTGTACGGTTGGCGCCATTTTCCAGAAATTCTCTTTGCGAGTTTAGTTGTTTGTTTTATTAAATCGCTTCATTTTTTCGCAACTGTATTAAAAATAGTCGTTCAGTACACGTGCGGAACCGTCATTGCAACTTGTTCCGACTGTCAACCCTCGCCTTCGGCTCGGGTAGACATTTGTCGGAACTCTTTGCAATGACAGCCTTTCCGCACTTGTAATGAAATATACTATTACGCACTTTGATTTGAAATCTACGATATTATCGTATAAATTCTGTTTTGTTCTGATATCCTTGTATTAGATGATCAAATTGAAATCATTGAGTTTTTTTAGACTTTTTTTTTTCTTCCCTTTAAACTCATCCATTTTTTATCTGATTTGTTTAGGGACTTAAAAGTAGTTTGGTCTTCATGAGACAAAATATTAATTCTTAAACAGTGAACTACACAGTATTGTAAACAGTGACACTAATAAAACAGTTTTCGTTGACAGATCCTTAAGAGTGACGTTGATCTTCCAGATGTTTCATATCTGCTTGGTAACAAACTGGCTTACCCAAGTTTGCCAAATACAATTCGACATTTACTTGTTGTGTCGTATTCAAATGTTTTTTGTGTTGCGACCTTGATAAAATTTTATTTACCTATATCAATTATTATTATCATTGTTGTTTGGTCATATTATATGGTAGTCGTGTTTGCCAATGTTAGATTAAATCTCACTCCTATAAAGTATTTTTTCATTTTCTATTGGAGTAGAGAGATATGTTTAATACAAGGCTGATAAAGGGCTGCTTCACAAATGGGCCACCCACAGTTTTATACACGAGCTAAATCTATGGGTTTCTATGACATCGATCAGAATATCATATTCAGAACTATAATAAGCTTGGGAAGACTCGTGAAAACAAAAAAAGGCATTGCCAACTTATCTACATAAATAAAAATGAATTGCTAAATGTGTTGCTGACCTCAAAAATCGAGAAAGGCTTGTACTGTACCAATTTGGCTAAATTTTTTTCCTCAAAAGCGAGATAGGTTTCGCTAGTGAATAAATAAATGAACATTTATTTCTATTTACAGAGTTCAAGTAATATTCAAACTTGAACCTAATTTAGTAGTTATGAGGTGTACTTGCACTTTTTTTTATAAACCTTTTATCTTTCAACAAAGCCTTTCTAAAAAAAAAATATTTCTCTAAGAATACTATATTAAGGATTTTTAAAGAGGATCAAAAGCTAAAACAATATGAACGGATCATATTAAAGCAACATCTAGCTAGAACTAGCTCACAAATAAATTTTAATGCAATAATAATTCATAGACAGAAATTAAAAGTAGTGACGACACACATTTCGCAGTCATAAATTGGGAGACCCGTCTGGCAACAGTAACCACAAACTCCGTAAAATTATGAAATCTATACATCTCTTAGTCTAAAAGACGAATATTAACACACATAATTCGTAACTAATGGTTAACAAATATTTCTCCGTTGCCATTGTAACAATTAGCAGTCATATTTAACACTAGCTTGTACGTGGCATTACTTTGTCGCCTAAGACCAAACAGAGAACTCAAATATTTACATGCATTAACCACATTAATTTCAAATCAGCACATTATTGCAAAACGTGAGTTATATTTGATTTTAACAAACTTTGCTATACTTCTTTGAGAACGAACTCGTAACAGGCATTGGGTTCGCTAAAAAACAAGTCAGATATAATCTAATTGTTCACAAAAAATCCTTCTATGTCTTTCAACTTTAGCCTCCAAATTAATCTCTATGGATTATCTCTTGTCTCTAGGAGTTACGAGGCGAAACGCTATCCTGCGAAGCTTACGCAACGTTAACACATTTTATAATTCGAAAACTTGTAGAATTTTTGTATTCATTCGCCTTCTAAAATATATAATTATACTAACGACCCGGCCACGGCTTCGCACGGCATGAAATTTTCAGAAATCCTTTCCTAGTGGGATGCTTACGTTATAAAATAAACCTATGATTCAGTGATGAAAAACGCTTTGTTAAGTATTTATTGAATCTATTAGAAAGAAGAAACTTCTTTCCAAATAATGTGGCGAAAAAATAGTAACGTTCCAGAAAGATTCAGAAACGCTTAACGCAAATAACCAACTTGGTATGTATTTCCCTTTCAAGATGTGTATCTCGGGCAATCAGAGCGGGACAGGTGGCGCTTCCCTCTCGTTCGCACCCACGCGACAATCCCCAGACGCCACGTGTCACTCCTGCATCCCGTAACGTACACAAATGCCTCACCATATTCAAGCAATATTTACTTTTCACTGCTACACAACAAGATTCCTAACCGTTTAACAAATTTAGATTGTTGCATTAGCTGTTGAGTAATGAAGGCTTCGTATGTCCGTGTTTTCAGCACGAATTTTAACCCAATTTTGTTTTGCGTAACGGTTCATTTTCGCTTGTCACCTTTGACTTTATCGTCTAAAATGCACTTGATATTAGATTCTCAGTAAAACAAAACTATTTGTAGTTTCGGATATATTAAGAAACTCGCTGGCTTCAGGCGGCACAAAATCGTGTTTGGCGGTCATTGCAGGAGGCCTATGTCCAGCAGTGGACGTCCATCGGTTGAAACGACGAGAATATTTTAAAACCTAGTACTAGAACAGAGGAGGCCAGGAGACGGCGGAATCGCTTAAGTCCTAATTATTTTAGGAAATACATCAGAGCCTATAGGCCTTATAATGAAGCAATTGATAATACAAATTGCTGATCGCGAATTCGTTGATCGTTTTTCCAACTTGAATAGGTACATACATAAATACGTATTACTATAGCCTATGACAAATTGCTGGGCTGAAAACAAATGTCGGGCGTACATTGAACGCTGCCAACTTCACTTCGATAAACCCTCCCCCCACTGCCGCCCGCACCGTTCACCCACAACATCCACCCGTTAAGACACGCCATTAATCATTTCTCCACGTACATCTCGTCTCTCGTGGTAAGAAAATAAAGCTTTTATTGTCATCACTTTAAAACTCATTCCGCTATGCGGATAGCACGGATTTACGCCAGTTCGCGTCTCCGTAGCGCGCGCGGTCGGCCTACCTCTCTTTTACCTCTGTACCTCTGGTGTTATGTAAGTCGAGTGCAATGGCCGCTCAGAAAAGCTGTTTTCCTCAACGGAATTTCCTCGGGTATAACCTTAATTTAAGTCGCTTTATGTGAATTATGATGATGATTTCGCATTTGCTTTTATGGGGTTGCTTGGTAATTTTTATAATAAACAACCCCCGACGAGTAGGATAAGGATTAACTTATACAGTCGACATTCACTTATTTTAAATGTATACTGCTTTTTAAAATTACTATTATACTATTATTACTTGGATCGCATTTTTTTTGTATTTGTAAAAAGTATGATCTGACCGTACGTATAATATATATATTGGGTCTAATGTATGTGAAGATTGTGAAGATCTCTAGATACACACAACTTGTTACATAAAAGTTACAGTAAAAACTAATCTAAAACTTAGTACTTAAAAAGTGTCGATTAGTGAATCGATCGTAAGGTAACCCCTAACGCGACCCACATTGAAAACAATGCATATTTTAAAGTAATCCGCGCGTAAGGGCAATTATAGTGTTGCGGAATCCACGCACGGTTGAATGTGGGTTAAAATCGCCAATGCACCTACACATCGTCGGTCGCGGACCGGTGCCGGGGTCGTCGACCGGTATCGATCGGGGGTGCGACACGGCACGCGCCCCTGCCAAGCCCCGTCCCGCGCACCCTGACGCACCCCGAAGCACCCCGACACCCGCACAACTCCACGAGGTGTGCCCAAGGAAACACTTCTGCTACCGCATGCACAACTTTTCCCGATTTCGACTCGCTTGTGGACTCAAAAGCGAAGTTTAGTGCAAATATTTGAGCGCAAGGGTATTTGCATTGCGCCAGAGTATTGACACTTGTTTAAAGAGTTCATTGCAGTTCAGTTCGGTGAGCGTTGATCTGTCGGGATGCGGCGCTGGCGCACCGCCAAATCTATGACGAGAATGATTCGATTCCGCTTCACGCTCAACGTTTACTACTTTGACACAACGATTCAAAATTCAGTTACTTTTATTTGTAAAAGAGCATACTGCATTCCTTTGTCTAAAAAGTCGATTTAAATTAAATATATAATTAATATAAAAATGACATACATAGTTATTATAACTATATATATGGGAAAAGCACTCACGTTGCGGGATATCATAATATTCAACTATTTACCAGATTATATCAAGTCGCTTAAATCTTCAATTATTTAATTAAACAGGTAAAAACTTTAGGTATCTTCACCATGATTATCGCCTAAGTATTTCTACAAATACTTAGGGTAAACCTAGGATCATTATACCTTGTTAGATAACTAAGGAAACGTGGATATTTTAGAAAACAACTTGACAGACTGTATCGTCCTTAATAACGCGATGTGATAATAATCAAATAACTTGCTCCCTACACAAAAACTTTTAAAAAGTGTCTTTTTAAAATATTTGCATCAAAATGGTATTTTTTTAAATTACTTAATTAAAAGTTGAAACAATATATTTTTGTTATGGGCATTCTGTAGTCGAATTTGTTGGTTCGACTACAGAATGCGACATTATACTGTCCGACCGAAATGGGAAACTGTTGATACTATATTACACATGTATACCATATTAGCGACCACTGTACACACTGTATTAGATGAAAAAGGTTTTATCTTATCTTATATTTTCTTACGATTGATAGAATCACGTCGCTAAACTTCCATTACGGACAGGAAATGCTTTTATACGCAGCGTTGTATATATTCAGTTGGTAGGGCGCGGGAAAAGTTTCCTTAGATCGGGGAGGGAATGTTCCCTCCCTTGCACCGCCTGTTGTTATAGTGACGTCCTCTGATTTATGTGCGGCCGGTGACTAGACAGAGCCTCTTTGCTTTATTGATTTCGTCATCCGAATACATCTTTCGGGATACATAAAAAACTCCAGCGGAATATTGAAGAATTAATCTGAAATTAGCGTCATGACTGTGACATTATATTAATAATATTCACAATAATTAAATGTATATATACACTCTACTGAAAGGTCTCAACTCATATTGAAGCCCTACCATTATAGAAATTCAAAAGAATAGTAAAACAGTATACTCTTATTGCTTAGAATTTATGCCTAATTAATTTTATTTATTTATTGTGAACTTGCAAAAGAGCAACTATGTGTTTTATTGCCAGTAAATGCAAAATAATTGACTATTGTTATAGTAAACCCCGAACAAACACAATGTTCTATTTTATCGAGCATCACTGTAAAGTTGATACGAGAGATGAGGTTTGCTCATAAAATACAAAACGATTGAACACGAGAATAACAAAACACAAAGGTGTATTTATATCTGACACGTGTAATGTAGAGTAACAACTACATATATATTCGCATATTATTCAACTTGCCATGATCACACGTTAAATGAGATTTGTTATATATTTTGTCAAATTTCCTTTTAATTTTAACGATTTTTTTTTAATTTTCAAACGGAGTAATCGGAGAACCTGATGGTAAGCGCCTTTAAACACTAGAAACACCAATTGCAAGTGCGATTCCAACCATGGCGGGATAAGATAGGATAGGACCATGAAGAATTGGCCTTCAGCATTTAATTTTTTCTCCAGCACACACGCTGTTAATTTAAAGTGGCCTTTTTAAGATCGAATGTAGCATGGGACGCGAGGGATGGCTTTGGGTGTGATAAGTATGTTTCTAAGTAGTTTGTTTTCATACAAATTCAGTACATATGTCATAATGCGTGGCATACGTAGCGTACGTGGGACCAGTAATGTGTAGTCAAGTTCATCCCAAATTATTAAAGTTAGAATTTTTTGTTGATAAACAGTCTTCAGATTAATGTTCAGTGCCCGTAGACAAGTGGCAAACGCTTCCTTTGCGTACTTACGAAACGAAAGAAATAAAGCCCGGTGATTGGTTGTTGTAACAGTTGTAACTTCAACAACCAATCACTTATTTCTTTCGTTTCGTAAGTACGCAAAGGAAACGTTTGCCACTTGGCTAGGGCCACTGATATCGAATCAAGAATATCTTTAAACAATTCATAGAATCATTGAATAATTTAACTCAACTTAATAACAATAATTAATGAAACACGTTTGAAATACATTAATCAAGGCAAATTTCAAACGCAGACGCCAGAAAGGGATGCGACTATGTTGGAGGGAGACGGCTTTAGCGTATAGTTCATTATTCAAGATTTTTCTCTCCACTGGTTTTCTTACATAATTTATTGCCACCAACCAACTTGACCTAAATAACTTTTATGTCTGAAGTCTTCTAGAATGCCATTTTTGCTTACCATCTCACCACTATCTTTTTTTGAGTATTTTACTATCGTTGATTTAAATTTCATTTCATTACAGTTTAGAACGTTAAACAAAAAAATATAATTTACACAAAAAGTCTTTATTATCAATTTCATTGCTACATTATTTAACACAGTAAAACAATAAATTAAACCAAGTTTTCAATCTACTTATTAATATTAACTTATAGGCGCTTTGAAAGAACATTAAGGTTTCAAATTGGATTTCAAGTTGAAACATTAATACACATTGTCCATTATATAATAATAAATAAAAGAAACAATTACTTGTATACATAGTTCGCAACGTTTGGAGTTAACATCGTGATCCTGATAATCGAACATGTGAATTCTGAACACATTTTAATATATTTATATTTTTTACTTACATGAAGCCGAATTGACACTAGTTCTTTAAGATATCTTAGATATGATGTCAATGGATAAGAGATAGAAATTTCCACTTGATTTCTGTACTGTTAATATATAAAATATGGTATTTATAAAGGTTTTTTTCCATTACATGTACATACATATTCTTAATATACATTAATGTATTAAGCACGTTACAAATTGATATAAATATGGAGACTAGTTTTCCGAGATATGCAGGTTTCATCAGGAATTCCATAGGATTCACAGACATTCGCTCTTAGATTTTATGCGAAGCATTGTTTTAACAGAGAAATATTTTTATAATCAGACACTAAAAATACCACAACATTTTGTCGAAAATGAGTACAATTCATGTATTGATGTTAAATATTCCGCGTTTTGTAGAATAAAAACGGCCCGGAGGCCGAGAGCCTCATTACAGAGCTAGAGCGGGCGGGAGCGGGTAGCGGCAGGAAGGCGGTATTGTGACTGACCCGGTTTGCTCGCTACGCCGTAGAGTGCACTGCCCGTCGCGTAGCACCCGCGTAGACGTCACGTAGCACAGCCGCTCGCCATACGAATTTTTAAATCATTTTCTTCTTGTTACTAGTGAGCCAATTTCATTACTATTTTAATAAATGTGTCTGTTTCTACTACTATTAAAGTAATCCGTTTTTCCAATAGGACAAATGATCGAAAGCCGATGAGTGCCGACCAGACCAGACACCAACTTTTTATTTTGAGTATTGTTTAGAAACTGCAATCCCGCAGTGTGTAATTGTAGTCATTCTTACTCACATGTCTCGATTTTTTTTTAAAATAACAGACAATAGATTTTGCGGCTCGCAAACAATAGATTTATTATAAGGGCTATATAAATGAACAGTGCATTATGTTATAATACTGTTATTTGTACTGGTATCGTGTTAATTTGTCCAGATAGCAAGTATTTGTAGGTTTGCTGGCGCTACGCCAAGTCGCCGTAGCGGCTTTACCATGCGGCCGTAGATCTACGAGTGCTCGCGAGGGGCTACGAAACAATGTACCAGCAAATTGGAATTATATATATTTAGCGACATATTTACAGTATAATATTAGTCAACTGTAGAGATCTTTCTAACATAGAGGAATTTAAATGCAGAGACGACGTTATTTACGCAGGAAAACCAAACCATAACAGCACACGTGCTGTTATTTTGCTGTGGTTTTTTTAAAGTGAGATGCTTCTGTGCAATTTGATCGCGAAACAAAGTTTATTCTATTGTTTTCGAAACCTCATTTCATTCTTGTAGATACATCCTTGTTTTTTTTTATTTCGAGCACTGCGTTAATATAATGGAAATTTATCTAAACTGAATAATTAATTAACGTGACCCGAGAATCCCCAAACACCTCAACCATTCAATCAATTCAAAAACAATCCATCTAATCATTATGATATCGAAAAACGATACGTTCCTGTTACAAACACCCGATTGTTATAATTACTCTTAAAAAAAGGTCTAGAAAAACAAACCAAATCGTACCTTGATTCCAATATAATACAGCTTGTAATTTTTACGATATAGACTTTATTTCCGAGGTGTTGGGTGCAAAATTAGTCGGCTAAGTAAGCCGAGGGGAATGGCTGGGGTCGATAACGCGTGATTCACATAAGTGCTATATTACTTAGAACTATCCCACTTATAAATGCTCCGGGTTTGTTTCCAGAAAGAGACAAATTAAATAACTGTAACATTTTTCCAGAAAAAGTTAATCTTTGAATTTCATTCAATTACTATAGATTATTTACTTATCGGATTTTTTTCTTAGAAATGGCTGGAGGCAGCTGTATAAATTGATGCTGAATTTTTTGAAAGAAACAAAGCTTATTTTCAACATTTTAAATGTTGGACTTAGAAACTTTTATTTGTATAAAATAAATAAAACTATTTTTTTAAATAAATAAGGTTTCGTGATGAGAGCGTGCTACGTTGCCATACTGTGCTCGTCTATCCCGACGAATGCTATGTTGCCGTAACATGAAGTTTTCAAGTTGGGCGGAAAATGTCGAACAGGCGTTTGTGGCTTTATCTATTAAACCATTAACAATTCTCAAACGCTACGAATATATTATTTAAGCAGATAGATTTATAACGAAAACATTTACTTATACTTAAATTAACTGATTAAATGAAATAAAATTGCCAATAAGCTGTAACAGACTTGGTGTGGACGACAGATCTTGTTCTTGTTGTGTTTCTTTTGCAAGAATGCAAAAGAAACACAACTTTAAATAAATGGTCACTAAAAAAAGATAATTCAGTAAAAGTAAGATTCTCTAAGAATATTACAGGGCTAGAGAATATTCTGTACTTCTATTTGCAAATATCCAAATGAAATGTTGATAGCAGTTCACTTTTTGCGCATTGTGTTAGGAGGAGGGAGAAGGAAATATTAGAAACGACTTTCGCTGGAGAGAGGCTAAGCTATCAACCAATCAAAGTGTCTATGGATGCCATTTTAATAAATCATTTGGAAACATGACTTATTCACTCATTAGCTCATAACCATGGATAGGTATTTACATTACACTTAAAAATAGTTTTAGTAGCCACGTGGTCTGTTAATAAATAAAATTTAGACGAACGTCTATCTGCCACCGCGCTCAAGCGCAAAATGACGTAGCTGACGTACTTATTGAATAGAGTGGGAGCTCTGAAGGGTGAGGGAAAGGTAGACGTGACGTTTCACAGGCCACATCGACGGCGCTCGAAAGCAGACCAGGCAACTGTATCAATCCCGAAATCCATATTTAACCTTCACAGCAGAAAGACCATACATTTACAGTATATGCTAACTGTAAATGTCCACGTTGTGGGTGGACGTCCTACGCTGCGCTTGTCAGTTGCATGGCCTCCACTCGAGAACCTCCGTACTATGTTTCCTGCCAACAAAAATTTCAACTTACTGATCCGCCGGATTATATCGGTAACTTTCGTTCGTCCACGGGAGATCCGTAATCTCATTCCTTATTCGATCTCACAGTGTAACCCCCGTGCAATAGTACTTTGAGCGACGTCAAGATTTCTTACGAGGCACTACTCGATTATAGTTACACTCCTATACTCCTTGGTTTTCTGTATTGCTTACCGCATGTGGTTATTACTGTAACAAAATTACTCCAGATATCTAGCCTTTAATATTTTTGGGTGTCCCCTGGCCTCCAAACTAAGGAATTCTGTGTTATGGAGATTAGTGGCTCCTAATCTGATAGCAGATATTTAATTATAGCCGAGAACACATATTATACAAAGAAATTTAGTGTGTTATAATTGTTAACTGTTAAGTTTATGTTAATTATTATCCCAATTTTTTAGTTTAGATTTAAGCTCTGACGTAAAACTTACACTAGAAATCTTGTTATCCTTCTTAGAATATTGAGTTACTGTGAAGGTCTGACGAGTGTTTTGTTGTTTCAGGATGCAAAATCAAGGCTCTCCGCGCGAAAACTAACACATACATAAAGACGCCAGTTCGCGGTGAGGAGCCAGTGTTCGTTGTGACCGGTCGGAAGGAGGACGTCGCGCGCGCCAAGCGCGAGATTCTGTCGGCTGCAGAACATTTCTCCCAGATTCGCGCATCCCGCAAGTGCGGTGCAGCTCCGCCTCCTCCCGCCGGTGCTCCCGGCCACGTCACCGCTCAGGTTCGCGTACCTTACCGAGTCGTCGGACTCGTCGTCGGACCCAAAGGCGCCACGATCAAGCGCATCCAGCACACCACCCATACATACATAGTTACGCCGTCTCGCGAACGTGAACCCGTCTTCGAAGTGACCGGTCTGCCGGAGAGTGTGGAGGCTGCTCGCAAAGAGATCGAAGCTCACATCGCCCTTCGCACTGGCACAGCCGCGGGAGCCGCCAACACGCAACCCGAAGGCGAACCACTGGCTCAATTGTATCGCGCGGGTTTGGGTTCGCTGCTGCGCCCGGAGCAGGAAGCGGCGTTCTCCTCCGCCGGCTCGTGCTCGTCCGGAGGTTCGTCCGCGCGGCTCGGAGATCTGCTAGGCATTTGGTCGTCGACGGAGCGCGACGAAGGTCTCGGCGAGTCGCCGTCGTTCGAATCTCCCGGCGGGGGTGCGGCTGGGGTGTGGACTTGGGGCGCTGGACGGCCGTCGCCGGCCGCGTCGCCGGCCCGCGCGTGTGCCGTGTGCGGGGAGCGCGGCGTGGCGGCCGCGCTAGTGCCGTGCGGCCACAACCTGTTCTGCCTGGAGTGCGCGCAGCGATTGGCCGCAACGGCCGCGCCTTGTCCCGCGTGCTCGTCTCCCGCGCACCAGGCCATCCGCATTCTCTCGTAAGCGTCCGCCGCCGGCGACGCACCGACTGCTGACCTTTGTAGTTTGATACGTTTTACCGCGGCCGCGGAGACGGGGGCGCGTCCGCAGCCCGACACCGACGGATCCTATCGAGTCGCAAGTTTTTTGTAATAGGAATATCGATCTTTTTTACTTAAATCGTTATAAAAATATTTAAAAAAAGATAAAAATCGCGTAATCGAAATCCTGGTGCCAAAAGTCGGCGCCCCGCCGGCACGGCCCGTCCGCCGCGCCGTACCCTATCGTAAGTCGGCAGAGTTATTCATGATATATTTTCTTATTATGAACGTTTTTTATTAGGTCGTCGAGCGTCCAATTGCGCTCGCCGCCTCAGAGAGAGTCGAAGTACGTTACGATAGAATTTCGAAAAAAAAAAGCATAAAATTTAAAAAAAGTTGTATAATTATTGATATTGATAGCGTAAATGAGAAATCGAAAATTTATAAAGCTTACCTAACGTAATAGCGTAAAGTATTAAGATATAATAATATAATGATAATATATTAGGCGAGGGGACGGTCGGCGCGGGGAGTGTGCGCGCGGACTGTTGTCTATTGAGGAGAGTCTAGCTAGTTAAGTTGGTTCGGGTTCGTTTATGATAATGTCACGCGACGCTTGCGCCCTCTAGCCAATACGCGCGGCGTCCGCGTCTAGCTAAATGCGTTGTTTATATTATGTAGGTATGTAAGTAATGGTTGTGTATGGACGCGGCGAGTCGGCGATGGATCGCTCGCCGGCGATAGTTAATGTAACGTGGACTGATGTCATGTGTTGCTAGTGAATTTCGATTTGGACGGAGAGCTGGGCTACGCATTCTGACCTCATCGAGCATCTATCTCTCAAAGAACGCACAGGGACGGCTGCGTGAACGTTTTGACTTTTCTTAAGAAAATTGATTATCTAATTAAGTTCTCCCATTTCCCTATCCCATTCTCAAAAGTGTACATGGATGCAAAAAGCGCTTCCAGTAAAATTAAAAAAATAGTTCGAAATATATAAGTAAATATTTAAATTATTTTTCGTGATTGAGGTAGTTTTTTAGATTTGATATAGTTTTAACATCATTGTCTACTCGTGTAATTTTCTTATAATTGGAATCTTTTGAAATAAGAAATAAGGTGATGCTCGATGGGCACAGGCCCCACGTAGACGGCTGGTTCCTCCCGCCCGCCCGCACCGCTCCCCCGCGCGGCCTGCTCACTATTATTATTTTTTACGATACATACGACTATTTGCTTAAATGGATATTATACGTACACACCTAATTACGGTAATATTAATATAATGTTTGTTTTAAGTGTGTTTTAATGTTTAGATTTTTATTGTAATGTTTTTATGGATGATTTTTATCTGTACGATTATTAGTTATTATTTAATGTGTTGACCCTGTTTTATTTTGTGATTTTGTGCGCCCGTCGCGTCGGGCCGAGGCTGCTCTGAATGTTCGTTTAGTGGTTATATTATAATTACATATATATATATATATATATATATCGAATAATAAATTTAAAATAAATGATAAAGAAATTATACGATTCATTCTCATTATTATTATTATTAATTACTATTGTAGTCTGTAGTACGATATTGACTAACCATTACCTATTGATACTTATTAAGTATTATTATTATTATTATATTGAATAAATTTAAAGAATGCATAATTATATTTCATAGGAATCATTATTCTGTATAACACTAGTTAATTATAACTATAATAAATATTATTATTGTGTATACATATAATAATTATGTACGCGTCGGAGCGTTGTTGATTAATTTGGCGGGGGCTGGTCTTATGGATTGATATTTTTTTATTTTTTTACCGTTATATGTTTTTCACTTACTCGTATAAAGAAGCGCACGTTTCGAATCGAACTGCCTATTATTAGAATATATTTTGAAGAATGATGGTTGCGTAAGATCAGTCCTCGCGACGATGTATCTAGACTCCCAGTGATTTCGATAATTTTATTTTCATAATAAAATGGGTAGAACGCTTTAGGTTCAAATAACGTTGTGAAATTTGTGAAATTTTGTAGACTACATATCTTATTATAAATCTAATATAAACTATAACTTTCGACTTTATCTTTCATTTGAAACCCGAATGCCCTCCTAACGTTTAAATATGTATTATTTTAATTTGCCTTACTTAGCTTTGTATTATAATATGGGGAAGAACAAGTTTTCGATACAATATCCATACAAAAAATTACAGTAATTAATCGCAAAGAATTTTCATCACATTTAACTTACATGAATTTCTGTACCCATATTCAAGTTTTAATTTCTTAATTAAAATGTATTAAACATGCTTTCCAATTGAAGAGAAAAACACCATTAAGAAATCCGTTACGTGAGTCCCATTAATGATAAAAATATTAATTCGTTAATTAAGTGAAAATGGATTCATTTACAAAAAATCTATCAACAAAAATCTCATAGGTATGTTTTTTTATGTTAAAGGGTGAAAGCCAAACTGACGGCCCACTTGAAGATGATGAATTTCCTGTAACCTTTAAAATATTGATTCATAAGTAGATTTCGCCTCGACAACCTACGTAACTGCCAGTATTCAAAATTCTCGATTATAAGCTCATCAAATAAAGTATCCTTCTAATTGACAACAGTCTTCTGTTGGAAGTTGAATTGATAATTTTTCGAAATACAAAGGATGGCTGCTGCAGGACTTCGGTAAAGTTCACAAGAGACTAAGTATGTTATTTTCTTTATAGGGTATCAGACAGACTGACTCGATGGTAGGTGGTTACCGTCGCTTATGGACATAAGCAACATGTTCATACATTAATGTAGGATATATCAGCAATATAGGATAAAGAGCAAATTTAAGAAACAAAAATTTATAAAATTAAGTTAATTTTAACACATCAAGTTACTATTTAAAGAAACGCAAAAAAGGCAAAGTGGCGATTACAGAGCTGGACATTACCTTGTTACTATATAGCAATTAAGCACCTGCGCCGATCACCGTCTAACGCTGATCGGCGCTTCTTTAAATTTCTCATCCAGGCGCGTTAAATTTAAATTTCTCATAACTTGACCTAATAATGAGAAGGATAGATTCAGAATTTATTTTTATTTTATTTATTTATTTACACTTTATTGCACAATCGTATAAAAGGCGAACTTAATGCCTTAAGGCATTATCTACCAGTCAACCATTGGGTAGATCAGAAAGAATGACGGAGGTGCAATTGAAAATTTACAAATTGTATAATTAATTACACAGAGTTTATTAATAAAGAGTAATGATAATATAAATTCTAAAAATACTCACATGAACATAATATATACTTATATACATACAACACATATACATACAAATATATACAAATATACAGAACAGAAAAGAAAAAAAATGTATAAATTATGTAAAAGTTTACGTATATAACAAAGTAAAAAAAAATACGAATTTCTCCTCAGGTGCGGGAAACGCCGTTCGGCGTTTTCCAGGGGCCTTAGACAAAGTAGCATTCGCTCCGTAGCGATGCGATATCGAAGTTCGTTATCGTCTCAGAGACAAAGGAATCGACACTGTAACACGTGATACCTTGGGCCTTAGACAAAGTAGCATTCGCTCCGTAGCGATGCGATATCGAAGTTCGTTATCGTCTCAGAGACAAAGAAATCATGACAAGGTATCACGTGTTTATCACGTGTTACAGTGTCGTTCCTTTGTCTCTGAGACGATAACGAACTTCGATATCGCATCGCTACGGAGCGAATGCTACTTTGTCTAAGGCCCCTTGTCATGATTTCTTTGTCTCTGAGACGATAACGAACTTCGATATCGCTTCGCTACGGAGCGAATGCTACTTTGTCTAAATTATACAACCTTTACAGTTTTAAATGGTATATTGTGCAAATCAACTATACAATCAACAATTTACAGAAATTTTAACTAACGAGCGTTGGTTTTGTAACGGAATAATAACGCTTACGAGATTAGTATATAGGTCGTCAAACAGGCTGATGTGGCTGTCGACCATAGTAAAGGATAATGAGTTAGGAAGAGATAGGGAAATGGGCCTTTGCTTTCCTCACTCGCTCACCGAAATAGAACAGCATACATGCTGTTATTTCACGGTGGTGCTTTTGTTAAAATATTTAAACGAGAACAACGAAGAGTCTCATTATTGTATACTGGATTGCTACATTAAGATCACAGTGTTCAGTAAGTTATTCTTTCTTTCTTTTGTAGTCGTGGCAAAAGAAAGTAACTCTGTTTGTCTGTTACCCTTTCACGCCTTAACTACTCAATCGATCATCATGAAATTTTGTATACACATTTTATCAGGGATACAGAATCTCCGAGGAATCATGTAAAAATAAAAATCGAAAGCTTGGCAATAGTATAACAGTTATGTTGCTCATATATTTTGAGGTTTTTTTTTTTCAACGCGGACAAAGTCGTGGGCATCAGCTAGTTTTTCATAAAAGAAACGTTACAGAAAAACCGAAGAACGAAAACGGGAGGCGAAAACACTACGAGGATTTCCTGAAAAGGACAAAAATAAAAGGTCTTAGGATATTGCATGGAAGAATCAACTCTTTTACAAAAGCTACAATTACTATTAGCAAAATTGCATTACTGGAAATATAAGTAGCTTTTTTATTGTCAATCAGATTTGAATAAATCAATCAGAGAGATGTGCCTTAAATGTAGAATAAGTAACAATCAAAATTTATTTATATTTATAGGTAGTTGTTAAAGATCAAAAATTGATTGTAATTGAATAAACCATGAGACTAAGATTGAGTAAAAACCACAACCATTTTTTTTAACTTAAGATCGGTAGACAGGCTGACGACCCACTTGATGGTAGGTGGCTACCGTCGCCTATGAAACAAGCAACGCCAAAGCTGCTGCAAGTGCGTTGCCGACTACAGTAGAATTAAGGATAAGTAATTAGGAGGGGATAGGGAAATGGGATCTAGCATCCCTTACTCACTCACCGAAACACAACAGCACACGTGCAGTATTTTACGGTGGTCTTCTGGTGGTTACTGCCACCAGACGGGCTGCCCAAATGACTGCGAAACGCAGTATGCCCTGCCACTACTTTCCAGATCCAGACTAGAGCCAATTTTGAAAAGTTCATTTAATCAGAATTGAAACAACAGAAAATATAAAAACCTACGCTTGAATAAGGACGAATACAGTTGCAAAAGGGGATGCTATATGGGGGTTCTCGAAGTTATAAATTTAGACGACAGCCATTATATGCGGATTTCCTTGCTCTTTCCACTGTAATTTTGAAAATACAGCCAAATCTGCCAATTCGACAGATTTGTGGAGATTAATTTTATAACTCAATTTTAAGCTAAATTAATAAAAATTACATCTTAACGTGATCTTCTGTGAAAATGAAGGTGGAACCTCCAGATGATTCATTTCGAGGTTTGTGTATAATTCCTTACGTACCCTTATGAGAGAGAGGCGTTTGAAAAGTTTTGCTCCAGGGCGCTAAAAGTAAAATTCAAAATATGTTCCAAAAAATTGAATTATGAATATTTATAATTAGGTGGGCATTTTCGAATGGCTATTGAAATAAATTTAAGAAAAAAAAAAATTGTGCCCCCCAAGCCCCGGCGCCCTGGAGCAGTGCTCCCATCCGCTCCCCGACGCTACGCCCCTGCCCACAGAACATCCCAGTCAGATGACGCCACAAACTACTGTCACAGTTAATTGAAATTAACAACTGTCAACATTTTGTTAGGTGACAGTGTTTTTATAGGAAACGAATAAAATAACCTAATCTGAGTGTATAATCCGGTGGATTACTTTAATTAAAATGAGTAATTGCTAATGAAACAATAGTACATTACTGCAGAGTCCACAGGAAGTGAAGGATTGCCGGACGAAGTGGTTTCGTCTCTCGCTAAAGCTCGGCCTTGATAAAGATCCGAGTCCGGTAATCCTCATTCCGGTTGAGGCTGGTACAGTGCTTTTTTTTTATGTTATGTCGACAGACAGGCTGACGGTCCACTTGATGGTAGGTGGCTACCGTCGCCTATAACACAAGCAACGCTACAGGTGCTGCAAGTGCGCTGCCGACTACAGTAGGATTAAGGATAGGGGATTAGGAGGGGATAAGGAAATGGGCTCTGGCATCCCTTACTCACTCACCGAAACACAACAGCACGTATATGCTGTTATTTCACGGTGGTCTTCTGTAAGGGCGTGGTCACTGCCTCCAGGCGGGCTGCCCAAATGACTGCGGAACGCAGTGTGCCCTACCACTACTTTTCAAATCCAGACCAGAGTCAATTTTGAAAATTACATTAAAATTTCCAAACTTGACCCCGCCGGGAATCGAACCCGGGGCCCCTGAGACGTTAGGCAAGCATCCTTGCCGCTCATCCAACGGGCTGTCAAACGTCCTTTTCTCAATAAATGTGAGGAAATAATGAAACACGTGATACCTAATACAAAAAAAAAATAGTATAATATGAAAAAATTATTAAAAAAAATAATTTACATATACACAGTTTTATTTAGAATAAAACAAACGCAAATGTTTACTAAAAGCAATAAATATTTAGGTCGTTTTAAAAAATATTTTTTATTTTCAATGAGTGCAAAGGAAACAGCATACAGCCCAGTCATGAAAAGAGCGTGCGCTCGCCCCCGCCTACTACGCCTGTGACAGCGGCGGGCGCGTTCGTGAAGACTCGTGAAACTTCGGGATTCATCGGGCTCAGCAGCGGCCAGGAATGAATTTTCATTCTTGGCCTATGCCGAGAAAGAAATGCATGAGCCAAGAATTACAAACTTCGTGGCTTGTTTTTAGTACAAGAATGCCTACATTTCCGAGCATGTTTGAGAAAAACAATATTCCTGAACCTTAACCACATTAGTATAATGTGATCTGTGCATTCAATACGTGCCTTATGGCACAGAACTATTAAAACTATGAGAATATGTCACATGATAGAATAGATTAAAAATTTATGCGTGACAATATGTATACAAAGGAGAACCTCCATTTTGGGCTATTAATATACAAGCCAAAAATATATATATAAACAAAAAAACTCTTTTGTTTTTTCTAGATTAGCCTAACTAAGACTTAGCCTCAATAATGAAGGCCAAATGCAAAAAAATACCTGAATTTTGTTTTTCTACAAACGCACCTTGCTATGCTCTGTATCTTGGTGTATGGTACAATGTGTTTTTGAACATCGGATTCAAAATATTTTACGTAAGTTGTTTCTATAAAAATATAATATATAAATAAAACGCAATAATCATAACAGTTGTGAAAATATTTACAAACTTATTTTTGTGTTAGCTAAAAGTACTTTATTATATTTCGTGTTTACATTGAGTTTGGCTCCCAATATCTGTATTCTATGTATGTGCTACGCTACGACTACGACTACTTTTGAATAATAAGTTCATATAATGTAATTATATGACACAAAATGTCACAACATGACATTTATGACATTATATCAATGAAATTATGATTCCCATCGTATCAGAAAACGTAACATCCATCCACGACATAACCTCAAATGTGCATATTGTACGATTTATTTACAAACTTGACTATCGCTGATAATTGAGAAGATTAGGCTCATGCAATATTTTTCAATGTCCTGATTACAGGCCAATTTCCAGTCCTGTACAGCCATAGCTCAGGCTTGTATCTATGGGAAACGGGGTTTCTCCTTTACTAAATGTAGATTTGTTGTAAATGGAAGTACAAGCACAATAAATAATAGTACTAGGTACAAGTTTGTTTTTATTTAACACTAGCGGCCCGCCCCCGGCTTCGCCCGTGGTGCAATTTTTATATACTAAAACATTGCCCGTTTATCCCTCTTTCCATTAGTGAAAACCGAATTAAAATCGGTCTACCCGTTCACGCGTGATGCCGTGACCAAGGGAAATAGGGATTCATTTTTATAAATGTTACTAGCGGCCCGCCCCCGGCTTCGCCCGGCGTGCAATTTTTATATACCCTAAAACATTCCCCGTTTATCCCTCTTTCCATTAGCGAAAACCGAATTAAAATCGGTCTACCCGTTCACGCGTGATGCCGTGACCAGGAGAAATGGGGATTCATTTTTATATATAAAGATTAAATAATTAACATTAATTTGTGAAGACTGTATGTCTATGACAAACTCCTTGATCAAAGATTGAGTACACGTTGTTAGGTTTCCAAGCAACGTTGTTGATATACCTACGTAAAGAAAATAATATACTTACTAAAAATATCTTATAAATATTTACCAATTATTCTTTCTTTATTTTACTAGTTACAAATAAAAAAGCTGTTCAGTTTATAAACGTTTATTCTTGTAGTATAATACAAAGAAACGCCACAGATGCTGCAAGTGCGCTGACGACTACAGCAGGATTAAGGATAAGGGATTAGGAGCGGACATTGAAATGGGCTCTGGCATCCCTTACTCTTTTTTTTATTAAATCAAGGTAGCGCTTGACCACTATCTCACCTGATGTGAGGTGCAGATGCGGCCGAAGGTGGACCACGCTTACCCAGTAAATGCCCATTTACCCTGGTTTTGAAGACCCCGAGGTTGTAGTTCTGTGAGAACACAGACGCAGGCAATGAGTTCCACTCCTTAGCAGTCCGAACATGGAAGGTGGAACTGAAACGCTTCGTGCGTGATCGAGGTACATCGAATACGAAGGGATGAAACCCTTGCCCACGACTAGTGGTCCGCAAGTGAAACGGTTCCGGTTGGATTAATTCGTACAGAATAGATACTTGCTCATTCACCGAAACACAACAGCACACTTACTGTTATTTCACGGTGGTCTTCTGTATGGGAGTGGTTACTGCCGCCAGATAGGCTGCCCAAATGACTGCGAAACGCAGTATGATGCCCTACCACTACTTTCCAGATCAGAGCCAACTTTGAAAAGTTCATTTTTAAAGTTGACCCTGCAAGGAATCGTATCCGGGAACCCTAGAAAAGAGCGATAAGGCAAGTACCCTAACTACTCATCCAACGGGCTCGTCAAATGTTATTTATTTATTTATTTATTTATTTATTTATTTATTTATTGATATGGTCTTCAAAACTAGGGTAAATGGGCATTTACTCGGTAAGCGTGGTCCACCTTCGGCCACATCTCAGGTGAGATAGTGGTCAAGCGCTACCTCGATTTCATAAAAAAAAAAAAAAAAAAAAAAAAATTTGGAGAATCAACAGTTAGACAAAGACAAAGTAAAAATTAAAAACTAAAAACATATAACCAATTAAATATTCTCACCCATAGAAACAAACTATATCTAAAACAAACAGTACAGCGTTCATAAAAATACAATAAAAACAATAAAACTTAAAAATAAAATGACAATTTGCAAAGGAAGAGCAACGCTAGGATCAGGAAGACAAAACCAGACTAGTCATCAAAAAATCTTCGCGCCAATAAACTCCTCGCCGACACCACGCTAGTGTTGAATAAATCAAGATTTAGTTCGCTTTCATTGCTTAAAATATTGAACATGTTGCTCGCACGCCAAATAAAAGTATTCCGTCTGTAATTAGTTGATGCTAACGGCATATAAATCAAATTATTAAATCTAAGACTTATAGCCGGGACTCTTAGACAGATTTGAGATAAAAGATCTGGACAATCAATTAGACCCGATGCAATTTTAAGTAGAAATATTAAGTCGGCTATTGAACGATCTTACGGATCTCCTTCCCTGATTCGATCTTGCAGTGTAACCCCAAGCATAGCAATGTCCAAAGCACGCTGAGTGACGCTGAGCTTTATTACGAGGTCCATAGTTAGAGAAATTGCTTTTAATAACTATAAACAATTCGAAGAATAAAGAAGAAAGGAATTACAATGGATCCATACTGTAAATTACTTATTTTTGTCTCCAACTCAGAAGTATTAGGTTGTGGTATAAATCAACAATGACAAAAAATCGAACACAGATCGCAATAAAACAGGTAAATAAAAGGTTTTAATAATATTAAATGTTTTTTTTTTAGTTGTTCAAAAAATATTTAACAATGAACACCTGTTTACTCGAAACTGTAGCGAACATCTTCAGAAATTTAAGACAAAAACGTGGGAAACTTGTTCCTAGCCAAATGTGGTGTACTTGGAATAGCTATTTGTCAACGCCAACTTATACTTCACGTGATTTTCATCTCTATTCCAAGTAAAATATGATTCATGATTTTGCTCTACTTGTTTGTACAACTGCAGAGCTTTATTGGTTATCGAGGAGAGGTATCGAATTTCAAGTAACATCCTGCGTTGAGATGTTTGTACTCAAACAATAAATTTGATGGACAATCAATTAACTAACCGTGTTAGTTTAATAACTCAGTAGTGAATGAGTGAAATATTATTTTTTTAAATCATGAATACTAGAAAAAAATTCTGAATGAGATAGATCCATATAATCCTTAAATATAAGGGAAAATTTAAAAAAAACAATAACATGGAAAAATTTAAAAATAATAATATCTGGAAGTTCTGTCTATTCTGTCTATGACAAGTTTCTTGTACCGAGTGTATGACAGAAATATGAGATAGTTTATATCAGAATAACACACGGACTTTGGACGAAGTAATTTTTTATTCAATTTTAAAAATATTTTTTAATACGTAGATATTCTTGAGCAGTGAAAACTACACACTCTTGCAGAGAATATGTAATTCGAACTAATATAAATGCGAAGGTGAATTTGTTGTCAAGCTTTCACGTCTTAACTACTCAATCGATCATTAAAAAAATTTGCATTTCAAGGGCACGGAAAAGTAGTTACCTACCTTTTATCCAGAAAAACATACTGTATCCGAAGGACGCGGACAAAGTCACGGGCAAAAACCTATAGACATTGCACGGAAGTGAAGTTTGAAGAAATGTATCTCTCTTTTCAAATCCACATTCGTTTTATTTATCTATTAAATTATTTATAACGTAAATCATGAATTTTGTTTTCGGTTAATGTAAAAAAAAACGATCTAATAACGTACCTAGCAACGTAATGACAAAACAACTAGAACACGGACGGACAACCCTACTTTATTTCTCAAACAAACAACGCATTTACCAAATAAAGGTGCAACTATAAACATGGCATTTATTTTCATGTTTATTATAATTTGTCTTAATTATTGATGATGATGAAGATGAAATAATAAAGAGAAATAATATAAAAAGGAGTGGGTAATTTCGTCTGTTCCACCTGTCCCTACTAATTGTAGCCTTACTGGTAGGGGTTGAGATTTGCTTCACAAATGCATATATATCTAAATACATATTATATATTTCTACAAAGTTACATCAAAATATGATCAATAGTTTTTTGCATGAAAAGTAACAAAAACGCATACATTTACCCTAACAAACTTTCACATCTGTAATATAACTAGTGACTGCATCGCACGGCGTTGAAGTTTTTAAAAATCTTTTCTTAGCGGATACGTTGTAAAATAAAATATATGTATGTTCCAAATTTCAACTTTCTAGACTTAGTAGTTTTGGCTGTGCGTTGACAGTTAGTCAGGACAAACGATTTTATAATTATAGATTAGGATATAATAGATGTATAGATATAACCTCTTTTTACCAAATTCAAATATAAATTGAAACCATTTATTTGTCTGTATATGGGTATATAACCAGTACTTATAATACAAATTTAATAACATCTCAGTATGTACTACCTATTTGGCGTGCAAAAATTCTACTACAATCATAATTAAAATAATTTACAGACAATTAATAATCACTCAAAATAGTTATAAATAATAAACATTAAATGTCACAGTGATAAAATAGTAAGGCATTTACACTATTAAAACAGTTAACGACCAAAAAGCGAACAAAAAACCTTCTAAATTTTATATAACGTTAATTTAAAGTTTGAATGAGGGTTATTGTCACAAAGTCGTAAACGGTTCATTGATTTTTAAGTAAATTATTTTGTTTGTGACGTACAATTAAATATAAATAGTGTTATGTTCCAGTAGACATAAATAAATATTTAAGGCCGCAGCATCATTTGTCGAACGTGAAACGCGTAATTCATTTCTAAAGTAGCCTAATAAGTAGGGAGCCGACACGTCTGCCACAATTCATTTAGAAGGGTAACGGTTCCCCGGTTAATTCGTGTATTACAATGAAAACCATAACTTTTAAAATTCGAACAACCGGTATTTTAAGGTGACTAAACAGTTCACACGATTACAATTAGGGTAAGTGCCTGATAAATATTTTTTTTTAATATCGCGTCATCACATCAAAAACACTCTTAATAGAAGGCCTTGTCAGAATAACGAGCTATGGAGAAGGGGGTTACTCTGCAGATTAAAATTTGGAGTGAGGAAATCCATAGACAAACGAAAGTTTCTGTTATAGACTGGAGAAGTTGAAGAGGCAATAGGCAAGACACCTAAAGACACCTCAGGTCGTCTCAGGTCACCTAAGGTCACCTCAGGTCCTGGCTATTTCAGATCGGTTATATTTGAAAGTTGTAGGGGAAGCCTATGTCCGGCAGTGGAAGTCCTACAGTTGAGTTGAGATGATAATGATGATGAATTTATAGGAAAATTGTGTCATAGCTGAAATTTGAGCTTAAAAACCTATTATTTTAATTTCATATCCTATTTTTAAAGCAGTTGTGATTATTCCATTCGGTTGAAGCTAATAACACGCATATGCGATACACAAAGATTTATCTCTTTGTTACTTGCTAATTAAGTTAGAATGATGAACTGAAGATTTTTTAGTTTATCTTTTAGTGAGACAAAGAAACAATGAATTCACTAGTTTGGTCCTGCACACACGATTGTGAAACAATTATTGTTTAAATGAAACAAATTTATTATACACCGTCGTCTATTACAAGGAGTGCTTTGCAGATATTGATGGGATAAATGGTAAGAATCCTCTGGCATTTCTACTCGATCACGGAAACACAACGAAGACGACGCCATTTGATCGATTTGTTAAGTTGCTTACTTCTGTCTCAAGGGTTAGAGATTCTCGACAGGGCCAAATGAACTTTTCAAAGTTGGCTCTGGTCTGGATCTGGCATTTAGTAGCATGATACACTGCGTTTCGCAATCATTTGGGCTACCCGTCTAGCGGCAGTAACCATCCCCTTACAGAAGACCACAGTGAAATAACAGCACGTGAGCTTTTGTGTTTCGATGAGTGAGTGAGGGATGCAGAATCCATTTCCTTATCCCCTCATAATCCTTTATTCTTAATCCTATTATAGTCGGCAGCGTACTTGCAGCTCCTGTGGCGTCGCTTTTGTTATAGGCGACGGTAGCACCTACCATTAGGTGGACAGTCAGCCTGTCCATTTGATTACACCATTGTTAGTTTCTGTCGTCAAATGACTAAAAATCTTTTACCGCCCTGCAACTTCTAAAGTGGATTAAAAAGTAAATTAAACCATCTCGAGAATAAGAAAAAGGGTACAACTTCCGAATCAAAACAAAAACACCGAGGAACAAATATTAATCGAATAAAAAAGGCTTCCTGCCAGGTCATGGGAATGAAAAAAAAAAGGTTGTCGATACGCTTGGAGCGGAAGTGTACCACCGGATGTGGCGACCGCAGCCTCCTGCCGTCAGAGCCTTTCTCTTTACCCTTTTGTGAAACGAATATACGTCTCATATCGAATATAAATTAATATTATTTATTGACTGATTCATCACGCATAAGTATATAACGCTGTTACCAGTCCCTTGCCAAGATCGCTTTTAAGGCCTCCTGAATAAAAAAACCCTTCATGAAAAGATTTCTTTTCTTAGCAGTTGTTGACTATTTTATTATACCAGTATAACATAGCATTAATTTACTAATGTTAAGGAACTCACAATAGTTTAGACCAGCCTGGTTGTTTCGTTCATAATAAGGAGTCCAGGAAGGCTGACTGTGTACTTGATGGTAAGTGGCTATCGTTTCAAAGGTGAACTTCTATTTAAGCTACGTATTTATATATCAGGGCTCGTACTCGAAAGTTTGTTCTGATGCGATCGTTGCCGTTAGGTGGCCAGATACATTAGTGATAGCTTATCGTTAAATAAAAACAAATCAAACACTACGTATCTTATTGTAGTGATCTTTTATTTCAATATATTATATTTTTCTACATACATTTCGGAATTCTATTATTACTAATCAAAGTATGTGGGTAATTCTGTATAATTATCTTATTTGAACTGTACAAACCTACTCACAGCGCCATCTAGACAATTCGTGCGAAATTGTAATTGTAATGTAGACAATTGTAATGTATCTGTAAATTTTCCTAATAAATAAATAAATAAATATTCAGTGGAAGTCATTGTCCCTTATGTGACACATGACCCGGGTCAATGCACATTCGACGCTAAAAGTGGGTAAAATTCAAAAGCTTAGTACATTAGTACAACGCACGACCAGCAGTGGCGGATAATTTAAAGATCGCGTGTCGATTTATACGGCGATATCATCGTCCTCACTGGAAGTAAAGATTCTGGATGTGATTATACTTATCCAGAGACAAAAATAATTGTTTAACTATACCTAAATAATTATGTACTTATTTAACGAAACGCGAAAGGCGGGAAAGCTTTTTTATTTTTTATTAAAGATGGGTTTGTTCCTGACCAGCATCTATCCACGTAGGAAAGATGAGGCCGACAATGGAGCGAGCACGCCCAGAAGATGCCTATTCACTCGAACCTTTAAAAGATTTGGGTTGTATGAGCTCGGAAATACAGACGCCGCCCGGCAGGGAGTGTAATGGCAGGGCACACTGCGTTTCGCAGTCATTTGGGCAGCCTGTCTGGCGGCAGTAACCACCCCCTTACAGAAGACTACCGTGAAATAACAGCACGTGTTCTGTTGTGTTCGGTGAGTTAGTAAGGGATGCCAGAGCCCATTTACCTATCCCCCCTCCCAATCTCTTATCTTTAATCCTACTGTAGTTGGCAGCGCACATGCAGCAGCTTTGGCGTTGCGTGTGTTATAGGCGACGGTAACCACCTACCACCAAGTGGACCGTCAGCCTGTCTGCCTTTTAACATAAAAAAAGAGTTCAAATCCTTCGTAATGCGCATTATAAAAGATGTTTTAAATCGCTTGGTCCGAATTAGAGGAATCTCGACAAGGTGAGGATGGTAACCAGCCGTACGTCTGCATTTCCGATAGAAGAAAGGGGAAGGCGGTATGATATCATGCAGCTCCTGAGCACATTCTCCGAAGTACATCTTATAGAATACACACAGACAGGCAATTTTGCGTCTATGTGCCAGGCTCTGCAGCTTAGTTCTTATAAGTGTACCGTTGCCAATGAGCCTCAAGCTCTGAAATCCACCGAGTCGAGTGTAGCAAGTTGGTATTTTGCCGAGCCATTCCAAAGGTGACAGCAATACTCCATGCAAGATCTGACTTGTGAATTGTACAAAGAGTGGAGCTGTCCAGCTGTTTAGGATTCCCAACTTTTTGGCCTCTGTTTGGGCTTTGGACTCGATAGAAGTACCAAAGTTGAGATTTGAGCACAACGTCATGCCAAGAAGCTCGAGAGTTGGAGCCAAGTCGAAAAGACTTCTTTTGGCAGAGAACAATCACTTGCATTTTAGTGGCGTAAAAACTAACGAGATTCTTGTCTCCCCATTGGGATACAAGATTTAAGGATTAGATAATTAATTCGCCCAACCATTGCCTCCCTCTCAGAACAAATTTCATTGCGACCGGCCCCCGCGCAGTACAAACATCTCTCCATGACCGTACTGTCATCTGCGTATGCAAGTACTCCTGAAAGAAGTAGATCATTAATATAAAGCAGGAAAAGAGTCCAAAATCCAAAATTAAAGACAATTTTTTCAAATGTTGCTTTGTTGGATTTTGTTTGAAATTTTGCCTGAAATGTTTAAGAAATGATCGATCGGTTTGACATCAATGCGGAAGCGCAAACATCATAAGCAAGCACTAACATTCCTATTCTCTATAAAGTAGTACGAATTTTAATTTTAATGTTAAGTTTTCGAGTCATTTTAAGAAAGAAATACACAAACATAATATAAATCTATACACGAGTAATCTGTGGATCAACTAAACCAAAAAATCCATGAACGACTTGCGAATTCAATACAACAACGGTTTTAGGATGCTGATGGGGTTGCCTCGTTGTTGTAGTGCCTCTCAAATGTTTTCCGAAGCAAGAACTCACGGGTTTCATGCAATTATCAGAAAGAAAACAGCGTCGTTGCTAGAGAGAACACGAGCTAGCGCCAACAGCATCTTAACTGTCGCTAACTCTTCAATGTTTAAACCTTTTATGAATGTTCTAATATAATAAGTTTTTCGGCGTTGTACATATATAAATTACACAATAACTAACAATGAAATAATATAACTGTCACTTTTAGAGACGTGTCCACTGTGAGAGACACGGGCGGGACTCATTGTCACCAAAAAGGACTTGAGCGAAAAAATATGAAGAAGGTGGCATCGCTGGATTCGTCTAAATCAACCTTAAGTTAAGTTAAGCCTTAAGTTAGTAAGTTAGATGACTTCCCATGTGTACATAATCCAGTAGTAATATCACGGAGCAGCGTAATATATATAGGGATTTGTTTATATTACAATATTTGTTCACAACGAAATCTCAGGCTAGGAAAATCATCTTTTTATAAGGAAATTTTAGTAGTAGCAGAGCACACTGCGTACGTAGCCATAATTTGAGTATTCTTGGTGGAATACTATTTCAAAGAAACTTTATTTCAAGTGGAAATAGGCTGCATATGATATATACTTACTACCCCATTTGCACCCGGCCTAACCGGGACGAGTCGGTGCAGTTCGTTGTGAAGTTTGTCATGTTTTTAACCCTTACTTACACATGGAAACACAAAATCACACGTGTAATATTTAAAAAAGACATAATATATAATGCAAATATTTTATAGAAATACTTATTATAGTTATTTATTATGTCATATATAGAATACCTATATAATATAACAGTTGTTTATTTCTTAAAAGTAGGAAGAATACGTAAAAAGGCAATGGACAGATCGTGTGGCGGCAGTTACCACTCTCTTACAGAAAACAACAGTGAAATAACAGCACATGTGCTGTTATGTTTCGATGTGTCTGTGAGACAAGACACAAGTGTCTCACAGGAGAAGAAGGTCTCTTCTTCTAAGAATTTTGAGAAATTCTCCGGTGTCTTATGTTTACTTGTTACGTATTTTACTTGTGTTTTATTGGAGTTAGAAATAAATCCAGACTTCTGAAGGACGAGACGTTTCCTTCAGAAGGTAACCTTTAAGATATGTTTAACTCACAGCTAGTCTTCAAATAGATCACTCAATTAAAATAGATTCTTGAATGTTGACCATTACTCATAATTGTTAATAAATTGTGCATCTTTTAATTATTACTAAAAACTTATTATTAACTTAGCTTTTGTTCGCGCCCCTTTTCTTAGATGTTAAAACATTTATTCAATCTTTATTGCTGATATATTTTTTGTCAGGCGTTGAATATTTTATTTTTATATTTAGTTGATCCCTCGGAAACAGTAAATTTTTCTGGATGAAAGGTACCCTAAAATCTTTTCTGTCTCCCTGACAACGTGATTCAAGTTTTCATGACGATTTGTTGAGTACTTAAGGCGTGAAAGCGTAACAAACAAACTCACTTTCGTATTTATAATATAGTTGGGACTAGTATTGGGGACGGTTATAACTTTGTTTATAATTATTTTTAATATTTTTTATTTACTTGTATTACGAATATGAGCACAGTGTTTAATATAAATTGAAATTTTAATTAAAATTTTCAGATTATCCCTAGGGAACAGGACTTTTTACACGAACCGGACAATATGTACACAAAATTTCATGATGACCGGTTAAGTAGCTAAGGCTTGAAAGCAAACAAACTCAATTTCGCATTTACAATATTTATTATTAGTTAAGATTACTAATAAGTGCTACACAAATTATTAATATATTGTGCAGCAGCAGAACAATATAAATAAGAGTCAAAAGTTAGGAAATGAAAGAAAAAGGATCGAATTAAAAAAAAGAAATTGCCGAAAGATATCGCCCGTTCCACCTATCCCTACTAAGGTATTCGTAACGACTTAAGTCGTTTACGGATGACTAAGTATGTTAGTAGTTTTTTTTTTATATTTGTAACAATTTGTAACAAAATGTTTAGGTAATAATTCTTTTTTTCATATAAAATGACGCCTCGAGTGTAAATCCTCCCCTAAGAGAATTAACAGTCGGGTGATCTCAGCGTAGGTCTGCTAAGGTCGTTAAAAGGTTGTCACCGACACCGAGTCGTAGGTGCATGACCCTGTCGCGACATACAGACGGACATATTGACTCCGCAGAACCCTTACCCTAATGCTAATATCATTGCGCTTTATTTCATTTATATTTCGAATTGTCTCTGTATTTGCTGAGCATGACATCATGGAGCTATTCACTGCAAGTTAACTTAGGGGCGACTAAAATAAAATCACTACTCATTGGTTTTCCTTTGAAAATATTTTTTACCTACATAAATAAAAATAATTTGCTAAATTTGTTACTAACAGCAAAACTCGAGAACGGCTGGACCAAAGATATTAATGTTACAAACTCTTTATAAACCGAATTCTTTGCTTGTGGTGTTTGAGACCAGTTAATTCACTAAACATTAAACACTTCACCAGATTTGTTAGGCCAAATCAACCATTAAATATGAATACTAGACTTTACTACTAAAACAAAAGACTCACCACAATTTTTTCTTCTGCTACATTTCTAACCTCGAGGGCCTTCGTTGGTAGCTACAACAGAAGAAGTATTACGCGCCACTGTTCGTTTGCCTCTCAGACGATTCAAAAAGTCTTTTGTGCAAATATTGTCCCAAAAGAGTTAAACGGCCGCCATTCGACGTTTCAGTCTAGTCGATCCACATAAATCGAAACTAAATCACCGTTTCTTTTGTCTCGAGACACGGATACAAAACTCCATACAGTAGACCGGTACAAAAATCATGGTTTTTTTTTACAACTGACCACAGACCAACGCAAGTCAACAACCGCGTTGACATCTATGTTCACCATTCAGTGACATAGAATATATCGACGGCTAGGAGTGATGAAAACCGAACACATAGTATATGTTAGTGAGATTGAGAATTTAGAAATATGCTAATTTGACTAAATATAATGTAATAAAATAAATTGTTGAAAAGGTTATAAATAACATTTCACCCGAAAACATTTCATGTTGTATATTTTAAGAATACTGAGAAACAGCTTTTTGTTTCTGTAAGAAACATCTAAATACATTTTATAAACGTATCTCTAGGATAAATTTGGACATTTTAATTTTAAAACTTGTTGCCTATAGAGAACTGTTACTTTAAAATTAATAACAAAAGATACCTAAATATCCGCAGATTCGGCCAGTCATCAGAATCTTGTCAATATAATTTCCCCTTTAAACTAATTAACGATCAAAAAACAACCTTAAACATGTTGAATAAAGCCTGTTTCAGCTTATTAAAAACGTTTTGTATATAATTTTCGCTCCCTCTGTTTGCTGAAGGTTTACCCTCAAAGAAATACTTTTGGAATCACGTTTACGTACTTACTTAGCTATTGTTAGCATAGCTATCTACGTTATTTTTTGAGATGAAGTGAATCGTGTGAATAGAAATAAGTTTTTTTTATATATTTATGTACTGAAAAATATGTCTTGATATTTTTAATTTTGGTTTCAACCAATAGTATACTATTTCTATTGAATTCAACTTTCCCATTACCATTATTAATCAAAACCGCTGCATTACTCAGTCGCAAAACAGCAAAACAAACAATAGCGTCACTTTGTGCACACACAACCGTAGGCGCGCATACAGCCAACCAATTCACAATTTCCACGAGTCGACGCTGGAAAATGGAACGCTACGCCCGCACACAATCGCGCCGTTAGCACACACACACAATGTCCGGGGAGTCTCGCACACACGCACACAAACTAACCAACTCAAGTTGAACCGCTTCGTGGTTTTATTAGATGGTGTCGAGAGATTCGATGTTATTGGATGTTTGCAGAGCGAGCGAGGTATAGGACCGTAGCTGTCTGTCGCGTCTGCGTGTGCAGGTAGGTTTCCCGGGCCGTAGTACTAGAGACACATTGATCCAAAGGCGGCGGCAGAGCGTCTGGCATCATCGATTGTGCAGTTTCCTGCAACCGGCCGTCGCCATGGCAACCGGTCTCCATCTGCACCCCGCCTTCGCAACGTAACGTAGCAACTTTACCGGCGAGCTCTACTCAAAGCTAGTCATTTACAAAAAAAGCCGAGCATGTATTGTAATTTTTATTGTAAAAAATATTTTTCATATTTTTTTTGCAATGTTTTCAGGAAATCATTTTAACTTTAGTACATTACAATTAATTCTGTATACAAACGCTTATGAAAAAAAAATATGAATTAATATTCTAAATAAATTACAAACTGTAAATCAATAATAAAATTTGGATCCCTTAGGCAAGGTTCCAAGTTGGACGTGCGGCGAAAACCCTGAAAGGTTAAACGAAATCAAAATTTCGTTGCGGCGTTGCGGCAGGATTTCGACAGTTCACGCCATGAATCCCTATAGCGAATCAGTGGACTGTATTTGTGGTTGTGATTGTAAGCGAACAGTTGACTCTTTGATGGACAGAATAGACAGAAGAAGGAAATGCACATACCTTGTAACCGGTGCTCCGGTGCGATCTCCTGCAGGATTCGCCAAAACGTCCAACTGGGCAGACACTGATAAGCGGTAAGGTGCGGATAATAACTACATTTTCGTGTTCAGTTTATCTTCTTTACTTCGAGCTAATCACACTTGAAGCGTACGCGTGATCTCTCCGCGTTCGCCGCGGTAACATGCATTATATGGATGCGTGGCTAAAGAGGAAAAATTTTGGGCTATATTTTAATGAATAAACGAGTAATGGGTAAAAAGGAAAGTGGATTTGAAAGCTAATCCATTCGATCACGGCGCAAACACCAAGCATGTTGGCTGCATTAATTCGTTATATTGCAAAACTAGTTTTCTGACAGTTTCTATTTAAAAAAATAAACGCGTTGTGACCCACGGTCCCAGAGATTCGACACCGAAAGAAATTTCTTAAATGACAATGTAACAATATTATCGTATTGCAGTCGGAATAGACCGAATTTTTTGAAATTGGCAAAATATATGACACTAATCATAATATCAATGCTGTAAACAAATTCTTGAAGGGTCGGCGTCACCCCTGGTGTTGCTTGTGACTTTAGGGGACAGTAGCTACTTACCATCGAATGTACCGTCTGACTGCCTACTATCCTTTCTAAGATAAAAAATAGCGTAATTATGCATGCAGTTTTGAAATATTCGTTAATTGATGATCATATAATTTGCTAAATTTTAGAAGAATTTTTAGATTTTGAATTGGTAAACTTAGTAGCTTGGATCCATTCGACGCTGGATCCAGACTGCTTCTGACCGATCAATCTATAAAGTTACGAGGGAGGCCCATGTCCAGCAATGGACGTTCTACTGTTGAGATGATGACGATGAAACTTAGTAGATTTAGGATAAGATTATTATAGTGCCAATAACTATAATATACGTTCGCAGGTTCCAGTGAGATTATCTTGACACTGAAATACTTTAATGTAAATATATGGGAGTGTGCATTAAACGAGTAATGTAATTATGAAGTTTTTTTTAATAATTAAATTTTAAAAAATACACATTCAAAGATATTTCTTTGAAAGATGTTATGTTTATTAACTCTTATGTAGCATGCGCAACTTTCTTATTCTAGCTGCCATTATTTCAATATAATATCGCATAGGAAAAAGAAAAGAGGATAAATTTTAATAGGGGTTTAGTGAGAGTTTGTTTCCTAGTTACCAACATAAGAACGAGTAGGATCACCCTCATTCTTCCAATAAGTCTGTGTCAGGGGTCGAAAATACGACTGGCAAAAAGTACACTCAATAAAATATCACTATGATATTATGATTCTAGAAATCCATAATGTTACTATTACAACAATATAAAAAAATGCAGATTATAATCTGCATTTTTTACTTGTCTATAGTTTACTACGTATAATAAAGACATTATCGTCACACAACCATTTATTTAATTCCCTTTGGTCCATTTTAGTAACCATTTTACGTAACCAGCTACGTAGGGGAAATTTTCTTTTTTCGTCACTTATTGTTTGTGAAAACGCTATTGATTCATATTAACCCGTGCCACCACCGGGCTGTGCGCTCGCCGTGCTTTTTCGCAACATGGCGAGCCGTGTTTTTCTCAATATGCAACACTAAAGACATTTGGCACGTACACGGCCCGGTGAAGTATGAATTGGTTCATACAAAAGCATACTGTGAATATCTTGACTATTGCAATATAAATCCAAGTAAAAGTTTTCTTTCGTAACTGAAAAGTGAAAATATTTTTCATTTCTTCATCACACTTCATTCACAATTACATCAAAGTAATACGTGAATGAAATGTTTTTTTTTTTTTTAATTTTTATTAAATACTAGCGACCCGCCCCCAGCTTCGCCCGGCGTGCAATTTTTATATATATGAACATTCCTCGTTTATCCCTCTTTCCATTAGTGAAAACCGAATTAAAATCGGTCTACCCGTTCACGCGTGATGCCGTGACCAAGAGAAATGGGGATTCATTTTTATATATAGAGAAGATATTTAAAATCCAAAATACATTTGTAGTAGATTCCTCCGTAGACCGGAGGAGTGAAGCAAATTAATTTTGCTGCAAATCCTCCAATGAACAAAAAATATTCTATTTATCTACCATTAGTGGACTCTATTTTTCAAATACTAAAGAGAGGCAATCAGGCTGACTGTTACTTGACAAGCATTGTATGGGGTGTTAACAGCTAATGTACCCAAACTTTTTATTTGTAATATAGTTTTTTTTGGTACATAACCTTTCTGATGTTTTTAATTTTAAAAATTATTGTCATTTCGTTCGTTTATCACTCGCCCTTTGTTCATTATAAATAATACATACTTAAATAAATTTTTACTTGTAATTGTCTTTTTTTAATAAAATAAAATAAATTAAAATGAAATAAGTCTCTCCCTTGTTTCCCTTGTGTTTTTGGGGGAAACATGTGAAATGCTACATGCAAGAATTGTTAATGATGAGTTGAAAGACAAAACAAAACAAAATCTTTATAATGGTTCAGTAGTTACAATGTAACTATTTAATAGTATTTACCATGGTAGTCATAACAAAAATTCAGTTTTTTATATTCAGGTCGATAGACAGGCTGACAGTCCACTTGATGTAGGTGAAATCCATAATAGAATTAAGGATAAGGGATAAGGAAGAAATAGGGTGGTAATGGGCTCTGGTATCTCTTACTCACAGAAACACAACATATGCTGTTATTTCACGGTGGTCTTCTGTAAGGGGGTGGTTACTGCTGTTAGTCCTGTCCAAGTGACTGCGAAACGCAGCTACCACTACTTTCCAAAGCCAGACGAGAGCCCACTTTGAAAAGTTCATTTCAATAGTTGATCTAGCCGGGAATGGAACCCGGGACCCCTGAGACAGAGCGTTAAGGCACAGAGGAATAATACAGGTATTACAAGTATTACAAGTATTACAAGTATTACAAGTATTATTAGTATTACAAGTATTACAAGTATACAAGTATTATTCCTCTGTGGTTAAGGCTCGTCAAAATATATATAATGGATTTCAAATTTAAATTGCAGTGTTTTGTGGCAGTGAAAGAATGTCATTGATCATGTCACTGATTCCCACAAGCTAAAGGAGTTTTAATTAAAATATAGCAATTAAATGAATGAATTTGAAGCTATCAAAGAGTCCTGATTTCATTCATCATCGCTCTATCTGCGGATAGACAGATAAAAGCGGGATACATAAAAAGAAACCAGTTATTCATTAGTGAAGTGCTGGTAGACTTGCAGACACAAAAGAACTGTGAAAACTCCCGACGGCTACAACAGATTTAGTTCTGTTCCACTTCGCGCTGTTTGATTTCAAACAATAATTTGTGATATATTTGTAAAAAAATTCTTTTACTTTATTTATAATAAAACTATGACATCTTTAGTGTTGTATAATCTAATAGCAGTATTGTAACCAACTCTTCTTGCAAACTGAATATTTTGTAATATATCCAAACCTAGTTTTAGACAATTTATAATGTTATCTCTAAGATAGTTGAAAATAATTTATATTTCGTTATACATATTTTTAATTCGAACGAATCCATACTAATGTTACAAATGTGAAAGTAACTCTATCCTGTCTGTCTGTTACCTTTTCAGGCCTAAACTTCTGAACTGATCATCATGAAATCATCATCATCATACACGTTGTCAGGGATGCAGGAAAGGACATAGGGTATCTTTAATCCGGAAAAAAATTACTGTTCCCCAAGGATCATCTAACGGTAAAGTTATAACTGCAATAAAGATGTTAGGTGTTATAATCCGCGCGCGATGAGAATGGGATGCGACCTTTTGGAACTGAGGCGCGCGCGGTCCGCCGGCCAGTCGTAGCGTCGGCAAAGTCGCGTCGAAGCTCGCATAGTTGCTAGTTGTGTTTTCGTTGTGTAGTTGTTATTATTGAGTTTTGTGTTATATTATTGTGTAATTATTTTAGTGATAATTAATAATGAGTGGAAAAAGGGGTAAAACTTGGAATAACTGTAAAATAATATACCTAAACATTATTATTAAAAGGATTTCAACCATGAAACATTTTTGTGTATTTTCATGAACCAATGATTGATCGTAGAAATAACTAATTTATAATTAATATTCAGAACTTTTTTGCTAACGCTACTTGCGAACTGTCATTTTCGATTTACTTTGACAAGGTTCTATCCCATTCTCATTGCGCGAGGATTATACATTGCGTTATTTTTAATTTTTCAACGCGGGCGAAGGCACCAGATAGTACTTACTAATTATAGTGGAACAAATTTTTTTTATTAATTAGGCAATAATTGTCTGTTGAATAAGTATACTATAAATATACCTTATTACATGTGTATAGTTACTACTATCATGATATTTCATATTTGATTGGAGTTAAGGTCAATAATTATTTTCTTTGTACCTGTTTTTGTGTTATATTTTTTTTTACTTATACAACCTACAATGTATTTGGAAAAATATTGCATTAAACGCCTTATACATATGACACAAGTGGAATGAATCAGGATTTGTCTGTCTGGATCTGGTGTTCTGAACTTAATTGGTTTTTCAATATTTCCTTATATTCAGGGTAGGCTTAGGGGGCTTCTGCTGCTAATACTGTCTCGTCATACAAAATTGAATTGGAGTCATCTTATTCGCAAATCCCTTTTCTCACTACTCATATTTGTTTCTTTTTCTTCTTATGTGTTACGTCAAGCAAAAAGAATGTGTACACATTCTAAGGCGGTGCACTATCTATGTTTAGACTTTACAGTATTTAGACTAATTCATTTACTAGATATCAATGAAAAAGAAACAGTTATTTATTCAATAAATAGATTTCGAAGAAACACTTGAACGTCAATCTATTTTTTAACAGAGTTTCAGAAAAAAAAATTGCCAAGATTTTGAAGATCCTGAGAAGAAACCCCTAAAGAAACTCAGGATACCTTTTGTCATCTGAAAATCTAAAAATACATCATTAACTCATTTTTTGTATAAAATAGTTAGGCGCTATTTATAGATATTATATTTCATCACGTTATACCATATAACATTATGCAATACCAAGTGTCTCAGTAATACCCCACAGTGTAAACCGATCTCTATACTAATGGATTTACAATGAAGATGGTGCATTATCTTATTAATATCGAGGATGCTTCCGTTACATTACACACATACACTATATTTTTAGAACATAAACAACTGAACTTTCACTTTATATGAAAGTTAGTTTCCATTTTTTATGAACAACTAGCTTTTGCCTGCAACTTCGTCAGACCCCATTTTTGTTAGGTGTTAAACATTTATTAAATCTTTATTGCTCACTAGCGACCCGCCCCCGGCTTCACGCGGGGTGTAATTTTTTTATATATATAAACATTCCCCGTTTATCCCTCTTTCCATTAGTGAAAACCGAATTAAAATCGGTTTACCCGTTCACGCGTGATGCCGTGGCCAAGGGAAATAGAGATTAATTTTTATATATAGAGATATATTTTTGTGGTTGGATATTTTATATTTAGATGATCTCTCGGAAACAGTACTTGAACACTAAATGTTACGGGAGGCTTACTACAATACATCAGTGTAGTGTACAGACATGGCTATCGGACATATTATCCACTCAAGCAGTTCTCGTCATGTGCGTCATGACAGCTCTCAACAGACATGGGAATTTTCATTGCATAGCCTTAATTTTCAATTAACAAATCGTGTTGAACCTTTCAATCAATCAGTCCGTCAGTCAAAGCCCCTCATCACTGTAGTCAAACTAAACAGACAGATAACTGAGGTAGGTAGAGCCCACACACCTTGAGACTCAACTGTGGACAGTCTTATAATACCTCAAGTTAGTATTTTTTTGATAAAAGGTGGTAATTAGTTTGACGGTTATTCTTTTTTCTCAGGTGTCATATTTTTTATTTTTCAACGCGAACAAAGTCGGGCCCCAGCTATTATTAGAATATTTGCTTTATTTACTTTACTGTACTGATACGCAAACAATATTCACTTTCCCGTGAAAACTTTAGTTAAAGAGTGACTTCTATTTCCTTTGCGAGAAAATTATTTCAAAAATAAAGTGCACCTTTAAACGGTATTTCGACAAATGTTGAGCTCTTTTAATATCATTTATGTTAAGGTCGGCAGACAGGCCGACGGTCCACTTGATGGTAGGTGGCTACCGTCGCCTATAACACAAGCAACGCCAAAGCTGCTGCAAGTGCGCTGCCGACTGCAGTAGGATTAAGGATAAGGGATTAGAAGTGGATAGGGAAATGGGCTCTGGCATCCCTTACTCACTCACCGAAACACAACAGCACACGTGCTGTTATTTCACGATGGTCTTCTGTAAGGAGGTGGTTACTGCCGCCAGACGAGCTGCCCAAATGACTGGGAAAACGCAGTGTGCCCTGCCACTACTTTCCAAATCCAGACCAGAGCCGAATTTGAAAAGTTAATTTTTCAAAGTTGACCCTGCCGGGAATCGAACCCGGAAACCCTAGAACAGAGCGTTAAGGCAACTCATCCAACGGGCTCGTCATCGATCTAACATCTTTAGTTAGAACGTAGTAGTGCCCTTCTTCTTGGAGAGTCATAGACATATTTCATTTTTGACTCACGTCGACAAAATGTCTTCAAGGATCATTACGAACTGACTTTCTTGCAAGTTTCAAGCTGTAAGTATTCCGAAAATTTAGTATCAGAGACCTCAGACGCTAACACAGAATGTGATCGCAGAAGTGCGATCAATCATTATGCCTGGAATTAAGTTCTACGAGGAAGCTTTTCTTCGGTCGAGATCTAGGCAATCGACCGTTAGTATGTCGTGATGGTTAGTGACTACCGTCGCCTAAGAACACAAGCAACGATTGATTACATCAACAACAATACATTTGATTTAATTAAGAAAACAAGCATACATTTCATTTTTATTTGTTTGTCTGTATAAATTTTTACAAGTATTTATAAACCTTAAAACACATTAAAAGGAAATTAATGTACCGCCGGGTAATGTCCATAGTTGTTCTTTTTAAAATAAATCGTCCATTGATAAAATATATTGAAAAAAAAAAAAAAAAAAAACAATGCATATCTACGTATGTTTGTCATCAAAATAGTTCGTTACACTATTAACACGTTTTGGTAACATAAAGTAGTACCGTAGCCATTGACTTTTAAAAGATTTTTTAGTTGAATTTTGTTTGCCAAACAATAAACTGTTAGGTATTAAAAGTTTATAATTTTCGTTATATTATTTTAAATCGGAGAAGTCGCTATTTTTTCAAAAAATTGTCTTATGAACATTTTCGTAGAAGTTTTCATAAATGCTCTATAAAAATACAGTTTCTTAAAATGCGGAGCTGCGTCATACTTATCAGATTCAACGAAGGGGCCTCAAATTTGCTGTGGGACATAGTAACAGGTGACGAAACATGAACTTATTAAAGTAGTAATCGAGCGTAGGGGCGTAATAACTATTATCTAATCTGTGGTAGGTGTCTTTTAAGATGAGCCGAAACCAACCAAAGTAGCGGGCGTGCAAAGCAAATGATTGCTCCTTTTTTTTTAAGAAAACTGGATACGTGGCTACTGTTCCTTTGGAGAATCGTCGTACAGTGAATAGTGCTTGGTACTCGTCAATAACTTCCGGCATTGAGTTCGTCAATGCCGGAAGTTATTGACGAACTCTGTAAAAATAACCGTAAACGCCGTATCATATTGCACCACGATAATGCCAGTTCTCACACGGCCAGACAGACAAACGAATTTTTAAACGTTGAAGACATGTGCCATCCTGCATACAGGATCCTCCATACGACCTGGCACTTTGCGTCTTTTTTTGTTCCAAAAATATATGTATTTTTTTCATTTGTGTATACGTAAGTATTTAAATATTTTGCTTTGTTTAAAAAAAGGGTCAAGACGTTGTAATCTTTTTTTTTTCTTAATCTGTGTTCTAATTCTACAAAAAGATATAATGTTAAGCTACTGCTTAAGGAAAGCTTGAATTTTGATATTTGGAAATATGTTGTAGCTTTAGCGATAAGATCACTTGGGACGCAAAACAGAATCGACTTAAAATTATCATAGTATATTAGAAATAAAAATTCTGTTGAAAATATGTTACAAATTCAAGTTAATAGAGTTGAGTATCTGTTAATATAAACTATTTAGTTTGTAATCTCAGTCAGTCTGTACAAATGAGAAGCGATATGAACGGTTTTACAACGCATAGAAGCCGGCCACCAATTTTGCAACCGCTGTGGACGCTCCTCGCTGCATTTTCGATTATATGCATTTTTTAGTAGAGCCACCGCTCCGTGCATAATTCACTAACATTCCGCATATGCGACGTGTGCATATTTCAAAAACACAGCTCAACTTGCAAACATAATCAACATAGGTGAGAATAAAACATACTCAACCTTAGAATTATCTGAAATGATTTACTAAAGAAACGCATTAAATAGATATGCCAAAAAATATTCAAAATTAAGAGAAAAAACTACATTAATTTGTTGATCGATGTACAGTGCACCAAAGCACTGGAAAACAGCACAAGTGCTATTCTGTAAAAGTTTGCTTATTGACACCTGAGTAGTTGTCTAGGTAACGACCTCACAAGGTGAGGAATCATTTAAGAATAATAATAAGAATTTAAATAAGAATTTACCGTAACATTTAGCGTTGATTGGAATAAAACAAACGCTAAATGTTACGGGTTAGTGCTTGCTATAATACATTAGTGAAAACCGCATTCAAATCGGTTAAGCCATTTTAGCGCGAAAAAACGCACACACAAACAGACAAAACTCTAAAAGCTATTTTTTTATCTCGGTAACATAAGTACAACGTGTAACATTTTTTTTTTTTTATATTTAATGTACAGACACGACTCGTTTACGAATCTTTATCTATACATATTAACGAATAATAGGTAAAATATGTAAAGATTAAATAAATGTTTTAATAAAAAATAAAAAAATGCGCGAAAGTCGCGGGCTAAAGGTAGTATTGTATAAAGGAAATTATGTCTTCTCTTTTATAAGAGAAATTTTAGATTACGTCTACTTTTCTCTGACCATTCTGACACAATCTCAAACCGACACAATTGTAAATTTCAATAATACAGTAAGGCCATACGAAAAACTTGGAATAAACTAACTCACATTCGCAGTGGTTTAAAAACGCGATTGCATTCTTTGTAAATTGTAGGATTGAACTGAAAAAATCCAATGCATTCTTATCGTGATATAACTATAGTATAATGTTATTGCTTTATCTATGCATATAACAAGTTTTGTCAATATAAATCTATACTAATATAATAAAGCTGAAGAGTTTGTTTGTTTGAACGCGCTAAATTCTGGAACTATCTGTCGGAGTTAAAAAATGATTTCCTCAGTTCTTGAGGAAGGTTTATAGGCTATTTATCTACTTGTTATGACCCTGAGAAGCCAAGGAAAAAATGAATCAAAAAGAAATTTTGCAATTTAAATTAAACGGCGATTGAAATGGCGATACATAATGAGTAGGTACAATTTTTATGCCAACTTTTATAATTTTTTTAGTTTTAACTTATTAATATACATTCCAAAGCAAATCACTTCTTCAGAAGTCATGAATGAATTGAACAAAAAATATGAATAACGTATTTATTATTGGATAATCTTGTTCGTAATTAGTACTTAACAAATGTCTCTTACAGAGACAAAGTATTTTTATACTTTGACAGAGGCAGCGTTCATGCCAAATCGATACTGCATGCCAGACTAACAGACATAACATCTCTACAGCACCGACACTGTTACCTATTTCGGTACTTACTCAACAAAATTGCAGTCTAGACTGTGATATACATTGTATAAATACAGACGTATGCCCTGCCAATATTTACAACTACCCGAGTCCGCAGTTTTACTCATGTTAAATTTGGACTTTACGTTAGCGCCTCTCATTAAATCGAGATTAAAATTCAACCAAAATCACTCTGGGGAAAAAATCTAGCTGATTGTGAAAGTTTAGTGAAATTAGGTTCAGCTTTTTAAAAGATTAATACGGACAAATGAATACCTACGTGAGAACTTAAATTTTATTCATTTCACATAAGATTTTTTTTTGAGATAAGAAAGATTAAGAGATAAGAGGACATTTTCTTTCATTTAGTTAAACCTAAAGAAATTATATAAAAAAATACAACAAGGTGTGGTTGTATTTCATTTCTCAGGAAAATAAGATCGTCCCAATTATCAATAATATTTGGACACAATCAATAATATTTGGACCGCCACATTTATGTTGACAGTAAAATAAAATAAATAAAAATCTAATGTCTGTCGACCTTAACATAAAAAAAATCAAACATTTTTATAAATTCAATATTATGTAATAAATTTTATAAAATTATTGAAATAATTGCTTATATTTGTATTTTTAAGTTTGAATTTTATATAATGTTGTGAAGAATAAATATTTCTTTCTTTCACATTATGTAATTATTTATTCAACATTATATACGATTCATATTATAATATCGTATATGTCGGCGCTTTTGATTTGCGGGAGTGAACAGCACTGACAACTGTCATTTGTCAACTGGACAGCGGGATCGGAATGTCATTGTCGTTGACTCGGACACAACACCGAGCGCTAGCGCAGAGGCACGTCGGCCAGGGAGTACCTCACGGGAAGGCAATCGGTTGACATCAAGGGACTGGTGCTACGTGTTTGGTGGAGTGTTATCTGATTTGGTGTGATTGGCTGGTGGACAATGCGATCGAGGACTTATTTTGTGCCGATTGTGGCGTTTTGTTTGGAATTGCAGCGCGTGACCTAACGTGATCAAATATGGATCAAATATTCGCGCCTATCTGTGATCAAGTGTGGAGACCAATGATACGAAGAATCCTGGTCGTGTCCTTTCGGGACCGATGATGCCGGGGACTCTAATCGTGTTTCTACATCAGAAGTGGGATTGTCTCACGGGCACTGCTATGAAAATTAAAACTACGCAATCATGTGGTGCAGTGTGATGGAAAATCGTCAGTTTTATCGAAGCCATAAAGGATCCGGTTACGACGAGTGAATTTAAAGTTGTCAGACTTCAACCTTGAGGCTGCCGACGTCGATGCGTGGGCTTGGTGCAGCGCCATGGACCTGTGCCTCTCAGAGGGACCGTTACAAGGAGTTGCAGATGACCGTGCAAAAAAAAATATAAAGATGTCTCAGCAGCAGCCCATCCTGGACAAGTCGGGCAGGATCTGATCTTGTTGCAACAAGACCCGCATGGTCAATGGATCGTCGCGAGGCGGCCGCGACTCGGAGTGGAGGTGCTGTGGGACCTCTGTTGGCGGCTTGTTGGGTCCGAGCGCAATGACGACTTCGAGAAGACGTCGCTTTTGGTTCGATGGCTTTAACCTATGCAGCGAGGTTGATCCTCGTGAATAATAACGGTGAGTCGTTTTCATTTTGGGGTAGAGAGCACAGCCCATAAGTTGGGCGAAAATCGACATTATGATGTTGTAACGTTGGCTGGCCTTGCTAATCGCGCAGTTTTACTAAGCCTACCTACAACACTGGAACAAAAAAAAAAATAGTAAAAATCTTATCAGCTGTTTAAATGAGAGTTATTTAATTGAGGTTTTATTTCATGTAGATCTGTTGTTACTTCTAATTCGATCTACCCACCCAGTTATTGTTATGCGAGAATAATTATCTTAAAAATTTTAATGCCAGTTATTGTTATGCGAGAGTAATTATCTTAAAAATTTTAATGTGAAGCGGGGGATAGACCGTGTTTTGTTTCTAGATGGACTTAAAGTACTAGAATGTGAGTTATCACACCCAAACGAACCCAAAAGTGAGATTAGACTTGGAAAGATTAGTAGTCCTGTATGAGTGGTTGTTAATTGCACTCCGATAGTTCTAAATTCTGATTGTTGGATAACCGCAGAGAGTATTGTTGCTTGCTAAAGAGGTTTCTAAACGCAGTGTAGCTACCGGACAGTTAGAAATACGCCTTATTTTGATGAATTGCGCATTGTTCAGCGACGCCCATCCCGTATCAGTGTAGTGGAATGTAAATGTGTTATGGACAGGGGTCGTTAATTATTGCAAGCGGATGTAATACGACCTGATTGTTTTTCTTATTTAAATACTGTACTTCTAGTGACCTCATATCGAACGCTTGTCGTTACTATACTTACGAGTTAAGAGACCCCTGCTTTAGTTAATATTATCAGTCATTACCAGTACTCGTTTTCTTCTTGACCGAAAAAAAAAAAAAAAAGAGAGAGAGAGAGAGAAACTTGGAGAGCCTTCGGGCTCTCGCATTGTAGCAGTTGCCGACGTACTAATTCTGGGGAACCTTTAATTAATGGTTTGGGAACACTATCCGTTGATTCCGAAGAGGCCCTATCCATAGATTCCGAGGAAGCTTTATCTGCTTGCTCTTTTTAACTGTTATGAGAGAGTTCCAGTTGTTGTTTAATGAAAGCTGTAGAGATCTCACCTGCTTTTGTGGGTGACGATCTGGTCCAGCAAGTTGTTGTTTCATGAAAGCTGTAGAGATCTCACCTGCTTTTGTGGGTGACGATCTGGTCCAGCAAGTTGTTGTTTCATGAAAGCTGTAGAGATCTCACCTGCTTTTGTGGGTGACGGTCTGGTCCAGCAAGTTGTTGTTTCATGAAAGCTGTAGAGATCTCACCTGCTTTTGTGGGTGACGATCTGGTCCAGCAAGTTCTTGTTTCATGAAAGCTGTAGAGATCTCACCTGCTTTTGTGGGTGACGATCTGGTCCAGCAAGTTGTTGTTTCATGAAAGCTGTAGAGATCTCACCTGCTTTTGTGGGTGACGATCTGGTCCAGCAAGTTATTGTTTCATGAAAGCTGTAGAGATCTCACCTGCTTTTGTGGGTGACGATCTGGTCCAGCAAGTTGTTGTTTCATGAAAGCTGTAGAGATCTCACCTGCTTTTGTGGGTGACGATCTGGTCCAGCAAGTTGTTGTTTAATGAAAGCTGTAGAGATCTCACCTGCTTTTGTGGGTGACGATCTGGTCCAGCAAGTTGTTGTTTAATGAAAGCTGTAGAGATCTCACCTGCTTTTGTGGGTGACGATCTGGTCCAGCAAGTTGTTGTTTAATGAAAGCTGTAGAGATCTCACCTGCTTTTGTGGGTGACGATCTGGTCCAGCAAGTTGTTGTTTAATGATACCTGTAGGGATCTCACCTGCTTGTGTGGGCGATGATCTAGTTCAGTGATAGACAGCTGTGGGGATCTCATTTCTTTTAGTAAATGACGGTCTAGACCAGCGTGTACAAGCTGTGATACTCTTGTGGAATCTTAAAACAGATGGGGTTTTTGATTGTAAGGATCATATTAACTCCAGCAACCGACCCTCAACACAGCATGGCGCGTGGACCGCGCGTGCTAGGCACTTTCGACCAGCCCTCAACGCAACATGGCGCGTGAGTGCATATGTGTGAAATTGTATCTAGTTGGTCAGGATAGGACGAGCATAATGAATGTGGTGAGCCAGATAGTTTGTTTTCTTTGTTTGCATATTAACCGAACGTGGATCGAGGCGGAGACGAGAGGCGCACGAGGGCGTGCGCATGTCAGTCTGGCCGTGTCGGCGCTTTTGATTTGCGGGAGTGAACAGCACTGACAACTGTCATTTGTCAACTGGACAGCGGGATCGGAATGTCATTGTCGTTGACTCGGACACAACACCGAGCGCTAGCGCAGAGGCACGTCGGCCGGGGAGTACCTCACGGGAAGGCAATCGGTTGACATCAAGGGACTGGTGCTACGTGTTTGGTGGAGTGTTATCTGATTTGGTGTGATTGGCTGGTGGACAATGCGATCGAGGACTTATTTTGTGCCGATTGTGGCGTTTTGTTTGGAATTGCAGCGCGTGACCTAACGTGATCAAATATGGATCAAATATTCGCGCCTATCTGTGATCAAGTGTGGAGACCAATGATACGAAGAATCCTGGTCGTGTCCTTTCGGGACCGATGATGCCGGGGACTCTAATCGTGTTTCTACATATATAATGTTGAATTTATAAAAATATTTGTGTTAAAGCTCTCAGTACAAATATTTTTATAAATAAACAAATAATCAAAAAGATTATTTTGAAAGCTATTAACGAGATTTTCGTAGATTATTCTGAATCTACTTTCAATAATTAAATTCAAATATTTTAAGAAATAGTGTACAGAATAGCAAACCATCTTACCGACAAAATGTTTACTGTCTCTGTTTTGGATTTATACATTTTTGTTATTCAGTAATTTTAAAACAACAGTTTTATTCTTGTTTTACTACTGTCCAATATTTTACTCTATTTGACGATCTATAAATATTTGTAAAGTTTATATAGATAAATAAATGGATAAGTTATAATAAAAATAGCCTTACATTTATTATCAATATTGAAACTTAAAACCGACATTTAGCAATAATATATTACGTAATAATATGTTACCTACGCAGGAAAAAAAAACGCTAAAGCTCTATCGAAAAGCGTATCCGAATTCTCGTCGATTTAATATGAAACTTTTTATATAAAATTTAAAATAACAATATTGTAACACAATTGCCCTTTTTTTTTTTTTTTTTTTTTTTTTTTTTAGGAGGGGAAATGACGTTTACGCACTATCCCTCGCCGACGGGGACAGTCGACGAGGGGGAGTGTGGGACTGACTCGCCCGGTGAAGTGACTTATCACCGGGAATACCCACTAAAACCCCCCCGGATTCCACCATCAGCGGTGATGTGCGGGTCCGAGTTCACAGCGAGGCCTTATCCTCGGATCCCCACGCACCGCTATGTTAGGCTAACCTAACCTAACCCAGCTTAGGGCAATGGCTTCGCCTCGCTTCAAATGTGGCGGCCCACTGGAATGCCGCGAGCCACCACGCGTCTTTATTGGGTGTTTCAGGGCGTCAGACACGTCCCCTTCCGACGCCCTGAGGTTGTCACGCGACGTGCGCCGCGGCATACGCCCGGGCACGTCGGCCGGCCCTTCGACGCCTGAGTGGATCAGCCTGGGGGTCTGCCTCGCGGGCCCGCTCATTGGCCTCTTTTCCACTCAGGGCCGCTTCACAAAACGTCTTGACGGCATTCCAGCCGTCAAGACTTTCAATCATCGCCCTGACGACAGCGGGTAAGGACAAGTCCTGTCCCACGACTGCCATCAGAGCCGCCCTCTCATTGACCCAACCTGGGCACTCCGCCAGCGTGTGGTCGGCCGTATCAATTGGCGCTCCACATTCGTGGCAGGCGGTGGTTCGCTCTCTTCTAGCGATGTCGCACAGATACTTTCCGAAGCATCCATGCCCCGTAAGCACCTGCACAAGCCGGAAGGAGAGCAAGCCGGCCCGCCTGCTTATCCACTCTTTCAGCAGCGGTGCGATCGCAGACGTGGTGCGGTAACCCCACCCCGGCTGCATCGCCTCGTCGCGCCATCTCTCGAGTGCCTCCTCTTGAGCCTCCCTTCACGTGATGTTTAAGGGGAAAATGCAATTACATTGTAAAAAAAAATTACAAAAAATATATAAAAAAAAATCTAAAGTATATGACACTTTGACAACTTGACTAAAAAAGAAACTCGTTTCTTGCTCTAATGCTGAACATCAATGGTGATTAATTATGTAATCTTCCATATAGAAAAAAACCTTTGACTTGAAATTTTTCTAGTTTTTTTTTTTCTAGAAACAACTTTAGTGTCTCAACTTTGTATTTCGTAACTTTAGTGCGTAAGTAACTATAACCTGCTAAGTTTATTTCCCTCGAAAAGTCCGATAATTTGGTTGCGCGCCCGCTTTAACAATATCAAGCTTTCGTGTCACAATTTTAAGTATATATCTCGTACAATGCGTTTTTGGTATGACGTGGGAAAAGTTATAACGGCGTCAACCAGCACTGTGCTTGAAACAAACTCTAAAAATGCATTCAATTCGTTTGTTTGACGTTCTACTACTAGAGGTTCTTGTCTCGACGCCTCCTTATATTGGCAAGCCAGACCTACCCCAAGATGAAGTTTGTTGCACTTCTTCCGACATCCCCACCACTTGCATCCCGCAGTCTGGTGGTATAAATACGTAGATTCTTTGTTGCTAACAGACGAGAAAGTGATTTCAATAATTTAATAAAATAGAACAGGATAAATTTTATTTGCGGCAAAGGACAATTTGAGTATGTACATTTGACATTACCAGAAAATACATAGAGGTACAAAGAAAACATATTACAACACACACAGAAACGTCCCCTGCCACAACTCGGCATACCTAATGCAGGTAGTCAAAAACATACATGATAAAGAAAAGAAATATACTGATACCGTTACTTACCGTGAAATAACAGCACTTGTGCTGCAACGGTCGACAACGCATTTACTGTTTTAAGCGCCACCGAAGTAACAGTATACCGAATTTCACATCAATCAAATCTGTGGATAGTGAAATCCCTTCGTCAACTAAGAAATGGGCTGATGATCTACAAACGCCTGAACAGATCATTACATACTACAGCAAAGAACCATTTTGATCACGTCGGCTTTCAAACAAAAAAAACCGTATCAAAATCGTACCATCCGTTTCGGAGCTACGATGCCATAGACATATACACCGATACACACATACACACTGACACAGGTCAAACTAACACCCCTCTTTTGCGTCGGGGGTTGAAAAAGAATTATATTGATTAAAATGTAATATTATTGGCCATTCCTGAAAATATATTAAGTTAAAATAAATGAGTTAATATTAGAGATAGCTTACAACTTCTTTAAATAATTATTTACGTGATATAAAGTTAAAGTAGTCTATATTCTTCTCCGAACTGTCTTATAACTACATGTTTTCATCCAGGCAATTAAAATATTTACGATATAAAAGAAGTCTAGATTTTTCTAATAGTCCCCTGTTGGTTAGTGAAAGTTCCATAAAAAGCACTTCAGTATTTTACGTAGACACCTTAAGTATATTCGTAATAAAAGAATCTAGCTAGAGCCTTCTCCGAATAGATCTCTATCTACCATGAAAGTTCAAGCAACATCGGTTCATTCGTTTCGGAGTTTAACGATGACAATGCAAACGTTCAAAGTATTTCAAATAATATATAATTTATAATATATGCTTTACACTATTTATAATATATGTAAAGTAAAAATTCAAAGTAATTCCATTCATGTAAATTAATTATTCAATACAAAGCAATGAGTATTATAACGTGCTTTGACATTTAATTTATAGTACATAATAAGCAGAAATAAACTCACAAATAAACAATATTCTTATTTCAGAGAAATGTTCTCGAGATAAATAAAATCGTAAGTTCGCACTAATAAACACAATTTCCTGTGACATTTTCGTTATGTGACTAATAATGTCCGTTCACTCCAGCCTACTCAATACGAGGACACGGTGATTTTCGGAATTGCATGATATAAGGTTTAGTTCAAATTTTTATACTCATAGATAACGTTCAAGCAGATATTGAAGCTGCCATGTCCACGATGACATGAGAAGGGTATATTTCATAGAGAAAATGGAATGGGCCATACGAGAGGACAAATCTAACTGGCTGTTTAATTTATTTCATTATTTGATTATGCAATTCTTTTCCACAAATTACATACATAAACTTTCTTCGTTTATCCCTCTTTCCATTATTGAAAATCGTATCGTAACTGCTCCTCTACACGATGAGCCATTGTGGGCGTGTGCACGTGCGATGGTCTAATGATGGCGTTGGTGTCGCTTTTTCGGCCGCACATGGATAGTGGGCCAGTAATGGCGGTACGCATCTACACGTGGTCTACTACTCAGTGCTTGGCTGCTTGTTCGAACGTGATTGTGTGTTGATGCTTGTAGTCTAAGTTGGAGAATTACATTTTACGAGTTAAAATCTTGTCCAAATGAAGAAACTATGAGATTTATTGAACTATTTCGTGGCGAAAGCATAATATGGAATCCCAAACATAAATTACACAAAGACAAAAATAAAATAAGATCTGTTGCGATGAATGTTCTATTCATCGCTCCTTTTACGCCATTTTCTTTTAATAATTTTTTTCTCGAACACGTTATCGGAGACAATAAATACGATATATTGCCGCAGCGGCTATATAGCTTCTACGTCCATCTTGATATGCTACGAAATTAAAAGTGAACGTCGTCGCCATTGCATTGCGACCATCGCATAGCCATCTCGCTGACCATTTGCTAGCCCATCGTGTATAGGTAGCATAATCTGTAGGGGTCGTAGCGATTTTTTTATTTTATAATATTGTTACGTTTGGGGTGTCAATCTGCCATGTAAGGGCGAAAATCAACTATTTATCTCCACAAACCAAGATGACTTCCAAAAGGGCTAAACGAAAGGTCCGATAAAACCGTTAAAATTGCCAAGAGTCGTCAATGATTCCCTTATGAGTCGCTGGTTTACTGTGGCATGTAAGTTCCGAAGTATCGCTTTCGAATCGCAGAATCGAACGTGTATTGTCACCTTGCCACTCTCCTATTTATATTCCCCGTCAAACGTCTAGATCTATCTCGAATTTACTTCAAACAAACAATAAACAAATACAAGTAAACAAGTATTGTAAACACGTATTATAAACAAGGTCATTGAAAGTTCGGGAACGCTATTTCTGTTAAATGTGAACTCTATGTTGTGTACATAAGGACCAATAAGGTCTTATAAGTCAAATTTCCTTTGACAATAACCGGAGAGTAGCCTGACTTCTATTCTAGGGTTGAACTTTCGAGAACTTTTGACAGACGGCAACGCTTTTCTAGAACGTTCCATGGTGAGTCATAACAATATATATAGATAGAGATAGGATATAGATATGGATATGATCTAGATATAAATAAAAACTACATAATTTTATAATATGGACAGAAAATGTAAATATGTATAATGCGACACAACGAGAATTACATGTTTTAAGTATAAACTCACATATTATGTAACTTAAGAACAACATAAGTGTGTAATTAAGTAAATTATTAATATAGTAAGAAAATTAAAATTAGAAGAAAAAAATTATAATAAAGAGTTTTTTGTTCATAAAGAGGAGTTGTAGCTATTGGTCCATTATATTATTAAGTGTTATATTAAACAAATCCAAATGAATGTAATTGCCGCAGCTCGACGGTGGATCTGATTTTTATCTGATCTGATTCTGACCGGTCCTATTGGAAAATCACGAAGGAGGCCTGTATCCAGCAGTGGACGTCCTGCGGCTGAGATAATGATGAAATGAATATTGTTATGACTCACCATGGAGCGTTCTAGAAAAGCATCTGTCAAAAATTCTCGAAAGTTCCACCCTAGAATAGAAGTCACGCCACTCTCCGGTTATTGTCAAGGGAAATTGTCCTTATGTACACAACATAGAGTTCGACTCTGCGATTCGAAAGCGATACTTCGGAACTTACCTGCGACTCATTAACGGGATCTTTGACGACTTTTGGCATGTTTAACGGTTTTATCGAACAAGTTAAACCCTATTGGAAGTCATCTTGGTTTGCGGCAATAAATAGTTGATTTTCGCCCTTACACGGCACTCAGCAGTTTGACTCACCCCACACGTGACAATATAATGCTTCCCTAAAATTTTGCATAATTCTATAATGCATTCCATTATAGAACATTATTGCCGCTTGTATGAAGGAATTTACCTGTAACAGATTGAAGGTAAATTCCAATCCACACGATGGTTGACTTATTTTACACATGTCCAATAAAAATAATAGTACTTATTATGGTCACATGATTGGCCAGGGTTACAAGCTGTCGATCGGTGCACTGTGGCGGCGCATCCGGCGGTCGCCATGGTTACGCCCACCCACCACCACGCCTTCCGCACACCCTGTTCACCTGGTAGTTCCCTGGCAGATTGTTAAGTATTACATAAGTACCGAATTATTAAAACTAATTTATTGTTGAAAATTTTAATCTCAGCGTTTTCTATTAGATTGAGTTTCAGAATGGCTCTACTTTGACACAGAAGAATGGAAATTTTATACGTCCTTTTCCTAGTTTCTCCCTTCCTATTCCTCTCCACTCAGTTGTTTTTTTTTAATATAATAAAGCATTTTTCTGTAAATAAAATTAAAAAGTTAATTGGTGAAACTTACAATAAACCAGGTAATTAAGGGTAATTGTTTAAATTAAGATACAATTTTTAAATAATAAAGACACTGGAAATGTCTATTTCCTAAGCATCAATTAATTATCGTCAGTTTCATTCGAGCTTATTCAGTTTTAAAGTTTTTGAATCCAATAGCTTTATTTTGATATAAATTCTAGTGTAGTGCAAAATATCCAAGAAAATCCTATCCAAATTATAGACGCTCATTGAAGTATATTTGAAAATTATTTTCCTAAATAGTTGAATGCGGGAATATCAGAGTTTTTTGTACCTCTATGCAAACAATACACCGAAGTAAATCGGAGGCGTGTATTAAACCCTGGTATCATTATATCGCCCAAAACTACAGTAGCGTATTTATCATAGCAAGTTTTTTTTATGGGAGATAAGGATAATTCAATCCAATGGGTTTGTTTGAAGACAAATCTGAAACCATAAGGGCAAAATATTTCTTTAATATTTTGACCTGGTCTCAGTAGTTCGGTTACTAGTCCGGTTGACCGAACTAATGAGACTTTTCAGTCTCAGTAGTCCGGTTATATACGTCACCCGGACTGTTGAGCCGTAAAAAGTTTGAATTCAGTTTTTCCTAATTCAAAAATCGAAGCCTTAGAACAAATTTTTCTATGTCTTAGGGCCGACGCGCACCGCAAGGATTTAAATTTTTTCATAGTATTTGTACTTAGGGATTTTTAATATAATTCAAATTTCATTGTTTCATTACTACGGAATCAAAGCACAATACAATTGAATTTAAATTATTTAAAAAACTCTTATTATGCTCACCAAGAATCGAACTCACACAATTATTTTGCTATGGAACCTTGTATCAATAATAAACAAAAAGGTAAGATTTAGTCGAGAAATGATGAATAATACAACGCACATACACATAATGTTTTTTTTTCCTGCTACGTACAGAAAATGTTGACATTTCAATACTTCAGAGAATTTTGATTATCAAATTTAATGTTAACAAGCCGTCTAACCCATTGTACAACACACGGATACTGAACTATGACTACAGGCGACATCTAGTGACCCTTTCCAGCAAACCATTTCTGAGATTAGCGTACACAAACGCACAGACAATCTGACAAAAATTCTAAAAACTATTTTTTTGACCTCGGTAACATAAGACAACGTGTAGGTACAAATTGTTTTTTGAAAAAATATTTGATGTACAGACACAGCACGTTTACAATTTTATTATATGTATTAGATATAGATTGTGCCTTGAGTACAATAAAACTATATTGTACTTAGGTATACATATATAAAATTCATAGTCACTTAAAACTTCTCTCTCGGCCAAATTATCACGAAAACTTAATTTTAATTCTATTTAAGTGCAGCCAATTAGTGAGAAAGTGTACTTATAATAAGCCAAAGTCAGTTTAATTAGTCACTTAATAATAATAAACATTTTAATTTTTTTCTTCCAAAATAACAAAATATTTTTATCACTATCCAAATTGGGACATTTTATACGCATTTATTGATTGAAACCCACTTCGTTTTTCCAATGAATATTATCTAAGTCTATTTTCCACATCTGATAGTCACCTTTAACTATCGGAGCATGTCTATTTTCTTTTTTTAATTTTATTTATATTCATCGAATACCAAAATAGCAAAAATTCATTCATTTACACAAACAAAAATTCGTTCATCGATTTATTAAACATGACAACGTCTAATAAATTGATGAACGCCGGTTGCACGCACGAAAAATGATGACTCATTGTCCCGTTACGCTCGAGCCGATGCACGATCAGAGCGAGAGCGCGACACGAGCGAGCGAAAGGCACGATCGGCTTGCGCCGCATCTATCTCTCTTCCACTCGATTGGCCTATGCGTCCGAGGAGAAGAAACAATGTTTTGTTATGACGTTGTCACGTTAAACTATCGTCCGTAAACCGACTTTACAGACAACCATTTTTTTTTCTTAAATCATGCTTGAAAGAAATGCGCTGAAACGATAGATAGACTTACTTTTTTTTTTTAATAACAACAAGCAATGACAACATAAACCCTTGTAAATTACTATAGCTGTATTATAGCTATTATTATATGTGTGTGTGTATAATACATTTGTTAAAGTATTAAAGTGTCGTTTAGACGACTGTCACTACTGTCGAATAAATCAAGAACGAAGCTAAACGAATGCGCGGCGTTACCCCTTACACCGTCTGCGTCTGCCTGTCTACGAACGAACCCTCACTGTAATCCTATCTGCAAATGCTGATTGTAATTAGCGAATGGGTGCCTTTTCAAATACCTTACAAAAGAAGTTACACATGAGTTCAGAACATTAAGGATTTATGGGACATACTTATTTGCCTTAGGTAAAAATGTGCTCTCGAAAAAACAAGATTGAATTAAAAAAAAATGATTGATGATAATGATGAGATAGGCGAATTTTTTCATGTTAAGAGCGGCAGACAGGCTGACGGCCCACTTGATAGTAGGTGTCTACCGTCGCCTATAACACAAGCATTGTCACAGCTGCTGCAAGTGCGCTACCGACTACAGTAGAATTAAGGATAAGAGATTGGATAGGTAAATGGACTCTGGACTCCCATACTCACTCACCGAAACACAGCAGCACACGTGCTGTTAGTTCACGGTGGTCTTCTGTAAGGGGGTGGTTACTGGCCAGACGGGCTGCCCAAATAACTGCGAACACAAAACGCATTCGACGATTAACCTCCATCTCGAAGTTGGCTCTACCTAATTGGACTCTTTGTGCCAAGTAGATGTCCTCATCAACAACTTCGAGAGTTGAATTTTCAACTTTTACTGGGCTGGGCACATCATGACAGACATAACTTTCATCTTGTCCATATTCATCTGAAAGCCCACCCTTTGGGAAATTCAGTTGAAGCCACCGAGCATTACATTTCTTAAATATTAATGACTCGCTCCCGGCTTCGCATTTATTTGCAAATTGCAAACTTTCATATTTTATCGCTCTTTCCATTGGTGCAAACCGTATCAAAATCTGTTAGGTGGTTTAGAAGAAGTTAGCGGAGAAATAGACAGCAGCGGACAGCAATAACATGAATAGTTATTGCTGAAAAATAAACAAACAGTCTTTAAAAATATAGAGATCTTAAATTAATTTTCAAAAATATACATAATTGAATTTTAGCTACAATCATTATGAAATAGTATATCTAACCATTTAGACGCAGAAACCACTTGTTTCAAATTCATAAGTCCACTTCTATTTTGAATTCTATTTCTAAGAGTTAAGCTCTCAATTTCCAATAGAAATGGAAACAGACAGGTTTGCAATGGAAGCAGATGCTTGGCGCATTTCCGCGCTGCAGCTTTTCCGGGTGAGCTGTCAAAACTCCCGCTCACGGTTCGGCTGTTTCCGTCAAATATCGGAAGAATCCGACGCCACGATCGGGCTTGTCCACTTTTTATTGACCCTCAATGTGAACTCTTTTAAAGCTTAAAACCCTCATTTTTAAATAACACGAGAGTTCTTAGTAAAATGGTGATTAAATACACGTGTGGCTTGTTGGACTCTGTCGATACGGTATTTCTATATATGTGTGCATCGTACTAGTGAACTTTGATAATGAACCGTAGTGGGGTGATTACCCGGGTACGGAGGGGGGTTGAGAGCAGCGGGCACAGGGAGAGGCTCTTGCCCCCGAAACCCCCCTATTACGTCGGCCGGGATGTGCAACGACCTGCAGCTACTTCCTAGTAACAAAACCTTAAATTCTGTATCAGAGCTATTATTAGGCTTACTGATGGCGAATATTTAGCTGTTCCTGTTATCCTGGTATTTTACAAAAAAGTGTTATCCAAAAAATTCCTGAAAATTTGTTCTGAGAATAAAATGAAATTGTCGGAAAAACGTCATAAAAAAAGGTAATTATTTTAATTATAACGAATATAGCTTTCGTCCACGAAGTCGTTCGCGTATCTTTCTGAATTTAATTTGATGTACAAACTACACTGGACAGCAAATAAACCGGGCCACCCGCTACCTTGGCACTTTGATTCGATTTTCTCAAAAACTATAAAACTTACAACTATCAAAGTTATACCTACAGAAAGGGCGTTTCATGATGATTAAAATAAATGGAAATTTATTGAGATTTATCTATTTATTAAGTGTTTATTAAAGATTTTACAAAGAAGAGTCGTTTTCCAGTCGTGTTAATCGTTAGTAATCATAAAATAAATAAAAAAATTAAAGCCAGAAACAAAGAAAAAATTTAAAAAAGTGTTTGGTTAGTATTCAGTATTCCCTCCCCTTGCTCGGATAACTGCCAGCATCCTCGTATTCATCGACCTCACGAGCCTGACGATAAAATCATGAAGAATTGCATTCCACTCCTCTTCAATTGTGATTCACAGCTCTGGAAGCCTTGTTGGAGCAGGTACCCAGGTTCGAACCCGACTTTTCAGCTTATCCCATAAGTGTTCTATCGGATTCAAGTCCGAGCTTCTAGCTGACTAGTCCATCGTACGAATGCCGACGTCGCATAGGTACTGGGTTACCACATTGGCAACATTATGAGGCCGTGTTTTACCATGCATCAACAGCATATCCAGCCCGATATATCCTGCGTAAATACCACATGGTCTGCGAGGATTTCAGTAAAGTAAAGATGACAAGTCAATCCACGTATACGGCCCGTCGGTTCGATGAAAACTAACGCTCTATATGCGGTTAACGAGATGCCGTCCCAGATCATTACTTTTTATACGCCTCCTCCATAAGCAACAGTTTCCTCGATGCAACACTGAGAATTAACGTTCTCCAGGGCGACGATCACTTCTCTCTCACGCTCTGACGTCGATCACTTCCATGTAGACTCACTCTGGTCTCATCAATGAAGAGTACATTACCTCACTGTTCTAACGTCCAATCCCTATGCTCTCGAGCAAATTCAAGTCGTGCTTGATGGTGGGATACCGCTAATGCTGGGCCTATTGCAGCTCTCTTTGGAGTCAGGTTCCATTCAGCAAGTCTCCTTCTGATGGTGACTGAACTTATGAAAACTTGGTGTTCGTTACGCAGACTTTGTTGGACTTGGAATGCGTCGAGGCAGCGATTTCGTAGAACAGTAAGTTAGATAAAACGATCATCTGCTGCTGATGTAGCCCTAGGTCTGCCCGTACCTGGATGGTAATCGAATGCTCCAGTCTCTAGGTATCGTCAGTATACTCGTTGCACCGAAAATCTGCTGATTCGAACTCTTCGAACGACCTCCCGTTGCGCAACGCCTGCTTGAAGCAGTGCTATAGCTTGAGCTGGGTCCTCAGGTATCGTATCCATTATTGACCGAAAAAAGTAGCAAAAATACACACGTCTGAGCAATAGATAAACAAAAATTAAAGAAATGGTAAGAAATATCCTACTATCCTCATTGTAGAAACAAAGACGCTAATCGCTAACTCTATTCAAAACAAAGCAAATCGTTAGCGTTGTGTTTGTTGCTTGATTACAATTTGAGTTGACGGTACTTTAGAATAAATTTATAGTCATTTTAATCAACATAAAACTCACTTTCTGTAGGTATAACTATGAGGTATGTAAGTTTTATACTTTTTGAGAAAATCGAATCAGAGTTCGAAGGTAGCGGGTGGCCCGGTTTATTTGCTGTCCAGTATATATAGCTGTAAAATTTCATTAAAATTGGTTGGTTTTTTTTTTACAAAAAACAGAAACAAACATCCTCATAGAGTAAATTTTGTAAACTTATAGCTCATAACCACCAATGTCTTCATTTAAATAACTTATTATATGATATATTTACAAATTATATACTAAATTAAGCTTTGGTCCCCTAAGCAGGGTGCCAAGCATGCTGGCTGCATTACCGCGTTGTATTGCAAGACTGATTTGCTGACCGAGGTAATGGCCAGCTCTGGGATCACCAGTTATGTCGACCAAACGTTCAGACAAAATGTTGAAGAATTTTAGCGCGTTGGGACCCCACGGACCCATAAATTCGACACCGAAGGGAATGAAAATGTAGCCGGTGCCGATATCTCTGTATTTGTGAATTTTGCGTTTCTCGGCCGCGTCCGCAGTAGCACTAGCTGCAGCGACTGTTCCATGAAGATGGGACGGAGCCAAAGTGTCGACACAAGTGGCATCCCATACTAGTGGACGACCTATGCTCCAAGGAACTAGCGACATCCCATCATCACGTACAATACCACTTGGTTCGAGCATTGAAGGTATATTAATGGTGGCAAGAGACCTATGTATGATGTCATTTATACTGGCGTGTCTTGAAATACGGCCAGCGCTAATAATACAGGAAAGTCCGTGATGTCCCAAGCGGTCGACATCCCGGCCACAGGGACAGGTGTGGGGGATACATACCTCTGTACCAAGTCGGAGCCCGATCGCGAGACGAAAGGTATTGTTATCCAGAAAAGTGCCCAAGTTCGGTGATAGTACTGCGTGGAGCCAGAAACTCGACTCTCGGCTTTTTAGCGCCCTCAATCTAGCAAGATCGGGGCCCGAAACGCTCTCCATTAGATCGTCATAAATATATTCGCATTGTATGTCATCCCAGCTTCGTTGTCTTTCTGCATTTTTAGGGAATTTTTTATTCGGAAAAGCCATATTCCAAGCGATTTGACTCTCGTTCTGATATGCAACTTCATTGTTTAAAGGGGATGATCCCAAAAATTTTCCAATGAGGTTGCATGTAGCATGGACTGAAGAGAGGAAGGCTGGTAAGGCAACACTAGAAATTTTCCGGATCCCTAGTCCACTAAAACGAACTGGTAGGGATGCTTGGGTCCGGACTGTTCGTTTAAATTTATATTAAGAATTTTTTCTAAACTCTGTTTCACCAAATCATCTATTGTATTGAGACGATTTTGATATTTCCAAACAGGGGATGAGCGGAGCAGAAAAGTAAATTTAGGTACAAAAAGACAATTTAAGAATAAAAATAGCCGAATGTGAGTTAATACAGGTTAATCTGTTAGAATAAGTTTTGAATGCTAATCTCAGGAACTACTGGTTCGAATTGAAAAATTCTTTTCGTGTTGGATATTCCATTTATCGATATAACATCACGCTACGACTAATAGGAGCGGAGTTTCAATGAAAAATATTGCAAAAACGGGAAAATTTATCCCTTTTGAGAGCTTCCGTTGCGTGCGCTGCGTAAACGTTAAAGTTACGCAAAAGTTATAAAAAAGTCCGCGACAGCATATGTGTATCTTTTAAGGTTGACTCACTAACCTTTTTTATTGTAATCAAATTTGTTCTAAAATAATACATTATTTGCGAAGGTGTTTTTACAAACATGATATTAATCCTTATCCAAATTCATCACAAGTATGTAATTTTGAACAAAATTGCCCTTGACATCATTTGATTTCAATGAATATCTTAGCAGATATCATAGTTTTAAAATAACTCCATAACAAAATAATGATAAGTACTACGTTGGCCGGCCACCCCGCCGCGGTAGCTTTGCGAGGTAATGCCGCGCGGCTCAAACGCGTGGTCGTCGGATGCCTACGGAACGGTTGTGTTCAGCAAACTGCTTTTTTAAATTTTTTTTTTGCGATATCTCATCGTATAATAATACTTACATTAATAAAATGCCTGCTACAGCAAAACAGCTGCGACTTTTGTCTATTATACAATCGTTGTTTGCCTATTATGCTTTTGTGTACGCTAATTTCAGAAACGAAATAACCGATTTTTATGTAGTTTCCACTGATATTATGTGGTTCCGAGTATATTTCATTCCAAATTATTTACAAACAAAAAAGCTACGCGTTATTCCGAATACCACGCGTACGGTGTCGCGGGCACAGCTAATAAAGTATAAAAATATTACACTCACAATTAACTATTACAACTTCAGGCAATGGACCGGAATCAAAAAACCGTTTAACAACTCTTCTCATTGGCAATAGACAAGGAAAGGTTCAAGAGTTCCGTTGCCGACGAACAGGATGCAGGCGGCTGGCGCACGCCCGCCACCTGGACCCCTGAGAGGACCAGGGCGGTAGATGGGGACTCTACCGCCCGCTTCATCCTGAGAGGCATGGCGCACCTTGGCAGTCCAGGTGCGCCGTCCAAATGAGCCATGTCCGGTTGCGGACCCCGCGGTGGAGCTGCAGAAGAGTGTTAGTCCGACCTCGCAACTTCACCAATAGCGGATGAGGAGGACGCCAAGAGGTTTAGTCAGTAGGTCTACCCCACTACCATCTCGGGGCAGGAGTCCGACATAACCTACCGGTCTGTCCCCAGGCCGGTGGGTATCCATGATGGATTCCTCTTGTAAAAAAAAAGGGCTATATGGCGGATGCATTAACACCTCCCAGCCAAACTCTCTTAATTTTTGCTGAGTGGCTAAAGATGTGTGTGGTCTAGCGTTGTCGTGATGAAAGACCACACTATTGAATAATTCCAGCAGCTTTCTCTCAACTTCTTACTTTAATTTCACCAGTTGTTGGCAGTAGAGATCCGAATCGATTGTTCTGCCCGGCGGTAAAACTCATAATGAACAATGGCCTTCCAATCCCACCATACACACAGCATCAACCTTATTGCGAGTTAACCCGGGTTTTGGCACAGTCTGTGAATCCTGACCGACCTTTGAGCGCGACCTTTTTCGTTCTTGTCGTACGTGATCACTTTTCATCACCAGTTATCATTCTCTTCAAAAACGGTTCGGTTGCATTACGTCTCAATAAAAAATTACAAGTGAGTACACGATTCAGAAGGTTTCTTTCAGTGAGCTCGTGTGGCGCCCAAATATCAAGGTTTTTTCAAATGGGGTCAAAACTGTTTTGTGATCAATTCTCAGTTCTTCAGCTATGTCGTAACTACTGATATGCGGATGTTGTTCCACTTTTTCAAAAATGGCGTCCATTTTATTCGTAACAGGGCGACCAGATCGAGGTGCATCTTTGACATCAAAATTCCCGGATTGAGAACGGTTAAACCAACTTTGTGCTACTCTTACTAACACTGCATTAGGTCCATAAATGTCAAAAAAAATTCCGCAGCTTGCGTTGCATTTTTTCCTTTTTTGTAATGAATTTTAAAATCTATCGAATTTCTTCATTAGATTCACTCATTTTGAGAGAAAGAAAAACAAATGAAAAATAGCTGGAAACAACATTTTATTAATTTGTTTCTTTTTTGAAATGTAACCTTTTTAATATTATCAAAACCAGCCAGATACAAATAGTACAGCCAAAGAGATTTTATTACAAGTAATATATACGAAAATATATTAATATATACCTAATAAATTCAGCTATTGTTTAGGCTTAAATAACAGTGAACTAAACACTTCCTACATTAAAGATAGACAGACAGACAATTCGATGTGTAGGTAAAGTCTGCCAGAGTAAATTCCGCTAGTGAACGTTAAACCTCGTTCCCATTATGCTGTTTTCTAAGACGACAGTAGCCATACATACCATCATACAGACCGTAGTAGCTATACAGACTGTCTACGTGCCTGTCACCCTAAATCACAGAAAAACATCGTGTTTAAAAAAACTTAATCATTTGTCGTTTTATTTTATTTTTATTTTAGTATTTTTAAATTTTCCTCAATTTATCATCTGAGATTAGAATGAAACTTCTGCAAGCTTGTCTTTAATCGCATTAAGCGTTAACTTATAGCTTAGTTAAGTTATGAAGTAAATTAAACAAGCTATGCAGTAAAATTAAACATCTAAAGATCATTGGTGCATTATATTTACAATTACTTAAGTTGACTTCAAGACATTCGCGCGTGCATTATAGACCTCCTAGTATGGTATAATGTAAAATAGATAAATTTCCATGCAAAATTTTACTATAAAATTACTGTAGTGATTAAATATTACATAAGAGCAACATTTGAAAGCATTAAAATTAATTTTGTCGCACGACATCCGTTTAATTGTAGTTTTTAATGCGGAGTTAAAAGAGTTGGATTTACATCGAAACGGGAATATCAAAGAAATTAAATAACGCACAGTAAACGATAGAGGGTTCGGTTTATACTTTGAAAGCGAGGGGTCCAGACAGAAAAATGCACTTCGTACCCCACGTCTAGACTGTAGACTGTGTAGACTGTCTGGTGGGCGACCACTACAACTTGAGACTTAATACTTTTTACAAGAACAAGAAAGGGAGGCACTAAAATATTTATATTTTACTCATATTTGCAAATATTAAAAATTGTTATTTGAAGACATATATCTATTAATTTGCTAGTCTTGCAGTCATAAAATGGGTAAGTAACTGATGTTAAAGAAGACGCTGTGAAAGAACTGTTTGTGAGTTCTTGTGTTACAGAGAGTAAGTGAGTTATGGCAAAGACAATTCTTCTAACCCCTGTAACCCTTATTCTATGGAAGATGAGAGCGCACTTGCAATTCATATGACATTGCTTGTGTTAATAGGCAATTTAGCTACCTACCATCAAGTTGACCATCACTCTACCTGCTGACTTTTATATATATAAAAAAACATAAAATACACATTTAAAATCAATAAATTATACGTAAACTTAACAAATATGTTAAATTAAATGTAATATTCGTCTTATAGGGTACTTGACGTCACCCGCAAGTAAAACAATACAGCTAACAAAACGGCCGAGCACATTAGCAATTTGCGAAGCTTTGTTATAGATTATTCAGGAGGAGATCATCTTTTGTCTCAATCAATTGTACTTAGTATGAAAGAGACAAACGAATCTCAGGCTCGAGTTATATGCATTTGCGCAACCAAACGGCCGGACCACTCCGCTGTGAATTTGTATAAAAATGTACGTGTCGCGCCGAGCGGCCGCGCCACTGCTCATATAATTCAACACGAACATTTCGAGCCTCGGGAGACGATTTCTTTTTAAATAACATAATTTCAAAAATAACATAATTTTAAATAATTTCAAATTACACAACTTTCAACTTTGTACTTCGCGCTTAACTCACTAATCTTGGCCTTGTGTTACATAAACAGAAACGCTTTGAAAATTGAGCGACTGTCGCCTGTCAGCTTTTCTTTGACAGAGCTAAGAATGGCAGCGAGGTATAGCCCGCCCTCCGAAACAAAGTTTTGTCCTAAGTTCAAAGTTTATGTATCCAAACTTCCCCCACAATAAACCTAGTGGTGTATAATTTAGTGCTTGTGTACCAGTCTGGCGGGGTATAGATACAATATATACGCGGTATGGGGGCAGTCTGGACGCAATGCGCCGTCGGTGAGGGTAGGTCAGGATCCGACTGCAATTTTGTTGAGCTATTGCGTTTTGCTGCATTCTATTCGCGGTGCAATGTTTTTAGAAGAACTTGTGGTCTTATTAACTTATAACTTTTTTAAAAGTGCGAATTAAAAATAACGTTTCGAAAAATAGGCTATTTATACATTTCATTTTGTTCCTTTTCTTAAAAATAAAATATTCGTATGTCTAGAATCAAGTAAGGTTGTTAAAAAAACAATGCAAGTAACTTCATAATGTTTTTTATTTTTAAAAATATATACATATATAAAATATAAATTTTTATAAATAAAATAAATAAAACAATAAAATTTCATTAAAATCCAGTCTAGTCATTTAAAACAATTAATCATATTAGTTCTATATTTTTTAATGTAATCGACATTTTAATAAGATCCAAATGAAAATTCGATTTATTTTGTTAAGTCATTGCGCTTAAAATATAACTTTTTAACGGTTTAGTAAGCTTAACTTATACGAAATAAATATAATTTATAGTAAAATATTTTTCTCCTATCATAACTTCTAACAGTCATGTCAGGCAATATGTATTTCACCTTTTTTCATACACTTTTTATTTCAAAACAAAAAATACAAAATTTATTTCTACAATTATTTTTTGTAATTATTAAATATTATATTATTATTACTTTGATAAGTGTAATTACTCCTTTACACATTCTTGCCCTTACAGAAATGCGTTTCATTGCAGATAATATATGTATTTCTAATGAAAATTTCACAAAACATTGTCGATTCCTTATTAAGTTGTAGTTGTAAAAGTAATTTTTTTAAGTAACTAGCGACCCGCCCCCGGCTTCGCCCGTGATGCAATTTTTATATATATGAACATTCCCCGTTTATCCCTCTTTCCATTAGTGAAAACTGAATTAAAATCGGTCTACCCGTTCACGCGTGATGCCGTGACCAAGGGAAATGGGGATTCATTTTTATATATACTCGTAGAAGATTTAGTTTTATTTTACCATAATTTTTACTTTTTTTTTCAGATAAGCATTAAACATATAGGTAAGCATTAACATATAGGTACATAAGTTAGAGCTAGGTTTAATAATTGATGTACTATTTTTAGGGTTCCGTACATCCGAATAAAAAAACGGAACCCTTATAGGATCACTTGTGTGTCCGTCTGCCCATCGCTCACAGTCAATTATCTCCGAATCTAATAGACCGATTAAGTTGAAATTTGCTACACATATTAATTTCTGTGACCCAAACGCAGAGGTGTGACGTGAATAGATGAAATCTGTATATGGGAGGTCATTTTTGGGGGGAAGGTGGAAAATTAAAAAAAAAAATTTTAACACTGCATTGTGTGACATATCAAATGGAAGGTCTTGTTGTGAAGATCTTAAATGTATTTTTTTGTAATTTTAAAATAAATAGTTTCCAAGTTATTCAAGAAAATAGACGAAAATTGACCATCCCCCCCCCCTTATCTCCGAAACTACTTAACCTAAAATTTTGAAAAAAATACAGAAATTGGTTTTCTATTTATAAAATACAGGAAAACCTATAAGAAGTCTATGATATTAAAATAACATGGTAAATCACTCAAAATTTTGCGGATAGGTAACATCGTACGGAACCGTCTTCACGCGAGTTCAGCTCGCACTTGTCCCGTTTTTTTTTTAACATAAAGGGCGGTACTTCGGGGTACATATTTCCATTAAATACAATAACGACTACGTTAGGAGTTACATAAAGGTGTATCTAGATTAAATAACATTGTTGTGTAACACGTCCACATTATTTAACATTGCAACATAAAATGCATATAAAAGTCAATAAAATACTTGCACAGAATTTATTATTTCTTATAATATGATACATTTCGTTTCGCAGTCACCCGTCCACTAACAGACGACCTGTGTTGTTATGTTTCGCCGAGTAAGTAAGAGATGCCAGAGCCTATTCCCTGCCCCTTCCTAAATCCCTTATCATACGTCGGCAGCCAACTTGCAGCACCTATGACGTTGCTTAAGTTAATAGGCGACGGTAGCCATCATCCACCAACAACTTACCTTTACATAAAAAGGCATGCAGCCTCAAATCACAAGAATGTTCTTTTGGGTGAGTTTAAAAGGCCTCGAATTTCATTTAAAAACATTTTAAATTCCGGCACTCTGGCAATTTAGCAAAGTAAGCGCTTTTTTTACGAAAACTGCTCCAGTTTTTTCTAATTAAGCCGCCGACTTGATTTTCTATCTCATAATAGGAGGTAACACATTTTCGCAGTGATACATCTGTTACTATCAATGTTAGAAACATGGCAAGTCTTAGGATTTACTGGTTTAGCATTTGATTTTATAACTTTTTAATTACATACAACATATTTACTGTATGTAGCTGTTTTATTTTTATTTTTATTGTATGTTTTATAATTACAAATAAAAATTTATTGATTGGATTGATTGACAATCTGGCTACTGGCTAACTGTTTAAAGTCTTTTAAAAAGATATTTTCATGAAGATGACACTATCTATGACTCGGTAGATCTTATTGTGAGTGGAAAAAGATTGCAATCTTTTAAATGTCTTTGTATGGGATTCACTGAACCGCCTTAATGTACATACCTACTTTCGTCGTCTAAATATAAATAAATGTCTGTATATAACTATTTGCTATTACTTGGTGACGCTAGATTATTCGACTAAATAGATCAGACTAACTAATAATAATGTATTACGGTACATTCCATCTACCTTTTTTTCCATATACTTATGCATTATTGCTAAGTATATGGAGCGGCCAATAAACCACAACCAATTCGAAATAAAACGCCATACTGAAAGCGTCGTTCGAATTCATCCGCGCGAATCATTTGTGAAAACGCAGGTGATTTGATTACTCTCCCGCAATTAAAACAAGCAGTGTGCTTTTGTAAAAAAGTGATCGCACGTTCCGCTCCGCGAGTGCTTCGAAGGATGCAGTGTGCTGAACATGTGGATTCATGTGAGAGGGCCTGTAGCAGTCTTCCTCGCTTGGAAAACCTAGGACTTAGTGATTCACGAGGTAGGTTGCCACCTACCTCGTGGTAATCTAATCACGAGGTAGGACCCTGACTTCTGTCCTTTCCTCGCCCCTTTTGATTGCACGTACCATCAATAAAAAATGCAGACCATTTTTCTCCATCGAAGATTCGATAACACATATTTGGCTTGATCAGTACTTTTTTATTCTTTTGTGTTTTATGTATTGAGTAGTATGTCTTTTATATTATGTGTTATGTAAGAATATGTATTAAATTATCCGGATCCAGGATCCGTGGAAGATCAACGTCGTGGTTTACCTCACGACAGCATGCTGAACTGAGACCATTTTGGTATTTTCATTAATTATTTTGTAGGTTTAGGTTGTTTTGTAATTATTTGTTAGTAGTTGCACGGCAGACTGTGTTTCGCAGTTATAGATTGGACTGTTTATCTGGCGGCAGTAGCCACTTGCAGCACTTATGGCGCTATTTGTGTTGTTGGATTATGGCAACCACCTATCATCAAATTTACCGACCTGCCTGGCAACCTTTTTACAAAAAATATTTTTTTTTGGTTGTAATATGAATGAACCAAAAAATAATTCGCCTGATATTTTTTTTAAATTGTGGCTGTTGACATAAACTGGCGAATTCGCCAATTTCTGAAATTAACAGTAACATATATACCGACTTATGTTACCCTAGTAATCAGCCAGCGTCATTCACTCGATTCCGGGGTGCATCAAGTGGATCTTGTTTTGACTGCACGCGTATGCACCCCTTAATGAGAGCAAGCGTTGCACTTATGAATTTCAATTTATTAACAAAAACACGAACCTCACAGAAAATGCGAAGGCCTAATGGAAAAATTAAATTTCTATTAAAAATATGACGTAGGCGTCTTTTGTTAATCCTATGTATTTTCTTTTTAATTAAAAGGAGAGTTCTTTTCTTTTTAATTAATTTATTCACTCTCCATAGTGGAAATAATATTCTTGACTTACTGCAGTGTGTGAAAACTGCTTGACCAATCGTAGCCTAGACAGCCAAAGCGCATGAGTAACCGATTTTCCACATAAACTGTTGGGTTTTCCCACTTTTCCTGTAACTTTCACTGTGTCATCGAACCACCTTGTAGGGAAATTAATACAAATGAAAAAAAACCCGCAAAACCCCAAAAAGAAATTCACAGTTTCTTTTTGAATAAAAAGTATTCTACGAATTACTTTCATGTTATCCGGTTGAGTAGTTAAAGCGTGAAAGTCTAACAGACAAACAAACTCACTTTCGCATTTATCTATACTTATAAAATAGTTTTTCCTGACTGGTTATCAACGCACAGCGAAAACCAAGACTAGAAAGCTGAAATTTGGAATATAGCTTTATTTTATAACGTAAGCATCTCTGCTAAGAAAAGAAAGAGCCGACGTTGGTAGCTAGTAACATTATAAGGTTAGGATGTATTATATTGATGTAGATTACTGTGAATTTTCATCGAAATCCGTTTAATAGTTTTAGTATGAAAAAGTAACAACATCGTAAATTAGCAGGATTTTTTTATAATAAAGCTTAAAGAATTTAAAAGTATATTTGAAAAAAAAAGTGCTAAAATTGACCTATTATAATATATAACCTATTATAATAAAGTCTATTTTACATTTTAGAAAATTGATTTGCATATAGACTCGAGAACTACTGATCCGATTTGCATGATTCCTCTTTGAATAGAAACTACGTTGTCTAGTTATGATAGGTATTACAGGTAATCCAAGGGTAACACTGCATCGTAGTATATGTATCAGGATACCAGAAGATTGAGAGAATGAGTGATAGTCGTTCGTTCTATGCATTAAGCCCAAGGTACACTCTCTAGTGTATCGTCTGAAAAAACTTCTCCCTGAAAGTTTTACCACATTCATTATTTGCAGCAGCGTGTGAGACTTGGCGCTATACTCATTGCATGACAACTTTAATCATTTATTCAAGATCAGAGTACAAGCTGACTTTCCACATCTCCTGGGCCACGGATGGTATGTGGCTACCTTCGCCTGTTAATCCACTGTATTGCCACTACATGTAGATAAAAATGAACGGCTAAATGTGTTGCCAAGTGCAAAAGCAAAACTTATAAAACTAGATTAGAAAGAAATCTAGATATATAGCTAGACTATTTCGGCTATTTTTTTCTTTTTCATGTTCGTTGAAGTGCGGGGAAGGTTAGAAAAATTAACCGGATAGTTGCATTTGTGGGAAGCCGGATAAAAATGTTAAGCCAAATTTAACTTATAACTTATAATTGCAAAAATATTTGTAACCGTAATACACAATTTAAGGTGTAAAAAAAAATTAAAAAAAAAAAAAACAGGAGACGCAGAATAGAATGGGTAATGTTTTCAAGTGATATATTCGGTTGGCGCCAAGCCAGAGTCAACGCTTCTCGTATTCGGGCGATTAGTTTTAGCTTAAAATAAGAATGCAATGAAACCTTTTGCCAAAAACAGAAATCGTTTACTTTTATCTTCTCAGCTCGCCTGAGATCATAATAAAAGAGCTGCGAAAGCCCAGAGGAATAAACGAAGACAGAACGCAGACAGAGGTTGTTAAGCCCGACTATTCCAATAAAAACTATAGAGCTCAACATGTTAGTATTTTAGTAATTTTTCTACGGTTTTGTTTCTATTATTACTAGTATATGTTTAATTTGATCTCGTATATTTAAATAAACAATCGTGTCAAACAAGTGTCGTACTGTCTTTAACAAAAGAAACTCCAACTCCAAACCTATTACGTACTACTACACATTACATAAGTAAAACAGATGGCGGTACTAATTGGAATTTCAATTTATATTATCAAGAGCATGGTGAAAAAATTCTAATTATATTATTATTATTATTTTTATGTTAAGATCGGTAGACAGGCTGACAGTCGACTTGATGATAGAATTAAGGATTGGATAGGAAAATGGGCTCTGGTAGCCCTTACTCACTCACCGAAACACAACAGCACACGTGCTGTTATTTTACGGTGATCTTCTGTAAGGGAGTGGTTACTGCCGCCGGACGGGCCGACCAATGACTGCGAAAACGCAGTGTGCCCTGCCACTACTTTCCAGATCCAGACCAAAACCAAATTTGAATAGTTCATTTTCAAAGATGACCCGGCCGGGAATCGAACCCGGGAACCCCCGAACAGAGCGTTAAGGCAAACACCCTAACCACTCATCCAACGGGCTCTTCGAAAAAAATATCATTGTACATATTAACTCTGTTCATCAAGAGCTACCTTTTTTTCGATTTCTAATCATACTTACTAATAATAAATGCGTTGAAAATGAGTTTGTATGCTTTCACGCTTTAACTACTCAAAGATTATCGTGCAATTTTTGCATACGAGATATATGTCAAGGATCCAGAGAAGGACATGGGGTACCTTTCATCAAGAAAAATGTACTGTTTACAAAAAAAAAAAAAAAAATTTCATCACCTGACAAAAATATATGAACAATAAAAATTTAATAAATGTTTCAACACTTATTCAATTTTTATTGAGGGGCGCTTACGTAGTCGCCGGCAAAAGCTAGTTAGAAAATATTATCACTTGCTCTACTAATTTACTCACGATTGAGTGATATGCATGCACAAATTCGCAAGACTTGCAAAGAAATAGCATAATTTCTTATTCATAAAAAAATAGATCACTTCATATTTCTAGGACATGGAAAAAGTAGACAATACTCAAATGAATGTGTATCAGGCAAACTTCTTGCCGAATAGATGTCGCTTCTGCAACACCAAGTCTTAGTAGTTTAGCGTTTCAGGCAGCTTGCTCACCACTTTGGCGATTATACTGGAGAAATGAGACTCCGTAGGTAGTGTGTACAGGAATGCCTATAATTATAAATTTACCCTATTTACCTATTTTCAATATTTACATCGGCACATAGTTAGGTATGGAAGACGTATGTTGCTTGAGACAGCGAAACCGGTCTTGTGCATCTGTTATTTGTTACCGCGCGCGTATAAAAGATATATAAAAGCGCGGCGGTATAAAGGATGATTCATATTAAACCGGGCCCTGCCCCGACCGACATTTTGATGGCATCGAAATGACGGCGAGTCTCGGGGGGTTAGTTGATGGCGGACTGTAGTAAGGTGACTGTTGTAGTGAGGTTTTTATTAAAAATGCAAGACGAAAAATTACTGGAATCTTTTTTTTATGTTAAGGTCAGGCTGACGGTCCACTTGATGGTAGGTGGCTACTGTCGCCTATAACACAAACAACGCCTAAAGCTGCTGCAAGTGCGCTGCCGACTACAGTAGGATTGGATAAGGGATAAGGAAATGGGCTCTGGCACCCTTTACTCACTCATCGAAACACAACAGCACGTATATGCTGTTATTTCACGGCGGTATTCTGTAAGGAGGTGGTTACTGCCGCCAGGCGGGCTGCCCAAATGACTGCGAAATGCAGTGTGCCCTACCACTACTTTTCAAATCCAGACCAGAGTCAATTTTGAAAATTACATTAAAATTTCCAAAGTTGGCCCCACCAGGAATCGAACCCGGAGCCCCTGAGACGTTAGGCAAGCACTCTTGCCACTCATCCAACGGGCCGTCGAATCTGTGCGCAAATAGTCTGTAGTTTGTAACATGCAAAAATACACAACAAGTATCTTCAACAAGTAAAAGATAAATAGTTCTATGCAAACGCTACAAATAAATCAATTGGTCTTATATATAAATATATAGAATATATAGAGAGGGCATTGGGAAATTTTTCCTACAAAAAATATTGATCTGATCGCCGTAATCAGGATGGCCATGGCGTAGCTAAATAGCCTTGTAAAGTTGGTGGTGAACTGAGCGGTTTTGTACCACGTGATTCTAAATGTCACATTATGGAATTTTTTCGTCTTGCCCGATCTACATAGTTGAAAATCTTTGGTCTGGGCCAATGAAGCTGAGACTGATGTCAATGTTCAACAAAACTATGCTCTCTATGGACGAGTCTAGTGCGAACGAAGGAGAAATCAATAGAAAGCGCGAGGCGATCCGAGATTATACGTATATAAGTAAGGGGGGACGTAGAAATACTAATAATAAGTGTTAATTTTTACTGTGGTTTGCTTTGGCTACGTGTTAAACATTGCAATTTGTGAGTGAGGGAGTATTTGGGCGGAAACTTGATACATCCCATTTTGACGCCCTAATCCGAATCATTTAAATAAGCTTATGCTATTACAAAGCTCGGTCTTACAACGAGTTCCGGCATCATCGGACCGATCATCTTTTATGATGACCGATCATTTTTATGATTTTTATGATCATTTTTTATGAAGTGATCAACCGGATCATCTTTTATGCTTGTCCCTAACTCCGTTCAAACAGTAAGGGCCCATTAAGAATATATCTTTACTTCAAGTCTCATGTTTCTATCGGTGAGTAAACGTTTCGGGTTGCAGCAATCCTCTCCAAGAAGCTGTGCAACGTGAACGGTGTCTTACCCAAAGTATTTAGATAAGTAAATACAAAATAGTAATATACTATTTTGTACTACAAAATACTACAAAGCACGGGCACGGCTCGGGGGCGGCAGGGTGTCGAATGACGCACACGGCCGTCGCACGTTGAGAAAAATACGACTTGGGTACGGCCCTGTGTAATATGAATCATCCTTTAATATGGACCGCGTAGGTATTTCGCCCTTTCGCGCCACCTACGCCGGGGACATAACATCTCGTCGATAAGCCAATTAAAATCGTCAAAATACTGGAGAGTTGACTGTGATGGCTGTTGCTGGCTCATGTTCATCTTGGACGTGAATCCATCGATTGCAGCGCAATAAATGTAATAAAACCATGTCAATGTACATTTCTTATCACTCGTATTCAGATTGGTCGGTTATTGCTGATTGTCTTATACATTTACTTCTTAAACCTTATTCAGGATCTTATACATTTATTCAGGATAAAATACAAAAATAATATGAAGTCTGGTACCCTTAACTCATGAAATGAAACAGAGTAATGAATTCACCTAAAGGAATACTCTGAATGTTGAATGTGAATCTGTGTTAAAATATGAATAATTCGGCGGAAATCGTTTATCACTAGAAAGTGGAAACTCGTCTCTTTGTCTTTAAATAATAATAATATGTCATGGGAAAATTATGTTTTTAGTGAAATTGTATGAATAATTCATGATGAACCTAATTATTAGCCATTTATCTAATAATTCTTCTGTAATCCAATTAAAATACGCAGGGAGGCACTAGTAGACGAAGAGGTCAATTGCTACCTCTTTGTAATACCTCTAGAGATAATCCATTCTGCTGTTAATTTTGCTCTTTCTTTCACACGAGCCAGTACTCTGTCATCATCATAATATTGCGTGCCACCACATTTGGTCCTCAGTCTTCGCATCCATCCACTGCCAGCCGTTTTCTTCAGGTCATTGGTTAAGCAATTCAGCATGCAAGTACACTCCAAAACTCTTCTATCCCAACGCCCATCCGTTTCATTCGCACTTCAGTTGCTTAATTCATTTTGGTTCCCGGAGGGATCTCTGAGAAATGCCAAATATTTCTCTCTCCGTAGCTGCAACTTGCAATTTGTGGAGGAGAAATTTCGACTGTGTCCATATCTAGAACCGTAAGATAAAACTACAATTCGCACTGGTCAAGACTGCATTGCAAATCTTAGGCTTAATTACATTTTTAAACTTTTCTATTGACTTTTTTTTAACAATTCCTTTGGTGACACAATTCTTGTGTAGTTAAAAGAACAAATTATTCAAATAAATTTGAAATATGAATCCAGACTCATCAATTCCTCTACGTAAAGACTTCGGAAATCGAATTTGGAATCCATCAAGGAACTTATTATACGAAATTTTCCAGAAAACCTGCACTGAATACAAAAAGCATTGAATCAATCTACTCGGGCGGGCGCGGCATATTCGTAGCCGTGGCACGACAAAACGGCTACGAGAGCTACGACGTGGGGCGGCACGCAACATTAAAACACGTGCACACTGACAACATACATAGGGCACACTATATATTTCCGGAACTGGCCACTTACATAAACGATATTCAAAAATTATTTACAATATTTGAAAATGGAACTCTTTGGCTGTAGAATACAGTTTATTTCATCTGTCACTTGTTTTTAAATAGAGGCGTCATTTTAAAAATTGCGTGTTTACATAAGCGTAGATTTAACTCGTGAAAGTTTTCGTAGTATAATTTTCTACCATTTTAAGTTAATTTGACAGCTCACCACAGCATCGCTCAGCTTCAAGCTGCTTTTGGCGATGAAGCACCATTTATACGAAACACTATTTATGATTCAAGACTACTATTTATAGCTGGTTTGCAGAATTTAAACGCGGTTCATGACGACGGTAACGAATTTCATGATGGTTGCCCGTCCACCATTTTAAACAACAAAAACATCGATGCTGTGCGCCGTATGATCGAAAAAGACAGGCACGTAACCTACCATGAGATTCGGACGTTCTTAGGCATAGGCATAAGTCAAATACAATCAATCCTACACAAACCTTTGGATGTGAAAAAGCTGTGTTCTCAGTGGATCCCACACAATTTGACTGAAGCTCAAAAAACGGACCGCTTCACTTGGTGCAACACCGTGCTGACCAGATTCAACGAAGGGGCTTAAAATTTGGTGTGGGACATAGTAACGGTGACGAAAATGTTTTCATCACAAGAAGAGACTGTCGAAGAGTATGAAAACATCCTTCCGAGGTCACCGCGGAGGAGTGGCATAAAGGTTTTCAAAATTGGTTTGTTGTATTATTAAAAAGTGCATTTAGGCTTACTAAGAATATTTTGAAAAACAATAAATTAAATTTTCACCATTCCTAGTAACTTTTCTTATTCATTCTGGAATCTTTTAGTGCGCCCAAATACATGAAAATATAAATAAAAAAACCAGTGTAACTATATGTTTGCAACAATTTTGACGTAGAACTTCAGCTGACAACAAAAATAACTTTTTTATTTTTATTTATTTATGTTAAGGTCGGTAGACAGGCTGACGGTCCATTTGATGGTAGGTGGCTACCGTCGCCTATAACACAAGCAACGCCAAAGCTGCTGCAAGTGCGCTGCCGACTATAGTAGGATTAAGGATAAGGGATTAGGAGGGGATAGGGAAATGGGCTCTGGCGTCCCTTACTCACTCACTCGACACAACAGCACACGTGCTGTTATTTCACGGTGGTCTTCTGTAAGGGGGGGTGGTTACTGCCGCCAGACGGGCTGCCCAAATGACTGCGAAACTCAGAATGCCCTGCCCACTACTTTGAAACTTTAGGTAACATTTCCATTTCTAATTAAATTTTAAATATATGTATATATATTTATTTATTTATTAAATATGTATTTTATTTATTTATTTTAAAATAATTTTATTAATTGATATCTAAAATAAGTATCCACATAAATTTTAAGTTCTAAAAGTATCCCTTTCCTTTTCCAACAGAACCATTGTAAGATTATTTTGACCATTATTTTGACGTTTCAAAACCGATTTTACTCTAATATTTTTTAATGATATTATTTCCTCAAACGACAGAGCAATAAGTACTAGGGCGGCAGGATATGTACGGCGGTGGTTGTGACGAGGCTCGGCGGCGGCGTCGACCACTGCAGGCGGATGTCGGCGGCGCGGCGTGCGTCGCGGCGCAATGCAGGCGGGTGAACGGCCGGGCATCGATCCAACCCTCCCCGCGCTACCCCCGCCCTAGACACCCCTCTCCATCCCGCCCGCAACTTGCGTAACCCCCCAAGGCCCCGCTTATGTAACCAGTGACGCGATCCGCGTGATTGCTTCCGCATTTTTAATTTTTACAATATTATGCACTCAAAACTTTCCGTCTTCGCATTGACAAGGACCTCGCGAATAATGTTTTGTGGTGCGCGTTCTGCAATTATAATACTGTGCGTACAAATGCAATTAGAAATATAATGCATTTAATACTAGTAGCAATTATTTTGTATTCCACTATTTTAACGACTCGGCCATAGAAAATGCAGACTATTTTGAAAAATAGTCTGAATTTAATATTATTATTAATAATTTAAATTTAAAAGTAATAACTTTTACCAGCGACTTCGTCCGCATATAAATAAATCATAAACTACATTTTATTCTGATATTATAATAGACCGTTTAAATGAGTCCTCGTCTGCGCGGTACAGGGGCGCGGGGGTATGACGACAAAGGCGCCATTCATTTAAAAGGTCTATCTATAACCATATTTCTTAAAAATTTCATTAAAATTTGTTCAGTAGCTTTGCGTAAAAGAGGTAACATCCAAATATCCATCCTCACAAACTTTCGCAATTTTCATATTAGTAGCATGAAGTTAATGTCTCAGTCCCATAAATAGTGAAAACAAAATTGTCCCTATGAACCATGTTTAAACGTTTTCGTTGAAAAAGGTCGGCCCAGCTGATATGGTAAATGAGGACCCTCGCCAGATGGTGTGGAAGTGCGCTTAAATCGTGGCTTTATTTTTTAAGAAACTAGGATCGCATAAGTTGCCGTATTTGCTAATTTACATTCTTAATTATATAAAGAAAACATGGGCTTCAAGGGAGCCGTAAACAAATCCCTGTGAGGTCGGCAACCTCCCTGGTGTTGGATGTGTCCTTAGGTAACGGTAATCACCTAACTTCAAATGGTCAACAAATATTAAAAATATATTATATCATACTGTAAACTTTGAGTGTCATTTTTTATTTACATTTAAAATATTTCTCAATTTTACTCTGTAATTATGCAATTAAAAATATAAATTATACTACTCAAAACAAAATAAGGGCCACTAGTTTATTTACATTTAAGTGCACTTTAGTAAACTGAAAGTAACTGATAAGTAGCATTATATTGATATTACCAACTCTTTGGTGTTTGATCTCTTTTATGCTTCCTAATTTGAAAAATATTGGCCATCGTTTTAAGAAAAAAAATAATTGGAAGTTATTCTTATGTTTTTCTTCGATTGTCTTCTTAACTTGTTTCGCTTATTTTAGGAAAAAAGTTTTACTTTTTCCTAAAATAGGGTGTTTTTCTAGGGTCAAATATGAAAAATGAACTTTTCAAATTTGGCTCTGGTCTGGATCTGGAAAGTAGTGGCAGGGCACACTGCGTTTCGCAGTCATTTGGGCAGCCCGTCTGGGGGCAGTAGCCACCCCCTTACAGAAGACCACCGTAAAATAAAAGCACGTGTGCTGTTGTGTTTCAGTGAGTGAGTAAGGGATGCCAGAGCCCATTTCCTTATCCCCTCTTAATCCCTTATCCTTAATCGTACTGTGTCGGCAGCCCACTTTCAGCCTGTCTGCTGATCTTGACATAAACAAAGTCCGATGAAGGTTCTTATAAAAATTGATAAATTGCAAGGAAAATTGCATCCGTGCGAAGACGAGAGCGGGTCGCTAGTCTAAATGAAAGATTTGTTTACTGAATAAAACAAAATACTTTTAAAGTGACAAACAGAAGTAGCACATTTCGTAATTATTATTAAAATTATTTTTTAATTTTAATAATCATAAACTAATCAATCCCGAATCGCACGAAGCCGACCTCCGCTATATGTCGGGTTTGCGATGCTATGTCGGCGCATTAGTAGGATCTAATTCTATCCTAATATTGTAAAGTGAGTTTGTTTGTTTGTTGCGCTTTCACGCCTTAACTATTCACCCGATCATCATGAAATTTTGCTTAGACGTTGCCAGGGATACAGAAAAGGACATAGGATACCTTTCATCCAGAAAAATAGTACAGTTCCCTAGGAATCAACTGAAAATAGCGATGAAGGTTGAATAAAACACCCAGGAAAAGGGAGCTCCGACAAAGTCGCCGTAGTCCCAAAAACAAAAGCTAATGTTACATATTAATAAATAAAATTAATAGGACAACCTCAGTAATCATAAGCTGTAAGTATAGACTTGTAAATTGGAAACCTTACACTGTACTGAGGTGTAGTATACCTTAGCCTTAAGCTAACTTAGAAATGTTTGTTTTTTAAATTGATCTTGGTAGAAATATTATCTGGGAGACTTAAGACAATAAATAAACAAGTAATAATAACCAAAGGAACTCTTCTAATCCTAACATAATAGGGATGTGTACATGTTCCACATAAAATTAATTCGCCAAAAATGCCTTGATACCTTTAGCCTTTAGTTAATCTTTATAGTTACATATAATATAATAAAATCGTAAACCAGCTGTGTCTGTATAGTAATTTTTTTTTTCAAAAGAAAACAATTTGTACACGTTGTACTTATGTCACCTAGGTCTAAAATATAGTTTTTAGAAAAATGTCTGTGCGTTTGTGCACGCTAATCTCAGCAAAGACTTAACCGATTTGAATGAGGTTTTCACTGATGTATTGTAGCAAGCTTCCCGTAACATTTAGTGTTTGGTTTCTTCCAATCGGCGTAAAAACAAAAAAGTTATGGGTTATATAAAATACCACATGTACGAATTTGCGGGCTCAGCTAGTTACCAATTCGTAATTTTTTTAGATATTGTACATGATGATCAATCCAAATGGGTTAGTGAGGGCAAATCTCAAACTATAAGAAATACAAAAATTTGTTCTTAAGAACTAAGGCTTCGATTTTTGAAAAATAAACACTGCATCCATTTTTTTTTAAATTACACTAATACACGACCAGGAATCGAACTCATTATTATTTATACAAGGTTCCAAAGCAAAATTTATTCCATTTGACCTACACTACCAACTACAATAATACAAATAATTGCGATTTTTACAGAGATTTGACCGGGTTCGATTCCTATACATGAGCGTAATTAAAAAAAGTTTGAATGCAGTTTTTTTTTTTCAAAAATCGAAGCCTTAGTTCATAAGAACATATTTTCGTATCTTTTATGGTTTAAGATTTCCCCTCACTGACTCATTTGGATTGATCACCCTGTATATTTTAAACAGCTTTGAGATAATATGGAAAGTTTAAAGTTAAAGTTGAATAGTAGTGTTGAAAACCAATACTGAAGGTATTTTAACCACAACATGCTGCTGATTGTCTCTGTTTTCTACTCACACACTATACTAGCTTTCACCCGCGTTCCTCGGAAATGGCCCTTTTCTCTGGACGAATGTACCTTACGTAACTGTACTACTGATAAGGTGTATGCGACATTTTTTTAAAACATAAAGTGTTTTGAGATTTCCTATATTTTTTAACTAGAACTTATAATCGTAAATTTAAACGGAGAACATACATGTAGCATAAGTCAATGTTGTAGATGATAAAAATGCCTGAACCTGAAATGAATCAAAAAGTTCTAACGCAGTTTCAACTACGACATTGCCTAGTTTAAAAACAAAAATAACCGACAATAAACTATTTAATAAAGTTTTGATTAATAAAACAATTTTAATTATCTTCGAGCATGCCCCAGATATATTTTTCCCTAAACACGTAGGCTTCTATTTGTATAGCCAACATCGCGTAATAAATCGTGAAACATATTCGTATGGCGAACGTGCATCCCCCTCTTCATCCCCCGTCCCTTCTACCCGCTAACATGTCGTGAAATATCGGACCGCATTAATTATTCTAATTCAAGTGAATTCTACGTCGACAATATTATATGGTTTTCTATAAATCCAGCTTATACATATAATACATTTGTGCTTAATGGCGTTTTCTGTTGTATTTCTAAGTGCCAGTAAGTGATTCAAGAGCCTATTCCCCTATATTAAGATCATTATTTAAATAGTGAGAGAAACACTGCGTTTCACAATCTTTTGGGCAGTATATCTGGCGGCAGTATCCACATTTTACATAAGACCACCGTGAAATAACAGCATGTTATGTGCTGTTGTGTTTCATTAAGTTAGTAATCCCTGATCTTTATCCCATTATGGTCGGCAGCATCTCTGGCGCTGTTTGTGTTATAGGTGACGGTAGCCACCTACCATCAAGTGAATTGTCAGCTTGACTGACAACCTTCACATTAAAAAAATATTCATCTTGTTCTATGCACATCATCTTATTAAGGTTTTTGAAGCAGTTTATTCACCCTAGTGTCTCTTTGGTGTTTATGTTACGAAATCAACCTAATCTACTACCAAAATCAAACTAATACAATCAAATTGCCGCCATTACCATTATAAGTTTAAATCATTATAATTTTAAATGAACAGCCGGTTCATTGAAAGTTTGAATTAGTCGTTAAAAATTAAAAAGTTTTTCTAAAATTATATTAAAAGTTATAAATTAATTAATTCAATGCACTAATGAGGAAAGCTTCAGCGAACCGATATCGAGACATGAAGTGAATATCACGTGACCTAATAACTAGATATCAAGCGCTACGGTCGTATATATGTACATCGTATAAAATGATAGAAAATAGGAAGCTACGAGCCGCAGCTCCGTAGCGGGGTTACGCCGTAGCCCGGGCGCGGTCGGCGACCCCTGGCCATGAACGGGGGTGCGCCGGGCTCACCGCACCGCACCCTTGCACACATACAACAGTCGCGACACACTTGTTCACATCCCACCCTCAATAACCACGGATACAGGTTGATGTTATATCTATTTATAACATAATATCTGCGATATCTATCTTCTATAGATAAAATAATAAGTAGTTTTCACCCGCGACTTGTAACCCGATGATCCTCTATGACATGAGATCCCGTCGCCGACTTTTTACCAGGTCGGTATACTGACGGGATTATTCTGATACCCTCTGAGGATTCCGGATTATTCTGATAGCCTCTACGACTGTTTATAAAGGGGGGACCCCCCTTCTGAGTCACTCCTTCTGAGAGAGAAAATCAGTGTCAGTGGTAATTCAGCTTCTTCTATAGATAATAATACATATCTGAGATAGAAAATAATATCTAACTACGATAGATAACTCACATAACAATAATGGACTCTTCTCATTACAATACGCTATTTCAAAATAATATTTATATCTGGTGTTGATGGTGTCCTTGCTTGAGTCATGTGTCCATGATTATTAAATAAGTCAGAGAATTAAAAAGAGAGTTTCGACCAATTCTACTGCATTTTGAAATTAGAACACTATTGGACACTATAGAACGCTGAATTTTCGAGTCTGCAAACTGAAGCGAGTTCGCCGAACGTTGTGCTACGCAAGTACATTCGTTGCCTGACTGTATGACGTAAGTATGGTTAGACTGTGCTATTGGTATATGCAAGTGTATTAAGTACAACATAACATATGTGGCAAGACGAATTATTCATTATCCCAAGTTACATTCCAACTACGAAAGCATTAAGAAAATAATTCGAAAACATTTTTTGATCATACTCTATATTATCGTTACTTTGCAACGAGCGCACACAACACTCGACAACTTAGCGATACCCACACATCGACACTCGCCCAGTTCTAGTCAAAGCCTACGGTCGTAACACTGCCACACCCCCTGTATCGGAACAAGGCGGCACTCACACTAGTAAAACGTTGGCGTAAAACAACACTGCGTTTATACACGACTCCTCTATGTGTCTGTGGGAAAACTGTGCTAACAGTATACTTCCGCGTGTATTTGTGTCACGCACACACCAAACGCTGGATATTAATTTAAGTTGAGCATGTGTGCGTAGGGTGCATCGACTTCGCTTCCGGTTCCGTCGGGTACAACGGCCCCAATCTTGATTTATGTCTTCTCCTTTGAAGGTTTGCGTGTTATTGTGACTTTTTTTGTATTAATCATATTACTGTCATTGAATTGTTGTATTTTAGTGAACGATTGGTGAACGATTAGGAAGTTTAAGTTCTTAATACATAATTTTAATTAATTTATTTTTTCATTTTATTGAAAAGAGATCACTTGAACTATTTTTGAGACGAAAAATCTAACTACATCTGAATCATTACATATTAAATATGCTTTTTTCAGTATTAAAACTATTTAGGCATAATCTTATATATAAAAATGAATCCCCATTTCTCCTGGTCACGGCATCACGCGTGAACGGGTAGACCGATTTTAATTCGGTTTTCGCTAATGGAAAGAGGGATAAACGGGGAATGTTTTAGGGTATATAAAAATTGCACGCCGGGCGAAGCCGGGGGCGGGGCGCTAGTCTCTATATATAAAAATGAATCCCCATTTCCCTTGGTCACGGCATCACGCGTAAACGGGTAGACCGATTTCAATTCGGTTTTCACTAATGGAAAGAGGGATAAACGGGGAGTGTTCTCATATATAAAAATTGCACGCCGGGCGAAGCCGGGGGCGGGTCGTTAGTTTCTATATATAACAATGAATCCCCATTTACCTTGGTCACGGCATCACGCGTGAAAGGGTAGACCGATTTTAATTCGGTTCTCGCTAGTGGAAAGAGGGATAAACGGGGAATGTTCATATATATAAAAATTGCACCCCGGGCGAAGCCGGGGGCGGGTCGCTAGTTATTTTATAAATTGTATTATTGTACAAAATACTTCCAAACCAACCAGGTACCAGCCAAAGCTCTATGGCAACTTTCCTAAATAAGCAAAACAATTACACATCACCTTCTCTAAAACTAGCTGAAACTACTCTGCCCTGCGACGAATAGCAATCAAGAAAGCCTCTCCAAACAACTAATAATGTCGCACCCTCAAAAACAACGAAACTTAGAAAAAGCAACGCAAACAAACCTCCCCCAGAACGGTTCGTCACCGCGGGGGTTGTAGACGATCACCTTCCAAACATAACAAAAAAAAGAACATACTAAATATTAAATTAAAAGATAGAGTCAGAAATTCATTAACTAACCAAAGACGTCGTGAAACAGAAATTATAATACTAAAATGGAAATGGTGTGGCCACATCTAAAGAATAACAGATGGAAGATGGTCCCAGACAGTAACTAATTGGTACCCACAGACAAGGAAGAAGGGTAGACCACTCAAAAGATGAAGTGACGACATTGTGGCGACCACAGGAAATGTATGGCCCAGACTGGCACAAGACAGATCTATCTGGCAAAGTTTGGAGGAGGCTCATACCGCAAAAGGCGGCCCCTACACCTAATATTAACAATACTAACGTAAATATAAACACATATACTAACAAATACATAAATATTATATAATATACATATATAAAGATACAGTGTTTAAAATAAAATTGTAGAGGGAAATTTGAGCTAATAAATAATAAATAAATAAAAAATTATTGTACAAAAATAAAATCGCTTTCCGGCTCTCTCTCTTTCTCCTCTATCTTTTTTATACGGTTTTCAATAATGGAAAGAGGAATAAACGTGGAAGGTTTGTGTAATAATTTGCAGAAAATCATTTTATCGGTACGAAGCCGGGAGCGGGTAGCCAGTAACCAATATAATAAATCGGAAATACTAAAATACCGTTTATACATGAAATATAATCTCTTGAAACTATTCAATTGATTTTTTAAATTCTTTGACTGATAGATAAAAAATTAGCGGAATGAAGATAACTAAGCAGTATTTGATACCCGAGCAGTACGTAAAGGTGAATTTACATTACACCGGACCGTGCCGACAGTGCCCCGGTCAAGATATTCATAGTATGCTTTTGTATGAAGTATGCTTTTGTATGAAGTATGCTTTTGTATGAACCAATTCATTCTTCACCGGGTCGTGACCATGCCACCGGGCCGGAGCACGGCGCGCTCCAATCGCGACTTGTAACATGTATGAGTATTTGTTTTCTCCGTCGCTCGGAGACACTCGAGGCTGCCGCGCGAGACGTGGTTCGCGAGCTAAAACCGCGAAGCTGCCTCGCGAGGTATAATAGTAATATAATACTATATAAGTAAATATAGTAATAGTAATACAAAATAGTATAATAGTTCTTGGAAATGACGGCGAACGTTACGGTGACAAATGAAAGACTCGGCCGAAGCACGTTGAAAAAGACACGACGAGTGCACGGCCCGGTGGTGACACGGTGTAATATGATTCATCCTAATTCTCCTAAGGTCTAAATGGATCCCATCTCAATACTAGGATCAGCGTCGAATTGTTCGAGTTGTTGACGATCCATTGCTCACACAACAACCTCTCTTTGTGTGTTCTACGAGCTGCACAACAGTGAGTGCTCTAAGGGGTTGTTACAATTAATGTCTATATACCTCGAGGTTTTTTAAATAAAGGTCATCAGACAGGCTGGCGGTCCACTTGGTGATACGTGGCTACCGTCCCCAATTAACACAAGCTAACAAGTGCTTACATATGCGCTGCTGATCTTAGTAGGATTAAAGATCTCACTGTGGTCTTCTGTAAGAGACTGTAAAGTTACTGCCGCCAGACGGGCTGCCGAAATGACTGCGAAACGAAGTGTGCCCTGTAGACCAAAGCCAACTTTAAAAATGTTAGCCCTGCTAGGAATTAAATTCAGGAGCTCGGAGACAGAGCCCCAAGCAACTAGTCATCTTGGGACCAATAGGTTCACTCGGTAATGAGTTTCTCATTGGCCATGGATTGGGTGTCGGTGCCCACGGTATATGGGAATTTTATCCACGATACGCACGAATTTTGGAATAAAATCCTTCCTTAAATGTTTCCGACTAACTTACAAGACTTCTTGGATCTGTAAACGTATTCTAACAAATTCGGCCCTTCGGATGTTACTTGTATTCTTAGGCGACGGTTTCCACTTCATTGTGAACTATACCCAACTATCTTCTTCTTCTATATAAATAAAAATCAATTGCCACAAGACGACGGAGCATCACTTGAGAACAGCACGACCGATTTATATATAATAAGGTATAATAAGGATTTATATATAATACTCTGGCATCCCTTACTCACTCACCGAAACACAACAGCTCTTATATGCTCTTATTTCACAGTGGACTTCGTAAAGTGGTGTCGCCAGACGAGCTGCATAAATGATTTCGAATCGCAATATCCCTACACTACTCTCCAAATCCAGACCAGATGCAACTTTGAAAAGTTCATTCCATAGTTGACCGACCAGGAATCGAACCGGGGACCTCTGAGACAGAGCGTAAAGGCAAGCACCTTAACCGCTTCTCCAACGGGCTCGTAAAAGTCAAACAGGCTACCACCAAGTGGATCGTCAGCTTGGCTGACAACCGCAGTGTAAAAGAAATCTGAATTATGAAACATAATTTTCAATATATTTATTTTTTATTTGCATCGTACTTGTGTTATAACACAACACAGAGTACAAGTCTAGACTAGTCTCGTCACCAGTCCCGCTCTCGCCCTGACAGCATTAAAAATTTAATTTAGCTCTTTTTCGGTTCGACTCGCGACATGACCCCGCAAATTGACCTGTCTTCTCATCACTTCCACATGCAATAAACGCATAGTTAGTAGACTGGGGATCTGCGAAGGGGTCGTATGCATTTTTTTATCTTTCTATTGTGAATTCACTGTTCAGATTAGAATACAATTATTATATACACTTGAATGTATCCTAATCTTGACCAATATTTCAAATACGAAAGAAAATTTGAATGATTGATACATTTTCACGCCTTAACTACTGAACCGATAAGCATGAAAAATTACAACATACACATTTTCAGGAATGCAAAAAAGGACATAGGGTAATTTTCATCCAGAAAAAATACTGCTCCCGAGGGATCATCAAAAAATAATAACAAAAAATTCAACGCCTGACAATAAAGATTGAACAAATATTTTAACACCTAAAAAAGTCGCGGGAGAGGCTAGTACTAAAAGTTTCTTATATATTCAAGTTATAAACATATTTAAACTATTCATAAGAATATTAACAAATTTAAGAAAAATAAAAAGTAACTTCCACGATCCTAATATTAATAGCATAAATGCGAAAGTTTGTATGTTTGTTCCTCAATAACGCAAAAAAGGCTGAAAGCATTTGGATGAAATTTGGCACACAGATAGTTTATTACCTGGATTAACAACTTTTTATCCTCGAAAAATGTTAGGTTCCCTAGGGTTCGTCTAAAAATATTTTAAAAAAAACATTTGTGAATGAAATTGATCTCATTATTTTTAAAAGGACTTTTGCATGCACTGTAACCAATTTTCGGAGCACTTTTTCCACTTCAATTGAGGTACCAAAATGTTAAAATGTTAAAAAGAAACGTTAAAATGCGGTTTTTAAACGTTTCAACAGGTTCTTCTGCTGACGAAAATCGTTATGCATACATTTTATTTTTGATGTTTGGGCATAAAAAGATATCATTCGGTGACAAGTTAGGGCTGTACGGAGGATAACTTATCAATTTGATATTTGGCTGGTCAAAACTTCGTTTGATTGATCCGCATTGTCGTAATGAAGAATGATTGGCCTGTGTTTCGAATTTTTTCAAATTTCTTTGAAGACTTCTGTCAAACAAATGGTCGTGTACCATTTTATTCCTATGATTCTCCAACGGTACTGTCACCACATAACCGGTAATTCCTCAGAAACAGGCAATCATTGGCTTCGATGTGCTTTTGCCGCGAACAACCTTTATTGGTTTTGCTCGTTCGGTTTTCGACACATACAGTCGGTTGCTATTTTATTTCAGGCCCATATGCATAGATCCATGCTTAGTTACAAAAGTCGAAGTAAGTTGATCGACGCACTCTTGGCTCGATAATCCACGACAAAAGTCGTAAAAAATCATAGTTCGAAAATTTTCACGAGGTAATTCCACTTTCTAAGTTTTTTTTTCAATCCCTTTCAAATTTTCAATAAAAACGCCAGATGACGCGTAAAGCGTGCTCAGTGTTGCCAAGGCTCAATACATAAGTAGCAACAACATAACATAAGTTTCAACCCGTAGGAACTCCCGGGTACAGTTAGTTTATACTAAGCTAAACACAATTAAAAAAATGATATAAACTCTTTGTCCATAATTCTAAAACAAATAGAAAACTCTAGGCTAATTGAAATTCTAGTTTATATATAGACACTTTTTCTGTTTTTATATATGTTCCCTTATTATACTAAAATATGTTACTCTCTATTTATTATTAAGTATTCTATAAATTTTGTTTTGTATTATTGTATATTAGGTATTTTAGATTAAGTAAGCATATGCAGAGTTCATGTATTTGTAGTAGACTCCCACAATACAAGCACAGCTTAGTGTGGGGGTCAACGATAACTTATGGTATTGTAATTTAACTGTTTGGAAATTAATTTAAATAAATAAATAAATAATATAAATTGTGTGTGACAGAAAAATTACTTTCAAATTGTCGATGCGGTAAAAGATAAGTCTGTATAATGTCGCTGATGTGTGTCATTGTAAACATAAATGGTTGACCAATGCTTTTTCAAAACCAGTCTCGGCTGCAATTTTCCCACATCTAGGTAGTTCGGATGAGTCACAAAACTGCGCCAGCCAGCGATACACCCGTGGCAGACTACGTGTCAATATTTGATTTGTATTACGTTTTAAGTGCAATGCACACGTATAGCTTCGCGATTTAAGGCGTAGTAAGACAATAGGTGTCATTGTTCAAATTTAAAATCATATCAAATACACCTAAAATAAAGTCATTGTCAGCTTCTGTCTGTTAATTTCTTTTAAACTACCCAACTGATTTTAATAGTGTTTTCACTAAAGCGATAAAAGAGAAAGGTTTGTGTATACAATTTGCAGAAAAAAAAAGCGGAGAACGGGTTGCTAGTTAAGAATATATTAAAAATTTAATTTCAAACTAATCTAAAGTATTTTGTCATTTCTTTCTTTAATTAAAAAAAATCTTAAAGGTCTTAAAGATCAGCAAGCAGTCTGACTGTCTAGTTGATGGTTGGTGGCTACAGTCGCCATTTAACACAAGCAACGCTATTGATTTTGCAAGTGTGCTGTCGACCTTAGAGGATTGTAGATATAAAAGGAGATGGAGAAATGAGTCCTGACATCCCTTACTCGCCCACCAAAACACAATAGCACACACACTAACGTTTCACTGTGGTTTCCTGTATTGGTTACTGCCACCAGCCTGTAATGTAGCAGTGGCAAGATAATGTGTAGTGCAAAAGCTTATGCATAAGGCCACACTATATGTTTCCGGAACTGGCCACTTACATAAACAATATTTAAAAAGTATTTACAACAATTGAAATTGGAACATGGTAACAGGTGACGAAACATGGATTTATTGCTACAATCCCAAAACAAAGCAGCGATCGAGCGTATGGGTCCTTCAAGATGAGCCGAAACCAACCAAGGTAGCGCGCGTGCAAAGGTATTGCTTCCTCTTTTTTTTAAAAAAAACTAGATTGGCGTCTGTTGCTTTGGAGCTTCGTCGTACCGTGAATAGTGATTGGCACACGACCATTTGTTTTCCGGAAGTTATTGACGAACTCTGAAAAATAACCGTAAACGTATCATACTGCACCACGATGAGCAATAATTTATTCAATCTTTATTGCTGTTTTAGTTTTGCCAGGCGTTGGATTTTTATTTTGTCCTCGGGAACAGCAATTTTTTTCTGGATGAAAGGTATGCCCTATGTCTTTTTCTGTATCCCTGTCGATGTGTATGCAAAATTCCATGACGATCGGTCGAATAGTGAAGGCGTAGAAGCGTAAAAAACAAACTCACTTTTACATTTATAATATTAGGATACTTAATATGTCATTAAATATGTTAACTTTTGGAAATAGCTTCCAGTGTGCACAATGACAAGCGGTTAAGAATCGATGTTCAAAGGGTCGGCACTCGTCGTTTACTTAGTAAACTTTCGCAGATGCACTTTTACACTTCCCAAGAGAATATCAATGCCTCCCGCTTCATCTGTGGCCCTAACACGGGAGGAATTAAAATCACCATGGGTTTTGTGGATCATCTGCAATAGCAAAACTAAGATAGCTTCATCGTTTCCCTATAAAGGTCATTAATCAAAACCAGGCCTTTTTTTAAAGTTAAACTGAAGAATTTGGTACCTAATAAAAGTCTTCCTTAATTTCACTAATTTCCTGTGAATATTTCAGGTTTTGTGAAAGGGGATAACATTAGTGTCATATAATATAGTCTATTTCTATATTCAATTTATTCTATTTATATAAAATAAAAGAAGCCTTATTTACCAAGTCTCCAGTCGTCTCTTCTTATTTTCTCCATCACCGCCCGTGTCCCAGACACATGACAATTAGCACATTGAACGCGAAGCGAGTACTTGATACGTTTAGCTAAAATAATAAATTTGTTGATGGTTTTGTGTTTTCAATGCATCCTCTAGTTTGGACGTTTTCAAAGAAAAATATGCTTATAAAATTTAAATAAGTTATATTTCTTGGAATAACAACCATATTCTTTCCAAAACACAATGTACAAAACACAACTGTGAATAAAACCATGGAGTTTTAAAAGTATTATTGGAGTTCTTAAGGAGTAGCTCCTTAATAGTCGATTTTCATATACCTAAGTCCTCGGGTATGGAAATTGTATGAGTAAAAATAATACAAGTGTTAACTAAAAAGCGTTACGTTATCTGTCACTTTGACATTTGTGCAACAGATAACAAACAATGTTTGTAACAAGTTCCCAGTTAAATCCTTAATTAACTAACATAACAGATAATAAAGGGATCGGTCGGGTTGTTGTAGCAGTAACTGGCCGGGTACCTCAGCCGCGGCTAACAGAAGTTCATCTTCTGCAGGTTAGGCAGACTGTCCGTCAGTAACGTCTCTGAGCTGTAAGAAAAATTAAAACACCTTCATTCATACAATTAAAGTTCTAATGTCAACGATGAAAGTAGTAAAAAATATAATGCTGAAATTGATTTTAATGCGAAGCGTGTCGGGAGGAATTTTAATTATAGAAAGTGTATAAAATATAGATTTCGCGACTTGGTAGTTTGGTATCCGTGTCGTGAGACAAAATAAACAGTGACTTTAGTTTCGATTTGTGTGTATCGGCCGGACGGAAGCGTCGAATGGCGGCCGTTTGACCCCTGTTCGACAATATTTGCATTAAAAAAAAAATTTTTTTTTAATCATCTATGTGGCGACCTAACAGTGGCCTGTCCCTTCCAGGTACCTATTTCAGATACCGACGAGGACCCTCAAAGAAAGTTAGTAAAAGAAGACATATATATGAAGAAAATTTTTTAAGTAATTTATTTGGTACTTACTGGTAGCAGAGACATTTATTTGGGCTCTACGAATCGTAGACATTTGCATTTATTCTGACAGGAGTAGACGCAAGCAGTTATGTATTTGTTATTTTTGCATATAACGAATAATCTATCATACAACCCACAATATAATCTAAATAAAATGTACAATGAATATACATAATTGTAGATCACCGATTATTTCAATTAGAAGTAGTTACAATAACTTGAAATTTTGTACACCCAGTGGAGCTTCCTCCGTGTAATAACACATTTAAAAATGTATAAATGTTTAACAACTCACATACTAATGCAATAAAGGAGTAAAATTTGTATGTTTGTTTGTAAGTAGGAGGTAATCTTCGAAACTACTCATCCGATTTAAAACATTCTTTCATAAATGGACCATTTAAAACACCACCATTTAAATGAACATAGATTATATATTCCACGCGGGCGAAGATGCGGCCACCAGCTATCTAAAAATAAAGATAAATGTATAACAGCAATAAAGATGTCAGTCGTTATATCCTTTACTTTTCAACGCATACAAACAAACATACAAACTTTATAATATTAGTATAGATGACATGGTACATATTAATAGCAAATACAAAACACACTAATTTTCCAAAGTCTGTCACCGCTACAGAACAAGACGGACGCCCGATATTGTGTTGAAAACGAATGAGGGTCTGGGGGAGACAGCTCGAATCACAGATAAGCCTACTCTGACGGAGGTGCGTCTACTCCGTACAATGTTCTATAGTTTTTGCATTAACCAGTAGCTACCCACATGTATGTTTTTATTATTAATCTCATTTAATAATTAGATATTTTATATACATTTTTGTTGCTTTAAATATTTTGATATTAAATATATCTATACATATAATAAAATCATAAACGAGCCGTGTCTGTACATTAAAGATTTTTAAAAAAAATTTTTTCTTATGTTACCGAGGTCAAAAAAATTGTTTTTAGAATTTTTATCTGTTTGTCGGTTGGTCTGTACGTTTGTGCACGTTAAACTCTGAAACGGCTTAAATGATTTGAATGCAGTTTTCACTGATCAATGGTAGCAATCTTCGCGTAACATTTACAGTGTTATTATAAAATAAAAATACTAAACTATGTCAAAACACGTGTTTTGTTAAACAGCGTCTAATGATATTTGTTAACAGTGTTAACAGTTTACTCTGCCTGAAGCAATGTCTAACCTTCACTATTACAAAACAGTGTTTGTCCTTTGACTAACTAATACATCGCTAGGCAACAGCAACGGCAAGTGTAATTTTATAATAGCAACATTACAAAACTTTCGTTCAACTTAATTTGGTTCATTCCAAAACGTTCCTTTCTATGCAAATTTGTTATGTGCTAATAGAATATCCTACGCACAATGGTATGTTAAAATTATCAATGTAAGTATAAATAAAACAGTAAATTAATTATTGCTCTAAATACACCGCCATAAATATGTTTTTTGTGGTCATTACTCATTGTAAAATTGTACTAATTTTTGTTTTGTATAATATAAATAAAAATTATTTCAAGTAATATGGCCAATATTAAATGGTAATATTAAAACTAAAATTCTTGAACGTGGAGAAAATTGAGTTCAAGAAAAAGGTAAAACAACCCGATATTTCATCGTAAATTATCATGCCACGCCGCCGAGAGCATATTTCATAATTTGTTTTTATATTTTATTTTTCGAAAACTTCAAAAGGATTAATTCGTATAGAATTCACTGGATTATCTCGGAAATTTTCCATATAATCTACTATCTATGTCTGTGCATATTGACGTGTATAAATATGAACAGTATTTAAACCGAGCCTAACTCTAACCCGTGCTTAAACACGATATTGTAATGGGTTTTTTTTTACACTTGTTCAATGTCTGTTTACCTTTTCGTAATAACACTATTAGCATTTGTTTCATTCCAATCGGTTTACAAACAAAAAAGTTACGCGCTATACCAAACACCACGCGTATACGAAGTTGAGGGCTCAGCTATGTAGTTAAAAAATATAAATTTTATATATATTAGTTTGACGGTGACCTTCTGTAGGCTTATTTCGTTTCCTTCCATTGCCTTTTACGTTTTTCTTGAGGATAAGGAATTAGATTGAGTGAGTGATGCCTACTTCAGGCATCACTAACTATCGGTCACAGAAATACAAAAGCACACATACGGTATTTCACGGTGGTCTTCTGTAAAGGCTATTTTTGACTGCGAAACGCCTTCTGCCCTGCCACTACAATTATTATTCTTCAAGAAACTAATATGAAACATTATTGAATTTGTTCATATTAGTAAATTATATTAACATGAGTTTTTTTTTATGTATTGCTACGACCCATAATTAATGAGTAATCATGGAATTACGTCGTATGGAATAAGTAAGCTGCTTGAGCTGGAAAGTGCCCTCTTAAGTGTAGTTTATAAGCTATTGGTCTACGAATATTTGAACTATTCAACTTTAATTAATTATCTAGAGAAGCTAATTGTGCAAAGTGCTTTAAAACGGAACCCAATATTTTTCCAGGATAAAGAGTGTCCTATATGTTAATCGTGGTAATAAACTATCCGTGTGCGAAATTTCATTCAAATCCGTTTAGCCGTTATGGCGTGATTGTGTAACAAACATCCAAATGTACATGCATTTATAATATTAGTAGAATGAAACGTATGTAATCGCACGAGACGATATGTTCTCTTACGAGTACTTAGAGACTGTGTGTACAGTAGCAAACTAATTACTATTTAAAATCCTTCTTTAATTTATGTATCTGGGTGCGACAGCGGCCTCTGATTGATCAATAGCATACACACACAATCAAAATAACACGCACACTAATGAAAATCGCTCCGTGATTGATGGCATGAGGTTGACGACCCACGTTAGGGAAGGATGATTTAGACTCAACCTCCTCTTTTTCTTCAACTAAAAAAAACCTTTAAGAGTGTACATACATAAAATACAGTCTCGTGCCTATCGTATTCATTTCTACATAAAATATGACTTTTTTATACATATTTCAAAATGTCCTGTTATGTTTGTATAATTGATAATAATATGATAATAATTTCACTAGCCCATTAATCGAGTGGTTAAGGTATTTGCTTTAGCGCTCCATCATAAGGGCCCCGGGTTCGAATCCCGCCTGGGCCAACTTGGAAAATGAACTTTTCAAAATTGAATCTGGATATAGGATACAGGATTTTTAACATCTGCGGATACGGACGCGAATTTTTACAGTATCCCATCCGCGAAGACAGATTTTATAATCAAATTTTTAGTAGAAAATTGAAACTATTTAAATCTTATATATAAAAATGAATCCCCATTTTCCTTGGTCACGGCATCACGCGTGAACGGGTAGACCGATTTCAATTCGGTTTTCGCTAATGGAAAGAGGGATAAACGGGGAATGTTTTAGGGTATATAAAAATTGCACGCCGGGCGAAGCCGGGGGCGGGCCGCTAGTAAAAAATAAAAACTGAAACAATTCCATAGTTTTCGTCCTGGGGAAATCGTCCAGGAGAAGTTAGCGGATATATACAGACAGACAGACAGACAGACAGACACGGGGGCGACTTCAATTTATACTACGTAAACTACATAGATACAGCTTATTATTTCTCTAGAATATTCTATAGCATTTGGTATTTATTATCATGGAAAACCAATAAAGTTAGAGAAAACAGAATTAGAGGATCCTCATTTTGTTCGTACAAACAATTAATTATTATTATTGAATCTCCTCTGTATATTATAATTAGATGGAGTCGTTGGTAAACTGATTAGTTCCCTTTATGCAAGCACGTTACATACTACATGTATGTTGCATATGAACATACTCGCATATCCTCTATTGGGATAGAATAAAAAATCTCTAGATATAAAAATGAATCCCCATTTCCCTTGGTCACGGCATCACGCGTGAACGGGTAGACCGATTTCAATTCGGTTTTCACTAATGGAAAGAGGGATAAACGGGGAATGTTCATATATATATATATATATATATATATATATATATATATATATATATATATAAATTACACCCCGGGCGAAGCCGGGAGCGGGTCACTAGTTAACAATAAAAAATCATTATCCTCGTGCGCTGTACGTACCAACCCGGAAGGGTGCAACGACCTCGACCTCATTACAACCCTCTACGACCCCATGTGCCAGGGCACCATGAAACGCGACTAATACAATTAAACACCACAACCATGCTGCTACATATTCTATTGTATATATGAAGTACCTGTTCACCTGGTCTGGAAATTCCAATATGATTCACGATTTGCAAAGTTTCGGGTTTTGATGAAACTTTAGTTATAATAGAGCTTATATGTCACAAAAACATTTCGCTTCTTCTACGTATTATAAATTGAAGTCGCTGTCCACTTTCGTCTATTTCCCCGGTAACTTCTTCTAAACAACCCAACTGATTTTGATTTCACTTTCACCAATGAAAATTGCGATCAACGAGGAAGGTTTCTGTATATAATTTTCAAAAAAAAATGCAATAAATAAATGCTTATACAACCTATTAGTTCGATACAAATTTATGATTAAAATTTTTAATTTCGTTTACGTAATTTTATTTGATGCGAGTATTATAAAAATCTTACTAATTTATAATTAGTAGAATCAAAATGACAATGCGCTATCGTCACACTAATATCAAAATTATATTAGCGTTTAATTAAAGTATCAAATGTCTATTATCTATACTAATAAAAAGTTGAAGAGTGTGTTTTTTGTTTTATTATGTTAGTTAGATTCTATGCGGGCCGCTTAGATGACACTTATGCTTTAAAAAATTTAACAATAATATAAAATTTGAATATGTTTTGAAAAAGTTGGTTTTATTACCGTTGAAACGAGCCTCTACAAGTAATCTCCTCTTCAGAGTTATTTTTGTCTTAGGTACTACTTAATTCAACTTCTGGAAAGCTTAACGAAATGCAAAACGATCCTCCAATTATTGCTTTTTCTTATATTCTTATTGATTCTTATTGATTTTGCATCAAATTTGTAAGTTTAAGAAATCATTGAAATAAACCTCATAACTAAACATTGACATTAGATTCCCTGCTCAGCCAGTGATGCACTACGGGAAGAGCCAGACTCCTCGCTGCTAATACCAAAGATGCAGGATTCTGGCTCCAAGCACATCCATCAGCAAGCACTGGTACTTTTTTAGATCCCACAACCTTAAGAATTTCCATTTGCCTCCGCCTAGGGGTCCCGGTCTGGGCCCAGCATCAATGTCTTGCCAGAAAAGTGCTGGCCGCTTTTCAAGGCATGCTGCCTTAAACGACATCCTCCGCCGGTCTCTTGCGTCAGCCAATGTACCAGCTATATTCTAATATAGCTGCCTGCAGGCATCTCGAGAAACGATGGCAGGAGACCGGATGGGATGTCCCTGATTCCCTGGAGATTGGGAAGAGTGCTGGTGTGGGATGCTACCTGTGTAGACACACTAGCCCCTTCGCATCTCCATGGAACATCCACTAAGGTAGCAGCCGCAGCAGAGGCGGCGGAAAAAAATAAAATGTCTAAATATAGTGGCCCCGGCGCCGAATATGGTTTTGTACCATTCGGAGTCGAGACACTCGGTCCGTGGGGCCCTACAGCAATGAGCCTCTTCAAAGACATCTCGAAGAGGCTTATTGATGCGACGGGAGACCGAAGAGCTGGCACTTTCCTCGGCCAACGTATTAGTTTTAATCTATTTAGTGTTAATTTATTTTTAAATTAGGTAATTTTAGTTTTTATTTTAATTTAATATAATTATGTATATTGTATTTATAATAAATATATACTAAACACTAAATATCTAGATATATATTAGCTAAGAATCTATTTTTAGAAAGAATAAATAAAAGGCTCCACGTTTCCGATAGCACTTTCCAAGGCATGAACACATTATTTTTCCTGCCTAACGCTGATGACCTGGTAGCGAAGAGGGTGCGTGTTATAGGGGAGAATGACCTAATTTCCACCATGGTTCCTGCACCATCGATCCACGGGGTGACAAATAACCGACATGATACATACCCCGTGCAGTAAAAATCACACGTCTGCAGATTAGAATTAAATAATTCCATTTGTATTTTATTTTCACATTATAAATTTCAGTGAATCTTCAGATGACTTAATGGTACGCAGTAGACAGTAGCAGTAGACAGAAATTAGTAGAAAATTATGGGGTCTTCAAGAACTTTCTTTTTTTGTAGTATGTTCTTTTTACTGTAACCCGTAAATACTTGTTCGACCGCATGCAGGACATTGATTTGCCTAATTCGGAAGAAAAACTTCTGTCATGCGAGGGGTACTCAGAAGATCAAATTAAGACTTTGAAACGCACATTTTCTCACTTTAAAAGCCAATTAAAACAACGGTAGTCAAATACTCATAAGAAGGAAGGCGTATTTCGCAAATACAAATTATTCATGACTTGAAGGAACTATTCCCGTGGTTACACAAAGTCGACCAGACTGCCTACGTAAGTTATTTGGATAGTCAAGTGAAAGAACTAAAAGGAGGAAAACTGAGGAGATTCGGTCTAATCTGGAAGCAGAAGTGATGCTCAGGTTGAATCGCGGAAAAGTGGAAAACGAAATGCCTCTGATACATTAAAAGAAATCACCAGTAGTCCGACACGTGCAACAAAATATAAAAGGACATTTTCAGAAACAAGGAAAGAAGAAAAACCTTGCGCTCTTACATCATTACAAGCATTGGCCATGTTTGTAGAAGCTGATTTAACTCGTCGACAGTACGAAATAATTAGAAACACTAATAAAAAGATTTTTCCTTGTTTTAGTATTTTACAAAAGGCAAAAAAATAATGTTACCCACCCACAGAGGCACGCAAAGTAACGAGTACCTTCGCCGAAAGCGACTTGCAACCTTTGGTTGATCTAACCGTTAGGTGCTTGTCAATCTTCCTAGAAGAAGTCCTGTTGACATTAAAAGAGCAAGAACGATATAACCTGAAGTCCCTGAAGATGATATGTAAATGGGGCTGGAACGGATTTCAGCAGCTTAAGTTTAAACAAAAATTTGAAAATGATGCCGACTCAGACGGGAATATATTTCAGAGCTGCTTCGTCCCTCTACGATTGGTTTGTTGCGTGAAAAGAAGAAAACTTAATTCTTTTTTGTCAGATACAATTGCTCTACTCATCCTTGCGAATCCGAATGAACGTGGTCATTCTTCGGAAAGCGAAAATGAAAATTTGTCTTAAAAATTGTAATATTTTTTTATTATTTTCAATAAAAATGTCTCTATGTAATATTGTCTTTGTTTCATTTACTAATCGTTTAGAACAAATATTGACCGTAAAGTAATTTTGACCGCGTAGATCGTTCTAACACCCGTATGTGGAAGATTTTTAATTTTATTGAATACCCTACTTGTTAAAAGGCATTAAAAAGTCTGTTTGTATTAAAAAGTTTACCCAGGCATTTATATATTTTTTTTATTGGATAGGCACTGAAAGTAATTGTCACATTAAAATTGACCGTTTTAATTTAAATTTCCAGTTTTAAATAAATAAATAAATACCAAAAATAAATACCAAAATGGGTTTTCCAAAGTGTAGGTCAAAAGCGGAGGGAGCGGCCGTCTGTCCCAAAATAATTAAGTGGTCCACACCACACTCCGATAATAAATTATAAACAAATATAACGACTAGTAAAATGTGAACTAGCAAAAACGTAAGAAAATATAATATTGAAAATTAGTAGTAGTTTTTGAGCACTTCACTTGAGATTTTATTTTTGAATTTAATTGTAAATTTTATCATGTGTCTTAGTTAATGTTATCATTTTTATTAATACTTTTCACTTATTTTACAATATTTAATAAATGTAAAAAAAAAAAACAATATACATCATATTATGAAAAACTTAAAACTAGAATTCCGCATATAGCGGGGTAAGGCCCAAGTTACCGGTGGTTAGGGCTGCAGAGTGTGGCCCTTGACCCAGCCATCTAGTGAGAGCCTCTTAAGGTGTTAGTCGAGGCTCTTCGCTATAAAACCGTTCACCGATACAACTATCGAGCAATGATTGTCGTATCGTCAATCCACATGTGTGCAGCCCCGGATCTTCGATTTTTTTTAGGCGGGGCAAAAATTGAAAAATGCCGCCCCCGTGCACTTATATTTATTTACCTTTATCATCTTTATAATTTCAGCTATCAGATGTCCACTAATTGATTAAAGTTGAAGGGATGGTGTCCGATAATTGAATGCTAAAAATGTGTCTATATTTCGCTAGTCAAAGGACACTTTCTAAAATGTAAGTCGCCAAGTCTATGTACTTAGTAAGCTTTTTTTTCAGCTTTCACGAGGCTTACATCATGCGGGATAGCGATGTCAACAAGCATAGTCCGGGGCGCTGGGATCGGTCAACAACCACCATGTCAGGCTTATTGGCGACAACACTTCTGTGCGTGATTATAGAGCGAGTACTTTCCCAGTATTGTTATAATTATATTTAGTATTTATTTGCTTCTACAGCTTCTACTTATATGTTTTAATGTATTGTCTATAGATTATAACAATGTACAACATAAGGGTCCAGTTGCCTGAAAATAAGTGTATTTTATTTTTATTTTTTATTTTATACTCACACACACATATATACTTTCTCCTTATACAAATTCTCTCACCTCTCCATCTAAGTTGTTAACTTTTGATGCGTGATAAATCCACAACACTACTCCCAAAGTTGACCGAAGTTAGGCGAAGCTGAGAACCACATCAGCAACTTGGCCTCGTCTCGGTGACATACAAACATTGTCGATTTTTGCGCCCAAGTCAAACGAACAAAATGAAGCCGAAGTAAGTCGAAAACGTTACATTTCTCGACCAACTTTACTTTGAAAGAAAAGCATTGAAAGAAAGAAAAACTTTTCGTGTTTTGGCTTTGAATTGGTCATAGTCACAGGAACAAACGCTACCTATTATTCTTAGTTGACCCTATCTGCCGTTGCCATGAGTGAGGATATGAGTGAGCGATCGAGTTCCTCCCGAAGTTGACCGAATAGTGTAATGACTACAATCGAAGGTTATTATACCGATATTAACCGGTACTATATTATATTACATTGTATCGTATCGCATCATATTATATTATATTCAACCGGCGGCGCCATGTTGAAACTTTGTTTTTTTTTTTTTTTTTTTGCTAACTCAGTTTCTAGTAGTGTCTTGGTATCTTGTGATTTTATTGCGAGTTATCATATCTATTAACCGACGGTAACCGTGGACTACTTCAAGATAAAGTATAGCTTGTGTCATTCTCCATAACAATGATCAATTATTTATACAAAAACTTTCTTAAAATAACTTTCTTCAACAGACGCAGACGCCACATTGAAGCAGTCTGGTTGGATTGAATCTATTTCTACTCGTGTCTTGCGATTTTATTTCCAGGTTCCAGAGACAAAAATATATCTTCGGTCACCCTCCACTCCAACACAAAAATGATGTCTGCTGTACTGTGAGAAAGAGGAACAAATCAAACACAATTTCTTTTAAATTCTTACAAAATGTCTTCGCATATCCTAAAAATATATATTTACTAAGTTTCATAACTATAAATTTAACGACTTCCGGTTACATACCAACATCCATTCTTATTTTAAGTTTATGTGTACATAGATTTTAGGCTTTTAGGCTACGAAATGGGCAATAACCGTATAGGAAAAGTTGACTCTCTCGATTGCGAAGCTTGTTCATGGATTGCGCCAGAAATGAAAAGAAGAGAGCTTCATTGGTACAAAACATAGGTACCTGCTTTTAGCGTTGTTAGCGGAGCCTCATTGTGATGCGGCAAATGATTTATAGTTTATGCTTCAATGAAGCTTTTAGTCATTGTAAAATCAAATTGATCAAAATTAAATCAAATCAAATCCATTTATTTCAGATATTTTAAGTCCATAAATCAGATCAACATCAAGACATCAAGAGAAGATACCATCTTACGACTACATCGCAATAAAATATAAATAATTGTCAATAGAATCAAAATTCATTTTAAAATTACCTATATATAATAAAAAAACACTACAAATTATAAATTATGGTAATAATAATTGAAATAACAAAAAGTGGTTCGCGGCTTGTGTGATGCAATGCTTGCCTCAAGATCAAACTGTCTAATTGTATTTGACAATACTTGGTCTAACTACTAATAAAATAACTTGTAGAAATATATACTATAATCACATTGATTAGTATGATATGTAGATAGGTAGGTAGGTAAATATTTGTTAAAAAAAAAGAATATGAAACTCGCACGCCACCCACCCACCTGCTCACAAATCTTACAATCTCGAAACAGCTGCCGCTACCTTAATCTTCCTAGACGAATGTGACGATCCTTGCAACTCCTTGCCGGAGCTCAATGGATAAATAACAAAGGTTCACAACAAAGGATGAGCGATGCGGGCAACAGATGTCCCAACAGCTTGCGCCATAAAAAATAGGCCAATAACTTCGATGGCGAAAAAAAAAACTTAAAGAAATTTTAAAGATAGCGGCAGATGCGCGCCGTCAGCTGCCCGAGCACCTTTGTAATTGTAATGATTGCTTTGTGACCGATCGTGTTTTGTTTATTCCAGCACATGTGTAGTGAAAATCGCGATTTTTATTCGCACCGATCATACTAAATTTCGTGCAAAAATCAAAATAATGCTTGTTTGGATATTACAAATGTAGGTATATAGGTAAAAAAAGGAATCGCTAAATGTATTGCTAAGCGAGAAGGACAAAACTCGAAAACGGCTATTTTCGGCGTCAGACCAATTCGGCATTTTTTTTTTTTTTTTCCCGGGGGGGGGGTATGTTAGCTTCTTATGAAGAGAAAAACTAGCTTATGACCAGTCCAACTCTGTCGAATCGTAAATCTATAATCTATAGGTATATATAATAAAATCGTAAACGAGCTGTATTAAATATTTTTTCAAAAAAACATTTGTATTTACACGTTGTACTTATGTTACCGAGGTCAAAAAAACTAGTTTTAGAATTTTTGTCTGTTCGTTGTGCGTTTGTGCACGCCAATCTCAGAAACGGCTTAATCGATTTTAATGCGGTTTTACTTATGTGTTGTGGCAAGCTTCCCTTAACATCATTCCAATCGGTTTACAAATAAAAAAGTTACACGCTATACCGAATACCACGCATACCTACGAAGTTGCGGGTTCAAACTAATAGTAGAAAATAAAACTAATATTTTAAAATGTGCCATGTTAAAAAGTAGCCTACGTCATTCTACGGACTTCAAGTTATTTTAAATTCATTTGACAGTGAAAACGTAAGATATTATTTATATAAGGTTAAAGGTATCTATATTAATAATTTCGTCAAGGGGTACGGTAGACTCGACTGAAACCTTACCTGAATAATAAAACATAAAAAAATAAAGATTTCGAGTCGACAACATATATCCGCAAAATTCGGATTGTCAAGTATTTTGTTAAATTCTAATGGTGCTGACAGACAAATCGCAGTCGCCATATTGGCCACTCTACCGAAACGTCACTCACTGACACATGTGACATCTTGAGTGGTTAATAAACGTTCCGTTTCATTCATACCATTCATTTTAAAAACATTAGTGTCCATTACAAAGAACTGTGACTCATGTGACTGTGTAAAACGAAACGTCTTGCCGCAAACATTGAGTGAAATCTATGCCGCTTTGCTTTTAATATTCCTTGAGAACCGATAACTACAGAAATATCTACCTGCATTTTGTACCTACATGTGTTATGAGTACAGCCGAGCGAAGCCGGGTTTTCATCTAGTATGTTTATACTTCCTAAGACCTTCTGTTGTAAAAAGTGGCTTAGGAAAATATAATATTTTTCCCAATAGCCACTAGTGATAGCAAAATTGATGTGCGGTTAAACATACTGCTAAATTACACGTAAGCATTCATGCTTGCCATTTCTAATGAAATCTTATATATAAAAATGAATCCTCATTTCCCTTGGTCACGGCATCACGCGTGAACGGGTAGACCGATTTTAATTCGGTTTTCGCTAATGGAAAGAGGGATAAACGGGGAATGTTTTAGGGTATATAAAAATTGCACCACGGGCGAGTCGCTAGTAATCAATAAAAACCCATTACATTCACACATAGGTTATGCCTATGTGTTACCTGTGTGTCAATCAATGCAATGGAGATTGAAAATTATACATACTTAGGTTTCCGCCATTGGAGGGCTTCTATTATTTCTAGGTGGAATCGAACTTACCCTTTCTACAAACACCCGATATTTATTCTTAGTGTTAATTTGGCGAATAATAGTTACCTAATTTTCCACCGCATAAAGAGAGCACGTGACACGTCGTCGTTCTGCAATAATCACCTAAAGAAAATCACCGTGAAACAACATCACGTAAGTACCACCTCCACCTATGTTGTTTGTTTAAGTAAATAAGGCATGCCAAAGCTAATTACTTTATCCCTCATCCTATTAAGGTTGGCAACGCTTTTGCTAACCCTTGACGTTGCTTGAATTTATAGACATTAGCTATCTGCAATCAAGTGGAAATAAAAATATGTATTAGCGTTTCATAATATTTTTATTTATTTATAGGTATTAATTGTAGGGTGTTTATTTTTGGCCAGGTAGGACTAGTTTGTTATGTGGGAATGTCTATAATTGGCTCTGTCCAGGTACTCAAATAATAGTACACACTTCGAAAATCAAATATATGTGCACTGCAAAGTAATCCAATTAATGTGAACATTCAACGCGTCAAAAATATCTAAACAGTCAAATGTCATTATTTTCTGTACAAGCATATTTTCATAATTAATTGTACAACTAAGTTGCCAAATGTATCTAAGCATTTAAATATAATTGACAATATTATATGTATATAGATATTATATTATATTTTAAGCGAAAGATTATTTCGGTATTCGAATGACCCTCGTCTTTATATTAGGACGTGTATAGGTTTTATATAGGGTTTTATATACGTCTTTATATAGGTGAAAGGTACTTGCTATATAATAAATTAAGAAACTAGGTTAATGAAAACTGGTTTATTATTTTAAACCTAACTAAAATTGTCATTTCTTCACTTAATAGAAAAATACGTCCACAATATAGAAAAGTCCATTATAGACCATTCGATACGAAATGTTTATATGTATTTTTTTTTTAATTAGGTATGCATCTACAATAACAAAAGAATAGAAGGACGAATACCTAATGTATATTAAAGGTGTCAATGACCTATTAATAAAACTTAAATTAGAAATTTAAAAAAAGCCCCGATACAAAACCTCTAAGGAGTAAAAAAATAATATGCATTGAGATTTGGCCCTTTACGTTGTTCAATATACTTGTAGGTGATAGTTTGAACCAAGCGTAGTCGTCGCGCCGATAACAGCAGCTATATATTTTTCATTATTGCTGGGTATATGCCTCGTCTGTTTTTAGATGTACTTTATTATATTATCTATCTACAATCGGTACTCTGATAATCGGTTCTACTAATTTTGTCAACTGTAGGGCACATAGTTTTATTGATTGAACTAACGCTTTAACTATATTCCATATAGTTGTTCTTCTAATGGTTTTATTCATTGTAATGTATCAAAATGTCGTGTATTTAACCATCGTCACGTGAACGGTATGAGCTCACGTAAAAATTGAAATAAAAATTATATAGACTATGTTTGTGCACTCGCAATATTGGGTAGTTTTTTATACACATTTTTTATTCACATCAAAAATAAAATCGAAACACCTCTGAAGTTTATTTTTGTATGAGTTTTATGCATTTTATTACATTAAACAAAAAAATGCCAGTTGATTGTTGATATTATAAGGTATCGTTTACCGAATATTAATGTTTCAAATTAAAATTAAATTTATTTAGATATCGTGTTTTGTTCAACAGGTATGTTTTTACCCTTTAAGAAGAATTTGTAAAAGTTAGAAACAAAGACGTTAAACAAAAAAAAAAAAAAGAGACAAGTGCGAGTTGAACTCGCGTGGAGAGGGTTCCGTACGATTTTACCTATCACATGGAGTTGAAAAATATGTTCTCCCACACATTCCACCTGCAAATGTAAGTTGGTATGCACAATATTGAGTGATTTACCATGTTATTTTAATATCATGGACTTCTTATAGGTTTTCCTATAATCTATAAGTAGAAAACTAATTTCGTTTTTTTTTTTTTCAAAACTTAATTAATTTAATAAAATTTAAAACCTGTATAAAAAGCTTATCTTTCTATGAAATATATGAAACCGATGATCCAAATGTTGCATACGGTATTTTTAATGAAAATTCCAGTGTTTTCTACTACCTACTTATGTTTCCCTTGGAAAAATATGTTTATGGGTCAACAGTAATAAAATAAATAAAATAAGCCTTTATTACTGTTAGTGTTTCATTACATATACACTCATAGTTCCTACCAATCATTACATGTTTTATTGTATGTGAGTACATACAAATAACATTTGTATTTGTTTACAAATCGGCAATCTGTCTGTTAACTGTAACAGCTTGTCCTACGACAAAGGCCTTCTCTAAAGATTTCCACGTTGCTCGATCTTTGGCCAATCGGGTCCATGCAGGACCTGCTACTTGCCTTATTTCATCTTCCCAACGTTTAAATTGTCTCCCTTTACTTCTCTTTTCACCCCTAGGGTACCATTCTGTTATTATTCTGGTCCACTTTTCTTTTGTTTCCCGCAACATATGTCCCGTCCATCGCCATTTTATCTTTTTGCAAACACTGTAAGCGTTAGATAGCAATTTTACCCTGTCTATTCTTCTCACACCAACCACATTTCGTTCTATGCTGTTCAACAGTAAACGTATTCAAATATGTAGCAAAAAAAACGAAAATTATTGTGGAATAATTATTATAATCTATATTAAAATCAACGAAAATCAGCAAACTAAAATTTCTTAATTATTCAAAGCGATTATAAAAAATAATACATTTGACAAAATATGCACAAAATAATTTCAATATTTAAAACATCAAGTAATAAATCTAAAATTACATGACACATCATTAACAAGTCTAGACTGAATCTTCGAAGAGAACCTATATCATTAATTAAAAGGGATAATGTTTATATATATAATCCTACAGACATAACTAATTCATTCAATAATTATTTTATTGATAAAATCGAACCAATCAAAGGTGTGGGTGAAAAAGCTAAAGTGTGCCTTGATCATAAACTCAATCTATGTTCATGGCACCAAGCCTTCCCCAACATAATAAAAAATCTGAAAAATACTAACAGTGTTGGATTTGACGGTTTTTCTACTAAAATTATTAAAACTGTTAATAGAGATATATGTCATCACATCACCTAGGTCATATTATCAATCTTTGCATACAGGCGGGTGTCTTTCCTAAAGATCTTAAGAAAACTATTGTTAAACCTTTATTCAAAAAAGATAATAGAGAACTAATGGGGTGCTACAGACCTATTGCATTGATATCAATATTCTCAAAATTTTTGAAGACTACTTTTATAATGAAATTAATGCTTATTTAGAGAAAAACGAAATATTTTGTTGTGAGCAAAAAGGATTCCGTCAGAAGAAAACAATAATTATATGGCTGTGCGTGATTTTTTAGTAAATGTTGATAATATCAATTTGATAAATCATCACTCGTTTGTGCTATTTATTGTAATATGTCACAAGCGTTTGATTATGTAAGTCACGATATCTTAATAAAAAAGTTAGAAGCCTACTGTATAATAGGCTATGTATTGAATTTGATACAGTCATATTTAACAGACCGCCGTCAAATCACAGAAATTAAAACAATAAATTACAAAACTAAAAGTGAAAATACATACATATCAGAGGAACGTAATAATATTTATGGTGTCCCGCAAGGCAGTGTCCTCGGTCCTCTTCTTTTTATTATTTACATAAATGATTTGCCAAATACCATTAATCATCCTATGACACTGTTTGCTGATGACTGTACAGTAACTTTGACTTGTGATGATAAAAATTCTTATCAGTCCGACATAAATAATACATTATCATTAATAATCAAATGGCTTGAAAATAATAATTTAAAAATTAATCTAAATAAAACTTATGTTATGCATTTTTGTCAAAGATCTCGAAATCATGACAGCATTATTAATGATGTTGATACTGTCAGATTTCTTGGCTTATCAATAGACAAAAAATTAAACTGGAAATGCCACATAAATGAACTTAGTAAAAAGATCAGCAGTTCCTCCTATGCTCTTTATAAACTGGCTCCAATAGTAAATGCAGATGCTATAATAACTGCTTATTATGGTATGGTAGAATCTGTTCTTAGGTTTGGTGTTATATTTTGGGGTAATTCTACAGATAATTATATAATATTTAAGATTCAAAAGCGGTGTATACATGCTATGTTTAAATTAAGTACTATGGATAGCTGTAAGCCACTATTTATCAAACAAAAAAATTTGACTCTCCCTTTTCTTTACATATTGAAAATAGCTTTATTTGTTAAAAATAATATGCATTTATTTTCGACCTTAAACCAAAAAGTAACTCGAAATCGGCGAAACGGGGATAGACTTTGTTTACACCCTTCCAAAACAAAAACTATTTTCTACCTATACATTTATTCAGAACTAAACTTAAAAAAATTCTACTAGACAAATATTACTATAAAATTTCCTCGAGGGTAGATTGCTAATATAAATAAATAACTTATAAATGAATAAAATAAAAGTGTTCATACATAGATAAAAGAAAGTAGCTATTTCCCTCGAAAATAAAATAATATAATACATTTGCAAAGTTTAATTTTTAGATATTATTATTTGTGTGTAGATAGCTAATAGTGGGTTTGAATAGTTTTAAGTTATTGGTAATTTTTACACCGAATGATTGTCGGTTAGTTCATGTAGGAGCGGAATAATAAAAATATTATCTCAGGTACAATACCCATGATCGAAAATAAATATTATTATTATTATGTTGAAAAAAATTCCACTTAGTTCTACGGCAAAACAAAATTAGTTAAACTATGTTGAATAGACCTGAAAATCCCCCAGAAATAGATTATTATTCCAATCTATCGCATTTTAACAATAATTAATCAGGTGACTATAAATGTAGCTATTAAAACCTGAGAAAAGAAACAAGTAAAAAGTAACTCAGTATTGCGTATACCCTCCTGCAGCATTGAGCACGTCCTGTAGACGCTTCCGCATAGAGGTCACTAAATTCTCGCAAATTTGTCGACCTCTAAAAGATTCCCATACATCATTAACTTGTCTGTCCAAGTTTTGTCGCGTTCTTGGTTGGGTGTTGTCCCATTCTTGAACCATTTTCCCCCACAAATTTTCAATTGGGTTGAGATCCGGGCTTTTTGGAGGTAGTTTTATTAAAGTTATTTCGCGGTTATTCTCAACGATCCAGTTTTGTACTATTCGGGAATTATGTATAGAACTGCCATCTTGAATAAACTGAATGTTTTGGTTTGGATATACAATTTGAGCGGTTGGCAAAAAAGAATGTTCAAGAATTTCTCTATAATCAGTTGCATTCATTCGTCCTGAAATGGGTACTAATTCTCCTGGACCGTTCTTTGACATCCAACCCCAATATGCATTGCTTATTCGGCCACTACGACGATCGGGAACAATATTCCTTTCGTCATATCTTGTGTTATTAATTCTCCATAAACTGACCCGGCCGTTGTCAGAAGAACAAAAAACTTTTTCGTCCATAAAAATGACGTTGCTAAAATCAAAGTTCAGGTATCTGGCTGCAAATTGCAAACGGAGCATTTTGTGCCTATCATTTAAAACTGGTTTCCTAGCCGGAACTCTGAAATTAATGCCACGTTTTTTGAGACGCCTTCTTACAGTGCTGGAAGATATTTGAAACTCGGTAGCCACTTGAGTCGTATTGATGAATCTTTCATCTAGTGCCCTTTGAATAATTCTGTTGTCTTGATTGTGACTTGTGCTTCGAGGTCGGCCAGTTGTAACATGGCAATTTAAATTGCCAGCGTGTCGCCACCTATCCAGCCAAAGATAGACTGTATTCCTCTGGAAAATTTTAACAATATTAGCCGCAGGGTACTAAGTAAATAATGGAACTTGAACAGTGACGGCGCCGTTATGACTACTTACAGTTATTCCTAGTTCATCAGAAATATCAGTCACTGATAAACCTGTATTTCTCATTTCTATAATTTTCTCTTTGGTACGGTTGTCAATTCGATACATATTTGCGCGACGTTATTGAATAATGTAATTAGTTAATTTTTTCAATCGAATATATTGCTTCAATTAAAAAGGCAATTCAAAAAATAAAATATTCTTCAAGTTTCACATTGCTTATTGACAGATTTCAAAATTAAAAGCAAATTACTGTTATACTAAGGAGGTTGTATAAATGCATCATAATAGGTGGATTAAATACTCTTTTTGCATATTTCAATTAAAATACATACATAGGACAACAGGCACATAGACGTATACTAAACTTATCTCTTTTCAAGAGTTTTCATTTTGTGCCGGACAATGTCTTTGTGACTTAGACATACGAAACTCTGTCTACTTATTATTCTCACGATTTAACATGATATTACTTGAAACATAATTTTACAGGATAGGATTGAATATTTTAATAATAATATGCATATGAATACCAGAGCCCGGGATCAAACTCTGGCCTCAACATTATACTAATAATACTTATCTGTCGCCTCAGTAAGATTTAAATGTTGTATATGATTTAGATAAATTTGTTTCAAACTACCGTTGCATTCTCTATTTCCAGTACATACATTTATAGCTATATACTTAAAAGTCTTCCCCCTAGAAGCAGCATTTGTGGAAGTTTATAATTACCTATATAAAATGTGAAAGATAAAATAAAAAATATAAAAAATAAAATTCGAGGAAGATAAATGTTTTGTAAAAAACTTACATCGAATATCGAATAAATAAAGATTCTAAAACTGAAACCTGAAAAAATAATTTATTATTATTTATTACAAGCTTTTGCCCACGAGTTCGTCCGCATTTCTTTATAAATTGTAGCCTATGTGTTATTCTGATGTATAAGCTATATTATTGTAAAGTTTCATTAAAATCCATTCAGTAGTTTTTACGTGAAAGAGTAACAAACATCCATCCATCCATCCATACTTACAAACTTTCGCGTTTATAATATTAGTAGGATTATGATTCCTCACTGATGTCATTCAAGCGTAATATGAAAGATAATGTAAGTAAGAGATTATTGCCACCAGTTAAATATGAACCTTAATACAAAGAGGTGAAAGTTTATTCCTAATAATTGTTGAGATCTAATTGAAGATTTCCGTGCTTAGATACCTTTGGCAATCGTATTGTATACATAAAAAAGACTTTCGGTTTGTAAAGAAATATATGACATATGAGTGTTTAGATCTATTTGAATTCAAAGAAGCTCATATCAATTTGAAACTGTTGTTGTGTAGATGTTACTGAAAAATTAAATGCCAACAATTATTTGCCTACTTCAGATGCTCATCTACTTCTGACGCTGACTGTACCAGGTGTACAATTTAATTATGATGACATACAATTTATTTAAGTATAGGTAATAGATTCTTAAAAGATAACTACTCAAATCACTACGAAACACAGTTGTAAAGAGCAGCTGTATACAATGTGTATTTTTGTTTGCATTAAGGCTCGAGTCTCCTAAAAATTAGTGTTCTTGCATAATTTACAGAAAATAAATGTTTTTTTACAGTTATTAACAAAAGAATAAATGAAATATATTTTACATTTATTGAAAGTGATGGATTTGAAATTTCTAAAACACTTTTTTAATTTTATTTTGATGCACATTTTAATAGCTCTATTGGGCGTTAAAAATGCCTCTATTTAGGTTGAACGCGTTGAAGGTCTCATTCAAGCACATGCTACGTAAAAATTATAACAAAAATACGAAATATATTCAGTTTACATTTATTCTCATATCGTTAGCAATAATCTAAACTGGTTACTTTTTTGATAAACGCTTTAGTTTTCTTATTTAAAGTGGTTTAAAAAGTTGTAGTTTCATGAATTTTACCACTGCAAATACATATATTTTTCTGTTGAAATTTTTTTTTAATGCGGTCGCTCTTAAAACCACTTAGTAATGACCTATTTTTTAATAAATTAATGAAAAAAATAATACAAAAATATTGTTTTTTATGTACTTTTTAATAATTGCAATTCATAACAAAAACGACGCGTGAAAGTGCGCTTAGTTCTGTTTGCTAAGGTAGAGTCGCAAAGCGAGACCGGAGCCTTAAGGTTGGTTTACACAAGTCGCTGCATCACATAGTTGTAACTCATTAGTGAATGTTACTGACCCACCCGACCAAACGGGCACGCGGTCAACGCACGTGGTTCGCATCTGCCGAGGAACGGCTAACAACATATGCATTTATGCACCTGTCAACTAAACTGCTTTACCGTCAACCCACGACTTTTAAAGGCTTTCGACACAGTATATTATTTACTGTGCTATCGATATTTCTTTGTGGCTGTAATATAGGTAATACTAAGTCCTATTGTTATTAACGACTAGGTGTACTTATATCTGGTAGTTTCTCCCCTTCATGTCGCGATCTAGGTACTGATCATTTCAACCTCCGGTGATACAACCCATTGACTAGAGACCCATTGACCATAGAGCCTCTATCTCTAGTGAGAGTATGAGAATATACCACTCAGTAAGGTCTTTAAAAACGAAAAAAACTGCACTCTAGACCTGAATTACACATTTTACATTTTATTATTAAATTAGCTAGACAAAAATTGTAGATCATGCATCTATAAAAAATTCTCTTAAATATACCTAGCGATTGAATAGTAATCAGTATTGCGTTTGTTGCAATTGAGCTTAAGCTCAGACCAGCAACCTACTCTTTGAGTAATTTTGTTGTATATTGACATACTGAGAACACTGCCTTTGAGCGAGAACTCGAACTCGGACATTTGAATCTTTGACTGCGGGGAAAGGATCGCGATGAATTCGTTCTGAGAGGGAGGCAATGGTTGAGCGAATTAATTAACTACCTACTTAACTTAAAATCTTGTGTCCCAAAGGGGAGACAAGAATCTGGTTGGTTTTAACGCCACCAAAATGCAAGCGTGTTTGTTCTCTGCACAAAGGACCCCTTTCGACTTGGCTCTAACTTTCCGAGGTGCATCCGTACCTGTGGCCAATGATCTTGAGCTTCGTGGAATGAAGTTGTGTTCAAATCTCAACTTCGGCACTTCTATCGAGTCCAAAGATCGAACCCAAATAGCGGTCAAAAAGCTGGGAATCCTAAATAGGAGGAAACGATGCTTCACATCTGGACAGCTCCTCTCTTTGGAATGGCTCAGCAAAAACCAACTTGTCGCGCTCGACTCGGTGGATCGCAGAATTAGAAGGCTGATTGGCGGGCGGTACATTAATAAGAACTAAGCTGTAGAGCCTGGCTGTAGAATACATACACAGACTGGCGAAATCGCCAGTCTGTGTATGTATTCTATAAGATGTACTTATAGAGATATTGTATAAGATGTACTTAAGGGGAGTGTGCTCAGGAGCTGCATGAGATCATACCACCTTCCCCCTTTCTTCTATCGGACATGCAGACATACGACTGGTTACCATCCTCACCTTGTCAAAATCCCTCTAATGTGGACCAAGCGATCTAAAACATCTTTTATAATGCTCATTGCTAAGGATTGGAACTCCGGCGCCGTCTGTATTTCAGAGCTCATACAACCGAAATATTTTCAAGGTTCGAATGAATAGGCATCTTCTGGGTGAGCTCGCTCCTTCGTCGGCCTCAATTTTCCTACACGGATAGATACTGGCTAAGAGCAAAACCATCTTTAATAAAAAAATTAAAAAAAAGGTTAATATCACGTTGATACTAACTACTGCAGCTTATATAGTGGTAATGGTTTCTGGCAGAAATGTCAATGTGACTGAAATTGGCGACAAACTTGTATCTTATCACTCAGCTAAATTCACTTTTAGAATGCTAAATATATAGATAGAAGAATGGTTCTATGGATAATAGACAGACTATAAAATCATTTAAATACAAATCTGCAATTTTAATCAAAGTTTACATTCTCGTGGTAAATTTTTAATCGTGTCTACCTGGGCGACGCCACCTCATGTGAAATGGTTCGTCTGCACATCTGCCACACTTTATCATAAAACAAAATAAGAATTTCTTCCGGGAAATTTGCTATTGGGTAATCAAATGTAAAAAAAGAACAGCCTTTATTATCTCGTCTATACGTTAACGATTATTATTTTAATATATAATATGTACATTACAAACATATGCCTTGCGACATCATACACTTTCTTTTTTAATATCCATCACGTTTTGAACAGGACAAAATTTAAAAGCAGGCTTTCAATCCTAGGCTTCTAAACAAAACGAAATAATTATTTTTAAAAAAATCAAGTTAAATTCTTTATCCTTCAGGCCTGTATTTAAATTTTATCTCGAACTTTCTGTCACACCCTATATTTTATCTACGTAGTAGAAATGTAGAAAATAAAAAAAAATGTTAAGCTAAATAATTCCCGAAACAACACCCCAGATACATGACAATTAAAGTTTTTTTTTTACAATAGAATGCAGATTTTTTACAATTCATTAATTACTAAACGAATGTAAAATAAAATAATTATATATTTTAGACTATCGTGTCAAATATTAAAGAATAATGACGATTTGTGAATTAATATTAAATATGAAAGCGTGTGAGCTTCAACATATATTATACATACAGTACATAACAAGTTCACAAAATGTGTTGCCCAATGTAAAAAATATTTAATCCGTTACACACATTCATTTTAAATTAATTACAATCAACGTTAATCTACAATATAAAAACTGCATCTTTTTCAAAGTACTGTCAAAATATTGTCAGTTAAAAAATACTTTGCAATAAATTAACGTATTAGTAATTTTTTTTCAGCCAGCTTGTCGACGAATCTATACAGATAATAAACTTTATATTTGTCAACGTGCAAAATCAAAAACGCGCCCTTAGAGAAAATGAAATTTAGTCAAGAAGCCATGTTTATGTTGGTTTTGAAAATTTTTAAGATATTTTTTTTTAGTTAACAGTAATCAAGAGCTCTATTGGTGTAATCATTTTTTTTTTTTGTAATTTTTATTTTATTTTATTTTATTTTATTTATATTTGGGAAACATACAATATTTTGATACACATTATATACATACATACAAGAAAAACATAAATCATCTAAGTTTCCCAGAAGAACAGAGATAGATCACTAAATATTTCTCCAGTCTAGTGTGTAAACGACTAAACAGCAACAAGACTTAATAATAATATTTTAATATTTACAAAATGTATTTACACAAAAATTTAAAAAAAACTGCTCAGCGTGCTAGCATTAATAGTGTTTGAAAGATGGGGTCTTTCTTAACATTTAATACAAATCTACCTATCCAAATGTAGTTTGATCATATATAGGTGCATAGTCGCCGTCACGAGAAGCTGTAAATTATGTAAACAAACATTCAGGGGTTCACAACATTTGGATCGAATAATAATTATAGTAACACAAAAACGACACTTATTTCTAACAAATAAAAACAAATTGAAGTAAAAACCAAAATTAGTAACTTAATCCGTAAAAACAATACCCCCATGTGCATTTTAAACTCGAATGATGTATGAGTATGACTCGTCAAAATTGCGGACCAAATGTTTACGTTCCCTTCTTTATAACCCAGTCAAATTAAATTGTTTGCGAGCGTCGAAGTATGCCCTATACAGATACGGTCTTTGCTAATTGCCCGTATGGCAAGTTTTTTGTTTATATCATTTACAGCTTCTCGTGACGGCGACTATAGATGGTTAATTATTATTACAACTAATACAATTGTTATGTTTTAGAAACGTAAATAAAGTGTAAAAATAACATGTCCCAAGTCCCTATTATAAGGCACAAATTACTCGCACGTTAGAATCGAGACCGGGACGAGTATAAAAATTCATTGTATTAAAAATAAAATGTATAATTTTTTATAAATATGCACATAAAAAAAATTTCTTTCGGGTAGATTGATATAATCAAGTCATATGTAACCACGACAGATTCGTTTCAAGTCAGACCATGTTGGTGACCAGACCATGGGAGTGGAGACTACTGAAAACGTACTCGCTGAACCAGAGAGCAGATGGCAGTGGATGGATGTGGAAAGAGAAGAAACGAGTGGGCGCCAACAGTCTCAACTAATGTCCAATAGTAAACGTTTATGGGCTGATCATGAAGAAAAACTGTCATCAGAGCTTTTATTTGATTGTATTTTCAACGAAAAATTACTAGATGGGCTGTTATGATTATCGTTGAGAGTAGACCCAGGGTTATTCATTGCAATGGATGGACCATTTTAAGGCTCCCCACAGTCTTCCCTGATCCTATGTGCGAAAAATTTTAACTAACAGAATTAGGACTATATTGGAGATAGTATTACTCTGTCAAGAATAAAAAAGCAATATGAAAGCGTGGAAAGGGTATTTGACAGATTTTAGGAAAATATCTCAAATTGTTAAATACTATAATACACTAGCAATTTGATTCATTCTTTGTGAATTGCTTTATTTTCTATGAAAATTACAATCAAAGTTTAAATTATAAATAAGACCGTCAAAACGCTAAGTCACGTGATACCAATACTCGTACGTCACTTGCTTGCAAACAAATATTTAGCTGTCAAATCGTAGTACGCTCATGTACTGTACTAATACCACACATCGACTGTAAACAAAGGAAATGACGCAACTTTATATGCCACCAAAAGCGTGCGTTTTTAATCACGTGGTCAAACATGACAATTTAATTATTTTAATAATAATTTCTTATGAAAATCGTACATATTTGTAAATACTGTGTTAGTTAATTTGGTTTAAAAAAATATTTACAGTTAGTCTAGTAAGAATTTGTTTCATATTTTCATTATAGTCAAATACCGTATTATAATAAAGTAACAAAATTTTGCTTGCTTGAATTCGAATGAATTTAGTTATTGTTTAAAACTCTTGCATTAATGGACATTATTTTAGATGTTGCTTGTGTTATAGGCGACGGTAGCTAGCTACCACAAAGTGGACAGTCATCCTGTCTGTCGACTTTATCAAAAAAAAGTGAGTGTGTCAGCTCCTACGCATGAGTTTGCTCCTTTAAGTACGATTGTCTTTGACTATGCAATAGGAAAAGAGGGTAAATAAACGCGCCATCCATAATTATACTACAATAGAATTAGGTGAAGTGGCGACATCTATCGGATTTGGGTGGAACTGCTTGGTGAACTCCAAAAATATAACTATTGCTGGCGCCATCTATTACACTAGAATAGAATTAGGTGATGCGGCGACATCTATCGGATTTCCTTTGGGGTGTTATATGAAAATCGATTTGAAAAAAATAATGCTTGTCCCAAAACGAATCTGTCGAAAACTGAAACATATTTAGGCCAATATAATTTTTGATTTAACGCGAATTGAGCCGCAAATGGGATCATACTTCTAAAAGAATCGTACCTCAAGGTTAAGTGAAAGAGATAATGTATACACTGAACATTTATTACCTATTTCTAATAGTCGACGATTTCATTTTACATTACTAACAAGAATAAGAATGCCCAAAATTATTCTGGTCTTTACCAATACAAATTGATGGCAATTTAAACACAAATTTTAATACATTTGCTTTGGATTGCGAAACCAATTTATTGTTTTTTTTTTTTGTTTTTTTAATAAATTTACAGTAATTTGGCATTCACATTCTCAAAGAAAATATATCCCATATAAAATATAAATAAAGACCTGTCATATCAGTGGTACGGAAAAACCTTAGAACAAGATGTCGATGAAAATTAAAGGTACACACAGACATGCTCATTCATATTACTAGTAATAAAAAGCATGCTCAAAAATAAAAGAAAAAGGTACAAACTTTTTTTAACAACCTAAGTTTCAGGTGGAAAAGAATGGAATAAATATTTTTTGCTCATCATCTAGCAAAACAGTCGTTGAGTTTAATAACTTTGCTGGTTTCAACTTTTCAAGCACTTTTTGGCTTTAATGCTTTCGAGTTTAAACATGACATGTGTGAGATGAGATATGAACGAACAAGCAAACATTTATTTGCCAACTTCCAAGAGAACCTTAAACAGAACGTGCTACTAATTGAGCATGCTTATAATAATTTTAGTAGCTCAAAAAAGTGCTACTAACGAACATGTATGTGCATATCCTCACATTATACACATCAATTTTTAAATTACTTTATAAATAACGGTTTTCACTATGGGAATTTAACACAAAACTTTATACAGAGCTTAAAAGTTTCAATGCCCTTTCTCCTTTGAAATCAACGAGGCGAATGAAAAACGCTCTCTCGTTGTCTCCGACGAAAGGGGATGGCCACATAGTCGGTCCGCCTAGTCATATTCAGGGAATGCAATTCCAGAATACCGGGATATGGAAACGCCGGGATCCCGTATGCAGTGTGAATTTCATAATTTTTAAATTTTACACTTTTTCAGCACAAATTACACACCTTTGAAGCCAACTAATTTTAAAAAAATACACATTTGTTTGATGGAATCCTATGTGCAAAGAATACGTTCAGTCCTTTTACAAGTGATGGTTACATTGCAGATAATAAAGAATCACTGAGAGAGTATTTTTGTTAATTTTTAATATAATATTGATAATTTGTAATTTTACTGACAAAAAATTATTTAAATAACTTTTATCCAGTATAATAATAAAAGTTATAAACATAGACGAAGACAAAACAGATCAGCGCCATTTGCCCTTTTTTTTGTGAATATTGTGTTGTGAATTGTTATGAGCGTATGTGTTACCAGTTAAAAATTATGATGTTTTTTTTTAATTAACTTGATCAGAATGGAGACGTCATTATTATTATTATTATTTTTATGTTAAGATTGGCAGCCAGGCTGTCGGTCCACTTGATGGTAGGTGACTACCGTTGCCAACACAAGCAACGCCAAAGCTGCTGCAAGTGCGCTGCTCACTACAGTAGGATTAAGGATAAGGGATTAGGAGGGGGGGATAGGGAAATGGGCCCTGGCTTCCCTTACCCACTCACCGAAACACAACAGAAAATATGCTCAATATTTTACTTCTAGTATTTTAACTCTATTAAGAGATTACACTAAATAGAGTGATATTCTATTCATTCCATTTTCTCTATTCAATTAATATTCACATAAACTGCCATTACACAGTAATCCAATTTTTCATAAAACTACTTTGTGCATTTTTATGAAAACACAATTTTCTGGATTCTATGTCGATTGGCTTATGGGGTTTACATATTGTATTCAATATGAATAGACACACCAAACAATGTTCTCATAAAAGTTTCGTAGAATTTATTCATGAAAACTTAAAAATATTATATGCTTCAACTCATGATTTCCGAAAGACGAAAATAGATATAAATTTTTATGAAAACTTATGAATATCTTCATGTATTAGACTGTTCAGAAAATAATTTTGAACATATCATCAGTAACGAGAGCTTTTTGGAACGATTAGTGATACAAGGAAGATGGAGGGGCAGCGCTCTAGCGGCCGATCACCCACAAGATCTCTCACTTAGTTTAGTCGTAGTGCCAGTAATGAAGATATGGAGAAGACTCGCAGAGACCGCGACCGCACTCCTGGTGTACGACTGAAGAGAGAGTTCCACCTAGATATTGTGAAACCTCATAAAAGTTTGGTAACACCATTTTCTAATTGTTATTCTTTCCGGTTTTTCCAAATTTTTTAAAATAGTAAAACCTTCGCTTCATGTGAGGAAGTTATAAATCACTTGTAACAATTTTTTGCCTACAAAGAACAAAAATTTTGTAAATGTGAAATCATGCATTTAAAATACTTATGACTAATGGAAAATTATCTCTCATTTTAATAAAAAAAATCCCTTTCCGAACAATCTTTTATTTTATGCGTATTCATAATAAACCCAACAAAATGTGTACCGGAAATGTGGCTTCAGTGGTTTAGCCTTTATCTGAAACCCTACCATTCGTGATTTATCAGCAAAATGTCTCTATGGGATCCCATTGCGCTCTCACCTGGGATTGCATTCTCTAGTCGTAGTCGATGTCCATGTTATAGTGGCGTTCGACGTCCATGGTCGAGTTGAGCGAGGCGGAGGAACCGGTGGTCGACGGAGTCGCCGCATCGGGCGTGCCAGAGCTGGACAGAGACGAGGTACTGTCGGGCGGCGGGGGCCGGACGCGTCGTGGGATCCGTCGCACGACCAGTCGAGGCGCGCCTATGGGCAGCGGTTGTCGCGTGTTGCGCAGCAGTCGTACGCGTGGACGCGAGTCGGCTGCGAGCCGCGGAGCGGATCCCTGAGACGCTTCCGCTTCTCCCTCCGGTAGCAGCGAGCGTCGGCAGATTGGGCACGTGGCGTGCAGCCGAAGCCACGGCTCTATGCAAGTGCTGTGGAACACGTGCGAGCACTCCAGCCGCGAGATCTTCTCACCTGCAATAAATTATAGTTTTCTTATTCCTCATTGTTTATCCTAACAAGATCAACAAACACGTTTTTGGGTCTCAATCATAGTGTCGTATGAGGTGCGATGCGAGCGGCCACATGTAACCATAGCAACGCGGCAACGCTTACCACCACGCAATCGTACTCGGCCCCTCGCCGCCCGCGCATGTTCTGTTTGGCCCTGGACTACAATTGCGCACAAATTTCTTCAGTTTTTTTTACTTTTATGTTTGACTCGACACCACAATCAACTTTTATGGAGGCACACGAGAAGGAATGTTATTTGAGGTTTATAATCATTTTTTAAAAGAAAATAATATAACTGATTCTCTGAAAAAAAAAACAGCGGAAGCTACGAAAAAGTCTGTGTCCACAGTTAAAAGGATTGTGAAAGAAAGCAAAAATTCAGAATTTATAGTTACATTTTATAGTACAATTACGTTAGTTACAATTTATAGTCACTAAATTTTCACACTTTTTAAAAATCTGGTATTTAAATACGACGATATCAAGGTTTTCTCTTTGACCGCCGAGCATTCGTCTAACATTTTTGTCCATAATTTTACCTGCACCGACGACCACCATTTTGGTTCAACTTACGTGCCGCGAATTATAACACGTCACGTTCCGTTTTACTCAACAAATTCATGAAATGAAAATCACTACATCTTTGCGAACAGTCGTTGCAAATACGAATAATAGTGTTCGTATTTGTTGCATCCCTAGTTAAAAGCTAGTATAATATAAAATTAAATGGACAAAAAAATCCAGTCAGTTATACTACTTAATATAATTAATTGTATAATAAATTGCGTCTGATTTGTTCATCTAATTCTACTTTATATTTCGCAAATATTATAGATTCTAACCTTAATCTAACACAAAACTTGAAATAAAGAAAAAAATCAAACTCATACTATTGGAGTTGTGAAACAAATTATTATTTGAAAACACACACTATATTCCCTGTGCGATAAGTTACTCGGATTCATACACCATTCATAAAAAAAATTAAAGAATGACAACCTTCCATGAAGTTCTCCCAGCACACTGAGCAAGAGGTGTTGGCGGCGGCATGGTCGCTGGTCACCTCTTCGCTAGGAATGGCCGCGATCTGATCGCGCGGCAGCGGAGGAGGTCCTGTGTTCTCCAACTGTCCCAGAAGCTGCGTCACCACCGCATCTAGCCCTGAAACCGATCCAGGATTATTTTCCTTAACGCGGACTACACTTCTCATACAAGAAGGTGCTCGGCGTTTGCTTTTGTAAGCCAGAGGCTTACGAAAGAATTACAATAGAATTAGGGAATATAAATACATGGCTTCAGCTGTCGCACAAATGTCAAAGTGACAGATAACGCAACGCTTTTTAGTTAACGCTTGTTTAATTTTACTCCTCATAAATAAAACTATACTGGGGGTGTTATATGTAAATCGATTTTAAAGAAGTCAACTCCAAAAATTATGCCAGGAAGTGTTCAGCTACATAATGAGAGGAATAATGGACCTCATAATGAAGCAACATATGGAACTCTTGTAGTCACTTACAAAATTTATGGTGCATTTGTCTAACAAGTAATCCATACTAATATTATAAATGTGAAAGTGACTCCGTCTGTCTGTTTCGCTTTCTCGCCTAACTAAACTACTCAACCGATCATCATGAAATTTTGCATACACATTGTCAAAACTATAGCAGTAATGAAGATTGAATACCTATATTATTGCTTGTATATTTTTTCAGGCGTTATATTATTTATTTTCTAATGCGGATGAAGTCGCGGGCAACAGCTAGTAACAGATAATACCTTCTCCACCAAACACATAGTCGCCCGGAGTGCCGACCAACACGAAGGGTGCTCCGGCAGTGACCGCCCCAGCACCCAAAGCGCCACCCAAGTTGTCACCTATCGTCCACACCAGGTGCTCAAATAGCGATTCTGAACGAGGTGCTGCTTGCGGATTGCCGGCACCACCGCCACTATTACCACCCACCCTCCTGTACAAGAGACATTAATTTTAAAATTGACTGTAGTTTGACTAGGCCATTGGTCTAGTTGCCTTAACGGTCTGTTTCAGAGGCCCCTGGTTCGAATTCGCGGCAGAGCCAACTTTGGAAATGTACTTTTCAAAGTTAGCTCTGGTCTTTTTTTTTTTTTTTTTTTTTTATAATGATAGATCAAGCATTTGACCGCAGTCTCACCTGATGGTAAGTGATGACGCGATCTAAGATGGAGCATGCTTGTCTATTAAGAACCGATTCACTCGCAACTTGAAGAGTCCAGGGTTGTAGTGTTGTGGAAACAAGGGCGCTGGAAGTTGGTTCCACACGCTAGCAGTTCGAATCAAAAAAGTTGACCCGAACCGCAACGTGCGGATTTTAGGTATATCAACCATATAAGGGTGACATTTAAATGTGCGCCTTGTTGTCCGATGGTAGAAGATCTGGCAAGTAATGGCAGGACACATTCCGCACTAACGTAAAATAACAACATGTGTGCTGTTGTGTTTTGGTGCGTAAGGAATACCAGAGCACATTTCAGTATCCCTTCCTAATCTCTTATCCTTTATCAAACTATGGTCGACAGCGCTGATGCTGGACCTTTGCGCTGCGCTGAACCTTTGGCGTTACTTGTTTTTTACCAGCCTGTCTGACGACTTTAACATGAAAAAAAAGTTAATAATTGACTTTTAATTCCATGGATTTCTGATTGGCGCCCATTTCATATTTCGTTTGGCTTCAACCTTTTTAATATAGAATTTTTTTTTAATTAATACATTTTTCATCCAAACCGAACTACAAGAGTGTAGTTTATTTTGATTTGCAGTTATATTACCGTTAAGTGTTAAGTAGTTAAGTGCAGTCAGTTCATTTCTCATTCATTTACAGTTTAGACGTTTTTTGAATTACCTACATAATGTTAAGGTCGTCAGACAGGCTGACGGTCCATTTAATGGTAGGTGACTACCATCGCCTAAACAAGCAACGTGAATAATTGTGAAATAACAGCATATGTGCTGTTGTGTTTCAGTGAGTGAGTAAGGGATGCCAAAGCCCATTACCCTATCTCTTTCTTATCCCTTATCCTTAATGATCTGCAGCGCACTCGCAACTTGTTTGTGTTATAGGCGAAGGTAGCCACCTACCACCAAGTGGACCGTCAGCCTGTCTGTCAACTTGTAACATTAAAAAAAATTAATATGGTATTAAGAATTATCAGAATTCTTTTGATTTAACAATTTGGAGCTTATAGGCCAGAAAGTAACAGAAAGGCACATGAAAAAACAATTCCTTTACATGTTTACACTTAACCTATCATAAACATATCCATAATATTTAATTTATAACTTACCTCAAATGACCAGCTGACACGAGAAATGCTAAGTCATTGAGCACAGGATGACGACTGGTGCTCTGCAATTTGGAATACAAAATGTGTGTTAATTCATTTCGGAATCATAACTAAGTCTACTTATCGTAACTAAGTAAAGTCATCGTCGCAGCTTTAGGACGTCAACTGTTGGACATGGGCCGTCCCATTAATTTTCCAATATGACCGGTCAAAAGCACCTTTGCATTGCATCAAGCTAAAAGAGCACAGCAAAGTTATGTAATGATTACAAATAATTGTTATTGTTACATTTCAAAATGCAATATATCCAAAAAAAATGACAGATTTCCCGTAAAATTTTTTATTCATATATTTCAAATCTCATATTTATCTTTTCAAATTTGGCTCTGGTCTGGATTTGGGAAGTAGTGGCAGGGCACACTGCGTTTTCGCAGTCTTTTGGGCAGCCCGTCTGGCGGCAGTAACCACCCCCTTACAGAAGACATCTGTGAAATAACAACACTCGTGATTTTGGGTTTCGGAGAGTGAGTAAGGGATGCCAGAGCCCATTTCGGTGAAGAAAAATAACAGGTTATACAACGACACATATATATGAAATACAGATTTTGGCTGTGTAGTATTATATAGAGGTCATGCCACGTCCACGTCACTAGTATTTAGGTGTTCACACTGATTAATGGATCCACTCCAGATCACCACGTATTGAGACTCAGAAGGGCATCAATAATTTAGATAGTTCGTGGATGTATCGTATAGTGTATTATTACAGAGAGCGCACGTGTGTAGGGTCGGGCGACGGGAAACAAATGGTCAGACTCGGACGCGTGGCCTGCCTGACGCAGCTTGCTTCCTGTCCCCACAATATTCCAACTCTTACAAAAAAATTTACATAAAAAATTTCATACGGTTTTACTTTTGTATCTAACCGTACTTAAACTATTATTCCTTTATCGACTACTAATGTACTTTATGCTCTTGCACGGCCAGCGATTCGCGATGCTCGACGGGCTTGGCGCCTTGGTGGTCGCACATGTGCAACCTGATATCGACATCCGTTGTTAACATTGTCACGCTGGTGCTGAGTGCAATAAATACTTAAAAATTATTTTTAACTGCTAACAAAATTAATAAAACGAAATGTCTGAAGTAAGATTAAATTACAGCCATGTAGTAATATTTAATGCATAGTAATTGCTATGAATTCAATACAGACATGATTTTAAATTTCTTAATTCTATGATTTTAATTCAACATGTAACCATTCTTTAAATAAAAAGTATTTTTATTGTTCACTAGCGACCCGCCACCGGATTCGCCCGTGGTGCAATTTTTATATATATGAACATTCCCCATTCATCCCTCTTTCCATTAGTGAAAACTGAATTAAAATCGGTCTACCCGTTCACGAGTGAAGCCGTAACCAAGGGAAATGGGGATTCATTTTTATATTATTGTTCATGATGGGACCTTGTTACAAAAACACAGTGTTTTTTTTTTAAATCCAGGAATAAGAATCTTCTTAGGGTATTAAAAGCAGATATGCAGTGTACTAAATGTTGTAAACGGTGATGGGTCATAGCTGCTTATCATGATAAATTGGTAGCATTAGCATAAAATGTCATGTATTTATTATTATTCATTATGAAAACTTGAAATTGCATAATTTAATTTTATGCTTTGATAAATAAATAAAAAATGCCTTTCGAATTTCTCTACTAAATCTATTATGCAAATATTCCTCTTTTCTAAATGTAAACCTAGCTGCTAAATATTATGAAAAAAAATCGTTGAGTTAATAAAATAAGTATTATTAAAAAGAGAAGATTTATGAAATTGTGTAAATTATAATACCTATGTGGAATTTAAATTACCAACCGCATTCAAAGAATTGAAACAGAAATAACTACTAATGCAAAATACAAGTCTATAGTTTTTATATTTATCAGTAACGTGTGAAGATAAGGCTATCACAAGTTTGTATATGCATGTGATGTCACCAATTTGATAAATTGTTCTAGAAAACAAAGAATACTTTAAGGAGACATAATATGGTGATAAATGGATATGTTACTATCAAAGTGGGAGAAGCCTCGGTAATAATTAGAATTGGATGGAGAGTAACATCAACCAAATGTTAAATGGAAGATAATTTTAAACAATGCAAATAAAATTATTTTATTATTAAATATGTCACTGTCACTTGTAAATAATAAATTCAAACTGGGATAATAATATATATAATATATTGCGATCACTTGTGCAGTTTTTCATCAAAAGAAAAGAAAAGAACATATCATTAGTTCAAGACAAGTTTTTTCTATTTTTATGTTCAGGTTGGCAGGCAGACTGATAGTCTACTTGATGGTAGGTGGCTACTGTTCCCAATTAACACAAAGCTGGTAGTGCATTGCCTACTGCAGTAGCATAAAGGATAAAGGATTGGGAGGGATTGGGATCCAAATCTTCTCAAGGTTCGAGTGAATAGGCATCTTCTGGGTGAGCTCGCTCCATCGTCGGCCTCATCCTTCCTACATGGACAGATGCTGGTCAAGAGCAAACACATCTTTAATAATAATAAAAAAAGGTTCTATGGGAAATGGGCTCTGGCATTCCTTACTCATTTACCAATACACAACAGAACACATGCTATTATTTTTTCATTGTGGTCTTCTGTAAGGGGGTGATAATTGCTGAATATTCGGCTGATCAATTTATTTATAAATTGTGCTCTGCCAGTACTACATCAATTTAAGTGGTACGGTAACTGGAATATGAGTCTACTTATAAAGGTTTGCACTTAAAGAACTTAAAAGTCACATAAGTTATAAATAATAAAACAAAATTAAGTACTGTCATATCTATGTTATCAGCCAACATTGGACATTGGAATATGCTTAACAACCATTATGTGGCACTATAGAGATTTTAAAGATAACCAATAGATTTAATCAATTATGCGCAATTTGCTATCAATCATATCTATTTTTATTTTTTACTGTTAATATCACAGTAATATGTATTGCAAATTGCATAGATTTTTCATTCGCATAGATATTGACAATAGCAGAAAGTCATGGGTTGGCTTTCCAATCCCGTTAATGATTTTTAGGGTATTTTAGAATTAAATTAATTAGTAATGAAAGTTAATTTTATAAAAATATAGTTTTTATGGTCAGGAAATTCATGCACAATTAATTTTATAAAGATTTTAAAACATAACCTAAATTTGTTTATATTGTAAATTAACATGTACATACCAGTAGTATAGAAGGCCTTTAAATTGTTTGGTCCTCTATGAGAGCAAATCCGACTTGGAACGGTTAGGTTAGGAGGTTAAGGCGGTAGCTCCGCTTCGCTTCGTTCCCGCCTTAGCCTCGGTGGTTTTTTTTTAATAATAACCTAAAACCTCTCCTGGCCGATTCCTCTATGAGAGCAAATCTGACTTGGAACGGTTAGGTTAGGAGGTTAAGGCGGGAGCGAAGCGAAGCGGAGCTACCGCCTTAGCCTCCGTGGTTTTTTTATAAAACTATATTTTTATAAAACTAACATACATTACTAATTAATTTAATTCTAAAATACCCTAAAAATCATTAACGGGATTGGAAAGATTTACCGAAAGTCATACTTAATGTATCACATCCAAAACTTTATGTCAAGCTTTAATTTAAAACTTTTGAGAGATAAGAACATCTTTATTAGTGGTAGACATGTCAATTGACAATTTACCACTTACCCTTCCACTTTCTCTGAAACATAAGTCCAGCATAACATAAACATACTTGGTTATCCTCTGAATCATCAAGGTTACTCATGTCTGCATCATTGAAGTCCCCTGTTGAAACTGTTGAGCTATGACTCTCATGCTCAATCTGCTCAATAAATCCTCCGGCACAGTATGGGCATGTATAATCCTGAAATGAAATTGTTCATGATAGAAATAAGCTATAATAAAAACATTAATATGTATGCATATTCTCATAAAAAAAAATTATCCTTTTTTTTATATTTCTTAAACACTGACATTAATTGAATCATGGGATTCTAAAACAACATAAGACCTATTTTTTTTAAATATCACTTTTCAACATAATTCAATTGTATAACCAAGAATGCAAGTTTGCTGCAAAAACCACACTAATTGTACAAACTCTCTGTAGTAAAAGTCATGTATCTCATCACATTATTGTGTCAAAACGATACATCTCCTAACATAGTTTATGTTGTTTTGCTTTAACGTTAAAAATATCTAGCTATGCTAATGTTAGTTTGCCAAATATCTGTGCATATCCAGATGGTTTTAAACCAATCTATATTAATAAAATTTGAGGATGTAAAAAGGTTAGAGTTACTTTCCAGATGATGAAGACAAAGCTCTTCTATAAAGTATGGCCAATCACAAAAAAATATTATGCTGCTAGCTTACAGTATAATTTGGTACTTTGGGATTATCCCGGAGACCATATATTATTTGATACACACATATTTAATAAACCATCTTGAAATACTAATATACATCTTTTGCCTAAAGTAGTTTTTGTCCTAGAACCTAACCTAACTCTAATTTGTAATAAAAATAAGTATTTTCTGGTATATAACTACTTTAAGTAACGATAAGTTGTTTTCATAGATAATTAAAAATTGTATTGAAAACATAAAAATGGTATCACCCATTTCACTATGCATAGCAAACACAATTAATTTATTAAATGACTAAATGGTCGAGGGGGATAATCCCTAAGTATCTATAATTTTATATATCGGACATTTTATTTTATTTTTAACTCAAAAATCACCATATGCCTTGTGTTTTAACAAACTAAACATCGATGCAAACAACACATATTATCAAGATAATGAAATATTAAAACTAAGTACTTAGAAAATACTATAGTTATTAGTAGCAGTTAAAAGAACAGTTTAATAATGAATACAACTTAAAGAAGAGCATGCTTTACATTTTAAATGTTCCTCAAAAATATGTTTTCACAAACTTGTGTTCTTTTAGCATCACATGATTCAATTGTTTATTGTGATTAACAGATTTATTTACTAATTGTTTATATAACCAAATAAATACTTAATTGGTGTCTTAATATTCCCATAAAATGAAAATTTAAGGTGAAATACAGTGTAACCTTAATATAATAAGCCCCAATATAATGAATTTTTTAAAATCCCCTAGGACTGCTCGTAAGAGCTAATCCAAAATGTACCCTCACATTACGAATACTTTTATCAGAAACCTCTTTATAACGAATTTTTAATCATTGCAGAATTAGTTAGAAAGTATTATTGACCTATTTAATGAATTTTTTCAACCTAGGTATAACCTTTACATAACCTATCCTATCAATTATTCCTATTTAAACTACAATATTAATTCATGTCTCGACAGGTTCAGATAAGTTAAATTCTTCGTAAGACAGTCATTGTTGTTTGATGCTAAGTAATGTAAACACTACTGTTTGTAATTGTTGTTAGTTTTAAAGTTGCAATGGCTGAAAAATGAAAATGGTGTTCCATAAGTGTCGCAGACAAAACGAAAAGTCTTTTTAAAGTAAACAAGAATCCTACAATTAATAAACAAGTTTTTTTACCTGTTAAAACGAATTGTAGTCCAACGTAACCACTATATAACAAACCTCATTGTAACGAATTACTTGGTATAACGAATATTTTCTAATTTCCTTTAGTTTCGTTATATCGAGGTTGCACTGTAATAATTGGTCTCTTACATTCCCGTAAAATGAATGTATAATGTGAATTTTTGGTGGGCTGGATACTTGCAGGGGCTTATACCCAAATTAAGAGGAAAAAAAGCAATGATACATATGCATATGCAATGTTTTCCTATAAGGAATGTGTTGCATATAGTTTAGACTGATTTGGTTTTTGAGATTATTATATATTAGTATGTTGGAAAGCCCTTTGAAGGAATCAATAAATAAATCAAACTAAATTAAAACCGGCGGAAGGTAAATAATATGTGATAAGTAGACGTAGATAGTGCGTGCGTGATATATTGCAGAGAAAAGCGGAACCAGTTGCAGGCATCGACAAAATTTGACCTTGAATGAATACTGCATGTAGTTTCATACTCGTACAGCAATTTACGTTTGATAATAATAAGAGGCAGGCAATATTGAAATTATCGATTTCTTACCTGCAAAACATCTTCGAACTCAATATTACACCCGTGGCAGAAGAATCGAGCGGTTGGCCTCCGCTCCACCAACGCGTCAGCCATTCCACTAGTTAATTAAGCACAATACACTGGCAGAAAATTAAGTATATTTTACTAAATGTTCAGGATTGTACTTTCACAAGACTAACAATAATTTATCATGCGCCATTTTTTAATAAGACATTGCATGCATATAGATAGGTCCTAGAAGAACAAGACCAAGAGAGTATATAATATATATATATATGTTCTGTGAACAAGATCAAGACCCAAGACTATGTTCCTTTCCCAAGAGTATTAATTACGTTTTATCAAGACCTAACTCGGTCGGACGGCGGAACCCTGTGGCGGAACCTACTCCAACAGTCCAACTTTTTAAACGAAATGTTGCAGTGTAATGAATAACCTCTGAATAACATAGACTCAGAATACTATTTGTTGGAGTCTGCTTGACAGAGCAAAAGCTCTATAACTATATACAATCCGTTGCTATGACGATTTTTTCCTAACAAGCTTGTCTTTGTGGACATTACAAATAAATAATAAACCATAAGTATTTGCATATGCTTTATGAGAACCTATTAACGCATTAGCTATGTAACAGGGTCATTTGCTTGATCATTATTAAAAAGCGTTAAAAACTATTCAACGTTAAAATTTAAATCAGATTATAGAATATAACTGCCAGCACTCTGTGCTACCTACCATGCTGTACGAGCAGTGTGGCTGTTATCAGTAATTTAGTTAGTGTATTTTGTTGATTCAGACGCCTTATATGTAAGAAGCATAAAGGTACCTAACGTAAAAACTATAAAGCGCAACACATATTGAAGCGACACCGGAAGCGTTCCGGATTTTTTATAATAAACAATGTACGATTTTGCTATGCAGCTTGCCACACAGAAACCGCCAGCGATAGCGAGACGGGGAGGCGCAGTGCGGTTTTCGGTAGCTATATTCCGTTGTACTCAGTGTTACCAATACCGCGCCGCTGTCCCCCGGCAGTAGACCGGTATTCCGTGTGAAACGCACTGTAAAACATTCGTTTTCCTGCTCCTGGACCGCTTACCCATCACTGTGTTTTGCGCTTAAATTAAGAATATTTTTTTGCCTTTGCGCGTTTTTCGACTCGACTCGACATCAAACTCACTTGGATTGGTGTTTCACTTCTATCGTGTGAAAACCATATCTTTTTTCTGCAAAACACTCATTTTAACACTCTGGCGGAGAGGTTACTGCCAGATTTGTTTCATAATATCTCCAGACGGAGTGTTGCCAGGTAAAGTAGTTAGTGCCGCTGACGGTGTCGTTAAAGTCAAATTACTATCTCTAAACGAAGTGGTTACTGTCACCAGACAGGGAAGGAAGTTACTATCTCCAAACGAGGTGGTTACTGTCGTCGGACGAAGTTATTAATGCCGTCAGACAGAGTGGTTAGTTACTATGGCCAAACGAAGTGATTACTGTCGCCAGATATTGTTACTATCTTGAAACGGGGTAGTAGGTACAATATGTGAGTGTAAACAACGCACCAGTGTGAATAAAGTGTTAGGATGTACGCTTATATTACCTATTTACCCCCTTGGCCCCCACAAAAAGTAGCAAATTATTTTGTATTACAAATAAATGCTATGCCCCCTCCCGCCCTTTTTCCGTGACGACTGCGTTGCCCTTAAGCGTTTGGTAACACAAACTATTTTTCGATTGCAGCACTAAATGTATGTCGTGAGGAATGTCGAACCATGGAATATCTCTGCTCTCCATGGTCCTACTCCTACCCAAAGATAATTGTATTAGTGTATAGATGGAACAATAAAAATTGAAGATTCCTTCGATACTCGATACCCGTCTTTCTAATGGCTGCATGTCGTATGTTAAAAAGAGATAACAATAGCCGAATATGACGTCTTAAAACGCTGCGCGCCATAAAAAAGGCTATGTCATATTTGTTTATATCATGCTGGTTAACAAGCGCGTTTAGCTTTATGTGATTTAAAATACTTAAAAATCTGAAAGTGTGATTTCATAAATCTGTTGCTTGCCAAGAATGGCTTGTACTGTTCCCGTTTGTCCAAGTAGAGTGGGTGTTTTGAAGGAGAATAATGGAAACATATCATTTCACCGGTAAGTCGCACAGCTCGCACTCATTAATTTTGGTGTTTTGTAAACAAATTTTTATAATTATTTACTAAAAATGAATCATTGTACATGCATACACAGCTCTAAGTTTGATTTATTTAAAGAAAAGCTGGTGTTTATAACTAAAATTTACAAAAACCAAAGTTAATCGGAATATTTGACATAATTATGTCTTGCTTTATAGTGCTGTAGTCTGATCTTGATAAGTTTATCGATATCGATAACTAATTTATTTTTAGTAGAGTGTTGACAATTTCTAGCATTCACTGCAGGTTGAAAGTAATTTTTATCAATTTATAACAGATTTCCCACCGACATCGATTTAAAAAAAAATGTGGACAAAAAATGTAAGAAAAGCCAAGCTTCGCAATATACAAGAATATGCTCGATGAACTTTGAAGATTCTTGCTTTCGCCAAGGATATCAGCGTAAAATTCTACACTCGTATGCAGTGCCGACAATATTCCCAAAACCCCAAACCACCATCGTGTAAACCAGTAAGTAATATCTATAAGTTATAAAGAAGTTATGCTTCAATCTATGAAAATTATGAAAATCTTTTGAATCATTAATAACCAAAAACTATTTCTTTTCAGAAATTACCCAGAAAAAGAAAACTTACTAATAAATACGTGGATACCCAAGCGTCAACATTAACTGCAAGTCTTTAAATTAAAATGTTGACGAATCACAGATGAACGATATCACAGATTAAAATGAAACGATATCACAGATTATCCAATCTGTGATATCGTTTCTAAAAATAAAACTTTAAGATTATCGAGTTTTTTTTCTCGTAATAAAAACCTACTCCCGTTCTACCCCTTAAGGATGGATTCTAAATATTTCTACTCAAAAAATAACTATTCTTTTGAAATATTTTGGTGAAATAAATGCGAGAGGTTGCATACAATCTCATACAACCGATTAGCAATGCGGCGAGTACCAGTACGCACCCACATTTTATTTATATTGAATAACCAAACAGTACACTGAAACGCATTTAGCCATACTTTTTATCCGTCATATATTTAAAATCTATATCAACGATATCTAGTTATCAATAAAAATGCACAGCACTATTATACGCTATAACTTTAGCTTGCATTGTATAGTCAAAATGGAGTGGAGACATTCACTCAACTTCGACCCGACAGATTATATATGTATGTCTCTTTCAATCTTATGACAATTTGAAGGTGTTAGAAAGAATAAAATATTGCTGCATTTTGTGATCCATCTATAGGTACAGACTAATACAACATCTTTGCTCCTACCTATAATATTCTTGTCTCATCTCTGTGGTGGCACTAGTTCTGTGCCATAGAATCATAGAAATAGAATAAAAACTGCTGTGATCTCTTGGTGATCTCTGATTGCATGATTTCCCGACTGTGACATCTGTGACGTTTCGTTTCGGTTCGGTTTCGTTAACTTTCGTTGTCGTTCATCGCAGAAAGTGATCATTCTTTTCATTAAAGTGTATTTAGATTATTGTTCTTTTTTTTAATTTAACATAATGTAATTGTTTTTTATTAATTTTATTCATGCTTTTTGACCAATATTACCCACGCATCGTAAATTCAAATGTTGGTTGGTGGAGTGTTATTATGTGATATGATCGGTATTATCAAATCATTGTAAACTTTAAAAACATGTGGATTGGACTTGATAAAAATAACAATTGTATAAAACCTGTCAGTGTGTTGTGTTATACAGTTTATAGGTAATAATTTCAATTCTAAATAGTAAAGTAGGTCAACACATAGTGCTTAAATAACAATGAATGAGAAAAAGGTGGTAGAAAATTTCAAGAGCTACATCAACGTGAACGATAAGGTGCGTATCTATTATATTTTTTATTATTATATCAGATTGAATACTAAAAAGTACAATATTTTTCCTTCATCTACTAATAATTGTAAAATTTGCCGGTGTACACAAATATCGAGCCTGCAAAATTTCTATCTACACTCATTTATTTTTTTCTTATGATTAAAAAAAAATCATTGTATGTTCCCTAAACCGAATTATTCCTTTATGATTTAATTATTTTTTGTCTGCACTAATGTTATAAAGAGAAAAGATTTGGTATTTATTATGATTGTAATTGATAAACTCAAAAACCACTTTTGACGGATTTTAAAAATTCTTTTACCTTAGAAAACTACATTATCAGCGAGTGACATTTGCTGTATTTTCTTTTCAAAAAAACTAAAAATCCCTATGAAATCTAAAAATAGAAATGAAAAAGCCTGAAAAGATACTATTGATTTATTTTATCATAAAGACTTGATTGACAGTCTACTTAGTTATATTTGACTACCATATCCTTGATGTGACAATTAACACTGCAAGGAGGGATTTAAGGGGATTGTTACTGCTGTTTGACTGGCTTCCCGATTTAAGGAAATCACAGTCTGCCTTGATACTATTAAATTTTGGGTCGTCCTCTGAGGGTCAATTATCATCAGGCTATATTCTGACTCAATTCTATATTCTGATAATGATCGAAGTTACAATGTAAATTTAAATGATTAGATAGACGCAAATGGATTCAACTGGAAACGTGGCGAGTTCTTTCTCTGCGGAACTAGCTCGACATATGTTCACTTCAAACGCACTACCCAGAATGCCGTTCATAGTCCTTTTTCTACTATCAATGGAAACGCCATCTCGTCTATATAGTTAACATCACGGTTGATAGATCCGCATCAACCATACCCAATGTCTCCGCTTGTGGCACCACTTCAGGACTCTCTGACAAATATAATAATAATTGTAAATTTAAGTTATTGCTGTCTATTATGTATTTTTCTCATACATATATTTTGTATGGAATGGGTTTGAGGGAGGCATCGGGTCAGCTGTTAATAAAATAAATTGTAATATAATAAATATGTACCTATGAAATTGGTGTACTATTTATTGTTTTGTTACAGAATAATGAAGACAGGAATGGATCGAGACCTGAAGTGGAACCAAAACTTTTAAATGGTGAGCTATAGAAGTGTTAATTCACAATTTTGACGAGTCTGTTGGATGAGTGATTAGGGTGGTTGCCTTAACGCTCTGTTTTAGGGTTCCCAGGTTCGATTCCCGGCAGGGTCAACTTTGAAATGAACTTTTCAAATTTGGTTCTGGTCTGGATCTGGAAAGTAGTAGCAGGGCACACTGCATTTTGCAGTCATTTGGGCAGCCCGTCTGGCGGCAGTAACCACCCCCTTACAGAAGACTACCGTGAAATAACAGCATGTGTGCTGTTGTGTTTTGGTTAGTGAGTAAGGGATGCCAGAGCCTATTTCCCCTATCCCCTCCTAATCCCTTATCCGTAACAATATTATTATCACTTACAAAAAGTCTACTCAACAGACTGATGTACCACTTGATGGTGGGTGACTATTGTCACCTAAAACACAAGCATTGCCATAGGTGTTGCAAGTGCGCTGCCGACCACAGTAGGATTATGGATAAGGAATTAGGAAGGGGTAGGGAAATGGTCTGCACACTTTGTTATTCTAATCTAATTGGAATCCACTGATCGCTACAGAATTTAAAAATAAAATTTACTACCTAAGATGCAAGGGATAAAGGACAAGGTAAGTGTTTTAATTTACATTATCTCAAGAAATATTTGACGAGTAGAAATGCTAATTTTGTGTACAAATGAAAGAAGTTTAAGTAAATTTAAAGAAATCTCTTCCACCCACAGCAATATCTTGAAAATAATAAATTAATATATATTTGACAGGTTAAAATAATAACCAGCTAAACATTGCCTTGCTATGGACTAGAATAGTATCTACACTAATATAATGTGAATATGTTTGTTTGTTTGTTTTTTTTTTTTTTGTTGTTTGAAACATTTTAATCTATGATGCAAGTACAATTTGGATTCCTTAATTCTTCTTCATTTGATAGTCCATTTTTTAAGCAATGCTATTTAACATCACGCTACAATCCTTAAGAGCGGAGCAAAAATAAATCAGAAAAACACTGAGCGAAAAAAGTAACAGCGGGCGGAAGATACGATGTGGGTGGGCTGGCCGCCAGTCGAAAATAACCGAAGTCTGCTTGCTTATGTCAATTTAAATTAAACGACGAGTGAAACTGCGGGGCACAGCTAGTTCATCGCATGAAATCTCATTTTGTATGCATATTGCATCCACTAACTGTACACTTCCATTTATGACATCCTGGTACATCAAGTTTGGTGCCAGTAGGAAGTTGTGTTTCATTCAATAAAATGGTGTGCATTTGTGGTGGTAGAGAAGATGGTCCTAGATATTTGAAAATAGGTACTTGCATTTTTTTTTTTATACCTAAATTGCTCAAAAAATTTAATTATTAAAGTATAATAAATATAAGTACTTAATTTATTTTGTAATCAAATCTTTTTCATCCACTTACTTAATATATTTTTAGTATATTGTATAAAGTTTTTTTTATATTGTCAGAACCTGGTAATTTATAAATTTTCTTAAGAAAACTTCAAAACGGAACAGGGGATAAAGCTGTTTTATTTTCAAATGACGTCATATTTTCTGCGTGAATCATGATATTGAAGTCATTAATTTGCCGATTACAATTACCTACACAAAAGTTATGCTGTGTTAGGGTTGTCACTTTCCACTACACTATTGCCATTGTATTTTTTTTTAATTATAATTTACTTAAAATTGTTTTATACATATTTGTATTTCAATAACAAGTTTTTAGATATTCATTTACTTCTCTCATTCTTTTTTTTTACGAGGGGAGATATCTTCAAAAGATACCCTATGAACAAATGCCGCATAGGGTTATGTGGGATTTTACCCCACTAAACACCCCTCGAGATGTGTGTGGTTCTAGTTCAAGGGGACTTTGGAACCTTCACCGTCACTTTTCTCATTCACTGTTTTTTACTATATTTTTATAGTAAAAAATATAGAAAATAATTTAGTTAGTTGCCGACCCTACACAAGTGATATAAAAAGCAATTTCTGGTCCAGCAAATCCAATGTCGCGGTACAAGGCCAATAGAGAAACTTCTTTAACAAGCTCACTACATTCTCATTGATGGTTGAATTTTAAATACCATCTATAGAATGCATTAATATTAGTATTAGTAGTATTTTAATATGAATTGTAAAACACATATTAATAATGATAACTTAAGTAAATATACAAAGTAAAGTAACTAACAGGGATCCTATATCATGTTCTATACTTACTCAGCCTTGACTACAGGTTGATGTACAATGTAGTAGGGACTAGTATGGATAAGAGGCATCCATACTACGTGCAAAAGTAAACTTCTCAACCGATCATCATGAAATTTTTCATACACATTGCGAGGACACAGAAAAGGACATAAGTACCCTTCATCAAAAAGAAAATCCAATGGAAAAAACTAATTTGGGTAAGCAGGTTGGACCCAACGGGTGACGCTGCATGGGTTACAGATTTTTTTCCGGCGATTGCTGAGTTCACTAGTAACAGTATAAATTGTTACATTAAAATGAATTATAATACATTAAAAAAAAAAAAAAACAATGTTTACCATTGCATCCAGTTAATCTGTTACACATAGCTGTTTTTGTCTGAAAAGTTATCTTTTTAAGATAAACTTCATTCAACAACAGTTTATTTCTGATACAATGAATAATGATGAACAATCTGAGGTCATTTTTAATACTGTTATAAAGTGTTTTCCAGTCCAAATAAAATTAACATATTTTCTTTTTTCGAAAGGCATTTGATAAATACCTCGTAACAGTTTGTATGCACCATAACGATATCATATGCAATCAGGACAGTGCATAATCTGTATCTATACAATAATAAAATCGTAAACGAGTCGTGTCTGGACATTAAAGATTTATTCAAAACTAGCGACCCACTTCCGGTCCCCGTTTATCCCTCTTTCCATTGGAGAAAACCGAATTAAAATCGGTCTACCCGTTCACGCGTGATGCCGTGACCAAGGGAAATAGGGATTCATTTTTATATATAGAAGATAACAATTTGCACACGTTGTACTTATGTTACAGAAGTCCAAAAAATTGTTTTTAGAATTTTTGTCTGTGTCTGTGCGTTTCTGCACGCTAATCTCAGAAACGACTTAACCAATTTGAATGCTGTTTTCACCGATGTGTTGTAGCAATCTTCCTTTAACATTTAATATTTATTTCATTCCAATCGGTTTACAAAGAAAAAAGTTACGCGATATACCGAATACCACGCGTACGAAGTTGCGGACTCAGCTAGTCCTAACTATTATTATAACACTTACTTTGAGGACCATACAATTGGTTTATTTTGTCTTGACGATTTATATTTTAATGGTATATTTGGAATTAATTTCTCTCTTTCAGGCGAGTTGGTTGTCGGTGTTGCCCATGATGTGGCTATGCTGACACCATTCAGCGAAAGAGACAAAAGGGCTTCCGTGATTGACAGAGACCGAACGACGCTGTCTACTGACAGTGAATGGCGTATGGGCTCCATCTTTGTGACCAATTACAAGCTCTCCTTTGTGCCAATAGATAATTCACATAACCATGTACGTATTGGACTTCAATTTACCAACTACATTAAAATAAAATAAAAATATTAATTATTCCGTATTATTAAGCATCAATACACTTGAGGAAGAACTGGCAAGAAACCTCATAATAGCTCTTTTCAACATCAATATACTACACAAGTATACAGTCCTAATAATATTATAAATGCGGAATTTGTATGTTTGGTTTTTTGTTCCTCAATAACGCAAAAACGGCTAAACGGATTTGGATGAAAATTTGCACATAGATAGTTTATTACCCAGATTAACAAATAGAATACTTTTTATCCTGGAGTATTGTTAGGTTCCTGAGGGAAAAAAATTTCGCGCCGATGTCGTCACAGCGATAAAGATTTCCAGCGTTATAACTCATATTTTCACAGCTAGTAAACAAATAAATCAGTCATCACTCCCAACAATCAATCAAAATCAAGCTCATTAGTCAATTAATCATTATATATTCGTATTAGTAATAGGTTTTCGTACATAATTTCTTGTCTATCAGTTATTGTTTGGGCTTGAATTATAAATGTAAGTACTGTATGTTCATATAATAAAAATTGTAATATTTGTGGAAATTTTCAGGAATATAGTCAAAGAAACTACCTCCTAGGCTCGTACGATGTACCCCTGACAGGGGTAGGAGCTGTATGGTTGACAGACGGTGGGCCTGTGAGAAGACGAAGGCTTATTCCTTATGGAGATGTACCTGCTAAGGTTAAAGGACTTCAGGTTGTATGTAAGGTGAGTTACAAAATTGTATATAATTGTTAATGGAATTTCACAAATTATTTCTCATAGGAAGGGAAAACCTTCCTATGAGAAATAATAAAATCATATAAGGACCCCGGTATGGAAATTTTATGAGGAGTAAAATTAATACAAGCATTAGCTAAAAAGCGATACGTTATCTGTCACTTTGACATTTGTGCGACAGCTGACGCTTGTAATTATGTCTCCTAATTCTATTCTCTAGGCTTATAAAGTAAACGTCGAAATCTTGTATGAAAAGTGTAGTCCGCGTTGAAGAATGAAACTAGCTTGTTACAAACTGCCGACCGGCGCAGCGACGTCTGCCGTCGAAAAACTGAACTATTTGAACATATAAAACGTAGTGACATCTGTGTATACCGAACGTAACTAACATAACTTTTGTTGGAACACGTGACATCTGAGTATGCAAAATGTAACTAAATAATATAAAGTAATTAGGTGTCCAGTTATCTATTGACACAAATGAATTTATACATTTAAATGTATAAAATTTTCCAGTCGTGCGTCGGGGCTGACACACACACTTTTTTTAAATAGCTTCTTGCAGAAAAATAATTTTATGTAGCGTTAAAAACTGTTACGTCGCGTTTTTCTTCCCCTTCATTTCGACTTTTTCTTCTGTCCAACTTTACCACCCTCTTGCCTGGATAAGTTGAATTTTGGTAAACTTTTAAATTCTCCTTTCATTAATTGGGTCAATAGAAAACAGTGGGTATACTTATGTACGCAAGTGAGAAGTTCTTTGGAGTCAATAAAAAAAATATATATTGCATAAATATGAATGAATGTACTTTATCTAAAAAGCTAAAAGCTTGTCTGTCTGTCTGTTACCTTTTCAAGCCTAAACCGCTGAACCGATCATCATAAAATTTTGCGTACACGTAGTCAGGGCTGCAGGAAAGGACATAGGGTAGCTTTCATCCATAAAAAGGTTCTGTTCCCGAGGGATCATCTAACGCCTGGATCATCTAATTGCTCATATGTTTTTGTCAGGCGTTGAATTTTATATTTTTATTTTTAGTTTATATCCCTTGGGAACAGTATTTTTTTTTTCCTGTATGAAAGCTACCCCATCTCCTTTTCTATATGTATGCATCTCCTTTCCTGACAAGTATGCAAAATTCATGATTCATTAAAGCGTGAAACAAACAAACTCATTTTCGCATTTATAATATTAAATGCTATGTTACTCGTACAGAGTGTTTATGTACTTAGTGTGTTTTTAAATAAAAAACCTATACATAATATTGGTTCCAACTGTATCGAATTGCATACATTATATCTCTATAAACAAACAAACATATTTATCCTTTCGTAATAAGTACTATTAATACGGAATAGAAAATTAAATGAAAAAGAAATTCTGACTGGTAATCGTTATTTTCATTATCACAAAACATGGAACTGCTACACAAACAAGGAATGTATTCTTAGGTAATCTGATATTTTACTATCTTATCAATTATTCAAACCATGCGATCGTTAGCGTAACAATAATAAAGACTTCAGCTCTTCAATAATAAAGACGAAAATCGCTTGCACTGTCTACAAAAAATGCCACAACATGAACGGGCTCTTGTTGCAATAGGAGACGTAGTTGCTCGTGACTCCAAGAACCAAAATTAAACCAATATCCTATAAACAAAATTATAATCAAGAGTTATTATGCAATTATTTAGTTGGATAAGGATTAATGTGGCGATACGATGAATGTGATCTTTCGATGCTACCTGTGGTTTGATTGACTTATATGAACGATAAACGGTTATTGTGACCTCTTTTATGGTTAATGATGAGTACTATAAACGTATAGTACATTATTTTATGTATCATCGATAGCACGCCAAATAATGACTTTTATGGCCAAATTTTTGATACCTTGGGTTACATTATTGTAATTTTCGTAGGAATTTCTAATTAAAAAAAAAAAAAAATACCGCCTGCGGTACACGCTGATAATGTAGCTTTCTATAGATGAAGTTAAGTAGTTTTTGGGTTTAGCCATTACAAAAAAAAAAACATACAAAAAATTTAATCTTTCACATTATAATATTAGTGTAGATAAAAACTTCATTATTAAAATCTTTGAAATGAGTAAACTCAAACAATTGTCCATATTGGAATACGTACAACCTTAAAATGGATTTTTTGTTGCATGTGTTTTTAAATGTTGCTCCTAACATATTAATTTAAATTATATAGTGTAACTAGCTGGTGCCCGAGGTTTCGCCCGCATTGAAAAATAAAAAAATAACGCTTGACTAAATATATGAGCATTTAACGCCTAACATATTTATTGCATTTATGGCTTTGCCAGGCGTTAGATGATCTCTCGGGGACAATACTTTTTTCTGGATTATAGGTACCCTATGTCCTTTCCTGCTTCCATGCCAACGTGTATGCAAAATTTCATGATAATCGGTTCAGTGGTTTAGGTGTGAAAAGGTAACAGACAGACAGTCACATTCACATTTATAATATTAGTATGAATAGTATGGATATTATAGGTATATAATTTATACACACACTCACATACAACTTCTAAAATAAATACATACTTTAAAAAAAATTACTACCGTGTCAGTCAGGTCCTCTGGCCGCAGATACGTGCTTAAGTGTCACTAGTGTTAATGTTATCAACAATCAACATGTTATTCCAACCAATATGTATGAAAAGTTATTTCAAGTTATTTAGGTATTGTTGCGTGTAATCTAGCCTCTAATTATTTTACTAACTTAACATTATTTCTTTATGTTAAGGTCGTCAGACAGGCTGACGGTCCACATGATAGTAGGTGGCTACCGTCGCCTATAACACAAGCAACGCCACATGTGCTGCAAGTGCCCATCATAGTAGGATTTAGGATAAGGGATTGGGAAGGGAAAGGGAAAAGGCTCTGGCATCCCTTACTCACTCACGGAAATACAACGAGAACACAGTCATGCTGTTAGTTCACGATGATCTTCTGAAAGGGGTTTGTTACTGCAGCTAGACGGGCCACTAAACGCTGTGCCTTGTCACTATTTTCCAGATCCAGACCAGAGCCAACCGACTATGAAAAGTTCATTTCCAAAGTTGTAAAACAAAAACTTTTTATATAAAAAACGATTTGTGTATGGCCTTCAAAACCGCTCAATCGATTTTGATGAAATTTTCAGGCTATCTTCAGGTTAGGCCACCAGAGGATCCTGTGAAGTTTAGTAAAGAAGTTTAATTTTTTTTTTTTGTAATTTTGTGTCTCCCTACAATTTTATTTTTATTTAATATTTTTATTTAATAATATTCCAATGCCTGACAAAAATATACATATATGAACAATAATAAAAGCTAATTAGTGTATATAATAGAAAAAAAACATTCTTGTTTTCAGAATATGAGAGTGTTCACATTTAGTTTCGCGAATTCTTCAATAGGCAACGGCAGGAAGGTCGGGATGGCTCTCATGCACCACGCCTTCCCAAAAAGACACGACCTACTCTTCGCTTTCGAGTACAAAGAAGTGTATTATCCAACGATTCCGCCCGATCTGAACATGTTCCAAAGAACTCAGGAGTGGAAGAGAGAATTAGAGAGGTGTAATTGTCCGCACTGGAGGATAACAACCATAAATGGGACCGTAGACGCTTTTATGTTGACTGCTGTGGAGACTTTAATAGTGCCTAATAGTGTTTTGGACTGTCATTTAATGAAATCCGCGAGATACTTTAGATCTGGACGAGTGCCTATATGGGTTTGGGGTAGACCGGAGGGGGCGGCTTTGTTGAGGAGCGGTGAGCTGTTACCGACTGACCAATCGCTGACTGCTGAAAGTGTTCTCTTAGAACAAGTAAGTAATTATTATTATTAATTAATATAACTCTTCAAGGACTGTTTAGTCTCTTTCATTCTAAACACTATACGTGAAATTATTATCATGGTAACATATATGCAATTATACACTATTGGTGAAGACAATGGGGAAAATGTTTGTAACTCTATCATACTTAACCATTGGACAGATTTGGTTAAAACTTGATAGATCTTCTTTCGGCATGTTCATCACGTTTTCCGTTAATGTCCCTCATCCTTCATTCTAAATCCTACTGGTGTAGTCGGCAGCGCACTTGCAGCACCTGTAGCGTTGCTTGGCAACGGTAGCCACCTACCATCAAGTAGACCATTAGCCTGTTTGCCGACCTTAACATAAAAAAATCTCTTTTTTTAGTATGTTAAAACATTTAAGTAATCATGAATATTAATGTTCTACCACTGGTCGAAATTCGACGATATTGTAAAAAACTAACTTTTTCCATTTTTTTTAAATTGATAACACTAAGCCCGTCAAAGCCGTCATTATGCTTCTTAAGAGGGTATTCTTTACTCTTCACTGCATATGTGTACGCCGTGCGTAGGGTTTATTATTGCATATGGAGAATGTGCTCGTGTGTGCAGGTGCGCAAGTCACACCCGAAGTTGACGCCACCGCACGTGGTGTACCTGTGCGGAAATCAAGTGGCGGGAAGCACAGGCAACGCGGCCGGCGGGGGGCCTCTGCCGCCGCTCGCGCAGTTGCACTCCTCCTATAAGAAGCTCGTAGAGCTGTGCACGCCCACCACTCTCAGCGGGTTTTGGGTAATTATTTTTCATTTTTCCCACGGTTACACTTGACTATTTACACTTACACTACATAATTACAATACATTTCAATATTAAACTTATTTACAGTTTAGTGACTTTATAAATTTTCCAGGTTTTTTTCTTTTTAATTTAAAAATGAAACAGTATTGTCATGGAATAGTCATGGTCCATTTATCTATACTAATATTATAAAGAGGTTAAGTTTATATGTTTGTATCTAGGACGTAATCTTCGAAACTGCTGATCCGTTTTTAAAAATTCTTTTGTCAATAGTTAGAATGGACATAACCTAAATATTCCACGCGACGGGCGTGAAATCGCGGCACTAGGTATATTTTAATAATATTATAATATTTATAGCGTCTAAGGGAAGGAAAGTAACAATATGGTGTTGTACGTGTTTTGCTAGAAATCTAGCGTGCATTTGCTTTTGCAGTAATGATGTGGACGGACCGACGACGGTCTCTGTGCCCCTCTAAGGATAAGAATTATAAAGAAATAGTAAAAACTTTTTAAATGTTATAATTTAAATTCTTTAAAATACATGTATTGATTTAGTTAGGTAGGTAGTAGCATTCTTTTACAATTAATCATTAATTCATTTTACTTAAAACAAAACTATATACTTCAATAAGCAAGAAGTCAATCGAAAATCGAATAATTATTTTGTTTTTGGTGTGGTCTACAATATTACATATAATTGTAGAATTATGACGTATAAATTGAGTATGTAAAGAATGTACGTTCAAATTGGTTTTGATGTTAAAATTGACTTAAAGTTTGCTTATACTAATTTGCCTATAATCGGCAGATCGTAATTATGGAGATGTCCAGTGATTTTCCTTAACGAGAGTAAATAAAGTGTGTCACCTCTGAGTCATATAATAATTCTCATGTGTTAAAAGGTAAATAACCCCTGTTTTTCCCTGTATCGAATATGTGGAATTTACATTCTATAACTAACGAATTTTATTTGATAAATATGTCATATTGCTTTTATTTTAGTTTATGGATTTCAATAAATCTTACAATTTTTTCCATTACCTTTTCAAGCAATAACTATTGAACGATTTTTTATGAAATTTTACAGTTCATCAAAGTGCTTATAAATAGATTATTTTTTTCATTACTCGTTTATTTATAAAAACATACAAACCTTACTCGTTTATTGCTCTTTCCATTAATGAAAACCGTTTAGAATGCGTAGGGTGGTTTAGAAGTTGGCAGAGAATTAGGTAGAATCGGTCCTATTGGAAAATTATGGAGGACGCCTATGTCCAGCAGTGGACGTCCTACGACTGGTGATGAGCTGATCTGACAGTCAATTTCCTATAAAAATACCATTCCGACTTTTTCCGTGGATTTTACAAAAAAATTCTTTCATGCAAACCTTGTCCTGACAATTACGAGCAAAAAAAATCACTCGTGAACGGCATCTCAAGTGATACTCCATCATACATGTGGCAATTGACTTTTATTTAAATATAGAAGATTACATTAATTAAATTTTACTCAGCATTCGCTCCCTTAGGCACATCTCTGGTCAAGCTGAATTAAATGAAGCTTACATTGAATGAAATAAATGTTTCAGGTGCAAGATTCTCAGTACTATTCTATACTGGAGGCGAGCCGGTGGTTGCGTCACGTGGCGAGCTGCCTTTGGTTCGCCGAAGACGCGGCCTCACATTTACAAGACAACATCACCGTCGTGTTGCAGGAAGGTAAGGATTTTGGTCTACTTCAGCATCAGATCAGAGATCCCTAAACTTCTTTGCCTCGCCACTTGCCATGTTTTCCGGGTTTGTCTAGACTTTAGCTATTAGCTAGACCTACTTAGCTTATGCTGCATTTTTGCAAATTCATCAAATTAAAATGTGTATTTGACTGATTTCTCACTGTAGAAAGGTGTAACTAGAGCAAAACAACTATCAAATTTTTTTATCCATTTTATTAAAGTGACTGTTAGTCTGTCTTCCGCCCCTTATCGTTAAAAAAACGATTTGACCCAATAATTACCTTGCAGAAGGTCACTATGCAATAACCGCACAGTTTTTCTATCCATTTCTATGCAAGCAAAACCAGAGTCTTATAAAAAATATTTATTGCATTAGACCAAATTTCAGTCTTTTGCAATAATCCAGTTCTTTTACATATACTACCAGTTCGGGATGCATATTCTATTGGGAAGAAACCTCATAGATGCTCTCCTAATAATTAGCCATATCAGTCCGAAGAGCTATTTTCATCAGTGAAATAAGCCTTATATGCCAGTAATAGCCTTTTAATATATAATTTTTGTTTTACTGGTCTATTAAATTTGTATGAAGCAGGATTTGAATAAGACTTGGGACCTTATCATTACTAATATGGCTTAGGACAACAACAACACAACTCACTACACACCTATTCTCGAAATGTTTCGACCACCATTTTTCCTCTTAAGGTTCATTTTCCGCCTTGATTTAGTATTTTAACATTTCTAAAATAAAAAATAGAATACCTAATATTTAGTACCTAATTACCTACAACTTACACTCGACTCTAGACCGCCGTCCACAACACTATATTTTTATTGACTATATCGTATTACAGGTGATGGCGTAGACTACTGCGCGGTGGTATCGTCTCTGACGCAGCTACTGATGGACCCTCACTTCAGGACCATTTCTGGATTTCAGTCTTTGGTGCAGAAAGAGTGGATCTCGCTAGGACATCCTTTTTGTGACAGGTATTTATAAACATCAGAACACGATATACCAACTGCTCATTTTCATTTATGCAATCATCTCAGCCGCAGGACGTCCACTGCTGGACATAGGCCTCCCTCATAATTTTGCAATAGGTCTGAATGGTCCTACCGTTCAGAATCAGCCTGGACACACAGTCTACCCGCGGCTCGATTAGGTCAATTACATTAGACTAAAGGACTTCGCTCACTGCAAGAGTAGAGGCGGAGGCGTGTTGAGTCTGCAGGGCGTAGTATATCGCTTCAAGGGAAACGGTCAATAATAATTACGAAATTATTTACAATACGCTCTCCCCCCGCCTTGACTTTTGCGGTGAGCGGATGATTAGACCTCTCGGTCGCCTCCGACATGACGCCGCCGCCTCGACTCTTCACCAGTGAGTGGAGTCTCAAATAGTCCAAACAGGTGGAGTCAACTTCAAAAAGGAGGCGAATCGTCAAATCCAACTCAGATGGGCAGCGTTCAGGAAGCTCCGAGACATCTTCTCGTTATAAAATTTCGCGGTGCCTTATTTATGCAAATCGTATCATGCCGATTGGACGATTGGCATGATCGTGTATGGCTGGCATTACATTCCCGTTATGTTCTTTGATAAATGCCGCCTTCACTACGATCAGTGTTCTGTTGTTTAAGTTGCTAATCGTTTTTTAACATCAAAAATATTACTACGTTCTTTAAACCCTTACCCAAGCCAAACAGTAATAAAAGAGAGGTATGTTTAAAATTTTTATGTTACCTTGCAACATATCTTCTATATGTCTATGCAGAATGCAATTTTAAATTCACGGTTTCTGTATTTGCTCCATATTTACGAATATATCCATATTTACGCCCCCGGCAATAAGAAATATTTAAGAGCTTCATGTCGGACTTTCGTTGATATTTTAATTGATGATTGGTAATTTATTAGGCTCGGCCTTCCCCGTCCCGGATTGCAAGTGTCGAAGGACAACAAGGAGTCGAAAGAGTCGAATCCAGCTCTCGTTGCGCCCGTGTTCCTCCTGTTCTTGGACTGCACTTGGCAGCTGCTTCAGCAGTTTCCCGACCAGTTCCAGTTCACGGAGACGTATCTCACCACGCTATGGGACTGCCTGCACAACCATCTCTTCGACACCTTCATCTTCAACTGTCCTAGGGAGAGGGATTTGGCCAGTTCCAAGGTGAGACTGCTTTATAAATTGTTACCACAGAAACCTTCTGTGAAAAATTATCTAAGTAATAGTAGGAACCGCATCAGAATCCGTTGCGTGGTTTATAAGTTAGCGGATATATAGACAGAAAGACAGACACTTCAATTTATACTATGGAAGGATATTACTTTTAGTTTTATAAAATAAGTTTCTCCTTATAAGGTCAGCTATCTACTACTTCGGAGTTTAGCCCAACAGACTAAAATTTAAAAAAATGCGTTTTTCTTAAAAGTACCTACCATATGTACTTTGATATAAAGGAGATTAATCAGTTTTGCATGGAGATCGGGCCATCAGAGTATGGTATTTTCGTTTTAACGGTTGAAACTTGTAATATTAGGTGAGTAGAAATGATAGATTTTACAGGGAAAAATTTGGTAATGGGGTTTCATAGATATTTAAGTTTGAAAGTTTTAAAAAATCCGATTGACCCAATAAAGTAATAAGTAATTTTAATTTTTGAATATTATCCCCATTTACAAAATCTAAAATATTCACAGGAAATTACTGAAATTAAGAATGAATTTTATCTAAATCTCCGAAGTGTAAGATAAAATTAAAAAAATTGTTTGTATTTGATCTATATCCTTTAGTAAAAAGCAGTTATTTTGAGATTACAGACACTTCAATTTAATTTATATGTATGGAGTAGTAAATAAAAAAACTCACACACTCATGACTAAGATAGCACAAATGTGCAGCTCATAGTAATATTTCAATGTCCCAGCAAATAAGTAAGTAGTGGCAGGGCACACTGCGTTTTCGCAGTCATTTGGGCAGTCCATCTGGCGGCACGTGTGCTGTTGTGTTTCGGTGAGTGATTAAGGGATGCCAGAGCCCATTTCTTTCCCTATCCACTCCTAATCCCTTATCCTTAATCCAACTGCAATCGGCAGCGCACTTGCAGCAGCTTTGGCGTTGCTTGTGTTATAGGCGACGGTAGCCACCTAACATAAAGTGGACCGTCTGCCTGTCTGCCGACCTTAACATAAAAAAATAAATAAAAAGAAAAATGTCATTGATCAATAAAAATAATAGGAGAAAAGTGCTAGTAATAATTAGAGTAATGTAGAATTATATTAGTACCTGAGCAATTTTTTCATTGCATCATAGTTTCACGCGAACTTTGGAACAATCTCCCTTCTGAAGTGTTTCCATCTAGCTACAATATGGGTTTCTTCAAGCGAACAGTAAACAAATTCTTTCAGGGTCAGCAGCGCACATGTACTTTATCCAGAGAGTATTAAAGCTTAAAATCGAGTGCAAGTCGGTCTGGGCCAAGTTACGTGCCGGGGACACATTCGCAGATACGTGCCGTGAAATTGTTGTGCAAATTTCAACTTTATCTAGAGAGTATTAAAGCTTAAAATCGAGTGCAAGTCGGTCGGGCCATGATACGTGCCGCGTAATTGTTGTATAAATTTCAACTTTATTTAGAGAGTATTAATATTTAAAATCGAGTGAAATATGAAGCAAGTCGTTCTGAGCACAGATCTGCGCCTGCGACAACTTCACTCGGCTTACTCAACTCGACTTCACATGACACAGATCTGTGTCGGACATACGAGAGGTTTATAATGTAAAAAAAACCCGATGTAAATTAATTTCCAATAAACAAATAAACTTATGTGGAGATCATTTTGGTAAACATTCACAGTAAATTATTTTTGAAAATCATGTTTTTTTCCATTATAATAATTGTACAAATACTTTTTTTCTCTCTATTGTTAATCGATTAGCTATTTCTTTCACCTAGACTATGATAAGTTGAATGAGGCCTCCTTTGGTAAGTTCCTTAACCTTAGAAATTGAACCCGGGACCCTTTAATCATCATCAGAGTTTTAGCAGCGCACCTGCAGCCTACCATCAAGTGGACCGTCGGCCTTATAACATAAATTTAAAAACCTTCACCGTCCAACTGGTTCATGTGTGGCATATTGAATATTGGTAAATTAGTTACTTTTCTTTATAGAACTTCATCTCGCGGCCCGTGTGGGATTGGAGCGAGCAGTTCTCGGAGAGAGACAAGGCGTTGTTCTACAATCCGCTCTACGTCGTCGACAGGATTAACGTCGTCACGCACAATAGAAGATTGTGTTAGTATACTCTTCTCTATTTCTAATAGATAACTATAGATTGAGCGAAAGGGATGAATGATCGCAGTTACAAAGACAATTGTTAGCCCATCATATTTATTTAACACAAATGGTATGGTGCCAAAACGTGGCCTCCCACAGCAGTACAGGGGCCTTAGACAAAGTAGCATTCGCTCCGTAGCGAATCGATATCGAAGTTCGTTATCGTCTCAGAGACAAAGGAATCGACACTGTAACACGTGATAAACACGTGATACCTTGTCATGATTTCTTTGTCTCTGAGACGATAACGAACTTCGATATCGCTTCGCTACGGAGCGAATGCTACTTTGTCTAAGGCCCCTGGTCTGCAAGTCCAAAGTCGCTTTGCATGGATGTTCTTTAGTGGATAATATCAGACATTCTGAAAATCGCCGAAAAACCAAAGTTGTCAACATAGCCCAAAGAATCAGCTGAAGTGACAAATGGACCGGTCACATCTCTCGCAGAGCGGATAACCAATGGGGTAGATGAGTTCGAATGGAGACCACGAATTGGAAAGCGCAGCGTAGGACACACAGCGGCCAGGTGGACAGAAGACCTGAAAGGCATCGTGGGAAGCGGCTGGATGCGAAGCGCAGAGGACAGTGCGCGGTGGCGAGCCTTGGGACAGGCCTATATCCAGCAATGAAGAGACACGGAGTGATGATGATGATGAAATAAAAAGTTATTACTGTTCTTCCAGCTTACACGTCTCCGGTGGCGTCCCAGAGACTGTCGCCTAGTACTGGCGTGCAAAGTATAGAGCTTTGGTCGCAGTGCTACGAGCGCTGGCTGACACCTCTGGACGCTCCGCTCGCGGGCCCCGTGCAGTACTACCTGTACAACTGCCGGGCGTTACGACAGGTAAAAAATATTCTTAAACACCATCTGCTTGCCTTTCGCACGTGGGCGAACTTTTGTTCATGACAGAAATAACTATTGCTTTGTTATTTCTGTCATAAACAAAAATCTAATATAATTATGGCTGATTCTGTTCTGTTACCTTTATTGATTAAACATTTTTTGTCTTTTTATTTATTGTAAAATGTCTTTTTATTTTACCGTAAAAATGAAAGTCTAGGAAGTTTCCCTACGATTTTAAAATAATGAGAATTATAAAAAAAATCACAAAACTGTCAGAACAGTTTCATAATCCATAATACACTCAGAAGCACAATTAACCACTTTGGAATATATTTTTCTCTTGACCATAATAAAAAAATTATTTGCTATGGCTTTAATTATTAAATAATGAAAATACCGATTAATAAACAAAAACAAAGCTAATGATAAACAATCTAAAACTTTTTGTTGATATTAAAAACCTAAATTTAAATAACGAGTATTGCCTCCTCTGGCTCTTATGACCTCCAGTCGATTTGGAAGACTATCCATTATGTCCATTATTAAGACTGCGGTATAATCTCCCACTCCCCGACGATAGCAATCTTCAGCTAATTAACGGAGGTAGAAGCCGGAACGTGTTCGAAACTTGTTAGATCGGGGCTGCGAACTGGCCAAGGTAGTTTTGTATACCCACGCCATCAAACTAGTCCGTAACCACTCTAGCGATGTGCGCACGAGCGTTGTCGTGCATTGACAGAAAATTCTCCCCCAATAAATGAGGCAAGACAATGTCAAGACTTGTCTAGGAAAAAAATATTTTAAACTCAAAAGTTACTTAATATTTTATTAAGCGCCATCTGTTGCCGATTTTCAGTAGAACAGTTGCAATGTCTTAATTAAATCATATAGTGTAACTTCTACAATAATTCATGTATGTCGGTTAAGTAAATCTAGCGCACAGAGTGACATCACATTGCGTAATGAAAACTTGTGAGACAAGTACATATTTGTATGAATAATTGATAGAAACATTTGTTTGAGACTTTGTCTATCTAGGAGGGCTATAATTATATTGGATTTTAATTATTTAATCTTGATATTGGATTCTCTTCAATAGGTCCAAGAGTTGAACGACAGGTTGTCGTCACTCTCAATACTGGACAACCGTCAGACAAACGGTGATCAGGATAAGGACAAAGTGGAAGGACAGGTGAGGACAGTGTCGCGGTTCCACCCGTTCAGCTTCAGCAGAAGTGATCATGTTAGAGACCTGGACTCGATGCAGGTCAGCCTCATTGACGCCAGTGACCTGCTAGACTCACAATCTCTGCTTAACGCTCCGGATTAAACTGAAAAAACTTAGATTTAATATTGTTTATTTAATTTTAATTTTTTTTTCTAGGCATAAATGTTTTATTAGATAAGTTTTAACGAAACGTGTTTTTGTGAATGTTGACGGCGCTTTTTGTTTTATTTTATTTTTGTTGGACACCAAAAAATTAGTAATTGACGGTCGGAACAAAAGTATTATTGATAAGTCATTAAAAAACTACTTTAACAAAAATATTATATTTAGATTTTACGACGTTATGTCCTAAGACTTTGGTTCGGTACATTCAAATTGTGTAATCATACAAACGAGAGATTCACAGTTCGATTTTTGACAGAACAAAACCGAAAAAACGGTCGTCTTCTGAATGAAACAGTTGGTGGAATTTAGTGGTCTTTTGAAATTGTTCGTTTTAATTCATGTAAAAAAAGTATTTGGAAATAAAAGAATTATCCCAAATTTGTTTTATCTTAGTTTAAATTAATTAATTAAAGTGAAAACGAAATTAATACTAATGTACAGTACTCGGCCGAAAGTAATACACATCGGAAAGAAACTCTCCGGTTTACTTCGACCTTTTAGAGCGCCATCTGTGTGTGTCGTTGACAGATTTAAATCGATCAATTTATTTGTAACTTATAAAACATACGATTTATAAACACAGAGAAAAAATAACAGTAACAGCGAGAAAGAAAGTTAGAAAAAGGTCCCCACTCAGCATTTATCGAGTATTAACGATTTGAGTGTTGCCAGCAAAAATATTAAATATAACCTCAATATTAAAACTTCCCACATGTATAGACTATGTACTAAATTCTGAAAGACTGCTTTCGCAGTCTTAGGCAGCCGCAGTAACTACTCCCTTCCGGAAAACTGTTGTGTTTTGGTAAGTGAGTAAGTTATGCCAAGTCCTATTTCTCCGTGCCTCGCTAATTTCTTAACCTTCATTTTATTAAGGTCGACACCTAAGTTACGGCGCTTGTATTAAATGGCGACGGCAGCTACCTACCATCACTTGATGGACCGTCAGCCTGTCTGCCGACAAGTACTTAAAATAAAAATAAGATTAGGGCTACATAAAAGTTTGAGTGAATAGAATTGATAACTAGGTTTGACGCAAACAATATTGAATCAGTATCGGTTCAACCAAGTGAAACAGACTTAGTTTTATAACGGTATATTAATGAGGGTTTTCGATACTTTTTCTGCCACTAGGCGGATCTTCGTAGGCGTCAGGCATATATTTAATACTCCTATATTGCTAGTCCCCGTAAGTGGCAGCGTTGCCGAAACCGAACTACATATTTTCTCTCACTCGTTGATACTTGACGAGTTATGCGCATGCGTTGCGACAGTAGTGGGAGAAGCCCAGCCTATAAGATGCTTATAATGTAGTTCTCGGACATGCGCACAACGTTCGATCGAAGTCTTCATGAGGGAGACAGACATATGTATATATGTATGTCTGCACCGTTCGGTCGGCATTGATTCGGTGCACCCTACTAGCAATAGTATTAAATATATGGCGTCAGGTCTAAACAGCTGTCAGATAGCACAGAGTCGTAGGTACTAAACATAAATTATTGAAATTCTATTGTGTTAAAGCAAAAAATACATAGAAAATTACAATTCGCGTATGTATTTTGACAGTTGATTGGACCTGACGCTCCAGTGCTGCCATCTCAATAAGACCGTTTCAGAAAACCCTCATTGTAATTATAGACTTTCTATTTAATGTAATATTTTAAAATGTCTTTAATGCTGATCAAAAACACTACAACTCTAGTCTGTGTCTAAGAAACAAAAAAAAAAAACAACAGTTTCTTACAAAAAGTCTTACATTCTTCAACATGTACAAACAAATGGCTACACATTGAAAAATGAGAATTATAAAAAGGTATGTAAATAAAAATTTGTGGACAGTTTCTTTCTTGAATTGAAAAATGTATTATTTTCGGCTCCGTATGGCCACGTACTATATTAGTTTAATAGAACAAATTGTGTAAGAGATATTTTTGTAATGAACGCAATATGTATAAACGTTATTCAAAGAGCTAATAGATAAATTTATGGTGTAACCAATATTTTTTTAATTAATAATTTTTATTAGAATCGAACGAAAGTATGAAGGGCTTACCAACATTTTGGTCATTCCAGTAGCGTCTTTATAGTAATTTGGTGTAATTTAAAAATAGAAGAGATGAACATATATGATTAATAACATTAAATTATTTCTCGTTACCATTAGTTGCGATAACTTAAATATTTTTGTATGTAAGTTGTAATATAGTTTTGTGGCAGCTACTTTATATAGAAATAGAAGTTTGATGCATATGCAATATTCTTATATTAATTGACAACTGGCTTTCACAGAAATTCTATAGCTTATTTTAGACTAGCTGAGCCCGCAACTTATAGCGCGTAACTTTTTACGGGAAGCTTACTTCTACAATACATCAGTGAAAACCGCATTCAAATGGTTAAGCCGTTTCTGAGATTAACGTGCACAAACGCACAGACAAACAGGCAAAAATTCTAAAAACTATTTTTTTGACCTCGGTAACATAAGTACAACGTGTAAAATTTTTTAATGTACAGACGGCTCGTTTACGATTTTATTATATGTATAGATTTAGAAATAGATTTTTTGAATATACTTCATGTTAAGGCCTGGCCTTCATTGGAAACAGGCATTCAAATTGGTGTCAGCGGGCTATTATTAATTTAAATGCAGTGTCATAAGGTTGGCTTTTATTTGATGCCACGAAGCATATTAGTAATTTCTTAAGTTACATATCTTAAAGTTCACAAGATCCTCGCGTTATAAGCATTTTTATAACACGAAATTACTAAAATAAAAAGAACTCAAGTGGTTTATTGTTATATTTTTTGGATATTAATTTTTTCACTACATTACTTTGCATATGCATCAAAGTTTATAAATAGTCTTGTACTTCGTCCATAGTAGTAATCCATAGGACTGAAGTTGACTTCCATTAGCCAAAACACTCAGTATTCGTTTTCGTCTCGTAGCATCACACAGTAGTCATAGTTGCACTGTTTGGTGCGGTTCATAGTTTTCGTGGTTACAGTTTAGATTCATTTAACTTGATAGTAACTGTATTTTATATTACATATTAATAAATAACGTCACTTATATAAATAGTGTTTAAAATCAATTCAAAATTTTATTGTAAGCGTATAATTTGGATACATAAGATTCGGTACTTTATACTTTCATTTATTTAAGGGGGCTCACGTAAAACCGATCCAGTACCGCAATGTCGTTTTGAGGCAATCGTCGTTTTCTTTCCATTTTAAACTCGTTTTGTGTTTAACACAAACAATAAAATTTTCTGGTTGTTGGTACATGTCTCGAGATATAATTTTTAAATTTAAAATCAACGAAATGTTATGTTAAGCGCTATCTATCGGCGATTACCAGTGAAATTATCACAGGTTTTTATTAACAGACAGTGTAAATACACCTTAATAATAAGCCCAAAGAAGTGTTTTAAAAAAATACCACTAACAATATCCCCATGAATAACAACACCAAGATTTTTTTGAATTCCACAAAGAATTTTATATACTATTTTTACGGGTTTCAAAGTAACACTCGTTTTAATATCAACAATCGGAAAACGGTAAAATTAAGAACAACATAGTCGTTCCTATAGGGCCGTCTTTAACCTATTGGTGGTCATTTATTCAACCATTTTTATTTTTTCATATTTACGTTAAATGAATAGGTTATACATATTCAGCATTCGCTATATGCAGGTTAGTGCTTAAAGATCTATGTTGATTGAAGATGTGGCCTTCAAGCTTTAAGAAGCGCAATCACTTCTTCAAAGTGTATGTCTTTGAGTACATAACATTCTATGGACATCAGCGACAAACTGGTCAACCTTTCTTGAAGCATTGTACTTCTTAATTATTTTTTTATTCTTTTCGATTTGAAGAAGGAGCTTTCGTCGGTGCAATTAGGCGGGAAATAGGGGGTCTTATCAAAGACGGGGCCATGGGCACTTGCCTAGAGTGCCCAGTGGAAAAGAGAGGCCTGGTCACTAATCAGTTTGTTGGTATATATCAAGTTGTCTACTATCAAGTTATTTGAATCGATGATTTTGTTGTCTTGTTTATTTTATATAATTCGTATTTATTGTATTCGTTCGAATAATATAATAATTAAACTTAGAAATTTTAACGATTGTTGTTATGATTAATGCAGAAGGTTACAGTTAGGTAGGGTTACAGAATAAATCAATCGCCATGTTCTCAGTTACGGACGCCATTTTTTAATTTCTCCATTTGTAAACGTACAATTTTTATTTGTCCCGCAAAGGGAGTAAGTAGTATATATTTTATATAATAAAAAAAATGCACGTTCAAAGCAAATTAAGTCAATGTTTTCGTTAGTATTTTTAAACGAGTCGTGTGGCACAAGAAATTTGCAGTTATTTTTAAATTAAAATTTCAATTTTTATATTTTCAAAATTACACTATTTTTGTGCCACAGTGTCTTATGTAATTCTAATGTATAGATATATTCCAGTGTATAATGGCCGAAAATTACTAATGCGCGAGAATCATGTCACATTAAATCTAAGTGACGTCATCCGCAACTAAAAACTCGCCGGCCAGTGTTTCTAACGGTACTGAGTATGTCACGAGATTAAGTCACCAAAATGGCGGCGAGGCGCATTATCAATTTTCGGGCTCATATGTTTTTCATTTCAATAACAAAGGGCAATTTATAAGCACATCGATTTGACATTTCAATTTACATATAATATGATGTATTATAATTGTGAAGTCTTAACTTAATGAAAGACATTTAGGTATTTATTATTGTTTTATTTGTTTCAAAATCACTAAAAACATTACTTTTTGTTATATCTTGTAAATTGACTTAATAACTTAAAGAAATTTACTTATGACAGAAAAAACACGATAATGGACAAAATAGCTTAAGGTTATTATTTTTTTTTTTTTTTATTTCACGAGGAAACATTAAACTGTGTGTATATCTCGACAATAAAGTTTAGTATAATCAAGAGCAGACGTTGTTTATGTAAAAATGCTTTGGAGTTGCTTCCGTCGTCGAATGTACCTCGACTGATGTTATTAAATAAGTTTTTTATTTAATGTTATAATGTTTGTTACTAATGTTCTTGGTTGTACTTACAGTCTCCTAATGTTGTCCCAGTGCAAAAGTATTTTTTAAATTGACTGTAACTAGCTCTATCGGCGAGTGTACCTGACAATGTGAAATGTTCAAATAAAACGATTATTTGAAAAGTTTCGTTTCATTAATTTTTGTGATTAAAATGTCAGGTTTTTTACTTCTTTAGTGGGAGGCAATTCTGATTACCTATAATAAAAGCATGGGATACAGTTTGATCCTGCAGCAATAAAGCTATCATCTACTTCCAAAATTTAATTAAACCATTCTATAACTAAAGGATCAAAGAATGAGGACAGTGACGCATAGCTTTGCGGTGGAGGAGGAAGCACTGTCATTTTGAGCTCTAATGTCAGTTTAGTATAAATTTTGACTCGGGGAAAACTAAAACGTTCGTTTGCGTTTCAATGTCGAGACCTAGAGATTGCCTATATAAAATAGTTACAGTGAATATACTCGTTAATGTTGTTAAATAATGGAATATCGTAATGGT